>CAUJRU010000200.1:0-1245638 GCA_963277665.1 Viscum album
TAATGATATTATAGAGTTAAAATTGGTCTTATATATAATTTATTTATATGGCATGGGGACTAATCATTATATAAATAGTTAAAGATAATCATTTGGGTTAATTTTGGCGGTTTTCGACCACTCCAAACTCATTTTATTTTATCATTTAGTATTATGTTGATATGTTAGTTATAGAAAATAAAAAAGGTTATAAAATAAATTTTATAATATTTTTCAACCATTATAATGGTTTTATTACTATCCTTGAAAGTGGTGAAGGAAAATCAAAACTTTTTATCCTTGAAGGTGATAAAACAACACCTCACAGATGACATTTCCATTTTTAGAATAAAAGGGAGAGGAAAAGAGGTTTTATTATGGATTATTACATTAGCATAATAAAATTAAAGTATATATAAGTTAATGGAGTTATAAATCCAGTTTTATGAGGGGAGGTGAGGATATAATAAGAAAAATAAAAAACTTGAAAAGAAATTAAAAGAATAGAAAGAGGATTTTACCTGTTGAATTCCTCTTCCTTGAGAACCTCATTAGGGAAAAGGTTTTGATCTTTTTATGAGACCAAAGGATCATAGATGTGGGGAAGGGTCTTGGGAATATATTTTAGTATAATTTCAATAAGAATCAAATACTGAGAGGTGTTAGGATAATAGGTGTTGAGAGGTGGTATTTATAGGGGAGGAGAGGGGTGTTTTCTCATTATTCTATTCATTAGTTTATTAATTTTCCTCAAAACAAGAAATAATTATGATTACATGACTAAATAAAGAAAATAGAGAATGATAGTTCTATATTATTATGATTACATCAATGATGAATCAATGAATAGTGTATTTAACTTATAATGTATATATACTATAAATAACCGTATTTTACTATTCACCAAAAATTCAACTATTTTAGAAAATCCCAAAAATTCACCCTAACCATTTTTCCACATGTAGAATTCAAAAAAATGGACTAAATTTTATGAAAATAATTTTATAAATATGATAAATATAAATTTTAACTAAAATCATCATTTATTTGAAAAATACTATTTTTAAAATTATAACGGATTTTATAACACTTTGAAAATTTAACTAGGGTCTCATAAAATTATTCTATAATCATAAGACAATAAAATATTAATTTATAAATAAATTTTATGAAATAAATTTTCTTTTAAATAATTATATTAATTATAAAATTTTATGTAAATATTTATAAATTATAAAAATACCAACACTTAATTTATCATTTCTAAAAAATTTATTTACTTATTCTAAGATATAGATATATCATATATTTATTTATAATATGCCTAAATTTTATTTATAATTTCATAGCTGGGGTTACTATTCTATTTTACATTTTACTATTCATAAGGTTCCTATTACTATTCCAAAATTCAAGTTACTATTTCATCGGTATAGGTTCCTTAACTTCTAGAAATACCTCATATTCCCTTGATTCTTCATTTATAAAGTTTTTATTGTGCTATCAATGTGATTTATACTATATGAAATATTTATAAGAAGGAAATATCCTTTGGTATAATTAAGAGTCGTTACAATCATAAACAATTTCTAAGAACTATAACATAATCATAAAACATGAATTCTTGCATCATAAAAGCATTCATCGAAGAAAATCACTTATTCAAAAATAAAACTGCATATATACAAAGGCAATCATTTTATTTAAAAAATAATCATATAAGCTTTTAAAGGAATATTTAAAGAAAATATTAGTCACAAAGGACGAAGAATGATTGATTTTCACCTATTGACCATTCAAAGGTATGGTGCTCTTCTAATGTGTATAAAATCACTCGGGTTGAATCTTCGGTGGTGGTCCTATTTCTTAGAGTTGATTGTTTTTTTTGTCTTTAGAATGGTGGGTTTTTTGCATAGATTAATTAAATTTATTAATGTATGAAGTTTTATTTTAAAATTTGATAAATATTTGGGTGATTTAACTATTGTGGATTTAATATTTTGATATCATTGATCTTCATGTAATATTTCATTAAATTAACACCCAAATTGCAAGATGATTTTGATCAAAATTCCCAAGTGTTGAGATTTTAATCCAAGAATTAACTTAACTAGGGTTATATACCAATCAATACTTGTCTATGGAATTTTATTAATAGTTCCAATAATCCATGTAATTCACATTTTTAACAAAACATGTCATTAATCCATGACATTTTTAGTTTAACATACACAACCCTAACCTAAAGAATATTTAATGAGAAAAAGCTCTCAATCACTTAACATACCCAAATTAAAAATCACCCAAATAGTATATTTAATCATCTATTAATATGGTTAGTAATTTGGTTGGGATGATTATGATGATTTTTTAAATACATATAAATAAAGGAATGAGATGAGAAAAATATTTGTGCACTGAACACGCACAAATGAACAGAGGTAAACATACACTTTTGATTGAATAATAAAGTGAATGAGAAAAGGGTTTTTTGGATTGATTTAAAATACATTAAGACCATGGATATTAAAACATATAAGGTTAATGAGAATAAGATATGATGAATATGAAACATGCATTAAAATTCAAATTAAATTATAGCCACACTTACATAATTATAATTCAAAACACATGAAGTATATGAAAAAAAGAAAGGAGGAATGGTATCTCATGTATAAAATTGAGTTTGGAAGGTACTCATAGTAAATTTTAAAGGTTTTGGTCATTAAAATATATCCTCCTAGTCACTTAAGTTCTAATCTCTTACAATGGGAGGAGGGGGATGAATTTATAGCCAAAGATGGTGGACTATTTGTCTTCCAAACACTACTGGAAAATGTACCTATCCCCACGGTTTTGGAAAACCGTGGGTATAGGTGAATTTTCATGACCTATACCCACGGTTTTCCAAAACCGTGGGTATAGGGGGCTCTATCCCCACGGTTTTGGAAAACCGTGGGGATAGGTCCTGAAAAGTCACCTATACCCGGTTTTGGGGAAAACCGTGGGGATAGGTCTGGGATAAAATACCTATACCCACGGTTATGAAAAACCGTGGGTATAGGTCAATTTTGTGTGCGCGGGAAATTTTTTTTTCCGCGGGAAGGAATTTTTTTTGGTGGGAACCCTATACCCACGGTTCTTCCCTCTATACCCACGATTTTTATAACTATATTTAACTAAATATATATATATATACATATATGTGAAGTTAGGGTAGTGGTTAGACGCGGTGTTTGCAGTAAAGAGGTTGCGGGATCGAAACTCGGTGCCTACATTTTTTAGGACCTATACCCACGGTTTTGAAACCGTGGGTAAAAGCCGTTGACACCGTGGAAATTGTCTATGTTTCGGTGACACGGTGGCAGGACACCTATACCCACGGTTTTCCAAAACCGTGGGTATAGGCTGGGGACCTATACCGACGGCGTTCCAGCCCACGGTTCCCAAAACCGTGGGTATAGGCTATACCCACGGTTTTGGGGGCTATACCCACGGTTTTGAACCGTGGGTATAGGCCGTTTTTCCAATAGTGAAAACTACTCCTCAAATTGTATTGACCATTTGACAATTAATATAACTTAATCTAGAGAAATATTCTTCTTTAAAGTTTTATACATAGATGTTTAAATTTTACCCTCCAAATTTGGAGTCCATTATACTTTTTTAACCAATGTTATGGATGTTTTCCTAAACCATGTGATGTTGTCCAGTTTTGTGTCTAAATTTTACATGGTCTAAATGTGAATTCATTTGTGTCTATGAATATGATTTAAAATATGAAAAATTTATTCTAAAAAATTTTCCTTCTATATATTTAATTTATACTAAAAAAATTACATCTCAATTGGACATCTATATTGGGAAAAAAGTCCTGAATTTTCGGCTATTTTCAAATCCTGTACAGAATTGTGTGCTAGAATTTCATGCATCAATTGGTCCCCTTATAGGATTAGTTGGTCCTTTTAAATTTTTATACAAATTACAATGGAATGTCCTTGGAAGTCTGGTGGAGTATTAAATAATTTTTATTTCTATATTTATCCCAGATTATATAACATCACATATGGTCCAGTTTCTTTGACAAATTCATTAGACCTTCTTCTGTGGTCCAAATGGCTATTTAGATGGATGAATTATCTGAATAACTAGTTGAATGATTTTTTGGAATTTTAATTATGAGAAATAAAAAATAATAATCACATAATTTGGATCATTATATTTAAATACATGATAAAATATTAAACTGTAGTGTAATTGAATGAATTCAAACAATGCTCTCCTTATGTGTTTATGATCAAAACATGAAAATTGACTGGAAATTAATCATTTTTTAACAAAATAAATTATTGGAGTAATGTAAAATAATGAATTAATATGTAATATAAACTCTCCCAAACTAAATATAGTTCATTTCCTCAATAAAAAAACACAAACACACAACAAAATAATTTTCACTCAGCAAAAAATATTAAAATCTTGTTTTCACCAATCAGGGGAGGTCTAGACCTGTTCACTCATTCATAAATAATTCCACCATACTTTATTACTATAATAAAGTGTAAATACAATAAATTTTTCATGTTCAAAATTTGAATTTTAAAAATTGGGCACTCAAAACTAACTCTTCTCAAGATGATGTAAATTTATTCAAGGAAGTTCACTCATTCACCAACAAAAAGTAAAAATAATAGAGTTTATAAGAGATCTCATATTCCATTACGTAATCGAAAGTGCATAAGAATTAAGAGGCCTTTTTAGGGGTTTTTCAGTGTCTTTGATATGGTTGGAATATAATGGATAAAAGAGAGGAAAAGAGGGATAAAATACTAATATAGAAAAAGAAATGCACAATTGTTTTTGAAATAGGACATGGAAGAAAATGAAAACATATATTTACAAGGGAATTGATGTGTAAAGGAAGAAAAGAGATATAGAGAGGGAAAATTGGAAGGGGATGAAAATATAAATTATTTAAAAAACAAAAAACTTCTCTAAAGATTCTAGAAAACATGATGCAAGTGTTCATTTTTTTCTTTTTCTTTCTTTTTCCCCTTATTTTTCAGAATTTTTAGTTAGAAAAAATCTTGCACTCATCTCCCAAACTGTGTTTGATCTACTAACAACACTAATTGTAATAGTTATAATAAGATCAAAGTTTGAGTAAGAGTTATATTTTACCTACCTAAGACACTACCCATTATTTTTTTCATATTTGTTTTGAAAACGTTTCAATTAAAATTATAAAAAATGAAATAAACAAAAATATATTTCCAAAAATCAACAAATGAAAACCTCCCCCAAACTTAAATGGGTGTTTTCCCTCCATAATATGATGACACATTGAAAATAATGGAAGTTGTACTCAAAATAAAATTCATTCTCTCATAGTTAAATTTCAATAAATTTTGAAATGAAAATCTATATATATATTGGTTAGGGAAAGGTTTTGGGATTTTAATGTGACTATAAAAAAAGTGTTTTTGTAGGCTCTAAGGTGATTTAAAAAAGAGGATAAATGTAAGGGTAATGGGAGGATATTTAAATATTTTTATTCTAATACTGTTTAGAAAATGCCTCTATCATATTAATGTATACAAAAGTAGGAAATTCGTCTTGAAGGTCCAGAAACTCAAGACCCATAATCGGGGGTGAAAAACATAAAATATGAAAAGATAGTCATAGGTTACCTTGGAATGAAAGATAACATTGTTCCTCATAGTTAGGGAATAATTATTTTCTATATAAAAAAATTTAACATTAAAAATTTATTGTTCTTGACACAATTATTTATCCAAATTTATGATGAAAATACAAAATTTTTGAGATGATTTTTTTGAATCCCCAAAATGGTTGTACAAATTTTCAAAATTTATTGGTGAGTTACTCTGGATCTTTATTTTTTTATTTTTTTAGTCTTTTTTAGTTTTTTTAAAATAAAAACACAAAAAATATAAAGAGTAAAAAATGGTTTTATGAATAAAGTGATAAAAAAAGAGAAAAGGTGAGAATGGGAGAGGGAGTAGAAGAATGAGAGGGAGAGAGAGAGAGAATGTGGATAAGGAATAAGAGAGGGAGAGGGAGTTAAAGGAAAATAGGTTCCCCCTATTTTGGATTTTGTGGTTCATTGTATCCATACAATGGTGGGTCTATTATAGTATTTGGGGGTCAAGTGAAAGTAAATGTGGTACCCAGGGGGTGTGTCCTCTCATGGAGATTCTTTAACCGATGTCCATTAACCATGAATGTCCTTTTGGAAGAAGGGTCTTGTAATTGCCCAACACCAAATGGGAAAACATTAATAATAATAAAAGGATCTTCCCAATGAGAATTAATCTTACTTGGGTGAAGCTAAAATTTAGAATTAAATATAATTACCTATTTAACTTCATGAAATACCTTTCTTAGTATGTTTTTATCATGGAGTACCTTAGATTTTACTTTCTAGAGATTGGAATTTACATAGGAATCAAGTCGGTGCTCCTCTAGTTCATTTAACCACAAAAATATCTCTTAACTAGATTTTTCAAAATTAAAATTACATGTTTTCATAGTCCCAAATGAATTATGTTTGATTTCAACTGGTAAATGACACACTTTACAAAAAACTAGCCTAAATGGAGACATACCAATGAGTGGTTTTTTAGTAGTTTGGTAATCCCAAAGCACTTCACCAAGTCTTTCAGACCAATATTTTCTTGTGGTCTTAATAATTCTCTCAAGTACTCTATTCACTTATCTATTGGAAATTTCAACTATTCCATTTTTTTGGGGATGATATGAAGTTGATGTTTTATATACAACCCCATTATTTTTCAAAATAGATTCCATGGTTAAATTATTGAAATGAGTTCCTACGTCACATACTAAGGAATGTAGAATTCCAAATTGATGGAAGATGTGGGTTTTTAGGAACACACTAATAGTATGTGCATCATCCTTTCTAGTGGGTTGTTCCTCGACCCACCTAGAAACGTAGTCGACCAAAATAAAAATGTATAAGAATCCATTGGAAGTGAGGAATGGTCCCATAAAATCTATACCATAAACATTGAATATCTCATAAAATATTATGGTCTTTTGGGGAATTTCATTTCTTTTATAAATTGTGCCAAAAATTTGGAAAGTGAGACATGATTGATAGAACTCATGTGATTGCTTGAATAGTGAAGGTAAGAATCTAGAGTCTGGGACCTTTTGATAGGTCCTTTGTGGTCAAAATTTTCCACTTACGGTCACTATGCAGTAAAATTCCAAGATGGAATAATGTTCATCTTCATCAACACATATCTTAATCACCATGTCAGTACAAATTTTCCAAAGTTTATTATCTTATAAAAAATAGTATTTTTAATCAATTTTCAAATTTAATTTTTATTCTTTTGAAAATATTTCAGAAAAAACACCAGAAACCAAGTAATTTTCAATTAGGGAATACCATGGTAAATATGGAGTGAGATATTAGAGGTGTTTAGTGGGAAATTCAAGATCAATGATTTCAAAATTATAATATTTATAAATTCTACTTAGGTGATCAGCCATAGGGTTTTTTTCCAGGTATATCTTTGATCTCAAGGTCAAAATCTTGGAGCATTAAGATCCATCATATTATCCTCAGTTTGGAATCACTTTTCTTGAGTAAGAAATTTAAAGCTAAATGGTCTATAAAGATAATGATTTTGGAACCTAAGAGATAGGGTCAGAATTTATCTAAGGTAAAAACCATATCTAAAAGTTTCATTTCTATGAAATTGTAGTGAGATTGAGTTTTATCCAGTGTTTTGAGGTATAATAGATGAAATGAGTAATTGTTTCTCTTCTTTTACAAAAAACGAACCCAGTGGACCTATCAGAATCATCACACATTAATTCAAAGGGTAAGTACCAATATGGGGTTTGAATTATTGGGGAAGATGTAAGAAAATATTTTATTTCAATGAATACTCTCTGTAACGACCCGAAATTTTGAATAAATTTTGTTTCCTAATTTTATGTGTTATTTTATTTTATTTTTATACTCAACAAAAATGTTTCATTTGATAACATGAGTATAATTAAAATGAGACCGTTGGGTTTTGACTGTTATATGACCATTTGTCAATATGACTGCTGTAAACTAAACGTTTTGATTATTGTCTCTAAATACAAGTAATCTTGGTTAATTATTATAGAAAGAAGATTCGATGGCCTCACCCAATAGTCTTGGACCGATCGAAGCCCATCTAACAGAACTTGGGAAGGAGGTAGCACCACTGGGCTTTGCTCTGGACCAAACCCAAGCCGAACTTCATTGTGTGAAGCTAGAACAGAATCACCTTCGCGAGAAGTTCAACCTGATAGAAATTACTACTCGTGCGATGTTGTCCGAGCCTCCCTCAGATTCTCTCACCTTATCACACCTTACACTTAGGTCCTATGATGGCGTGATAAGGGGCTATTTAAGGAGACCATAACTGCCTTGTGAAATCCCTTGTTTTAAATAAAAATTGGGATTTCTTTTTATGATGAAGTTTATGAATTTTCAAATGACCGGATAAATATAGTATACATATTTTTGATGAATTTTAGAGAAATTTTATTTTAAAAATGTTTATGTAAACCTTAAATAATTAAAAATGTGTAATGATTTTCAAAAAATGGTCTTCTATAATTATGTTCAGTTTGAAATTTAGAGTCTAATAAGATCAACTTAATTATTGATGAATAGTAAATTATGAATAGTTATTTTATTATTAGGATTAGTAATGTGTCCAAATGGATTAGTAATCTCACTTAAAGAAAGTATTAATATAATCTAGGCACCTTGATTAAGTAATGTGATTCAATAAAATGGTTAAATAACGGTTTCATAAATTATTATTCAAGTATTAGTTTTTTCGAGTGAATAGTGTTTTTTTTAATTAAAAATTAAATTTAAAATATTTAAAAAATTATTTTTATAAAATGGATTTCATTTTTGAACTCAGAGCACCGATATTATGTTATGGTAATTTTTGGGGTTTTTTCTGAAAAAATGAATTTTCAGTGAATAGTGTATTTATTTAAAAAATAAATTAAAAATATGTAGAAAATTATTTTTATAAAATGGAGTTCATTTTTGAAATAAGAGCATTGATCTTTGGTTAAGGTGAAATTTTGGGATCTTTCTGAGAAAGTTGAATTTTCAGTGAATAGTAAAAATACAGTTTTAGGGTTTCAGTATGTTTAATGACATCATAACTGTGTCATGATGATATCATGAGATATTTTAAGGGATGGCAGACCAAAGGTGATTAATTATTGTATGGGGGGCCCCATGTGTCCTAACTTCAGGGGAAATATCTTGGGAGAGCACATGGTTTTGAGAAAACCACTTTTGAGGTGTCCCTTGGCCATTAATGCCTTGTCCCCTCACTTTCCCTATAAATACCAAGCCATCCTCTCATCAATTTCGACTCCCCACTCTCCCCCAACGAAGTTCTGGTCTCATTACCGCCCAAGGAGTCCTCCCAAGGTGCCCTCAAGCCCTCAAGGTCCCAACCTTTGAGTTTTAAGAGTTACGTTTTAAGGTAAGGGATCTGACCCCTCTCTTTCTTTTCAAGTGATCTCTTTTATGTCATTCTTTTATGCTCCCTGTTCTTATGTTGGATGAGGTTATTTTATATTCATTATACTGTCATTTTTATGTTTATATGATGAGAGACTCCCTCTTACTCTCATCATTTCGTTTTAATAATGTTTAAGTGGCGCCGTTAGGATGCCGAATTTTTAAGTGGTTCTTTCACCCTTCTCGTTTTCAAGATCTATTTTCCTGTAAAGTATTTCAAGTTCCTTTTTATTATGTTGGGGTATGATCTATATATCTATCATACTAATCTTTTATTATAATATTATGAGAGACCCCATTTGATCTCTTCGATTCAGTATTTTGAAGTTTTAAGTGTCGCCATTAGGCTGCTGAATTTTTAACTGGTTCTTTCACCTTTCTCTTTTTTTAAAGTTCTAATTCCATGTCAAGTCTTGAAAGTTACTTTTTAATATGTTGGGTTATGATATCTATATATATCATACTGATATTTTATGACCATATGATGAGAGACCCCATTTGATCTCTTCAATTCAGTATTTTGAAGTTTAAGTGGCGTCGTTAGGCTGCTGAATTTTTAAGTGGTCCTTGCACCTTTCTCCCTTTTCAAAGTTCTAATTCCATGTCAAGTCTTGCAAGTTCTTTTTTATTATGTTGGGGTATGATATTTATATCTATCATACTTATATTTTTTGTTCATATGATTAGAGACCCTATTTGATCTCATCAATTCATTTTTGGTTGAAGTTTATGTAACGGTGTTAGGCTGCCGAATTTTCATAAGAGAAATCTTATTTTTGTCTTCCTTTCATGTTCTTCATTTCATATGGTTTATTTTTAAATTTCATTACCATGTTCTTAAATCCCTTATATTCTGTCCCTCTACTGTTTTATGGGTCATTTATGAATGTTTGACCCATGTCCCCTCTCTTTTTAATGTTTTCTAAAAACCTTGTAACATAGCCATTATGCTGCAGAATTTTCGTCTCAAAATGTATCTCTCTTTTTTCTAAAGATATTTTATTTTATTAATTGAATACTCAAAGCTCTACCTTCTATATGGGTATTCACATATATACCAATATGTTCTATTTTAAATTCTGGGATTTACATACATGAAACCCACTTTCCCTTTTCGTGGGTTTAAAGTGATGCAAAGATCATGTCTTTAAAGAAGTTTTTAAAATGTTATGATTATGAAATGAAACCCATTTATTTTATGCTATATGGGTCATTTATGAAATGTTTGATGATAATATATGTGTCTTACATGATAATAAAGGCAAATTTAAGGGTGCGCCCTGATAGCGCTCCAATTCATTGGGTAATGATGTAACCACTAGAGATTACAATTTTCATGATATCTTGGTGAATAACCTTGGTAATTTTCAAATGACACCTTGGGGATGGACCTTGGTGATATGTTCATGATTTTCTTTGTTAAATGTTGTAGCCACATCATCAAGTTATGAAAAATGTTATTTTTATTATGATATATCTCATGATTTCTTTCTCATGCCTTAAAGTTCTTTTCATGACCTTATTGAAGTATCTCAAGTTCACATGTAAAATGTTTCTCTTGTTTCCCTTACTGGGCCTTGTGCTCACCCTTTCTTTTGATGTATGTCCCCAGGTTATGTGATGCTGTAATGAACCTAAGATGAACATGAGGAGAAGCCTTTCAAGTGTTTAAGAAGAATGTTTTATGTTTTCATGTTTTAAGTTCCTGGTTTCCAAGACACTAAACCTTAAAGATCCTCAGTTTTGTAAAATGTAATGAAAGTTTATGTGATAAAAGGCAGGATGATATAGTTGGTATCAAAGGATGGTTTAGTTATTTGTGGAAATTAGGATATGAAAACTCTAGGAAGAACCCTATAGAAAAGTTTAAATATAGGAAATCTTCCTGGTATTTTGGTGAGTATTGAGTAAGGGGTTGCCAAGCAAATACATCCCTGTCTGGATACGAGCAGGTAGAGGTGGATCTGGCACAGATGTACATAGGGGTAAAACCCGAAAACACCGCTTTGAGCTAGAATCGAACGGGAACTGGTACACGACAACGAGCCTTGCTGCACTCTTGGTTATGACACTCCCGGGGGATATGCTTTGGTAAATTCATAAGCTTAGTATGAACCATTGTTAAAGGAAAAAAGATAAAATAAAATAAATATTCACATAAGAATATATGATCATGGATAACCTAGATGGGAACCTAGGGGATCACAGGTTAGGGTATACTTTTCTTCTAAAAGTTATCCTTATATGCTTTCAGTTCCTTTTCATGATTATTGGCTAAGTACTTAAGCCCCTAATTATGCTTTCTCTTCTTAGTTAATGGTGGGAAATGGAAGAACATGTCCCAACAACCAATGTGATAGGAAATGTGACGATTGTCATATTAATATGATAGGGATGATTAGGGGATTAAAATATGATTATTATTTTGGAATACGTTCACTATTTTGGGGACCCTATATGATCGAGGTAAATAGATTACTACGATATTTTCATTGAGGAGTAAGGTTGACTTATATTTTGAAGAATCGTTGAATTTAAGGTGGACTTATAGTAATTTAAGTTACTTATGGGAATGATTAATCTATCTTGGGTAAAATATGTTTAGGTTAGATACTTTTGTTATAATATGTTAGGAGTGGTTGATGTTGTATGGAGATGAACAATGAAGTTTATTTTGGAAGACTACGTTATCAAATCCTTCTTGTATTTGGGTTTCAATCATAGTTTGTTTTATTTTGAGGAATTCCAAGGACCGTTATTTATGGAATGGACTATGATGAACTTTGGGTAGTACCATGGAACTTTGAAGATTTAAAAGTAGTTTCCATTCCTATGGGATTATTTCTTTTTGAAGAGTTGTTTTACCTTACCCTTTCTGTTTTTGGGATAATATTTAACGATAAAAGAAATAGATAGTTAATCTTTTGTGGATTATGTGATTCTCTAGAAGATGATTCTTGTGTTTTGATGAGACCAAGTAGTTTTGAATGCTCATAGTTTGGAGAAAAGATTAGTTTTGGGTAGAAACTTATTAAAGGATGAAACTCTACATGAAGATAGGTATATTTTCTTATGTTTTTGTTTTATGTTGTAAATGAATTCCTCAAAATTATGAAAAGGAACGTAAAACAAAAACATTGTTGGTTTATGTTTCCTACTGGGTAATCAAAGAACGTTTACACACATCATAAGTTTGGGATTTTCTTATGGTTAACTTTCTCCTAATCATGTTTTCTATCACTCTCCCTCAGAACTTGACCCTTTGTTTTCTCCTCCATGTCCATGTTTTCGTACATGGAATCCTAGTGTGGGCTAACTCGGGTGACCTTTGTACTTACCTTTTTTTCTTTTAAAGTAATAGTTTTACTGAATCCTTTTTTGATGTGGGACTTTCAATGAAATTTCAAAACCCAATTTTAAAAAAATTGGAAGGATGCAATTTCTTAAGGGGGGAAGATTGTAATGACCTGAAATTTTGAATAAATTTTGTTTCCTAATTTTATGTGTTATTTTATTTTATTTTTATACTCAACAAAAATGTTTCATTTTATAATATGAGTATAATTAAAATGAGACCGTTGGGTTTTGACTGTTATATGACCATTTGTCAATATGACCACTGTAAACTAAACATTTCGATTATTGTCTCTAAATACAAGTAATCTTGGTTAATTATTATAGAAAGAAGATTCGATGGCCTCACCCAGTAGTCTTGGACTGATTGAAGCCCATCTAACAGAACTTGGGAAGGAGGTAGCACCACTGAGCTTTGCTCTGGACCAAACCCAAGCCGAACTTCATCGTGTGAAGCTAGAACGGAATCGCCTTCACGAGAAGTTAAACCTGATAGAAATTACTACTCGTGCGATGTTGGCCGAGCCTCCCTCAGATTCTCTCACCTTAGCATACCTTACACTTAGTTCCTATGCTGGCGTGATAAGGGGCTATTTAAGGAGACCGTAACTGCCTTGTGTAATCCCTTGTTTTAAATAAAAATTGGGATTTCTTCTTATGATGAAGTTTATGAATTTTCAAATGACCGGATAAATATAGTATGCATATTTTTGATGAATTTTAGAGAAAGTTTATTTTAAAAATGTTTATGTAAACCTTAAATAATTAAAAACGTGTAATGATTTTCAAAAAATGGTCTTCTACAATTATGTTCAGTTCGAAATTTAGAGTCTAATAAGATCAACTTAATTATTGATGAATAGTAAATTATGAATAGTTCTTTTATTATTAGGATTAGTAATGTGTCCAAATGGATTAGTAATCTCACTTAAAGAAATTATTAATATAATCTAGGCACCTTGATTAAGTAATGTGATTCAATAAAATGGTTAAATAATGGTTTCATAAATTATTATTCAAGTATTAGTTTTTTCAAGTGAATAGTGTTTTTTTAATTAAAAATTAAATTTAAAGTATTTAAAAAATTATTTTTATAAAATGGATTTCATTTTTGAACTCAGAGCACCGATATTATGTTATGGTAATTTTTGGGTTTTTTTCTGAAAAATTGAATTTTCGGTGAATAGTGTATTTATTTAAAAAATAAATTAAAAATATTTAGAAAATTATTTTTATAAAATGGATTTCATTTTTGAAATCAGAGAATTGATATTTGGTTAAGGTGAAATTTTGGGATCTTTCTGAGAAAGTTGAATTTTCAGTGAATAGTAAAAATACAGTTTTAGGGTTTCAGTATGTTTAATGACATCATAACTGTGTCATGATGATATCATGAGATATTTTAAGGGATGGTCGACCAAAGGTGATTAATTATTGTATGGGGGGCCCCATGTGGCCTAACTTCATGGGAAATATCTTGGGAGAGCACATGGTTTTGAGAAACCCACTTTTGAGGTGTCCCTTGGCCATTAATGCCTTGTCCTATCACTTTCCCTATAAATACCAAGCCATCCTCTCATCCATTTCGAATCCCCACTCTCCCCCAACGAAGTTATGGTCTCATTAACGCCCAAGGAGTCCTCCCAAGGTGCCCTCAAGCCCTTAAGGTCCCAAACTTTGAGTTTTAAGAGTTACGTTTTAAGGTATCTGATCCGACCCCTCTCTTTCTTTTCAAGTGATCTCTTTTATGTCATTATTTTATGATCCTTGTTCTTATGTTGGATTAGGTTCTTTTATATTCATTATACTATCCTTTTTATGTTCATATGATGAGAGACCCCCTCTTACACTCATCATTTCATTTTAATAATGTTTAAGTGGCGCCGTTAGGCTGCCGAATTTTTAAGTGGTTCTTTCACCCTTCTCGTTTTCAAGATCTATTTTCCTATCAAGTCTTTCAAGTTACTTTTTATTATATTGGGGTATGATATCTATATCTATAATAATGATATTTTATGATCATATGATGAGATACCCCATTTCATATCTTCAATTCAGTATTTTGAAGTTTTAAGTGTCGCCGTTAGGCTGCCGAATTTTTAACTGGTTCTTTCACCTTTCTCTTTTTTTAAAGTTCTAATTCCATTTCAAGTCTTGAAAGTTACTTTTTATTATGTTGGGGTATGATCTATATATCTATCATACTGATATTTTATGACCATATTATGAGATACCCCATTTGATCTCTTCAATTCAGTATTTTGAAGTTTAAGTGGCGTCGTTAGGCTGCTGAATTTTTAAGTGGTCCTTGCACCTTTCTCCCTTCTCAAAGTTCTAATTCCATGTCAAGTCTTGCAAGTTCATTTTTATTATGTTGGGGTATGATCTCTATATCTATCATACTGATCTTTTATGTTCATATGATTAGAGACCCTATTTGATCTCATCAATTCATTTTTGGTTGAAGTTTATGTAATGCTGTTAGGCTGCCGAATTTTCATAAGAGAAATCTTATTTTTGTATTCCTTTCATGTTCTTCATTTCATATGGTATATTTTCAAATTTAATTACCATGTTCTTAAATCCCTTATATTCTGTCCCTCTACTATTTTATGGGCCATTTATGAATGTTTGACCCATGTCCCCTCTCTTTTCAGTGTTTTCTAAAAACCTTGTAACATAGTTGTTATGCTGCAGAATTTTCGTCTCAAAATGTCTCTTTTTTTTTTCTAAAGATATTTTATTTTATTAAGTGAACACTCAAAGCTATACCTTCTATATGGGTATTAAAATATATAACAATATGTTCTATTTTAAATTCCGGGATTTACATACATGAAACCCACTTTCCCTTTTCGTGGGTTTAAAGTGACGTAAATATCATGTCTTTAAAGCAGTTTTTAAAAAGTTATGATTATGAAATGAAACCCATTTATTTTATGCTATATGGGTAATTTATGAATTTTTTTATGATGATATATGTGGCTCACATGATAATAAATGCAAATTTAAGGGTGCACCCTGATAGCGCTCCAATGCATTGGGTAATGATGTAACCACTAGAGATTACAATTTTCACGATATCTTGGTGAATAACCTTGGTAATTTTCAAATGACACCTTGGGGATGGACCTTGGTGATATGTTCATGATTGTCTTTGTTAAATGTTGTAGCCACATCGTCAAGTAATGAAAAATGTTATTTTTATTATGATATATCTCATGATTTCTTTCTCATGCCTTAAAGTTCTTTAATGACCTTATTGAAGTATCTCAAGTTCACATGTAAAATGTTTCTCTTGTTTCCCTTACTGGGCCTTCTGCTCACCATTTCTTTTGATGTATGTCCCCAGGTTATGTGATGCAGTAATGAACCTAGGATGAACATGAGGAGAAGCCTTTCAAGTGTTTAAGAAGAATGTTTTATGTTTTCATGTTTTAAGTTCCCGGTTTCCAAGACACTAAACCTTAAAGATCCTCGGTTTTGTAAAATGTAATGAAAGTTTATGTGATAAAAAGGCGGGATGCTATACTCTCTTTCAAGCTTCATTGAAATGGAATGTAACATCATTATGGAGTAGACTAGTTAGTGGGAGGAAAATCCAAATAAAGTTATGGATGAATCATCGATAGAAACCGGCATAAAAAAGTAATGAATGAATATCTCATACTGATGTGGGTTTAATATGTGATTGTATCACCTTAATTTTAGCTGGATCAACTTGAATAACCTCTTGATAAATTATGTTCCCTATAACAATCCCACTAGTGACCATGAAGTGACATTTTCCAAATTCAGCATATGGTTACATTTGAAACACACTTATAAAACACTAGAGAGTGAATGAAAATAAGATTCAAATGAATCACCATAAATGGTAAAGTCATCCATGAATACCTCCATGCAATGCTCAATGAATTAAAAAAATATACTCATCATAAACCTTTATAATGTTGTAGGATAATTTCAAAGTTTAAAAGGAATTATATTATATTCATATGTTCTAAAGGTGAAATTGATTGTAGTTTTTATTGGTCCCAAGGTGTGATTGGAATTTGAAAGTAGCTGGTGTATCCATAAATAAAGTAATAATATGACTTTCCAGCAAATATTTATAGAATTTGATCAATTAAAGAAATATGGTAGTGATCTCTTCATGTTTCAGCATTCAATTTTCGATAATCGATGCACAAATTCCATTTTTTTTTCACTCGAGTTGTGACCACCTCTCCTTGCTCATTTATGATAAAATTTATCCCATCCTTCTTAGGTACCACTTAAATGAGACTAATACATTAACCATAATAAATCGGGTAGATAATACCAACATGAAGAAGATGGGTAATATATTCCCTAACCACCTCAAGTATGAATGGATTGAGTCTTCTGTGAGGTTTCTTGATTGGTTTAGATGATTCTTCTAGATGAATGTGATGCATGAAAAGGGTAGGGTTGATGCTTGTTATATCATACAGGGTCTAACCTAAGTCCTTTTTGTTTTCCTCTAACTCCTGAATAAGTTTGGAGTTCTTAGTTTTAGTAAGTGTAGTAGAGATAATGACATGATAAGAGTGATCATAGAAAAGGAATTCATATTTTAGGTGTGCTGGAATAGATTTCAAATCACTTTCATCCACCATTTATATTCAAGGAAACTTAGGAATAGAGGAAGAACTTCCAATTGATTTTGATTAATTTTCATTATTACTAACCAAGGAGGAACAATAGAGATTAGAGGTGATATGGGATTCCAAAGATTTTTCAATATCCTTTATATTGATGGATTTTATAAATGAAAGGTCAAAACCAAATTCTCTATTTATGAATTGGTTAATCATGGTGAAAATTTCACAAACTCCATTATTATTAGATTAAGAACATGATGTAATAGGATTCAATCAAATCTTAGAAGTTTTTTTAAGAAGTATGGATAGATAATGAAGAGTGATTCTCTAATGGGCATCACATGGATTGAAAAATATTTAACTTGACCAGTTGGCCACCAAATTCCATGGATAAAATTCATGTATGGACATCAATTTTAGTTATAACTGTCATGAGGAATGGCCTTCCTAGAATAAAGGTAGATTGAGAATAATATGTCTCACCTTTCATGTCAAGAAAATAGTAATCAAATGGGAAGATAAGATCATTTACTAGGATAAGGATATCCATGATTATTCCCTCAAGACCGATAATGCTTCAATTAACTAACTAGATGACAACAATATTTGGGGGCAAGGGACCTAGACCAAGGTTGAAGAAGATGGATTTGGGAATGAAATTTATTGAGAATCCTAGGTATATGGGTACATCATCAAAGTTGGAAATACCTATTTGGTATTGAATCATAAAGGTACCTAAATCTTTGCACTTCATAGGAATGGATTGCAGGGTTGAAACATTTTCAACAGTTCTAAGCTATCTCTTATTGGTGGATAATTATTTAAGAAACATTTTATGATTAATAATTTTTTTAATGGCATCCAAAAGGGTAATGTTGAATTCAAAACGTTTAAACATGTTGATCATTTTAGGATTAGGTTCAAAGGGATTCTTTGGATTAGATATGACTTAAGGAAAAGGAATTAGGTTCTTAAGAGGTATGGAAATAGGTGTGGGAGTGGCTTCATGTTATTTTTCTATTTTTTATTCTTTTATTTTTTTAACTCAAAATTTAAAGGGTACTTTGAGGATTCATCCTGAGGAATATATATCCTCTTTCCAGATTGAAGTGGAATTATAGTTTCATTTTACTTGGGGTTGGAAAATGGTTGAGCTTGTAGTTGGGAATAATTAGACTATTTTTTCTGACTTAGGTGGGATTTGAGGTCACTAATTTTGTTTTCAATGTTTTTAAGGATAGAAAAAGTGAAGTAGGAAAGATATTCCACAATTCTTTACCATGTATTATTATAAGAATAGGCATCTATCGCATTGGGATTTCCATAATTTGGGTTCTTGGGAAAGTGATTGTGTTGGGTTGGGAATTGAGTAGTCTCACTAGGATAGTGGAATCCAGGAAGAGCAGGAGGATGATTTTTCCTTTGATATTGAGGTAAAAAATGATAAGGTTGTTGGAAGTTACCACCACCTTGACCATATCATAATTGTTTTGGATTTTTAGGAGGTAATTGAGGGGCATGAGATATGGGATTACCATATTTAACACCTGGGTTATAGTTATAAGAGAAGGGATCATTGTGGGGTTGGTTGGAGTTTCTAACGAGTTGACCTGATTATTGAGGGTTGGTGTTTTTCTGAGTATGCACTACATTAATATCCACCAGTCCAGATGAATTTTATGGATCATCTTTTAGTTTTGGACATGTTTTAGTTGGATGAGTGGGGAGATACAGGTTCCACAATTTTTGATAGGTCCAAGGAACATAGATTGTGGAGAATATGAGGTTGGGAATTTGGCATCCACCACTAGTTATCGCACAATCCTATAAATTTACTCATCCACTCTATCATTGTCAGGATCTATGGATTGATTATCTTGGACTTTTTTTAACTTTATCATCTTCTCGAGTTTGTAATTTCAATGTGTTTCCAACCATATTGCTTATGAGATCTCATATAGCTATAGGAGTCTTGTTAACAAGAGCACCACCACTTACAGAACTGATGAGAGTTCACTCCATTACCAATAACCCCTCATATAAGTATTGTATCAAGAGTTAGTCAGGGATTTGGTGGTTCAGAAAAGTTTCTATAATATTTTTGAACCTTTCCCAATACTCATGGAGTGATTCATCGAAGAATTGACTAATATCACGAATTTCCTTTAGGATAGAAGTGGTTCAAGAAGTATAGAATAATTTTTATAAGAATATTAACTTCATGCCATTACATGTGTTTCTGGAACTAGGAGGGAGGTAATAGATCCATGATTTAGATGAGTCGGCTAGGGAGAAAAGGAATTCTCAAATTTTGATTTTTTCTTTAAAAACCTTTTGAGGCTTTATGGTAGAGCACACAACTTGGAACTCTTTGAGGTGAAGATGAGGATCCTCACTGATTAGCTAATGGAAATGAGGAAAAAGATGAATCAAACCTGATTTGATTTTGAAATAATCCTCGATGTTTAGATATTGAATACCAAGGGTTTGGTAATTTATATTAGGGGAAACGAGTTCTTTAAGGGTTCATTACCTAGGATTAGCCATATCTAGATTAATTAGATGTGAAATGTATGGGTCTTGAGTGATTTGATTATCCATAATGATCCTCTAAAGTTAATTAAGAGTTATCTTAATTTCTAGGTCAAAAAAATATGATGGATTGTTTGGGTGGATATGGGGAATTTAGAGAAATTTTAAAGGATGAGGAAGGTGAGTTTTTCTCTATGTTTTTTTTCATATTTTTTTGATTTTTAGTTGTTTTTATTTGTTTACTGTTTAAAAATAAAATAAAATACAATATACTACTTATTTCACAATCCCAAACATGGTTCTATTTTAAGCATGAACGATTATCACCTATTGACTTTTCAACGGTCTAGTTCTCATAAAATGTGCAAAGCAACACTCAGGTTGAATCTTTGGTAACGATACTATTTTTAGAGTCGATTGTTTTTTTATTCTTCTTTTGAATGAGAGTTTTTATAAATAAAATAATTAAATTGATTTATGGATAAATCTTGATTTGAAAATTTGATAAATATTTGGATGAGTTCATTAATGGGGATTTAATATTATTATATCCTTAAGCTTTGTGTTATATTACATTAAATTAACACACACTTCACAAGATGATTTTGATAATAATTCCCAAGTGTTGAGGCTTTAATCCAATAATTAACTTAACTAGGGTTCTAATATCAATAAATAATTCTTTATGGTAGTTTATTTAAGGTTACAATAATACATTGAATCCACAATTTAAATATAACATGTCATTAATCCAAGATATTTTAACTTTAACATACACAATGTTAACCAAAAGAGTATTTAATGAGAAGAATATCTAAATCAGATAACATCCCCAAATTATAACTCACACCAATGGGATATTTAATCACCCATTGATATTTTTAGTAATATTTTTGGTATAATTATGATGATTTGGTAAATGAATAAAAATAAAGTAATGAGATGAGAAAAAGAATTGCACACCGAACACGCACAAATTAAGGGATGTAAACACACACTTTTTATTGAATAAGAAAGTGAAAGGGAAAAGGGTTTTTTTTCTAAATTTAAACTATATTAAGACCATGTATATCACAATATAAAATGAGGATGAGAATAATAGATGATGAAGATGAAAAATTCATTAACATTCAAATTAAATTACAACAACACTTGCAAAATTATAATTCAAAACACTTGAATTACATGAAATGAAAGAAAGGAGGAATTTTATCTCAAGTAGAAAATCGAGATTTGAAGGTTATACCAGGCCTTAATAAAGGATTGTTTTCATTACAATTTATCCTTATAAGTTCTTAAGTACCAGCCTCTTGCAAGGAGAAGAGGGGGATGAATTTATAGCCAAAGGTGATGGACTGTTTGTCTTCCAAAACTACCCCTCAAGTTGGATCACCCATTTGAAAATTTATAAATCTAGATATATAGAAACATCCTTATTTTATTTTTTATATATATACGTTTATAGTTTACACTATAAATTTTGTGGCCATTTTAATTTTATATCCAAAGTTATGGATGTTTTCCTAAACCATGTGCTGTTGTCCAGTTTTGTGTCAAAATATTTCATGGTCTAAATGTGAATGAATTTATGGCTATGAATATGCATTAAAATATGAACCATTTTTTTAAATTTTTTATCCTATATATTTAATTTCTCCAAAAAAAAGATCAATTAGGATTCTAAATCAGAATAAAGTCTATAATTATTGGATGTTTTCAAATCCTTTATAGAATTGTGTACTGGACTTTAATGATTAAATTTGGACCCTTATTGGTTTAGTTGGGATTTGAAATTTTTGTCCAAGTTGAAATGTAATTTACTTGTACTTATAGTCTAGTATAATCAAATTTATATTTTTGTATTGAACCTATAAAAGATAACATCATAGCTGGTCCAGTTTCCTTGACATATTCATTGGGCCTTCTAGTACGGTCCAAATGGCTCTTAAGATGGTTGAATTATCCAAATATATAGTTGAATGCCTTGTTGAAATTTTAATTATGAGAACTAAAAAACAATAAATACATTATTTATGTTAGTATATTTAAATATATGATCAAAATTTTAAACTGTAGTGTAATTGAATGAATTTTTACAATACTCTCCTTATGTGTTTATGATGAAAACATGAACATTGACTGAAAATTAATCATTTTTAGTAAGAAATAAGTGATTATAGTAATTTAAAATCATGAATTAATATGTAATATCAAAGTTGGAAAAATTATATCTTGTTTTATAAGTTAAAAATCATTCCTTATATTTTTTTTTTGGAAAAGCCACAAAGTACCTCGTTTGAAAAATGACAAAGAATTTCTTTAAAACCATTTTGTAAAAAATAATACATGGGTAAAAATGAATTTGAAAAAAAAATATAATAATATTAAAATAATTTTTTAAAATAATTTTTATATAACAATGGATATGTAAGAAAAAGAGAGTTTTAAGGAAAGATTTAAAAAAATAATTTTTAAAAGATAGTCTCTTACCTTGAGTCTGACTAGTCACACACGTTATTTATCATTCTAAATAATAAAATTAAGTTAATTTCTAATTGATCAAGAAACTTTTTAATTTTTTTCATTCCTTTTATATCACTTATTACCATGTTATATATAGTTAATCATTTAAGTTCACATTAGATGTTTGACGATATTCAGTACTTAAGTCCAAAATGAATTCTGTTGGTTGACTATGGTCAAAAGGTCAAAATTCTATCATGTCTAGAATAATAATCATGAAATAATAGTCATTTGAATACATCAATTATACTTTTAAATCGACCCATTAAATATGGTTATGAAAAATTAACTATGTTACCATCATGAAGACGACATATCATATGTACGTTTGAGTAATGTTTCCATTTTTCAATAATCATTTTGAAAAGAACAGAAATATTATTCTATATTTATTGAGTGGTAATAATATCATATATATCATATTGTATATTTAAATATACTTATATATATCATCCATGTGATTTGGTGATGAAAAACACATCACATTGCTTTGTGGAGGTGGTAGTTTATACATACACATGAATAACGTTATCATTTTTATATGAATGGAAAGGTAAGAAGTTAACCAATATATTATCTTTTAATAATGATAAATATTTAATTAATATCATATATAAACATTAATTCCATAATTATAACTAGTCTTGAGGGATGGTTATGGAAAATGAATTACATCAGTTTATGAGGGGGTAGTCTGCCGTACATACGAATGATGACTTCATTTCCCATTTGATGGAATATGAGATGAATATAGGTTATGATATTGATCATAATAATGTCTCATTATATGTATTATAATTATTTTTTATTATATCATGGTTAAATAATATTTTAGGTATGTGGAGGAAAAAACATAACTAAAACATGCAGTTGAAAACTATACATTTTCTTTGAAAAACCTTTATTTCTTAACACATTAAGCCCTCTAAGATTGGTATTATGCCTAAAAAAATACCTAAAAAATGTGGTAATGGGTTATATAAAGATATTTGGTTAGGTATTGTATGATCCAAAAGGGTTTTTAAGTATGTAAAAATTATAAGAGGTGCCCTTTTATAAGAGAGGGGAGGGACACTCTTGGAATTTCTTAAAATATTAAATTAATATAAATTAATTTTCAATTAAAAATTGATTCAAAGTGAGTTATTTAGAATATAATATGAATATTGGTTAAAATAAACTCATAAAATAAATATTAGACATGGTTTTACTACATTTCTACCCCTATCTTTTCGTTTTAACCCCTATTTAGCCCCTTTAACTCTTACTATGACAACATGGATTTTTACATATTGAGAGTTAATGTAGCTAATATAAAATGAAAAATGACCCATAAATGGACCATGGTTTATATTTTAAATATTATCCTATCACTTTTCTTATTTTAATATTTTTATAAATTTTATATCATTTAATGAAATATTATTTACTATAAAATATCCATAATGTGAAATTTCAAAACTATTCATTAATTTGACTTTAATAATATCAAGATAATAATTATAATTAAATAAAATTATTTTATTAGATATCTATAATTCCAAGGTTATATAATTTTTTTGGTTCACATCAATTATCTAAAATTATGTTTATTTTAATATTTTTAATATCATTTATTTGATTTTTCCAATAATTGAATAATTACTGAATCAATGTTGTGCATGAATTTAAGGTAATTACTCCTTCCCTAAAAATTAAAAATAAATTTTCATGATTAATATACATCTTTTAGCTTTTAAAATACTATATATAGCTGAACATATCCTCTAGATAACACCATATTAAAAATATTACACTTATTAAAAATACGAGATCTCATCCAAGTGGACCCAAAAGGTCATAAATTCGACCCTTGGATAAATATGGTCAAATTATACACATTAAATAAGATTTAGGTAAGTGTTTGGGTAATTTTATGGTTCTTATCATATTGTTTTGAACCGTTAATTACCTAATTCACCCTTTGACATGGTAATAAAAAATACTAAGGTTACTATTCATATTATCCAAAAACGAAAGGGACCAATTTACTAAAGTTGGATCAATTGATTCCAAATATGGATTTATTTTTTTTTAAAATTAAAAACATAGAAGTTGAAAATTTTAATATAAAATTAAACTAAAAAAATGCAACGAAAAACATTTTTTCAGAAAAATGCTCTTTAAAATATAAAATATTTTTATACTAAATTCAGGTATAAAATCTATTTAAAAATTAATAATTGGATTATTTTAAATAAAAATTTACTAATGAAAACTTAAAAATAACCCAAAACATAATTTTACCTTATAAATAATTTTAAATAAAATATAGTTTTCAATAAAAATCAGTATTTTCCATTATTTCTTAAAAAATAATTTTTTTAGAAAATTCTCAAAAAATTAATCCTAAGATAATTTTTACATACTAAATTCAAAAATAATTTTTTTTTTCAAATAAATTTTCTAAAATTTCCAGAAAATAATCACCCAAAAAAATTATTTTTGAAGAAAATGTATATTTTTAAGAATAAAATTATTTTACTAAAAATATAATACTTATTTAAAAAGAATTAATTAATAAATTAGAAATGATTAGGACCATTATATATTCCATAATGTAGTTAACACTATTCATTCCCACCAATTTAACGACAAGGTTATAACAATCACATTTAAATAATAAGATTCTATTGTTCGTTTAAGCTTGGTGTTGCATATCTTGTACGCTATTAAACATAGTATTTCCATTTAAAAATATTAGGATGTTACACATGGGGTATGAATAAGGGTAGGGAAATTTTACCCATACATAGGGGGTGTTGTGTAAGGGAAACCCTAAAACTCTAAGGGTTAAGCAAGGGTAAGTCACCCGCTACGTAAGGATAGGCTGAAAATCCTTACACTGCGTAAGGGTAGTCTTTGAACTGTGTAAGGGTAGGATTGGCTGTGTAAAGGTAAACCTAGATTTCTTAAAGGTATGTTGGAGAAACTATATACCTGAATAAAGGTACCTCTGGACTTGCGTAAGGGTAACCATGAGTTGCGTAAGGGAAGTATTGGGTTTTCAATACTTGTATAAAGCTACCTCAATCATTACGTAAGGGTGAACCCTTACTTATAAAGGCTATGTAAGTGTATAATAGAGATTTTTAAGGGTAAAAACTTAATTATAAAGGCTATATATGGGTATCCTAGAGATGCATAAGGGTAAACTATTACTTATAAAGGCTACACAAGGGTATCCTAGACTTGTGTAAGGGTAAGTCTCTGTGTGAGATTTATGTAAGGGTAAAACCACTTACCCTTACACGGAAGCTATGAGCTATGTAAGGGTAAACCATGTTACCCTTATGCAGTGCCCTTATTTTAAGGAAAAAAATTTTAAAACCCAATTTTGATTCTTCTTCTTCTATGACTTGTAACGCCATTTTTTCAATCTCAACTGATGAAAATCATAAAAATTTAATTCTTTTGACCCATTAAAGATTTTAACTATATTTATTTTATCTTAATAACTCTGAATTAAATATTTGATTGAAAACAAAAAATTAAATAATGTTTTAATTTGGTATTTTCTTTTGTAAATCATAATTCCTATAAAATTTTAATAAATACACAAAAATTTGTTTCTTCAATTTCAGTGATCCTCTTGAGTAGAGTAAGGCATCCAAATACTTGCTGATCAATGGAATAGTGTTCTTATTGTTTTTCCTTTGATCATGGAGTGTAAAACTTTCTTCTATTGTCTTTCTTGGATCCCTTGATCATGTTATATGATATTGTATTTAAGGAAGGCGGTTCTATAAGGATTTTACATTCACTTGAAACCTTAATTGTTTAGACAATTAAAAATGAATTTTAATTGATTTCTGAACTTTGAATTGATAATATTTATATGATTTTTTTAAAAGTCTTAAGATGGTGAAATAAAACCCTTCTTAAAAGGATTTGAAAATATTAGGTGGATTTTTTAAAAAATATAGATTGAAATGAAAAGTGTTTTGATGAAATTATTTGACACTGATTCTCAAAGAAAATGGATTAAATTGAAAGATAATTTTTGAAAGGAAAGAAATTGATAAAAACCTATGATTTGGTTTTCAAATTGAAATGGAATGTTATAATCAGAAATTTTGAATTTGAACTGTGAATGATGAAAAAAATAGAAAAGGATTATTTGACTATGATTAATTGATTGATTAATTAAAGTAACATGTGAGATTGAGCAATTAATGGGTGATTAGGGAAAGAATTCTAGGAATCTGACCCCTAGTAATAGATTAATGATGAAAACACTAACTAAACACAATTTGACTTAATTTCTCCCCGATGGGGGTTTTAACTAATTCTATCCCGACGACATGATCCTTAGGGAAGTGTGCATGCTTTTAAATGTGATTGGTTGCCTGAATAGTATGAGGATCTTATAGCTGGGATATAATGAACCTCACAATATATGACCACAGTTCTTTGATTAATTTTGATTATTACATGTCAGTGTTTATTAAAAGAATTTATTCACACCCTTTCATTTTATACAAATTTTCATTTGATCCTATTTTATTAGTATCCATTGAAATATTTCTTTAAGCATGTTTTTAATATGAACTGTGAAAATATTTCCATGCCATGTTTTATCTAAAATTTAAGTATAAATGGTTTATTTTTTATGGAATTTCTTAGTAATTTTCGTGATATCATGCTAGACTATTTTTTCTCACACCCTAACTTTACCTTCAAGTGTTTGTAGACTTTGTTATATCAGGTCCATGAAAAGGGTTAGTGCCAATTGGAGGTGGTGGGTGTACATGACTCATTGGACATTGGGAGTTGGTGGTGATAGGAGGAGTGTGTGTTACACCAATTACAAAGAGATATTGGGAGGTTGTTTTCATTGACCCAAGATGTTTGGTTTGATTTTTTGTTTACCTTGTGGAGTTTTATTCTTGATGATTGTCTTAGTATAAAAAATTTTCTTATTTTACTTATGTTGTTTTCATTTTATTAATTATTTATTTTTAGTGGAATCGTTGATGTTTCTTGATGCCTTAGCACTAGTCGCTATCCCGTGAGGATTTGGAATTCCCTTCAGGCCATATCAGGATTGATTTGATGTGAAAAAATTGGTAGCCATAGTGAAAAAATGGTTTGCAAAGTAAAAAATAAAAAATAATGAAAATAATATCACATGATACAATTATTTACATAGGTTGAGAAAAATTCACACATCCACAGAGAGGTAGAACTTTAACTATGATTGAGGGTATAATTATAGGGAGATTTTCAAAGTTTCAGACACACATAGAAACCATAGCTCGAATGATAAAATAAAGAAGATGATACAACTATTCCACCAGCAATACAATAATTTCATTATTCTATAGTGACTGGTGGTTGGAAGTCCGTGGAGCTACAATGACATGTCGGTATCACCAGTCAAATGCTTCTTTAGTGCAATGTCAAAGTCCACATTGTTACAGTTTCCTATCGCATGCTACAACAGTAATTCCACATTACTACAGTATGGTTTAGGCCACTAGCATTCATCCCAACTTCATCCAAACTGATTGGGCTACACCATTCCAACATGATTCAACCACCGTTTAGTTGGGTTATTCAGGTCAGTTCATGAAAAATAAGTAATAATGGTTTTAAAAGAAACAATCCTATTTTTTTTATCATTATCCTCATGATCAATGTTTTTTAATTTATGATCAAACTATAAAAGTGAACTAATAAGATCATCCATGGTATAATGCGTTAAATCCTTTCCTTCATAAATCTATACTTTCTTGGAATGTCGCTTGATGGGAAGTTTTCTCAAGATCCTTTAAACCATTACTTAATTCTTCATAGTCTCTCCTTGAGCATTCATGTTATTTTAAATCTTTTTGAATCTATGATAGATATCATTAACACTTTATTTCTATAACCATTTTAATTCTTGAAACTCTACCATGTATATCTCATTAAACTACTTCTTGTTATAACACTGAGTGTGTGCTCAGAGAAGGAAGAAACAATCTAGCTGGTACTATATGAATTAGAATGATATTACAAAAAAAATTGTAGATATAATTGAGAAAAGTATCTATGCACAATAGAAATAACCTAGAGATACCACCTTCTTGTTTAAATCTTGCTACTAATAAGATAAGAATTGATAGATAGACCACTTCTCCCACTTGCGCATATTCTAATTGAATTAAAAATGCTCTAATTTAATTGATGTTACAACAAAAATCATCACAGTTTTACTTATAGTCGGTCTAGTACTCTATGGGCCTAAGAATCCATATTGGTCTATATTTACCACTTTCCCCTCCTCCAATTATAGGTGTGTAAAATGGGAGGGTGTGGGTTATTCAACGGGACAACCCCTAGGTAAAAACCCTAAGTTGCTAAAATTTCTCCCCTCTCTAAATGGTACCATGTCCTCAAGGTGTAATTATGGAAATTGTGAAATTATTTTCTCATCATCTTCCCAAGTGTACTATTTATATGGTTTTCCCTACCACTAAATCATCAATTTTTCTCAAGGTTTCTCTAGTGTAGGTTTGGTAGCCAACATATCTACCAATACAGAACTTTGGGAAAGGTCTCTGTCCCATGAATAAGGAAGCTTTTATGAACTGAAGTCTTCCCACCAAACCATTTGAGTTTTGATACATGGAAAATTTGGTGAAATCATATAGTATCCAACAAATAATGCTTATAATCAATGTTTTTTAACCAATCCAATATGGGGTAGGGTCTATAATAACGGGCAACTAACTTGGGGTAAAACTTAGAAGATTTTAAAGCCAGTATATTTGGATTGAGTTTAAAAAATACAGCCTCTCCAACATCAAAAGTGATATCTCATTAATTCTTATTGGAAACCAAGATCCATATTAGTCAATCTTGCATCACAGTGTGATACGGTGAACTCCTATATTAGGATAGCGGCAACACAGATCGCGTTAGAACTGTTTTTTATCAAAAAGAGGACCAATTAATATAATTTAAATTATATAATTCTACACACATATATATGATTAAAAATTAAAATATGATAAATAAAATAAAAAATCAAATAAAAATAATACATATCTAATAAAAAATAAAGAAAAATGAAAAAATGGTTACATAATAGAAAATTTTAACTAATACATAAAATAAAAAAACAAAAATAAAAAAGGGAGGGATAATGGCGCAACTGACGCGAGGCGCAATAGACATAAGGTGAAGCAGGTGGTGGAGCCTGGATATATGGAGTTAGGCACTAGGTAAAACAAAAAAAATAACAAGACACATAAAAAAATAGAAAAAATAAAGGAATTGAATAGAAGTTTTGACCAGCCTGGTCAAATCTGGGGGGTCATCAACATCAAGGGTTCGTGACATCGCAGGTAAGAAAAAAATCAAGGGGGGTCATGTTGGCATTGATGGATTGCAGTACTGTAAGAAAGGAGAGATACAAGGTGGGTTGTGTCAGTGTTGAGGTGTCAGGGTGGCAAGGATGAAAGCGAGCAAACGTGATATGGTAAAAAACACGTCATTTTTGTGTGTGTGTAAAATGGTGTTGTATTCACCTCTACCAAGATCATGTGTGATTTTTTATGACACAATTATGGAACAACTAGTGTGATCATGTAATGCTAAGTGAATCAGTCACCAAGGGTGGTGGTGCACTGCTCTACACCACACCAGCACTATAAAAGCTACTCTGAAACGATTTGATAACTATGAATAGAAAATAAATTGTTGGGCTCGAGAGAGTGTTTCCCTCAGAATTTGGGGATGAACTCCTTGATTGAAGATTCAAACATTCCAATCAGTTTCTAATGGGTTTGTTCATAGAACCGGAAACATCCAATGATTACACATCCATTTAGACCTACTTTCCAAAGGTAGGCGCTCATTATTTGTGGACTGATGAGGCTTAGGAATTTACATTGGTCGAGAGGATGGGAGGTCGGACTCATCACACCTTTTGGAGGGGAATTATTGTCTACTCTGGGAATCTCTTTATATATTTAAGTTATGTTCATGAATACTTATTAAATTACCAAGTATAAAATGAGCTTTCCTTTAGATCTGACAATCAATGATCGATATGTAGGAAATTTAGAGAATATTTTATATGTATTCGAGGTTATTCATTGATAGAGAATCATTTGTATTTGTTAGAGATTATTAGTCAATGGTATCCTTTGATACGTAAAAGTCTCTTAGTCATTATAATGACCATACTGGTTTTAAAGCCACTCAGTGGGGCACTTGGAGTTTATTTTCATTCAGAAGGACATGAATTATTTCAGAGTTGGGATCGAACCTGCAGATGGGCTACCTATGTATCCTTTGTTTAGAAAAGGAATCAGAACCCACGTAGTTCGGGTAAGGGAATATGATGTTTATGATTGATGGCTCAAAGAAGGATGTCATAATTACTTTTACACTCTAAGCTCACGTGAGTCATGCTCTGTGTGAGAAACAAGAGGTATTGGTAAAAATCAGACAATTGTGCCATGAAAGATGAAATCACAAGAAATAATGTGGGACTTATGTATGTATGACTGCCCAGATAAATGAAGATTAGGATTTACTTCAGGGAAGAAATCCAGGAACAGGGTCCATAAAGGTACATGTGCACTATGGAGATTTGAATACTCTAACCTGGGACTTACTCCTGAAAATGAGGCCCAATTTAGGAGAGGACTTATGATTGGGTTTTTACTCCTGAAAAGGAATCCCAAATCAAAGGTAAATTAGGACAGGTTAAGAGAAATTAATATTAGGGCTTACGCCTGAAGAGGATGCCCATATTTGAGACTAGGGCTTACTCCTGAAAAGGAGGCCCAGGTTAATGATTATGACTGGGGCTTATTCCTGAAAAGGAGGCCTAGGTTAAGTGACTTGAAAAATTAAGGGACTTGGGGCTTACTCCTGATGAGGATTCCCAAATTAGGGGACTAGGGCTTACTCCTGAAAAGGAGGCCCAGGTTAAGGGAAATTATGGTTGGGGCTTACTCCTGAGGAGGATGCCCAAATTAATGAGTACTTGGGGCTTAATCCTAAGAAGGATGCCCATAATTGGAGATTATGACTAGGGATTACTCCTGAAAAGGAGGCCCAGGTTAAGGGAAATTATGGTTGGGGCTTACTCCTGAGGAGGATGCCCAAATTAATGAGTTCTTGGGGCTTACTCCGAAGGAGGATGCCCATAATTGGAGATTATGATTGGGGATTACTCCTAAAAAGGAGGCCCAGGTTAATGATTATGATTGGGGCTTACTCCTGAAAAGGAGGACCAGGTTAATGAGTTCTATCATCTTAAAGGATGAGGTTGAATGAATGAAATCTCAATCTTTAGTGACATAAAGATGTGTAAACCACTAGGTTTTGAGAGATATTCCACAAAATTCCTTTCAGATAGGGAAGTTAAATCAAGAAATCATGCCATAAATGGCATTTGAAAAGTTTTTTGAAGATTGAATCTTGAATAGGAGAGGTGGAATGGCATAAGAGGGGTGAAATGGGCAAGAAGGGCACCCAAAAAGGCAGGGGCGCGCAAGTCCTGGTAGGCGCGCAGTTACTGCGTGGGCGCGCAAGTCCTGGTCGCGTAGGTATACCTGCACGACACATGGGTACTTTCCCGATGGTTAACCAGCATGGTAATACTTGAGAGACTCTTGGTAAAAGCCTTTAGAATCATCCCGAGGTTCTTCCAGAAGAGTGGTGTGCAAGTTCTATTGAAGGAGTTAGGCAGCGCGCAAGTGTGGCCATTTCCCTTAAGGGATGGCCACTTAGGCACACAAGTATTGATGAGTTTCAACACTTAGGACTTCCTCACCCTCTCTAGATCTTCCGTTATAGGTAAGAAATTACGTAAGAAGTGTTTTAGAAGCTTTGAGAAGGGACTAGGGAACCGGGAGCTCAAATTTGAGTTTCTGGAAAAAATCCTCCCTGAAATGGGGGGCCCATAGGGTCTATTTATAGGCTGGAGAAGACCCCGAGTGGTTATCACTTAGGGCGCGCAAGTATACTTGCGCGACCATTTTAGAACTTGCACGACCCTTGCGCAATGTTCTTCTTATTTCTTCCTTTGTAATTTTCTTTGATATTTCTCCAAAGGTTGAATCACTTTGAGCTAAGATATTCCCCTTTTCCAATCTTTAGACTCTGTGACGAAAGGAGCGTCGACAAAAGTCCTCCCTCAGAGTTGGATCCAAAAAGAAATGATGATTTGACTCTGAGGAAAAGAAGAAAACCACGGGGATTTGGCAGTTTAAAGTCATGCATGTTGGACTATAAAAAGGATAAAGTTTAAGGTCAAAATAACTTTGACTGAAATGGATTAAATTTGACTCAATTCCTTGACAATTTATCTAAAAACATATTACCATACTCAAATATGAGGGAAAATATGTAAACTATGACTTAAGAATATTTGGATTTGATGAATGATATCAAAAAGGGCTAAAAGGAATTAGAAGAAGTAGTTCCCAAGAATGAAGTTACCATTATTTAACAAACCCGTTAGGGGGTTGAATTATGCAGGGCCACCTAAGGGCATTGGCTGCATAGTTAAATAAAATATTATCTTTTGGCTAACAAGTCTGTTATGTAGACTGTTTATGCAAGGCCGCCTATGGGAACGTGCTGCATAGTCAGGAAAAATAACTCTCAGAAATTTACTTTCCTAGTTCTAAAAGCCAGTGAAAGTTTATGGAGATTCAAATTTTCCAAATAATAGAGTTTGCTGTATGGAAAGAGGTACTTGAATATGGAGAAGATATTTCCAAACAAGATTATCGAAGAACTGGATAGATATCACTCCTACGAAGGTCTGACCCAAACGTAGGGAAGGAGAATATAAACCAAAGACTTGAATAATTTTCAGATCATGAAAAAGGATATGGGAAAAATATGTTAAGGATGGATATTTTTGCGGATCCCTACATACTGTCATTTAAGACCAATAAGGACAAAAGAGGATTTCTTACCAAGAATGAAGTTACCATTATTTAACAAACCCGTTAGGGGGTTGAATTATGTAGGTCCACCTAAGGGAATTGGCTGCATAGTTAAATAAAATAATATCTTTTGGCTAACAAGTCTGTTATGTAGACTGTTTATGCAAGGCCACCTAAGGGCACGTGCTACATAGTCAGGAAAAAGAACTCTCAGAAGTTTGACATTTTTGTGACTAGAATTCAAGAAAAGGTCTATGAAGATTTGAAAATATTTAAGGTTAGGATTATGACACATAAAGATGGGTATTGTCTAATGTATACAGAGAGACACAGATCAATGCTAACCATAATAATGTTGTGGCTGGGTCCTGAATCGAAATTTTGGACTTCACTACGTATCCCATAAGGATGGGAATCAAGCCATATGTAGTTCTTAAACTACAGTTTAATGTCGTGCAGGACAAAAGGATTAAAGATCTTAGTTTAGGGTCCTAGAGCTTGGACCATTGTAAGAAATACACAGTGTGTGTTTTCATGGGGACTTTTTAGTCAGGGGACTAAAAGTGGAATTTGGGGTTAGGCCCAAAGACTTGGGGCTGGATTCGAGAGACACTTTAACGTTCCTACGTATCCCATAAGGATGGGAATCAAGCCCACATAGTTCTAGAAATACCTTCTTTACAAATTTGGTTCGTACATGTGAAGGGTGAAAGGGGACTTTAGTACAATGATGGTTTAACCCAAGATAAAAGGTTTAGGTATTTCCATGTATGCACGTAGTCTTTGAAATGAAACATGATTGAAAAATCAATGTAAATAATGGTTCCCTCTCAGGTGAGGGTATCAAAGAATATTGTAGTTTATTGTCATACTGGACAAAAGAGTTGTATATTTTAACGTCGTATAACAAGGACGAAAGTGAACCAATGTAAAGATATTGATTCTAGGGGCGGTTTCATGAATCAACATCGTATGAGATGGAGGTGAACCGATGTGAAGAGATTGATTTTGGGCTTGAACCTTGGGAGGTTTCCTACGTACCCAGCCTGGAAGGCAAGGATCAAAGTCCACATAGTTCAAGTAAAGAATGAATTAATGATCAAGTTGTTCTTGGGGACAACGACCTAAAAAATGATGTTTTTGGGACTTACACATGGTTAGTAGCCCAGAGAGAGTGTTATGGTTGAGGTTTTCTCTAACCTCACGCGATTCATACTCGGTGTGAGAAACAAGATGTAACAACAACCTTGACAAAGTACAGTTTAATGTCATGTAGGACATATAAAGGGACTATGTAGTTTAAAGTCTTGCATTTAGGACTATTGGTGTTGCACAGTTTAATGTCATGTAGCAGGGACTTTCTGTACAGTTTAGCGTCATGTAGTTATGATGATGGGGACAATATATTTTAACAACATGTCAGACGAAAGGAGGACTATGCAGTTTAATGTCATGCAGTGAGGACAAAAGAGTACACCATTTAACATCATCTTGGACATACTGGGGACTTTTTTCACAGTTTAGCGTCATGTTGGACAAAAAAGGGACGATACAATTTAGCGTCATGTTGGAAGAAAGTGAAAATAGTTTAAGGTCATATGCATGGACCGTGGATGGTGCAGTTTAACGTCTTGCTAGAAGGTGGTGTAGTTTAAGGTCATACAAGACCTTTAATGATTATGTAGTTTAATGTCTTTCCAGGCGTAAGGGACTTTTATACAGTTTAGCGTCATGTAGTTAGGACGTTGCAGTTTAATGTCTTGCTAGACGTAAGGGACTTGCAAATAACTTAGGGTCATATGCATGGATCGTTGATGATGCAGTTTAAGGTCATATTGGACCATTGAGGGAACTTTTTCACAGTTTAACGTCATGTGGGAGGAAATTACAAATAGTTTAAGGTCATATGTATGGACCATTGATGGAACTTTTTCACAGTTTAACGTCGTGTGGGACGAAAGTAAAAATAGTTTAAGGTCATATGTATGGACCATTGAGGGAACTTTTTCACAGTTTAACGTCGTGTGGGACGAAAGTACAAATAGTTTAAGGTCATATGTTTGGACCATTGATGGAAATTTTTCACAGTTTAATGTCGTGTGGGACGAAAGTACAAATAGTTTAAGGTCATATGTATGGACCATTGATGATGTAGTTTAAGGTCATATTGGACCATTGAGGGATATTTTTCACAGTTTAACGTCGTGTGGGATGAAAGTAGAAATAGTTTAAGGTCATATGTATGGACCATTGAGGGACCTTTTTCACATTTTAACATCGTGTGGGAAAAAAGTACAAATAGTTTAAGGTCATATGTATGGACCATTGATGATGCATTTTAAGGTCATATTGGACCATTGAGGGAACCTTTTCACAGTTTAACATCGTGTGGGATGAAAGTACAAATAGTTTAAGGTCATATGTATGGACCATTGATGGAACTTTTTCACAGTTTAATGTCGTGTGGGATGAAAGTACAAATAGTTTAAGGTCATATGTATGGACCATTGATGATGCAGTTTAAGGTCATACTGGACCATTGAGGGACTTTTTCACAGTTTAACGCCATGTGGGACAAAAGTACAAATAGTTTAAGGTCATATCTATAGACCATTGATGGAACTTTTTCACAGTTTAACGTTGTGTGGGACGAAAGTACAAATAGTTTAAGGTCATATGTATGGACCATTGAGGGAACTTTTTCACAGTTTAATGTTGTGTGGGACGAAAGTACAAATAGTTTAAGGTCATATGTATGGACCATTGATGATGTAGTTTAAGGTCATACTGGACCATTGAGGGAACTTTTTCACAGTTTAAGTTCATATGTATGGACCATTTATGAAACTTTTTCACAGTTTAACGTTGTGTGGGATGAAAGTACAAATAGTTTAAGGTCATATGTATGGACCATTGATGGAACTTTTTCAAAGTTTAACGTCATGTGGGACGAAAGTACAAATAGTTTAAGGTCATATGTATAGACCATTGATGATGTAGTTTAAGGTCACACTAGACCATTGAGGGAACTTTTTCACAGTTTAACGTTGTGTGGGACGAAAGTACAAATAGTTTAAGGTCATATGTATGGACCATTGGTGGAACTTTTTCACAGTTTAACGTCGTGTGGGACGAAAGTACAAATAGTTTAAGGTCATATATATGGACCATTGATGATGCTGTTTAAGGTCATACTAGACCATTGAGGGAACTTTTTCACAGTTTAACGTCATGTGGGACAAAAGTAAAAATAGTTTATGGTCATATGTATGGACCATTGATGGAACTTTTTCACAATTTAACGTCATGTGAGATGAAAGTACAAATAGTTTAGGGTCATATGTATTGACCATTGATGGAACTTTTTCATAGTTTAACGTCATGTGGGATGAAAGTACAAATAGTTTAAGGTCATATGTATGGACCATTGATTATGCACTTTAAGGTCATAATGGACCATTGAGGGAACTTTTTCACAGTTTAAGGTCATAAGTATGGACCATTGATGAAACTTTTTCATAGTTTAACATCGTGTGGGACGAAAGTAAAAATAGTTTAAGGTCATTTGTATGGACCATTTATGATATATTTTGTGTTTATACAAAATAATTCTTCAAAAATCTGGCATTGGTTGGAGTAGTGATGAGTTCTCCATCCATCGAGATTAATGAATAAGCTCCATTGGAGTAGACCCTATGTATTGAGTAAGGTCCTTCCCATTTTGGCTCAAGATTGGAAGGTTTCTTTCCTGGTATCATTGGAGTTCTGATAACTAATACCAATTCTCCCTGAGTGAATGAACGAAGACGAAATTTTTTGTTAAAATCGTGTGCTATTTGATTCTGATAGACTTCCAAGTGGGGAAAAGTGCACAATATTTTCTCATCCAACCGTTCCAATTCATTTAATTTCTTTTGAGATTATTCATCTATAGATGATTGATCACAAATGGAAACTTTGAGCAAGGGTAGTTGAACTTCAATGGGAAAGACTGCTTCCATTCCATATACTAATGAATATGGAGTTGACCGAGTTGCAGTGCGGGTGGTAGTCTGATAAGCCCATAAATCATGAAAGAGTTTATCAGGCCATGATTTCTTATCTTTATCCAAAATCTTTTGCAGTATATTTGAAAGAGTCTTGTTGAAGGCTTCTATTTGTCCATTGGCCACTGCATGATACCGAGATGAATGGTTGGATTTGATTTTGTATTCTTGATACAACTTCTTTACCTCAGATGAACAGAAGTTGGTGCCATTGTCTGTCAATATGGTATGAGGGACACCAAATCTGGTAATGATGTTAGACTTGATAAATCTAATAACACATTTAGAACTGACTTCCTTGAGCGGTATTGCCTATGCCCATTTGGAAAATAAGTCGGTAGTAGTAAGAATGTACTTAAACTGCTTGGCTGTAGCCAAAGGGTAAGGTCCCACCACATCCATTCCCCATGTGGAAAATGGCCATGAGTATTTAGCTGTATGAAGAAACTATGGAGGTTGATGAATGAAGTTGGCATTTACGTGGAATGACTGACACTTCTTTGTGAAATCAACACAATCTTGTATCATTGAAGGCCAAAAGTATCCAAGCCTTCGAATCTGATCAGACAGTCTATGTACAGACTGGTGGGCACCATAGACTCCTGCATGCACTTCTTTCATGACATCCATTGTCTCTTCACCATCAATGCATCTGAAGAGAACTCCATCAAAATCACGTTTGTAGAGATTTTTTTCTAGGTGATCTGGGCTATCATAAAGAGTAAAATTGACCACACGTCGCCGGATTTGTTCTTTCTCAGCTCTATCAGGCGGAAATGTTCCATTTTGAAGGTATTCACTGATAGGTGACATCCATCCTATAGTATGACCATACGGTTTAGGAATGGTACTAATTTCATTAATTTCCTCTGTTATGATTCGAACATAAGGTTAAATTGCACGACAGTGGGCAATACTGATGGTTGTCTCGTCCCGATTTGGATTTTCCAGAGCTATGGCTATATTAGCTAGTGCATCAGCTTGAGCATTTTGTGATCTTGGGACATAAGAAAATGTCGATTCCGAAGGGAATTCCACCATTAACTCTCTGACGTAATCATAAAAAGGGATTAGTTCTTATTTTCTGATGGCATAATCCCCATTGACTTGTTTGATTACCAGGTCTGAATCACCTTTCACCTTTAAGTGATTCACTTATGCTTGAAGTGCTAATTCCAAGCCTGTGATGAGAGCTTGGTATTCTGCTTCATTATTGGTACCACCTTCCCACAATAAGAAGGAATAAGGTAACACTGCCTTTTCTGGAGAAATGAGTACAATTCCTAATCCAACTTTGTTGAATTTAGGATTTTCCATTTTTCTCCCTGTTGGACTTCTGGAAGAACCATCAAAATACATTTCCCATGCTTGAGGACTTTCTTGAATGGAGAAGACTTCCTCATCAGGGAATCCAATATCTGAAGATGTGTCTTCTACTGAAGGGTGTTCAGCCAGGAAATCAGCCAGAGCTTGGCCCTTTATCGCCTTTTGAGACACATACTGAATGTCGAATTGCTGCAAAATAACTGCCCACCATGACAGACATCCCGTAAGCATTGGAAGACTAAGGATGAATTTGAGCGGGTTATTGCGAGATACCAATTGGACCTCGTGATGTTGCAGGTAGTGTCTCAACTTCTGAACTGCAAAGATTAATGCTAGGCAGCACTTCTCAATACTTTAGTACCAGGTTTCTGCTTCAAGCATAGTTCGACTGAGATAGTAGAGGCTGTTTTCATTCCCAACATCATTATTTTGAGCAATAAAGGCACCCAATGATATCTCTAGAGCTATCACATAGAGGATAAGTGGTCTTCCTTCAACAGGTGGCATGAGTACTGGTGGACTCAAGAGGTATTTCTTGAGAATATCGAATGCTTCTTGACATTCCTCAATCCACTGGTAAGTGACTCCCTTCTTCATCAATTTGGTGAAGGGTAAACTTTTTCCCGCCAAATTGGCGATGAAATGCCGAATATAGGCTAAGTGTCCTTAAATTCCTCTTAATTCTTTAAAATTTCGAGGAGGTGACATACCGAGGATTGACTTGGTCTTCTCAGGATCGACTTCAATACCACGATGGCGTACAACAAAGTCGAGAAATTTTTTTGAGGTTACCCCAAAAGCACATTTTAAGGGGTTCATCTTCAAATTATGTTGTCAAAGCTTGCGGAATATGATTTCCAAATCCTCCAAGTGATTAGAACATTGTTTGGATTTAACCACCAAATTGTCTACATAGCATTTAACAAACTTCCCTAAGAAGGGTTTGAAGATACGATGCATGACACGCTGATATGTTTCACCTGCATTCTTTAAGCCAAAGGGCATTACCCAGTAGCAAAACACACCCTGAGGGGCTCTGAAGGATGTGGATTCCTCGTCTTCTGGGGCCATTCAAATCTGATTATATCCAGAATATCCATCCATGAAGGAAAGTGCTTCATAGCCAGCTGTTGAATCAATTAAAAGTTTTGTAATCGGAACTGGGAAATCATCCTTAGGACAATGCCGATTAAGATCTCTGAAATCTATGAAAACTCTAATTTGTCTGGTCTTCTTCTTTACAGGGACAATATTAGCCAACCACTTGGGATACTGAACTTCTCTGAAGAAGTTAGCTTTGATAATCTTATCCACTTCAGCTTCAATTTTGGAAGCATAAGTTGGGTGTGTTCTTCTCGCGGCTTGCTTAAATGCTCGATGTTCTTCTGGTAAACCCAAATGATGAGTAGCAGCATCAGGATCAAGCCCAGGCATTTATGTATAGTTCCAAGAAAATACATCTCTATTTTGCTTTAGAAAATAAATATAAATTTCTTACTCTTCAAGATTCATGGCCATACTGATTAAAGTGGGGTGTGGATCTTCTTTTGTACCTAGATTTATTTCTCTGAGTTCATCCACAGTGGTATAGATACCCTCTTCAAATGCTGGAGGAGCATCTCTGAGATCTTCCTCTTCTTCTTCATCATGTGTTATTTCTTACGTTTCTATTTGCATAGAAGATGATAAAGCAGAATTTTCATGATTAGAAGAGATGTCAAAATTTGAACATCTTGAAGAAAAAGCTTCCATTTCCAACCCGATTGATGATGGAGGGTCTTCTTTGGGTAATAAAGAGGATATGATGGATTGAGAATCAACATCATTGTTCACCTCTGATGTTGCTATAACTTCTTCTAGCCTAATTGGCAAAGTATAGACTTGTTGGATTTCATCAGATGAAATGAAGACGTCATCATTTGTGCTTTCATTACTGCTTGGTGGGTTACCAATTTCTCCCATGTTGTCTGGCTCGATTGCCGTAACTGACATTATGGATCTTTCCATAAGAGTATTTTGATTTGGGTCTGTCTTGTCAATTTGACTGATAGGCAACACATAATCTGTACTCACATGTGTAAATGGATTTACTGGAATCTTCTTCAAACCATATGGAGCATTAACTTTGGTAATATCCTTTGTTGTGAATTTCTCCCTTCCCTTCATGTGATAGAATTCCACCTCAATGTATTGAGACTCACATGTCTTGAACGAGGCCTTATCACCATACAATGTACCAACTTGACCATCGAAACAATATTTGAGACATTGATGGTATGATGAAGGGATAGCTGCATGTTGATGTAGACAGGGTCTTCCAAGTAAGATGTTGAAAGCTGAGTCTTGATCAACAATCATGAAATCCGAATTTGATACAAGATCTCCAAACTGAGTTCTGAGTGTAACTTCGCCCAGTGGTTCTTGTTCATTTTTATCATATCCTTGTAACATCATGGTAGAACAAGATAAATTAGATTCTGTGAGGCCCAATCGACGAAGTGTACGAATGAGCATGAGGTTGACTCCTGAACCATTGTCAATGAAAGCTCTTCGGACGTCTACACCATTGACCTTTCCAGATAAGTACAAAGGCCTAATATTCCCATGAAAAACATCATATTCATCTTCATCAGTAAAAGATATTACTGCATGACATTCTGCAGGATTATTCTCTATGTGATAGACTTCAACTGCAACAATTTCATTTTCAAACTCCTGAGGACTTGACAAAGCCTCGATGAGTGCTTCCCAAAGATCCTTTGAAAGATTCAAAGCATCCATAATTGATAAATTGGATGATACTTGGGCCAAGTGTTTCAATACATCATACTTTTGATCCAGAGGTCTGCGTTTCACAACAGGAATATATGGTTTAGCAGGTGCCTTGTAAGAAGATGCTTTGGAAGTTAATGCATTTTGTATTGGGATAGAAGTTGACAATATTCCTGGTTTTGGAAGATCAGACCGATTAGATCCATTTACTTGCTGAGAGGAAGAATATGGAACCTTCAACCGGTCTTCCAAAATAACTGTGCCAGGACTGAATTTTCTATTGGTAGAAGAACTTTCTTGTTCTTGCTGAGCTCGCTGAAGGGCTCTACCACGAGTTTCTGCTGCGTACACAGTTCTAGTAGGGGTAGAATTGGAGTAGTGGCTTCTGAATGATCCACGTCTTCCCCTATATCCCGAGCCTCTAGAAATTCCTCTGATTCTTCTATTTCATATAGGGAATTCAGCCTCATCGAAATTGAAACTACGACTGGAATATGGATCCGTTAATTGAATCATATTAATAGAACTGAAGATTAACTCTTCGTCTGATGGAGACTATTCCTGATTAGCCTGTTTAGGCTATGCCGTTTGGTGGGGCGGTGCCCGTGGATTTGAAGTAGATGGCATAAAGTTTTCCAGAGTCAAAGACAACTTAGGCTTTGACACATACTCATCTTCTTCTGATTCTTTTTCTTTCTTTGAATCATGCCATTTCTTTGAGGACTTTCCCTCTGATGAAGAGGGTTTTTCCGCAACATTCATGGCAGAAGACACAATCGGTTTCTTTAATTGTGTTCGAAAAATAGCATGAGTTCGGTTGATTGTCTTTATGACCATCCAGTAATCATAATTTTGTGCATTTTTTCTTTTTTACTTCTTGCCATTCACATTCCTCTTCTGGAGCTGTAGCAGTAACACATGCTACCTGAGCTGAAGAACCTTTCAGTTTGACTTGTCCCGAGTCGACCATATTTTGGAGGAGGTCTTTGAAGACAAAACACTCCTGGATGGGATGCCCCAACATTTGATGAAAAGGGAAATAATTGGGACGGTCTTCATATCCTTTCTTATTTGGCCTCTTGGGAATTGGAAATTGAAATAGATTATTTTCCAGAGCCGAAATGAAGTAACCAGGAACTTGTTTATTTTGGAAAGAGTGTGTTTTGCTCTTCAGATCCTAAAATTGTTTTCATCTTTGATCTCTTTGATCATATGGAAGAAACATCCTTTGTTGTTAGCGCTCAGGAGGTGGATCCCTTCGAGAAGATGAAGGTTTTGAAGTAGAAATAGGTACAAGTGATTGTTTAAGCATAACTGCAGCAGTTTCTACTTTACCCATTCTCCTTCCTGGAGCTGATGGAATTACACGAGATTTAGCCATAGCCTATATAAGGGAATCTTCAATCTGCTAAGCGATTGAAGTAAGGTCTCGAAACCCTCCTATGTATTTCACAGGGATCAACAGCGTGCATAATTCGTCACGTAGATTTTCCACACAGATTGGCAACAGTTCCTCTTGAGGGAGTGCTAGGCTCAGGGAATATGTTAAACCTTTCCAGCGAGAAATGAAATCAAAGACTCTTTCATTCTCCCTTTGCTTACAGTTTGTAAGATCAAAAACTGTTGTCTTTAGAAAATTTGAGCTGAATTGAAGAAGAAATCGTTGACGGAGATCTTCCCATCTGGTAATTGACCGAGATTTCAAGCTTGTATACCAGAAAAAAGCTGGTCCTTGCAAGGTTCACATGAAGCATCTGAGTTTCACTGCTTCTTACTGCTCCGGAGTTCCCATCATAGGATCGCAACAAGATACTTAATGCGTCAAATGCTGTTCAGGATCGCCTGATCCATTGAAAATAGGGAATACAGGGTTCCCAAAATTTTATGGGGGAGAGATTGAATCTACCCATTCAGGGTAAGCTTTCTTTTTTGGTTGAACCTACGCATGTTTCCCTTCCATAGTTTATAACCGAGCTGTTAATGACTCAATAGTAGTTATTAACTTTTGAGAAACATCCGGTTGAACTTGGACTTGGGTAGGTGCAATGACCGGAGCTTGGACAAATGTGGTGGTTGGTGCTGCAACTGATGGTAGCACTGCCAACTGTTGTTGCACTTGACTCGTAGGATTAGACCTGTGAGGGTGTACTGATAGAGGAGGATATTCTAGATCCATCTCAGTAGTTGTAACAAATTCCTTTGGTTGACTGACTCCAGCACACTTAAGAAGAAGACTACTCTGAAGTAGTTCTGCATTCAAACTCCTTAATTCCTTCATTTCTTCCTCCTGTTGTGAAAACCTTTGCTCTAGTGAGAGCGACTAGCCTTCTCCAAAGGAAGGATATGTAACCTAATTCTTTCCCCTCCCTTTGTTGGATCCTTTTCAAAGAGGGGGAAGTGGGTTACTTGAAGGACCACCTAGGTTCTGAGTAACCCTTTGATTTCGTGTACGCACTCCTTCATTTGTGTCAGTGCGTACATATTCTTGAGCAGGAACCTCTTCATATGAGTCCCCTAAGTGAACCTCATCTGGTGGATTAGAAACAACAACATTAATGACATTGATTGATGCATAACGCATCACATCCTTTCTATCAGAATTTCTGTGATATTGTATTCTTCCATGTCCTTGATGAGACATTGGCATTTGTTTATTCGATCCCTCAGGAACTTCTTGAAGAACCGTAATTTGGAGGTAATCTCCTGATAATTTGGCTCTTCGCTCCTCTTGTGGCTTCTTCCCCAATCGAGAAAAGACCGACTTTCTATGAGGAGGGGATTGATGATTTGAAAAAGTCCCCAGTCTGGTGGACTAGGGCTATTCCTACTGTTCCCGCTCAACTCCTTGAATCCTATTTGTTGATTCCGAGGGTTGATTTAAAAGATTCCCCAGTCTGGCGAGTTGGGGTGGCTCTTGTCATGCTATGTCTGAGACTTTCTTAAAAGCTCTCCTGATCTTTCGAACCTTAGTCCGAAAATTAGCTAGATGCATTAATCTGTATCCACTTTTATCACCTGGTTCAAAAGACCATTGGATAATTTCCGACACTTCTATCACTTGGTGATGTGATTGCTCCAAACGAGAGGCCTGTTCAATATTATAGTTTTCTTGATGCAGGAGTAATTCAACAACTTGTTCTCTGTATTCTTGATTTTGAGAGGAACTAGTTGAATCCTGTTCTTGGGCAAGCTTTTGATTACAAACAAAGCCTGGTATTTGTGGCCGGCCATGGGAAATAACATTGCATGAGACCATTTTTGGCGGGCTTTGCTGACTGGAGAGCACCGTGAAATGCAGTTCTCCATGAACACCCCATCCTATGACATGAATACTAGATGGGGAATTGAAAATTAACTGACACAATCTTCTTAGTGCACCAAGGCATGAATATTGAAGGGATCTCTGCTTCTTTTCATCCTTCGGATATCGAGAGACTGATAGAGATTCCAAATCAATCTGACGTTGTAACCCTTCTATTATCTTAAGATGATTTTCATATTCATCATAAGATAATACTTTCTTCTTCAACTGACAAAGAGTTTTCCATATGTTGAGATGAATATCATGAATTCCATCTTTCATTAACATCTTTGGAATGTCATACTGAGAGTCAGCCAGAGGACAAAACATGACTGGTACTTCACCTTTTTCCAGTTGTTTTCTCATGTTCATCATTTCCTCTTTATCATTAAATGAATATTCTTCTACCTGATTTGACCAGAGTTGGGGTTTACTTGTTGCTTCATTAGATTCAACAAGATTGGTAGAGAAATCATTGATCAAACTAGAAGATTCATGACTTAGGGGTGGTTCGGAGAATGACCTATACCCTGGTCTATCTTCTGATTTAGAAAGTATTTCACCTGCTAGCGATGAAGTATCAGACATGACTGTTTTTACATTTGCAAGTGTCTCAAGATAAGAGGGCTTTCTCGGCACCACATCGTCCACTGGAGAATTTTCCAAGAAATGTGCATCACTAATGCGGAGAGGAATTTCACAGCAAAATTCATCATCATGGGGAGGACCACCATGGTGGGTTACAACAAAAGATGAGATCTCTTGCTCCTTGCTCTTCCGACCACGCAGAAGGTTCCTGTGGTTCTCATCTGAAGATGAAACTTCGAGATCGACCGAATTGTCATCAAGCAAGCCTTGATGAGGAAGTGTCTGTTGAAGACCTTCAAAATTAATGTTCCCAGTATTGGGAAATGAGGGAGTAGAATCTTGAATTCCAACAGATAACTGTCTGAGGGCTTCAAGAACTCCAACATCAAGCAAGGTCTTGTTACAGATTGGATCTTAATCTCCTGACTGTGTTGGGTGGGAATTTTTCTTAGACACCTTCTTACTTGCCTTGGAAACCACTTGTTGATAAAAGTGGCTGCTCTGAGCAGGTGTATGTGCCTGATCAGGAAAGATGGCCAGGTTAGGCTGACGATATTCACTCAAATCAGGTGTATGTGCCTAACTTGGTTGTCCGTGTGATATGGGGGAGTATGCCCCACAACCCTCTTGGACTGGAAAAGATGTGTGTGTCTGTTCCCGAGTGAATTTTTGATGTGTAACTCCATTGGTAGGGATAGATTTATGTGTATTTCCATGAGATGCCGCTGAAGCTGTTATAATATCCTGACAGACATCCAGGATATGAACAGGAATTTGCTTCTGCTCTTTCACCATTGATAGAATATGTGTTGGCGCCAAAATAATGCACGAAAAGAAGGTCCAGAAAAAAATCCCTGCACACTTCCTCGCGAAGCTCTGATGTGAAGCACCCCCGAGCATCGCGGCCGCCGTGAAGCACAGGAGGCGGTAACGCTCCATGAACGCCCTAATGTTCGCGAGCCCGCCGCGAAGCACAGAAGGCAGTAACGCTCCGCGAACGCCCTAACTTTCGCGAGCCCTCCGCGAAGCACAAGAGGCGGTAACGCTCCTCAAACTCCCTAACATTCATGAGACCTCCGTGAAGCCCAGGAGGCAGTAACCCTCCGCGAACTCCCTGACGTTCGTGAGCCCGCTGCGAAGACCGTGAGGCGGTAATGCTCCGTGAACGCCCTGATGTTCGCGAGCCCTCCGCGAAGCACCCACCGCCTCTTCGTGCCGCGTGAGTTCTACTTCGCGGCGCCCCTTTCCTATAAATACTGGGTTCCCCCTGAGCCTAGGAGGATGGACAATTTGACCTTTTGGCTTCTCAACTCCCGAATTGTGAATCACTCTTCATCCCGTGAATCATGAGCTCCACGAGGTATTTTTACTTCGCGAGATGCCTTTGCCTTGTCTCGTTTTGATCCCCTCTTCTGAGAGGGATTCCCTTCGTGAAGCCCAGAGCATTCGCGAAGGAGGGGGATTCCCAAGGGAACCCGGACAGTCGCTGAGCGTTTATGCCTCGCGAAACACCCATCCTGTACTAGTGATCCCCATGCTAAGGCAGGGTCGCTACATATCACGAAGCACACTGCTTCGCAGCCCCTTGCTTCACGAGGCACCTCTGCTTCGCGAGGCAGTGCTCCGCGAATACTATTCCACTTCATGAAGCACCCCCCATTCACACCTCTGACCCATGATAAGGCCAAGGCACCCCACTTTGTGAAGCACACTCCTTTTCTTGGCAATTCCTCCTCCCGTACAACCCTCCAGGTTTGCACGATGTGATTTTAAAGTCCCACGGACAACACCACTCGTAGCTTTGCTTCGACTAATGCTTCTTCGCATAGGCACGCTAACGGATATTGATTCTTCGCATAGCCATGCTAACGTGTACCCTTCGATGGTTCTCTCCGCAACCCCCCTTTACTATGGCCTTGCCAGTACCTTCCCTCCCCTAAGGAACAGAGGGTACCGGTTATGTAAGTCTTAGGGGTGTGGAGTAAACCCACCTCGTTCGAGCTGAAGGACGTTAAACTGCCAAGCACCTCGTCCTCAACACATGACATTAAACTATGATCTGACCCTGTGCCTCACACGCAGGGTCCACCCCGGCTCGGAAATTCTTTAAGACACTCGTCTCCACGGGAATGGAATCACCCTCCCACAAAATGATATCCTCCTTCTCGGAGTAGCATATGTCCACGGGAGAAGGGAAACCACCTTGGTATAAGCCCCAAGACTCTCTTGTGGAAGGTAGCACCCATGCACCTCCGTACTTCCCCACTGCCAAGGCTAGTGGATGGCACGATAGGGAACGAGGCACCTTCTATCTTTGGTCCCAAATCCCTCTCCCGCTGTGCTTTGTCGCACTTCGGGCCTCCATCCTGGAGTAAGTCCCAGCACCATGGGCTGCCCAACGCATAAGCCCCTATTTGTTTCTCACGGATGCACCCTTCACGACATGATCATTAGGTCTCTGCTGCCTCTTGTTTCTCACAATGAGCACGACTCATGTGGGCTTAGAGTAAGCATTGACCATGAGAACACCCCGTCCAGCATGACGTTAAACTTTATGCCCCCATCTGGCATGACATTAAACTTCACATCTATTTGAACTACGAGGTCTTTGATCCATGTCAAGGCATGGTACGTAGGAAGCCTCCATGAGGTTCAATCCCACCACCCGTCATTTCTTCACATCAGGTTCTACCTTTGTCCAGCATGACGTTAAACTACATTCCAGTCTGACGGCAAGCCGTTGTGACCATCCCAAACTATGAGGACTTTGATCCATGTCAAGGCATGGTAGGTAGGAAGCCTCCATGAGGTTCAATCCCATCTCCCATCGGACCAAGGTCCCTTCTTCACGTCGGTTCGCCGACACCCACCGCCATTCACAAACTATGAGGACTTTGATCCATGTCAAGTCATGGTACGTAGGAAGCCTCACGAGGTTCAAGACCACCCCCAGTGGACCTCCGGGTTCACCTTCACATCGGTTCGCCAACGAAACCCCCTTTGAACTACAAGGTCTTTGATCCATGTCAAGGCATGGTATGTAGGAAGCCTCCCAGAGGTTCAAACCCACCACCTGTTGGTCACTCCGACCTTCTTCACATCAGGTCACCAGCACCTGGGCAGCCTAGTGTGTAAGCCTTGCACCATCCGGACCAAGGTCCTCATTCGCGTCGGTTCGTCGACACACCATTCTGAACTATGAGGTCTTCGATCCATGTCAAGGAATGGTAAGTAGGAAGCCTCCATAAGGTTCAAACCCATCACCCGGTCGTTCCGACCCCATTCATGTCGGTCCACCCCCATCCCTCATGACGTTAAACTGTATTCCACATTCCACCTGAACTACGGGGACTTTGATCCATGTCAAGACATGGTACGTAGGAAGCCTCCACGAGGTTCAAGCCCACCACTAGTGGACCCCCGGGTTCACCTCCACATCGGTTCGCTAATGATGCCCATCGGGCCAAGGTCCACCTTCACGTCGGCTCGCCGACACCACCCCGAACTACGCAGACTTTGATTCAGTGCCATGGGGATACGTAGGAGGTATCTTTGAGGCTCAAGACCAATCTCACTGTCACCCTTGCGATAGTCCCATCTCAGTCCTCCTCCGCTTCATCCATCCATCCATCATCCACCCTGATTCTCACTCGGACCGCCATATCCCGATGAGATCATTCCATTCTGCTCCTCTTCACAACATTCAGGAAGCCGCCCACGGGTTGGCCCCGATATCGACATCCCTTCAAGGGAAATTCGTCAATCTGATCCACTCCAGCTAGTGTATTGATCAGGACGACCCATCTCCGCTGGACGTTAAACTTGCAACCTACCTCATGATAAACATGAGATGCCTGAAGAAAACCTCGGATGGCACGCCCTTGGCGTAACCATCTCCGCTAGACGCTAAAACTGCCGCATACCCTATGTCAAACATAGGAAGATGAGGAAAAACTCAGGTATATGCCTATGGAATATAATTCCCTACGCTCTATGTGGGATGCCTCGGGCTTCCACGCCCTCAAGAAGCCCTATGACAAGGGACAAAAGACAGACACACTAGTTCCCCAGCATTCAGACACGCTACTGATGCCTCGACGTGACTACTCCCCCAACTGAAGGTTGCTGCCATGATCGGACCCTTTGGAATGTCCTGATAGAAGCAGTGTAATTAACCAACGTCCATAGAATCATGGTACTGGGAAGAGTTTCATGAACAATGTATTAAATCTATGAGGGAGACCCGGACTAGGTGACGAGTTCCGAGGAGGAATCCATGGAAGGAACAACCGACATCCCATCATCCCGGTTTTGATCAAGAAGAAGACATCCCTGAATAAGTAGCGAATGCCGCCCGCCCTTGGAAAGCAGGAATGCGGGGCAACAGCTGCGCGTCCTCCCCCATAGACAGATGCGCGTGCCCCGACAAAAGCTTCGGAAATAGAAATGGTGAACCCAACGTGAAATTATTCTCCTCAATGTGGAGATTAGTAGCGTTCGAGACACCAGTAGATTAACGTGTCACCGGATCTAGATATCCGGCGCCGGGTCCCGCCAAGCAAATAGCGGGCCTGGTGTGAAACTCACCGGAAGATGGGGCAGTAGAATGAAGGGCATTCTATTCTGCAACGTGTTGGAATGGATTCCTCTTACCGACGCAGATAATGGAATGACGCTGGGGCACTGGTTGTCAATCCTTTTCCTCACAGTGCTAATGAGTTGATCTCTCCATTTCCCAGGAACCAGGTTACTGCTATGGGGACACGATCACCGCCTGCTCGCCTACACAGGGGCGGGGGCAATACCGGCACAATCGCCCCGCGTGGCTCTGCTACCGCCACGACGACCTCTACATCCGTGAATACGGGGTGCCCACGTCCCCTCTCCCCGTCAGAGATCATCCAACGAAGGGTGATCAACAACCTTGTACGCAGGTACGAGGAGGAAGGGGTCATCCCAACTCAGGATATGGACTGCCTGGACCTAGAGGCATCCAGGCCCCGCCGTCAATGCCGCCCTCAAAGGCCGCGCAGGGAGCCCCTGCTCCCCACCCCAATGTTCAATCATTTCGGGAGCCTGTCCCCGGAACTCCTCAATGACTTCTCGCCTTACGCTGATGAGGCGGGTGATGTCCAGATCGACCCGCTCAGAGTCCCAATTCGGGGGCTCCAGGAAAGGGCTCCCATCCGGATGCATCATCACTGCCGACTGGCTTCGCCAGAAGAGCAGGTTGGCTATACCCCTGCACCACCTGCGCCAGCTCGTCTAACCCGGCATCAGCGTCGGGCCCGAGTTGAGGGCGCTCATCAAGGGGCATCGACGTCAACAACTACTATGGACCGTGCCACCATCGACGTGAAACATGTAGTCCCTACACACACTGAGCAGGGGCACTACTTCACCCGACTAGGATCGAGGCCTCATCCGCCCCATGGGCAGGATGGGTTGACTCTCAGGGTCGCAGACCCGAGGGATGATTGCCGAAAACCAATTCGTGGTAACGTCACTACATATGGAGGTTCTCTCCGTACCACCATTCCACATAGCCTGGTCCTTCCCCGATCCGAAGCCCATCACAGAGGTATGCCTCGTGCTACCCCCATTCTGAAGGAAGACCTGCCCCGCGACAGTGACGCTCGGTGTGGAAACCTCTACCGCTCCCACCATACAGGGTATGGAGTCCTTCCTCCTGCCCCCGACCGTCGATATGAAGGCACTATCCATACGGTCCCTCTCCAATGTGGGGGTCCTCCCTACGTCCTCTCTGCGACGGGTGAAGGTCCTCCTCGCCCCAGCAACTCGAGGAGTGAAGGTCAGCCTCGCTCTGCCCGCATCGACCATGGTGGTCCTCCCCATGCTCCTACCAGTTCCAACAGAGGTTCCTCCCACGTGGGTACTGTCCATGGAGGCCCTCCCCATGTGCCCTTTGACATTTTCCCTGGTACCCCTCGTGCCCCGGCTATCTCGAGCGGGGTCCCTCTCTGCCATGGCACCAACGCCGCCCCGAGACTACATGTTGAGAATCAACCTAGTCCCTAAGAGCCACCCAGGGGTAGGAGAGCAGGTCTTCGCTGCCACAAGAAGAGTCCTGGGGGGGCCGAGTGGAGATCAAACCGGACCGTTTCTCAGATTCTGAAGCGGAATGCGACTCAACAATGGAACCTTCTCTCCGCTCCTCCGCGTTAGGGACTGGGGCAGGAACCAGGTACGTCAACCTCATTCTTCCAGAATGTGAGGTCCACCAGATTCCCGCCTCTCTCCACAGGTATATCCAGGAGGAAGAAATTGTGGAAAAGCCGCAGGACCTGACCGCGCAATCACCACCGTCATCACCAGAAGCACCCTCTACCTCTACTAGAGATCACGGGGAGCTGTTTTGGGGACCAACGACGGTAGAGCAACGACGTAACCCATCACCGGTGGTCGCAACTCCTGCACCAGAAGCTGTGGCTATTAGCTCATCGTATCATGATATCGTGGTAAGGTCACCTCACTCTTCAGAGGATGGCCCGGAATTCGGCGGGCAGTCAGCTCGTTCGCCATATTCTCCACCACCAAGTTTACTGTCCCAGCGGTCTTCCTTAGTACCGCTACCGATCCATTAGCTGCCTCCGGTTGACGAGTGGGGAAATACATGGCCAGACCCCGAGTCTGAACCCAGGAGCTTCTGGAGCATTCTCGCAGTGGATCACTTCCTGGAGAAGTTCTGGCCGATGGCAGTGCTGAACTTTCGCGCACCAGAGTCCCTTACCCTAGAGGAAGTGGGGTGCTTCTGCCGAACCCTATGTGAGACACACTTTCGCCTTCATTACGAGCGGGTGATGTACCCCAAGGGTCGAGAGCACTTTGAAGAAATCAGAAAGCAATGCCGCCTGATCGATTTGGCCGCACTCCCTGTGGCCCGGCACCCTGAGTCACCAGGCATCAGATCACCCTTCAATGGAAATGCGTTCAGAGTTTCAAAGTACTCCGTAGTGTCATCAGGGAAGCTACCCCCCATGTGAAAGTCCATGGCTGGGGAAACTATGCAGCTCTCCTCTTCATCCCTATCCGATGACAGCCCGATTCGTTATGCGACATTGAGGACATACCCTCGACAGGGGTTGCGGTCCACAAGGATGACGTAGTGGACAAGGAAGATGAGATTGAATTTCTCGATGGAGACTTACCCCCCGAGGGAATACCACCACTGCTGGACCCATCAGGGAGGGTTACCCTTCAGCAGAGGAACCTTATAGGCCTCCCTGTATCCACCGAGTCACTGGTACTCAGTTGAAATGCCGGTAAGGGTAAGGAGAACATCGGAACTATCAAGCACTCCGACCTGTCCGCCTCTATACAGAAGACGGACGAAGATCCCGAGAAGTCCATGTTACACCAGCAGCTTGATGAGCAGAAGAGGTTGGTTGATGAACTCCTGGGCGAGCGTGCTGCAGAACGGCAACCTGACTACGGTAATCCCAAGCCGGGGCAACAGGGGCCAGAACAATTTCCCCCCGGCGAGATACCTCCAGGAAACCCTGATCATGCTACTTCCGAAGATAGGGCAGAAGCCGAAGCCCACGACAAGAGGGCGCGATACGTCTCGAAAAACCCTCCTGAACGACGGGGCAATCTGAATAATCCAGCCCAGGTTCCCCAAGTCGCCCCACAGGTCTTTCCTCCAGTCGCTCCACGAGCTGCTGAAGCCATCCACCGTGTCAAAGAACCCGGCAATGCACTTGTGATTAGGGATCCCCGTCAAGATAGGGACCCCCAACTGGATGATATTATAGAGGCACTCATCGCTCGACTCTAAGCGTTGTAAACACGGCAGGTGGCAGTGCCCCTGGATGGCAAGCCATATCCCGCGTGGGTGGATGACATGCCCTATGACAACCTTGCTTTTTTATTACAACTTAAACATGATTTATTACATAAAACCTCACTTGATACAACAAAGAAGATCAAGAGTTTTAGTGTCTTTTGGGCTTAGGATCATTACATAAAAACTTAAAACAAGAAATACAACATCTTTATTGAAAACATCCTTTACATGACCACTACATTCCCTCGTACTTACCATTTCATGGGATAACCTGAGGACATGCATAAGAAAAGTGTGAGCTATAAAGCCCAGTAAGGGTGTACCCATGGAATAACATGAGGAGTAAAATACATTTTAGACAATAGGAATATCAATAGATCATAAAAGAAACATGAACCTAAAAGTCATGATAAAGCATGATAATCATAACATGGAAATGTGGCAACAACACTTAACATGGAATTAGCATGAGCCAAGGCTCATTGCACATAAAGCATGAGTAAACCCTCATTGCACATGAAGCACGAGTAAACCCTCATTGCACTTGAATTATCATGATTCAACACTCATTTCACATGACGTATCATGATACTATACTTTACCCAATGCATTGGAGTGCTATAAGGGCGCACCCTTCTTAAAACATTTCATTTCATGCATAAGTGTGCCACATGGATCATAAAACATGGATTCATAAAACTTAACCATTTATTCCACGATAAAGGAATGTGGAATTCATAAATGAAACCTTACAATCAATAAGTAAATGTGAATAAAGGTGAATACCCTTGATGGAGAAATGGGTATGGTATTCACTACATAATGACATTGGCTTAGAAAATCGGTGCGATTTCGGCAGCGTAACGGCGTGACATAAGAATTCATAAAAATGGTTGATGAGAGAGAAAGGGGTTACTCATCATATTTAAATGTAATGTAAAGTAAGGAGTTCATATAGATACATGTCCCAACAATTTTAATTGAATTTATATTCATTATACAAAAGTATTTCTTGAATGTAAAAGAAGAGAGAGAAGTTCCTTTCGGAATTTCGGCATAGTAACGGGTGTACATGGGAGGTATTTAATGAGAGAGAAAGGGGTATAACATCATTCAAACCATAAGAGGGCAGAATGGGGGAGATGAGAAACCATACCCTAACATTCATAATTGAAATTTAAAGGGAAATACAACTTAACGAAAATTGACAAAAAAGAGAAAGGAAGAAAAAAACCCTTACTTGGAAGTGTGCTTCCAAAGGCTAGAGAGAGGATTGTGAGAGGCTTATTGGGAGATTGGGGACCTTGGGAGGATTATAGAGAGAGTAGGTCAGAGGTTGGAAGAACTAAAAGGGATTTTAGTGAGGAGGAAGTGGGATCTTGGGTGGGTTTATATAGGAAAGGAGAGGGAATTCTTTATTATTTAGGTTTGGGTCCCCTTACATTAAATTAATCCAAACCACAAACCATCACCTGGTTTCTGCCCATGGTTTTTGGATAAGGGGAGAAGAAAACAATATTTTATAAGGCCCAAGTCTGAACTTCTAAAAATAATAAGGTTGCTTATGTGGAGGTGAGTCACACTCCCATGGAAATTAATTTAAAAAGGCAAAGTGTTGAATATGTCTTGAGGGGTCCATTAATGCTTTGAAAAGTAAGTAAAACAAACCCAAAATCAAATTATTTTAATGATAAAATATATATTTTCCGAAAATAAGGATTATGGTATTTTATTAAATCACCATTGGGTCATTATGATGTCATAAAACACATTATATATTTAAACGGTATTTAATTTTTACCCAAAAATTTGACTGTCTCAGAAAATTATGAAAAATTCACCATTGGATAATTTCGACATCCTGATTCCATAAATGAAATTTATTTTATCTAAAAAAATTTCTAAATATGTTAATTTTCACTTTTAAAATAAAAACCAACATTTATAAAAAATCACGGGTTTTGACAGAAATGGCTTTCAAACCTTAATATAAAATTTTAATTGCATTCATAAAATTATAAGATCATTTATTTAATAAAAACTAATTTAATAATAATAATATTATTTTATTAAAATATTATTTAATTCAAAAATACCTTAATTTAATAAAATAGAATTCTTAATTAAATAACAACTAAAAACACCATTTGTACTTTAAAAACTATTTACAATGTATCAAAAATGACTAGAAATTATATTCATTATTATATACAAAAATAATATACATGAACATAGTACTACTTATTTGTTACATAACCCCTTAAAACAGCTGCATAAGACCTAATGTTAAGGTGTGCGATGGTGACAGACTCTTGGGGTGGCTCGGATAACATCGCTCGAGTGGTAATCTCTATCAACTTCCACTTTTCCTATAGACGGTCCCATTAGAGCTTGACATGGTGAAGCTCAGCTTGGGCTTGTTCAAGGGAGACGCCCAAGGATGCCACCTATTTTCCAAGCTCTGACAAATGGGCTTCGTATGGGGCAATTCTATTGGATGAGGCCATCGCTTCTTTTGTCTGATTAGATTGTATTTTTTAAGGTCCTATATTTATACTAATCATGTGATCACTGTTCAATGACTATATTAACAACGGTCAAAATTATTAACATAAAACCAAATAAGCTGAAATCTTATAAAAACATTTTTCATAAAGAGACATTTAACTAGATCAAGAGGGATTTTACATTAATGAAACTTTGGGTCATTACAATATTCCCTCCTTAAGAAATTTCGCCCTCGAAATTTTCCTTTTCCCACACTAAAAAAATGTGGGTAACTCAGCTTCATCATATCCTTCGATTCCCAAGTCGCTTCTTCAAACTTGTGGTTTCTCCACAACACCTTGACAAGGGGCATTGTCTTATTTCATAGAACTTTTTCTCTATGATCTAAGATCTTCACTGGTTTCTCCTCATAAGAAAGGTCATCTTCCAATTGTACCACCTCAGAAGAGAGTACATGTGAAGGGTCTGGTATGTACTTCCTTAAGAGGGATACGTGAAAGACATCATGTACTTTGTCCATAGTAGGTGGAAGTGCTAGTCGATAGGCCACATCCCCAACACAATCAAGAACCTTGAAGGGGCCGATGTACCTTGGACTTAACTTACCTTTCTTTCCAAACCTCATGACCTTTTTCCACGGAGATATGCGTAGAAACACCATGTCTCTAACTTTAAACTCAAGGTCTCGTCGACGATTATCTGCATAACTCTTCTGTCGACTCTGGGTTGCCTTGATATGCTGTTGAATGGTTTTCACTTTCTCCACCATTTCTTTGACCATTTCTATTCCAAGAAGCTTACGTTCACCGACCTCATCCCAACATGCCGGTGTTCTGCACCTTTTCCCATACAGGGATTCATATGGTGCCATTTGGATGCTCGAGTGTAAAATGTTATTATAAGAGAACTCAACTAGATGAAGATGTTGATCACATCCTCCTTTAAAGTTCATTGATCATGCTCTAAACATATCCTCAAGTGTTTGGATAGTCCGCTCGGATTGGTCATCAGTTTGAGGATGATAGGCTGTACTGAAGTTCAGTTCAGTATTCAGAGCATGTTGAAGACTCTTCAAAAAATTAGAGGTGAATCTTGGATCTCGGTCAGACACAATAGATAGTGGTACTCCATGCAACCTTTCCACTTCCCTGATATATATCCGTGCTAGTTGATCCAATGAGAAATCCTCCCCAATAGAAATGAAGTGTGAAGTCTTTGTTAGACGATCCACAACAACCCAGATTGCATTGCTGCCTTTGGATGTCCTTAGAAGTATGGTGACAAAGTCCATGGTGATGTTCTCCCATTTCCATTCTGGTATGGGCAATGGTTGCATCATCCCCTTAGACTTCTGCCTCTCTGCCTTCACTTTCTAATACACCAGGCACTTTGATGTATATTCAGCGATCTCCTTCTTCATATTATCCCACCAAAATTTTTCTCAGAGATCTCGATACATCTTTGTGCTCCCTGGGTGAATAGAGAAATTTGAACTATGTGCATCATCTAAAAGTTCCTTCTTTAGCTCCAGACTTGATGGACCACATATTCTTTTCCCAAACCGCACAATTCCTTCTTCATTAACATTAAACTCCAAGGATTTCCCCTTTTTGATAGCTTCCAAATTTTCTTGAATTCCCACATCATCCTTTTGAGAATCCTTTAACCTTTCCAAAAGAGATGGTTGAGCAATCATTTGTGAAAGGATTGATGATTTTCCCTTCTTTATGATTCCCACGTCCATCTTCATCAAGTCTAAGAAGATTGGATCCTTCTCAATTCTCATCATTGATAGAATTGCTGGATCCTTTCTACTTAGGGCATCTGCCACCTTGTTCGCTTTCCCAGGGTGGTAATGTATTGAACAGTTATAATCCTTGATGAGATCTATCCATCTTCTCTGGTGCATATTAATCTCTTTCTATGTGAATATATATTTAAGACTATTGTGGTTAGTATATATCTCACATTTCTCTCCATAGAGATAATGCCGCCAGATTTTCAAGGCAAATATCACAGCCGCCAACTCCAGATCATGCGTTGGATAGTTTCACTCATGGATTTTTAACTGCCTTGAGGCATAGGATATCACTTTATCATTCTTCATCATCACACAACCTAATCCCTTCTTTGAAGCATCACTGAATACCACAAAAAGTTCCCCACTTGTGGGTAAAGTGAGCATGGGTGCAGTGACAAGCCTCCTTTTCAACTCCTTGAAGCTTTCTTCGCATTCATCACTCCAAGAAAACTTTACTCCCTTTTGAGTTAGCTTGGTAATAGGGTTGGACTATTGTGAGAAATTCCTCACAAATCGTCGATAATATCCAACTAACCCCAAGAAGCTATGGATATCCGTTACCGATGTTGGGCTCGGCCATCCCTCAATTTCATCTGTTTTGGAGGGGTCCACAGATATCCCATTGCTTGTGATGATATGGCCCAAGAATGAGACCTCCTTAAACCAGAACTCACACTTGCTGTACTTTGCATAGAGCTTCTCCTTGCACAAAGTCTCTAGTACTGTTTTTAAATGCTCCTCACGATCCTCCTTGGTTTTGGAGTATATTAGAATACCATCTATAAAGACTACCACAAATTTGTCAAGGTAATCTCTAAAGACTCTATTCATCAAGTCCATGAATATTTTTGGAGCATTGGTGAGTCCGAAAGGCATTACTATGAATTCATAGTGCCCGTATCTTGTACGAAAAGCAGTCTTGGGGACATCTTCCTTCTTCACCCTTACTTGATAATATCCCGACCACAAATCAACCTTGGAGAAGTATTGTGCTCCACACAGCTGATCAAAAAAGTTATCGATTCTTGGGAGAGGATACTTGTTCTTTATCGTGATTTTGTTAAGTTCACGATAATCGATGCAAATCCGCATTGACCCATCCTTCTTCTTGACGAAGAGGACTGGTACACCCCATGGTGAAGCACTTGGGCATATAAACCCTTTATCCAAATTCTCTTGTAGTTGTTTCTTCAGCTCTTCAATCTCTACAATAACCATTCTATATGGATTCTTGGATATTGGTAGCGCCCCAGGTATAAGTTCAATTGAGAACTCAACATCTCTTCTTGGAGGAAGACCATACAGTTCCTCGGGAAACACTTCAGCGAATTCCCTCACAATAGGCATTTCTTCAAGGATGGTTTCTTCCTTGGAATCAATCATCTGAGCCAGATATGCGATCTCATAAGGCAGTAATATCCATGCTTGAGATGATGGAGATAAAGGAGATTCATCTTCCTCCTGACACTTGTAAAGAATCGGGGGTCGATTATCCATATGGAGTGTGATTTCCCTCTCCCGACAATTTATGTTGGCTCTATATAAGGAAAGCCAATCCATGCCAAGAATTGCATCAAATTATACCAGAGGGAGTATGACGAGGTTTACCAGGAAATTAAATCCACAGATTATAACAGGGGAGGACTTATATTCATGGGATGCAATGATTGCCCTATTTTTTGTACTCACTGACATCTTTACTTCCATGATTTGTGGTGGTGCTGGGACTGTTCTACTAAACTTTTGAGATATAAAAGAATGCGTAGAACCTGAATCAAAAAGTATGTTCGCTATTCTTGAATGAATAACTAGCATACCATCACCACTTCGTTGTCGGGGTTCACTTCGGCAGAAGTGATGGCAAAATATCTTCCTTGCTGTCTTGGAGGTTGTTGGTTGCCTCCGATAACCCTTGGATTAGGGAACTGATTTGCAAAATGACCCGGTTCTTTGCATTTATAGCATTGAACAACGCGTTGAGGTTCGAATGGAGCATTCCTTTCCTCTGTTGTAGCCTCGGGTCCTTCTTGCCGACAGTTAACATCTAGGTTCCCTTATCTTCCACACTTGAAGCATTTTCTCGTCCCCTTAAGGCAATTTCCAGGGTGCTTCTTTCCGCACTTTTGGCAAGTGGGGTGATAGATCTTCTTAGCACCGTTGGATTTATCCATCAGACCACCAGCATTGAAGTCCACCTTACGCTTCTTGTCCCCATGATACCCCTGTGATTCCCTGATCTACATTTCGACCTTGGGGTCACATCAGACAATTTCCTCATAGCTGTCGAAGTCACAGATCGCTAATGCTTTCTGCAAGCTAGGCTTCAGCCCACCAAAGAAGCGGTTAACCTTGCATTCGGGGGTAACGACAAATCCAGAAGCATATCGTGCAATCCTTTTGAAGTTTGCCTCGTACGCTCCAATAGATTCTTTATATTTTTTCTTGAGGGAAAGGAAGTCCCTTTCCATCTTAAATCGGAGGGTGCGCGGAAAATATTTATCGAAAAAGATCTTCTGGAAATACTTCCATTCTAAAGGCTAGATCTTCTTCTCAGGCTTAGTATTTTTGATCAACGTCCACCATTGATCAACTTCACCCTCCATAAGATAAGCATCCAGGAGAACCTTCTCTTGTTCAGAACATTGGAGGATGGAGAAGATCTTTTCAATGGAGTTGATCCATTGTTCAGCGATCGTGGGATCAGATGATCCACTAAAATTAGGAGGCCTTTGTCTCATGAAGCTATCGATAGCGACTTGTTCTTTCTTAGGGGGGTTGAACATTCCTCTTGACCCATGTTTCTTTTCAAAACTTGAGTTATCTGAGAGAGAAGCGTGAAAAAGTTTGCGATTCCCGCTCCCATTGGATTTGACATCTCATTAGTACAGTCATCACACTGATCATCACAATGGTTGTTAGCCCGAGTCCTCCTATTACCGGCCATTGGCTGGAATAAAAGGAAAGTTAGGGGTAACACATAAAGGGTAATCCAAAGACAAAAGTTGATGACTCAAAAATAAACTTTTATTTCCTTAACTCATGAGTCTATAGGCTTCAATCTAGGCTTTTCTTGATCTACTTTCTAACATATATTCTTAGGGGCATTTTCCCTTAATAAGGGTTCATACTAAGATTGTGAATTTATCAAAACATATCCCCCGGAAGTGTCATAACCAAGAGTGCAGCAAGGCCCGTTGTCGTGCACCAGTTCCCATTCGAGTCTAGCTCAAAGCGGTGTTTTCGGGTTTTACCCCTAGGATACATCTGTGCCAGAGCCGCCTCTACCTTCTAGTATCCAGAAAGGGATGTATTTGTTTGATAAACCACTTACTTATTATTTACCAAAACTTAGGGATGTTTTTATTATACTTAGTCTTGTATTTAAGGCTTTACTAGGGTTTCCTAATCCCAAAAATAACTAAACCTATCCACTGATACCAACTATGACAACCCTGCTTTTTTATTACAACTTAAACATGATTTATTACATAAAACTTCACTTGATACAACAAAGAAGATCGAGATGTTTAGTATCTTTGGGGCTTAGTATCATTACATAAAAACTTAAAACAATAAATACAACATCTTTATTGAAAACATCCTTTACAAAACCACTACATTCCCTCGTACTTAGTATTGTATGAGATAACCTGAGGACATGCATAAGAAAAGGGTGAGCTATAAAGCCCAGTAAGGGAGTACACATGGAATAACATGAGGAGTACAATACATGTTAGAAAATAGGCATATCAATAGAGCATAAAATAAACATGAACATAAAGGCATGATAAATCATGATAATCATAACATGGAAATGTGGCAACAACACTTAACATGGAATTAGCATGAGCCAAGGCTCATTGCACATAAAGCATGAGTAAATCCTCATTGCACATGAAGCACGAGTAAACCCTAGTTTAACTTGAATTAGCATGAGTCAACACTCATTGCACATGACGTATCATGATACTATACTTTACCCAATGCATTGGAGCGCTATAAGGGCACACCCTTCTTAAAACATTTCATTTCATGCATAAGTGTGCCACATGGATCATAAAACATGGATTCATAAAACATACCCATTTAATCCAAGATAAAGGAATTTGGAATTCATACATTAAACCTTACAATAAATAAGTAAATGTGCATAAAGGTGAATACCCTTGATGGAGAAATGGGCATGGTATTCACTACACAATGACATTGGCTTAGAAAATCAGTGCGATTTCGGCAGCGTAACGACGTGACATAAGAATTAATAAAAATGGTTGATGAGAGAGAAAGGGGTTCCTCATAATATTTACATGTAATGGAAAGTAAGGAGTTCATATAGATACATGTCCCAACAATTTTAATGGAATTCAGATTCATGATACAAAAGTATGGCTTGAATGTAAAAGAAGAGAGAGAAGTTCCTTTCGGAATTTCGGCATAGTAACGGGTGTACATGGGAGGCATTTAATGAGAGAGAAAGAGGTATACCATCATTAAAAAAATAATAGGGAAGTATGGGGGAGATGTGAAACCATACCCCAACATTCATAATTGAAATTTAAAGGGCAATACAACTTAAAGAAAATTGAAAAAAAAAGATAAAGGAAGAAAAAACCCTTACATGAAAGTGTGCTTCCAAAGGCTAGAGAGAGGCTTGTGAGAGGCTTCTTGGGAGCTTGGGGCCCCTTGGGAGGATTCTAGAGAGAGTAGGGCAGAGGTTGGACGAACTCTAAGGTATTTTAGTGAGAAGAAAGTGGGAGCTTGGGTGGGTTTATATAGGAAAGGTGAGGGAATTCTTTATTATTTAGGTTTGGGTCCCCTTACATTAAATTAATCCAAACCACAAACCATCCCATAGTTTTTGCCCATGGTTTTTAGAAAAGGGGAGAGAAAAACAATATTTTATTAGGCCCAAGTCCTAACTTCTTAAAATAATAAGATTGCTTACGTGGAGGTGAGTCACACTCCCATGGAAATTAATTTAAAAAGGCAAAGTGTTGAATATGTCTTGAGGGGTCCATTAATGCTTTGAAAAGTAAGTCAAAAAAACCCAAAATCACATTATTTTAATGATAAAACATATATTGGACGAAAATAAGGACTATGGTATTTTATTACATCACCATTGGGTCATTATGATGTCATAAAACACACTATATTTAAACGGTATTTAATTTTTACCCAAAAATTTGACTGTCTCAGAAAATTATGAAAAATTCGCTGTTTGATAATTTTGACGTCCTAATTCCATAAATAACATTTATTTTATCTAAAAAAATTTCTAAATATGTTAATTTTCACTTTTAAAATAAAAACCATCATTTATAAAAAATTCACGGGTTTTGACAGAAATGACTTTCAAACCTTAATATAAATTTTTAATTGCATTTATAAAATTATAAGATCATTTATTTAATAAAAATAAATTTAATAATAATATTATTATTTTATTAAAATATTATTTAATTCAAAAATCCCTTAATTTAATAAAATAGATTTCTTAATTAAATAATAACTAAAAACACCATTTTTACTTTAAAAACTATTTACAATGTATCAAAAATGACTAGAAATTATATTCATTATTATATACAAAAATAATATACATGAACACAGTACTAATTATTTGTTACATAACCCCTTAAAAAAGACGCATGGTAAGGTGTGCGATGGTGACCGACTCTTGGGGTGGCACGGATAACATCGCTCGAGTGGTAATATCTATCAACTTCCACTTTTCCCGTAGACGGTCCCATTCGTGCTTGACATGGTGAAGTTCAGCTTGGGATTGGTCAAGGGTGAAGCCCAAGGATGCCACCTCTTTTCCGAGCTCCAACAAATGGGCTTCGTATGGGGCAATTCTACTTGATGAGGTCATCACTTCTTTTGTCTGAGTAGATTGGATTTGTTAAGGTCCTATATTTATACTAATCATGTGATCACTGTTCAATGACTATATTAACAACGGCCAAAATTCTTAACATAAAACCAAATAAGTTGACATCTTATAAAAACATTTTTCATAAAGAGACATTTAACTGGATCAAGTTGGATTTTCCATTAATGAAACTTTGGGTCGTTACATGCCTTCACCCCTGGGTTTTGGGAACCCCACTTTCTCACCCTTCAACAGGACAGGGGACCCACCGTAGCACTTAGCCCATTTTTCTTCTAGGTGTGGCCCCATGCTGGGGACTCCGGCACAGCAAGAAGCCGCCAAGCTCCGATGTTTCTTGCATACATCGGAGGGCCCCACATTCATCTGGTACAGCCAGCTCCCCATCGGATCGGTGACCAGTTGGGAGGATCTCCGCTGGCAGTTCCTATACCAATTCAGCTCCACCATGTGAAAGGCCAGCATCACAGATCTCTTCAAGTGCAAACAAAGGCCTGCTGAGTGAGTCGCAGACTTCATCACCCAGTGGAAGGGACTTACATACTCCTTCGACATGCCACTGACTCTGGAGCAATTACTGACGATGTGTGTAGGGAACGTTAAAATGGAGCTGGTTCCTTCCCTGATCACCCAGAACTACCCTGGAGGGTTCTGGGATTTCTCAGATAAGGCCCAACGCCTCGAGGAGGCTCCGCAACAGGCTAGTCAAGCACGTTTGCCGCCCCCTGTGATCCCTACCAGGAGGGCTACCAGAGCCAAACCCACCGCGGTGGCCCAAATAGAAGCCCCCAGTTAGTTGGAATTACTGCCATCAGCATCGGCCCTGCAACCCCGTAGAGGTCCTCCACCTCAAGCGCAGGCTCCTGCCCAGCAGCGACCGCCTCAGAATCGACAGGTTCCCCCGCATAATGCGCCACCACCACCTAGGTGAGACAATCAGGCGCCGCCTCCTCAGCAGGCCCCTCCAGCCCCTCGTCAGGTCTAGGCCCCCAGGTCCCCCTATCTAGAAAGAAGGCACCAGACCTATTCGTTCAACGGAAATCAGGTCCCTAGCTACTTCCGAAGTGCTCTAGAGAAAGAGATTGTGTGACTACCCGAGTGAATAAGGCCAGCAGATGCGAATCTCACCGATCACCTCAACTACTGTCCTTATCATCGGATTCTGGGGCACACCCTCAAGCAATGATATGTGTTTAAAGACTTGATTCAAGACCAAGTCGACAACAACATAGTCAGGTTGGGACCAGTACCAACACAAGTAGTGGGTGCCTTTGTAGGGTCAGAGATCGGTAGCAAAAATGAAGGCGAGTGGCAGCAGGTTCCCAGCCATGGGTCCCAGAAATAGGATGACTGGATGGATCGAAAAACCATCGCCCATGACCACGGTGTCATCCGGGCACGCTTGAATCAACCGGAGCCTCCGGAGAAAGTAGCCGGTACCTCTGCATCGCCTTCACAGCTGACCTCTTCCCAAAAGGGAAAGCAGAGACGACGCAAGAAGAAGCAACACGCTCCACCACTGCCGTCGTCATCACACACTCTTGGTGACTTTATGCCCCCTGAAATGGGGATTCCTCCCAGAATCCGCCCGGTGGTGGATGAATCATCAAGCGACAGCCAGGGGTATAGTTAACACCGTGGAGCTGGTAAATCCCTATATGACTCCCGACGAGGGGGGACGCCAGGCAAGCCTCCCTAATGTTTCCAGCCGACGTCAACGTCAGCAGAACCACAACCACGCCGGTCGTCAAGGCATGTCAGCGGGCACTTTCAGCCAGGACATGCACGCTACTGAGACCAGACAGCAGGCTCAGCGTAGAGCTCAACATGCACAACCTCATATGATGCCCTCAGTTCTACCTCCACCGCCGTTTGTGCTATTAGATTAGGAAGAGTTTCCTCGTCCGTATCACAGTCAGTCTTGCCCGGCTACAGGACAATCTTTGCTGTCCGATCCTAATTCGGAAAATAATCTCCAGGATTCAACTAGTAGGCAGCGGGATGTGCCCAGCACTAGCCAACCGCCGGTCCAACCGGCAGGACCCGCTATGCCTCCAACTACAGAACGACCTCTTGTAAGCAGAGGCTTGCGCTTGGAACGAAAGTATGATGTTTTGAAGCACCTGGCCGACATTCTAGCAAGGATTTCTATCCTTGAGGCCCTTCTCATATTATCTGAAATGCGCGAAGCACTTGCCGAGGCCCTAAGGATCCCCCTTTAGTTTGAGACGAAGGTAACAGCTGCGGAAGCCTTCAACGCCGAGGCAATTGAGAACGCCGAATGCCAGGCAGTTATCTCGTTCTCCGGTGAAGATGAAGACCCTCCCATACAGGGGCATATTCGCCCACTGTACATCACTGGCCAATTCAATAGCGTGGAAATCCGCTGCTGCCTCATTGACATGGGTTCCAGGATCAACCTAATCCCGACTCAGACACTGCGAAAGCTGGGTCTGTCTAAAGATGATTTGATTCCCTTCGACCGCAGAATCTAAGGATACGACAGGACCGAGAAATCCCCAGTCAGCAAGATCCGCCTGAAGACCCAGTTCGGTGGCCTAATTTCCATCACCGAGTTCATAGTTGTCTCTCAGGACACTGCCTAAAACGCATTGATGGGTAGGCCATGGCTCCATCTGCATGCAACGGTCCCTTCTTTGTATCACCAATGCCTCAAATACTCCCTCAATGGTCGAGTAGGCGTGCTCCAAGGAGATGCGTCTCCTTTTGCCTCTTGTGAAGCCCGCTATCTGGACGCCGATTATTACAAGAGCAAGGATAATCAAATCCATGTAAGCGAGGCTGAACCCACCCCGGTCACAAGTGATCCATGGGCAGGCTTGGATGATGCCTACATCTTCCCAATCCATCAATTGGAGGCCACGACCCCGGACATGGGGCAGTGTTTTGTTGTTTCGGGTACGCAAGGAAGGCATGTTCCCATGTCCAAGCGACGATGGAAAATCACCTCGTAATCCTACACCAACCAGGCTCAGGTGATCTCGGAGCCTCCTACCCCTTTGAGGTACCAGAATGTCAAGATTATGACAATGGCAGTATGTCATACGTGTCTCTTCCACCGGGCTGGAATCAACCGAATCAGGCCGACGCGTCACCACTACTTCGATGTCATTAAACGTGGACCCTTGGGCCGGAGGCCAGATGGGATATGATCGACTGCCTTCATTGTTATGGTCTCAGTGGTGAGTGGGTCTCCTGATACGATGACCACTGCTGACCAAGCAGGCACCAGCTGCCCATCAGGGTTTGATAGCCCAGAGGAAGCCTCCTTTGCGGGAAACCCCTCCATGGGTGGAGAGGAAGATCTAGAGAATTCTCCCCCCGCCTTTGAGGAAGGCGTCTCTACCACGGTTGATGAACTGGTACAGCTGAACCTTGGTAGCAAGGCAGATCCGAGACCCACATTGATCAGTGTAGCCATGTCCCCCAAGGAGCAGCAGAGGTATGTAGACTTTCTCAAGAAACACCATGCTGTGTTTTCCTGGAGTTACAATGAGATGCCAGGACTAGATCCCCAGGTAGCCATTCAACGCCTGGGCCTCCCGTCAAACCATCACGGGTTTAAGCAGCCTCCCAGAAAGATGCACCCTTCTCACGGTGCTATGGTCGAGGCCGAAGTTGACCAGATTATCAAAGCCAACTTCGTCAAGGAAGTACAGTACCCCAAGTGGCATGCCAACATTGTGCCAGTCAGGAAGAAGAATGGGCAGATCAGGGTCTTCATCGACTTCCGCGACCTCCATCGCCACTGCCCAAAGGATGAATTTCCCCTCCCAGTGACTGAGTTATTAATTGATTCCATGGCCGGGTTCCAAGATCTATATTTCATGGATGGGTATTCCGGGTACAACCAGATCCGAATGGCCCCTGAGGATGAGAATTCCACTGCCTTCAGGGATCCCCAAGGTACCTTTTGTTACCAGGTTATGCCCTTCGGCCTGAAAAATGCAGGTTCCACTTATCAGAGGGCCATGCATCGCATATTCAGGCCGATTCTCGGGACGGTGGTGGAATTCTACATAGATGACCTAGTGGTCAAATCATTCCAATTACAGAACCATCTCAAATACCTTGAGAAAGTGTTAGGTATCCTCCGTTCCCGCCACCGGAAGATGAACCCGTTAAAGTGTGACTTTTGGGGTCACCTATGGGAAGTTTCTTGGCTTTGTTGTTAGATATCAGGGCATTGAGATTGACCCAGAGAAGATCAAGGCCATCAGCCAAATGCCTCCACCAAGAAATATTCAGGAACTTCGAGGTCTCCAAGGCCACTTAGCCTATATACGCCGATTCATCGCGAATCTGGCCGGAAAGTGTAAGCCCTTTTCTCGGCTCATGAAGAAGGGCGCCGCCTAAGAATGGGATGAAGAGTGTCAGACCACCTTAGAGGAAATCAAGAAGTACCTGCTCCAACCTCCAGTTTTGATGCCACATGTCTCCAGAAAGCCACTGGTCCTTTACGTGACCACCCTAGAACGATCCCTCGGTGCACTTCTCACCCAAAAGAATAACGAGGGTACAAAGAACAGTCTCTAATATCTCAACTGCATGCTTCTCGATACGGAGATCAGATACTCCCCTATCAAAAAGGGATTCCTTGCACTCGTTTTTGCTGTACAGAAGTTGCGGAATTACCTGCATCACCATGAGGTAAAATTGGCCTCTCGGGTAGACCCACTGAAGTACATCCTGAACCGCCCCATGTTGACTGGTCGACTAGCACGGTGGGCGGTGATCCTCCAGCAGTTTGATATCAGGTTCGTACCTCATAAGGCCATTAAGGGAAAAGCGTTGGAAGACTTTTTAGCTTCCCATCCAACCTCTGTGGATCAATACCTGGACCTGGATTTTCCTGATGAAACGATCCTCCAAGTAGATCATGTCATCTAATGTTGGAAAATGCACTTCTACGGTGCCTCCCAGAGCCCCACCGGTAGGAGGCTCAACGATCCTAAGCTCAACAGAGTGGGCCTGGGTATCGTCTTTATCACCCCGGTGCAATCCATCCTACCATACTCATTCCTGTTGTTAGAAGGTTGTACCAACAACGAAGAAGAGTACCGGGCCCTCATCACCGGCCTTGAGTTGGCCCTTGAGATAGACGTTCCCCATCTACATGTGAAAGGAGATTCTGAGCTGGTAATCAAGAAGGTCAATGGTGATTATGTCGTTAGGAAGCCAGAGCTTGTGCCATTGCTGGAGTGCACCCTCCGCCTAATGGCCCAGTTCTCCTCTCGTCCAGAGGTCACCCATGTCCCTCAGTCACAGAATGGTCGAGCTGATGCTTTGGCCGGCTTAGCTGCGTCGCTCGCGGAACCCGAGCAAGATGATATGATCATACATGTGGCACACTGGAGAGTCATTTCCCCCTTCACCCAAGAAGACAATGACAGCCTATGGGTAAGTCATCTCACAGCCGGACCCTCTACGTCAGGGGTCCCGGGTTCATCAGACATAGTGGCTGAAGCCACTCCCGACTAGAGGGAACATTTTGTCGAGTATCTCCAAAATGGTTGCCTCCCGGATGACCGGGCCGAGCACGAATGAATCCAACACTACGTGCTGCAATTTACCCTCCAGAGTGGTCCCAATCTTGAGCAGATCCTCTATAAGCGGAGCTTCGATGGCATTATCCTCTGTTTTATTCAAGGAGTCGAGATTTCTCAAGTTATGTAGAAGGTTCAAGCCGGTTCCTGTGGTTCCCATCAAGCTGGGCCAAAGCTGTCCCACCAAATTTGGAGGTTGGGGTACTTCGGGCCCTCTATAATTCATGATTTTATTGAGTTTTCCAAGAGATTCCACACATGCCAAGTTCATGCCAACTTCCTACATCGACCGCCGGAACCCCTCCACTCCACCAGGTACTCTTGGCCATTTTTGGTGTGGGGACTTGATGTAGTGGGACCATATCCACCAGCAATAGCTCGCCAGTGTAGGTTCATCCTAACTGCTACAGATTTCTTCTCCAAGTGGGTAGAGGCAGTTCCACTCAAAGAGGTCAAGGCCCGTTCCATCGTCGACTTTGTGAGCTCCAATATCATCCACCAGTTTGGGGTCCCTCACGCTTTCCTCACTGATAACGGAACCAACTTCCGAGTGGCTGAGATGAAAAAATTGTATTCCAAGTACAATATCCATTCGAACCATACCTCTCTCTATCATGCACAGGAAAACAGGCAGATCGAGGCGTTCAACAAAACCCTCTCTAACATTCTGCTGAAAATGGTTGGCCAGAACAGGAAAAGTTGGCCGGACAAGCTCCCCATCACCCTCTGGGCTTATCGAACGACGACTCGCAATTCTACCCAGGTGACCCCATATTACCTAGTGTATGGGGATGAGGCTGTCCTACCCATTGAGATCCAGATGCCATCGTTACGCACTGCAATCTATGACCAACAAGCGCCAGATGAGGTGGCTGAAATCCGTCTAGCTGAATTGGAAGCACTAGACGAGAATAGGCTGCATGCCCTACACAATCTGGAAAGGCATAAAAATAAGATAGCAAGGGACTTCAACAAGAAGGTTCACCTTCGCTCTTTTATGCAGGGCGATCTGGTTCTAGCCCTTCGAGCACCAATGATCCCCGGTAAGAAACCACCCAAGATAGAGCCCAAATGGGAAGGACCCTACGTCATCCACAAGGTTTACCCCAATGTATCATACTCCTTGGAAACCATGAATGGTGAGCGCATAACTCCTCCCACCAACGCCAAGTTCCTCAAGAGATACTTTGCCTAGGGCAAAATGGTCCTACACGACCTTGAACTGCATCCTAGTCCTGAAAGATGATAAACTGCAAAATGGTCTGATCTCTATGACCTTAAACTAAGATCTCTCCCCATACTCATTGCAAGACATTAAACTACAATCCGGTCAGGTCTCCCTGACCGCGGCTCGGCCTCAGGCCCCTTGGCTTTCCCCAACTCACCCTCTTGCAAGATTGTACGGTGTGGTGTGGGACTACGTCCTCATTCACGTCAGATTACTCGCCATATCGTACATATCCCCAGATGAGATATAGTCATATCTTTCCTCTTCCTTACTGCAAGACGTTAAACTACAAGTAGGTCAGGCCTTCCTGACCGAGGCCTAACCTTAGGCCCCTTGGCCTCCTTGGGCCCACGACCCTCGTCCTTACTGCAAGACGTTAAACTGCAAGTAGGTCAGGCCTTCCTGACCGAGGCCCAACCTCAGGCCCATTGGCCTCCTTGGTCCAATGACCCTCGTCCTTAATACAAGACGTTAAACTGCAAGTAGGTCAGGCCTTCCTGACCGAGGCCCAACCTCAGGCCCCTTGGCCTCCTTGGGCCCCTGTCCCTCGTCCTTACTGCAAGACATTAAACTGCAAGCAGGTCAGGCCTTCATGACCAATGCCTAACAATTAGGACCCTTGGCCTTTTCTAGCCCCCGAACCATGTCCTCTCTTATGGGAGTGTATGGTTTTGTGTGGGATTATGTCCTCATTCATGTTGGTTTATTCACTGTACCGTACACCTCCCCTATTTGGGGGTATATCACTCCCCTCCTCGTCCCACATGACGTTAAACTGCATCTAGAGAACTACGTGTGGCTTGATTCCCATCCTCACGGGATACGTAGGATCACCCGAATATCTAAGCTTCGGGTCCAACCCCATCTCTCGGGAATCTTCGTCCCACCTTTCCCCCTTGGTCTACCCTTCCTCCACGAGGGGATTATATGGTGTGGTACGAGATTATGACCTCATTCACATCGTTCTTGTAATAACCATGCCATGTGCCTCTCATTCTCGAGCTGTTTCATCGACCCTTTCCGACGGTTCGCCAATGTGCCTAAGGGTACTCCAGTTCATTACCTGGAATGCCAGGCTTTACTCGGACATATCCGCACCCGATTTCTAGGCTTTGTGTATCCCTTCATTAGGGCTTATGTCATCTTTCAAACCCGGAGGGGCCCCCAAGAACGGCCTGGATACTACGCCCAAGGGCTCTCTTACCGTTATGGGACAATTCCCCCGAGGGTTTTGGACAACAAATCGATAAAAATATCGCATTGCGAATATAGTCAGCGGTCGATGCTCGTTTGTTGTTCCCACCTCAGGCTAACGCAATATGGAAACTGTTTTTTCCGCCATGGTTAACGGTTATCCTCTATCACCACACCAACCCCATTAATCCCGAATAGTCAGTTACATGATTCACATCCTTCTCTAGTCTCATCTTGTCCAAGTAGAGTTTTGGAACTCTTGGTACTATTCCTCTGTGCACATCTGCGCGTTGGGGGAACAAAGCCGTGTCAAAGGTTTCCTTCGGGGCTATTCACCGACTCCCCATAATGGGATGTTTTGGGTATTGCGATAAGGATCTTCCCCCCTTGTTTCCCACATCGAGTTTAACTCACGTGGGCTTAGGGATCGGGCCGAGGTCTGTGCTTACCTGGAAAGTTGTCACCCACTCATGGTCCGAGCTCTAAGACCATAAACTAGGATCTCCTCGGTACTACGCTCAGCCAGAACTCCCATCCTCATGGGATAAGTAGGATCGCCCGAACGTCTCGTTTTCAGGTCCAGTTAATCTGGGAGCTAGTCTCTCCCCCGTTATCTTTCACCTCTATATGGGCCCCTCAGCCTGAGGTTCCTCTCCCGAGACTGTGTATGGTATAAGGTGGGATTATGTCCCCATTCGCGTCGGTTATGCCGCGCGACACCATACACATTCCCTGCCTAGCATCGCCTCTTCTACATCTGCGCTGGATGACGTTAAAATGCATGGTTGGTCATGTCACACGACCCTAAACTGTGACATTATCGTCCTGGTCGCGCGACGAAAAACGTCACTGCATTGTGATGACCTCGTTGTAGAGGGAATCACTTTGGGTATTAGTCACGTGCCATGCCATTTGTCAATGCCTATCACGGCTTGATTCTTGTGGCGACACCAGGGCCTGCTACCCTAGGGCTATCTCTTCACAAAAAAAATCACTCACCTTAAAGGACAAGCAAGATTGATCAAATTCCGCTTCTTTCAGTGCAAGGGCCACGCCCGCACTTCCTTTTTTCCCCGACACTGGTATCTTACCATGCCACCTTTCAGAACTACATATGGCTTGATTCTCATCCTCATGAGATACGTAGGAGCACCCGGGAACTTCCCCGCAGGCCTAGCCTAACCTTAATGTTTGGTCCCTTGACTCGAGAATTTCCCCAGAGAACACATGGTAAGTAGGGATTAGGTCCTCGTTCGCGTCGGGTTTTGTAACCGCCTTGCCATGTTTCCCCTGCCCCCCTTACCGATTCATGGTCCGAATTCTACAACCCTAAACTAAGATCTCCCTTTTGGAAAGGACTCTGCTCCCTCTATCTAATACGTCTCATTGTCGTATTCAGATGTGTTTTGACAAAGAGCCCAGAGTGTGGGATTTTTATAGGGACATTCCCCTCGTCCCCTGACCAAGATTCGTGTGCTCGCTATTTGGATCCTCATCCTCCTCCACATCCAAAAGGACCCTCAGAAGACATGGATACTAGGCTTAAGGGCTCTCCATGGATGCTAGACCTAAGGGCCCTCTGATCGTATCAGGCCAACGTCCCTAAGGATCTCTGACAACATTTGCGACATGTTCCCGTGTTTCGAACATAGTCAACGGTCAACCCTCATTTGTCTGTCCCCATTCTAGGATAACGTGATGTGAATTCTACGTTTCCTTCATGGTTAATAGTTATCCTCTATTGTCACGCCACCTTCATTGTGATCCAAATCTCAAGTGTCACGATTCACACATTTCCACTTCCTCATGTTCAAGTGGAATCCCAACATATTCGTCTCTATCTATTCGCGCATCTAAGTGCGCCACATGGGTGTGTTAGTATCATGGGGGTGGTATTCATCGAGCCTCCCTTTACCCTAACCTGCCCTTTTCTGTGTCGGGAAAGTCCCACCACTACTTATTGTTTCCCACATCGAGAAAGACTCACGCGAGCTTAGTAGTTTTGGAAGGATGTGTACCAACACGGCCAGGCCTCTCATCATCCTGCATGACGTTAAAATACACTTCCAGAACTACGTATGGATTGATTCCCATCCTCATGGGATACGTAGAGACACCCTGGTATTTTACCTAGGGTCCAGTCCATAGGAATTTTCCTATCCATTCTCCTCTAGAACTACATATGGCTTGATTCCCATCCTCATGGGATACGTAGAGACACCCTGGTATTTTGCCTAGGGTCCAGCCCATAGAAATCATTAATCCCATCCTTCCCCTTTCCGCCCCCCTGGCCGAACCCCTCGCTAGAGAGGCCCTGTCCCAAAGAAGGAAGGATCCATAACCAAACCAATGCACCCATCTGGCGTACTCCCACCACGGTGGTGTAACTACCTAAGTGTTGGATTCTATTTGGACAAACCATCGCTCCATATTCCACGCTTTGCGTACCCACTTTTTGGACTCTCGTCCCCTTTCATGACTGAAGGTACCCCCTAACGGCCTGGTCCCATGCCGTATCGGCTCACCTACCATCCTGGGCCAACATTCCGGAAGACTGGTCATGTCTGAAAGGACCCCCTAATAGTATGAATGCTTGACCTAGGGTCCGCCAACTATCCTGGGCCAACGTCCCGAAGGATTAACTGACAACATTTGTGACCTGGTCCCATTTTTCAAACATGGTCAATGGTCGATCCTCATTTGTTGTCCCCATTTCAGGCTAACCCAGTAAGGATATCGTTTCTCCACCACGGTTAACAATTGTCCTTTATTGTCACGCCATCCCCACAGTGTTCTGAATCTTGGGCATCGTGATCCACACTTCCCATTTCCATCTGTTCGGATCAATTTTAGCGCCCTTGGCATTGCACCGTTCGTGCATAAGATCCCGATAAAGAAACGGTAATTCGGATGTTCTAAGAACCTCCTTCTTCGGCCAGGCCTCTCCCACCTTCCAGGAATCCGGACTGGTTATCCAAACCCCGGATGCCCGAAGCTTGTTTTCCACTCCCATGTTGGGAGGGACGATGAGGAAACTATCTCCTATTTATCACATCGGGCTTGACCCACGCAAGCTTAGGGAATTGTCACCGGACGTCCCACCAACATTATAGGGATGTAATGAACCGATGAAAACAGTGGAAATAGTGCATGTTATGGTATTCAAAAGAACAAAAAATTGAAGCGCTAAAGTACCATCAAAAGGTTTGTAATTTGTTACAATACCCGGGGGTCGACTCCCCCCATGGATGGGTTGACCCCGTCAAAATAACATTGCAGCTCTACCACCCTTCGGATTGTGGCATCCAAGACTTGCTGCCGCCGACTCAACTCCTACTCCTCCTTAGTAGAGGCGGGGCGCAGTTCGTCAGCTTTGGCTCTGGCCCTTTCTACACCAGCCTGAATGGCAACCATCTTTCCAGAAGCCTGCCTCATACGCTCTTCTCCCTCTGCCAGCTGGGCCTTCAATCGTGAGATCAGCTCAGATTGTGCATTAAGAGAAGCTGAGTGATCATCTGTCCAGGTCTACATCTGTTGGACCTCGATCTCAGCCTCCTGGAGCTTCTTGATGTTACTCGCCTTCCTCCGCTGCCAGCCCATGCTGAGCCCGCGATCATACTCCCGGATCTGCTTGTCCATGAGGTCTCGGATGAGTGCATGAGGAAGTTGGGCATCCACTCCCCCAGCGTATAGTTCGTGCAGCTGTGAGAGAAGTCTGTCCACTTCGTTCAGCCATAGCATTTTGGGGGTGTCCTTGATGAAGCGTGTGATTAGTTTCCATGATCGGCGGCAGACTATGCTTCTGTCCTCCTCGTCGGAGGCCGTTTTGTCCCAGTCTGCGCGATTGGAAGGCTCGTACGCAGAATACGCCCGCAGGAAGTCCTTGGCAGGATTTGCATCTGGTGTTGAATCCAGCATGACATCTGGCGCCGGAGCAGGCATGATTCTCTTCATCAGACTCCACTTCAATAACATCAGGCATGACCCTGCTGGTGGCCCCGCTGATGATAGTGTGTGTTGCAGCTCGGGGAGATAGGGGGACAATCTCCACCGTCACCGGCATGCCCCTAGGAGGGATGCCGCCAGACATCCCAACCATCCTTGCCACAACAGCCCATGCCAGTCGAAGAACTGTACGACAGAGAGGGACACAAGCATTAGTTGTCACAATCTACATATGACAACAATGAATCCAGTAGAGGAAACTTATGAAGATCGACCTCCTAGTTCTTCTCTTGAGTCGGTGCTGATGGGACCCCGAGGCGTGGCCATCCGTATACTGTTGGAAGGTCTAGAGACTCTTGAGGAGCCACCTCGGGTGCTCTGGCCCCACCAGACACAAAACTGAAAGCATCCATAGGTGCGGGTTCTGAAGGTCATGCATCGTCACCCGCCGAGGGGCGAGAGCGAGGCCTGCGTACAAGTTCCTCCTACATGGTTCAAACATCGGTGATAAATCTGTGATGGCCCGAGGATGGACCGTAAGGAAAGAAGTTCAAAATGCTACCTCGAGAGCCTCTGCGAAATACTAAGAATCTGAGTCTTGGTCTTCGACTTCTCCCTCCTCTAACGAGCTCTTTCCGTCAGCCTCATCCTCTTGAGAGGAGTCCTCTAATTCTTTCGGCAGGGGGAAGCGCTCCCTCAGATTGGCAACTGACAGCTATGGGGGGATCATCCGATCTAGCAGTACCCTCACCCGGTCTACCATTGGGCGTGGGACACCACTGGAGTGGACGTAGTCCTCCAGCTCGTCCAAGTATCGCTCCGCCTCTGCTAGAGATGCCGTGAAACCAGACCAGACTGGGCCTATGCTCGGTAACTCCATCCCAAGGTGATTCAAGTGCGCCCATATCTCGGGTGGGCTGAGGAATTGTCGGTTGACATCCCAAATGTCTCAGGACTCCGGGAATACCGCATCCTCTACCATGTCGATATGACACAACCGCTTCCCCGGAGCCTGAGTGGATATCCTACAAAATCCCCTCGGTGGCTGCCCCTCCGGATGGCCCTACTCTTCCTAAATCACCGGATCCGCCGCTACTGCCACACCCTCAGCCGGTGCAGGTCTCGCCGCCACGGTGGCCCCGCCACCACGAGAGACCCTTGCTGCCCTCTGACCCCGACCTCAGGATAGAGGAGGCCCACCGTCACTAACCCGAATAGTTGGCTGCTTCAGCATCTCCCTCGGATAATAAGCCTCCCAGCTAATGGCATACTCCCTCACCAATCCGAAAGCAGCGGTGGATGGAGGCAATGCAATTCCCATCTTACCATCTTCCTGTGTGAACATGAGCCACAGCTGCCTCATCACACACGGCTGCTCCTCGTGACACACCTCCCATTAAACCTGCGGGGTCAACCTTTGGAGGCACTGGAAATGCCTCGCAAACCGATGTGGGGTGTACGGTTCACAGAGCGGCTCACGATCCACTCGTGCCACCAAAACTCCGCCTCGAAAGGCCAGGAGATAAGCCCGGTGCTCTTCTGTTCCCTGCCCGTTGTCAGTGAGTATCCCTGTCGGCAATGGAAATGGGTGGAAGTTAAACTCATCCACCCTCTACACCCAGTTCAACACCATCAACACGGTTAGTTTGAATGGGAAGCTCCCGGACACATTCAGAATGGAGGGGCAGAAGTTTGATCTCAGTGATGAGATAGGGTTTGGGTACTCGTAAATCCCCCAGATGTGCGCCACAATCCACCCATACAGAAGGTGGAAGGTCCTGCATATCCTTGGTGGCTTCTTTCCCTCGCTAACGCGCCGTAACATCCTGTACAACTTGGAGAGCATTGGAATCCCTAGATTGACCTGTTGCCCCATGTCCAGCACCGACGCCATGATAAACGAGCTGGGCTGCACCCCCATGCTGGTATCCCTCACTAGTAGGATCCAACCGTAGATAAGGGCTGCGATGAATGCTGCCAGCCTGACTATCAACAGCTATTCAGTGCTGACGCTGAAACCCCAAGTCTTCCATTGGATGTCCTCCAAGACCCACTGGTACGAGTGCTCCTTGCCCCGTTGAGCCGCCTTCGAAAAAGTTCGAGGCCTCGGAGGAAACTCTCGATTATCTGGGAAATTCAGGAACCACTTGAACCACTTATTAAAGTGGACATCCCTCACTGCTTCCTTGTCCTCTCCAGGGACCAGTTCCATCAGTGCCGATTCCAGTTGCGGCATCTGCTCCGTGTCCTCCCATGCGCTCATGAAGGGGAGGAACTCATCATACATGGCCCCCAAGATTGGAACCCCCAAAATATGGTGGACATCCCACAGGCTGATTCCCACCTCCCCATGGTGCAGGTGAAAAGTATTGGTCCTAGACGACCATCTGCTCAGCAGCTCCGGCATCAGCTGTTTCGGTTGGTAAATGTGGAATTGGGAGGCCCATGCCACCTCATACAAACCCACTCTCCTCATCTCGTCCCCAAACTCCTCACATGAGGTGCCTACCCAGTAGGCTCATGCCCAGTCATTGGTAAAGTTGCCGCCTTGGCGCAGGTCCCACTCATCGGACCACCCCTTCATCGAATCCTGCAAAGCCTCCTTCAGCATAGTACGGTACAAAGGAGGGGACGTCTCCGGTTGTAGTGGCTTCCCATCAATATTGTTCACATGATTATAGAGATAGTCGGAGGTGAAGGGTGTGAAGTCCTCCTGCACATGACCATCGGCCGCCCTGAACCACTGGCGCTGGCATGACGTGCTCCTGAACCAGCAAGTCGGTTCATCCCTACTCGCCTCAGGGATGAAGAAGTTTTCCCTCAGCCCGAAGCCATACAAGGGAAGCTTCTTTCACTACAGATAGTTATTCTGAACCTCTAATAGTAGTTCTATCAAAGAAGTATGGTCCGAGTGGCTTCGGACCATCTCCCCTAGGCCCAAACAGTTGGCCATCTCATCCCTCCGGGCGACGTCTGCAAGGACCCCCAATACAGCCTCTCGATGGGCCATCTTGGTTTCGGCACGCGAAAAAGGATTTTTTCAGGTTGGATCACGAAGCCTGATTGCGAAGATTCCTCACAAACCTCGGGCGCAAAGCCAAGCCGCAAAGGCAGGCCTAGGCCAACAAACAGAAATTCACTTGGCGCGGTCACGGAGTCGGAGACTCATGGTTCGCCGCGAATCTCGATTCACGGAGAGCAGACGCGGAGGACGTGGAGCTTCGTGTAGTCGAGAGTGCAAGAGGCCGCATTGCGAACCACCAATCATTTTGGCGATATTCCCTCATACTTCAACCCTTCGTCCCTCTGCGGCTCCAAGTTTGAGGGGGGACATTTGTTGGTGCCAAAATATTGCACAAAAGGAAGGGCTAGAAAAGAAGCCCCGCACGCTGCCTCACGAAGCTCCGACGCGAAGCACCCCCAAGCATCGCGGCCGCCGCGAAGCACAGAAGGCGGTAAAGCTCTGCGAACGCCCTAATGTTCACGAGCCCGCCGCAAAGCACAGGAGGCTGCAATGCTCCGAAAACACCCTAACGTTCGTGAGCCCATTGCGAAGCACAGGAGGCAGTAATGCTCCGCAAATGCCCTAATGTTCATGAGCCCACCGCGAAGCCTAGGAGGCGGTAACCCTCTGTGAATTCCCTAACGTTCGTGAGCCCGCCGCAAAGACCGTGAGGCGGTAATGGTCCACGAACGCCCTGACGTTTGCGAGCCCGCTGTGAAGCACCCGCCGCCCCTTCGCGCCGCGTGAGTTCTACTTCGCGGCGCCCCTTGCCTATAAATATTGGGTTCCCCCTGAGCCTAGGAGGACATAAAATTCGACCTTTCAGCTTCTCAACTCCCGAATCGCGAAGCACCCTTCGCCCCGGGAATCATGAGCTCTGCGAGGTGTTTTTACTTTGCAAGATGCCTTTGTCTTGTCTCATTTTGAGCCCCTCTTCCGAGAGGGATGCCCTTCGTGAAGCCCAGAGAATTCGTGAAGGAGGGGGATTCCCAAGGGAACCCGGGCAGCCGTGAAGCATTTATGCTTCGCGAAACACCCATCCTGTACTAGTGATCCCCATGCCAAGGCAGGGTCACTGCATATCACGAAGCACACTTCTTTGCAGCACCTTGCTTCGTGAGGCACCTCTGCTTCGCGAGGCAGTGCTCCGCGAATACTATTCCACTTCACGAAGCACCCCCCATTCACACCTATGCCCCATGCTAAGGCCAAGTCACCCCACTTTGTGAAGCACACTCTTTTGCTTGGCAATTACTCCTCCCGTTTGACCCTCTGGGTTTGCATGATGTGATTTCAAAGTCCCATGGACAACACCACTTGTAGCGTTGCTTCGCGTAATGATTCTTCACATAGGCACGATAATGGCTATTGATTCTTTGCATATCCACGCTAACGTGGACCCCTCAATGGTGCATTCCACAACCCCACTTTAATATGGCCTTTCCAGTACCTTCCCTCCCCCAAGGAATAGAGGGTACCAGTTATGTAAGTCCTAGGGGTGTGGAGTAAACCCACCTCGTCCGAGCTGTAGGACGTTAAACTGCCAAGTACCTCATCCTCAACACATGAAGTTAAATTGTGATCCGACCCCGTGCCTCACACGCAGGGTCCACCCCGGCTCGGACATTCTTTACGCCACTCGTCTCCACGGGAATGGAATCACCCTCACACGGGATGATATCCTCATTCTCGGAGTAGCGTATGTCTACAGGAGAAGGGAAACCACCCTGGTATAAGCCCCAAGCCTCTCTTGCGGAAGGTAGCACCCATGAACCTCCGTAATTCCCCACTGCCAAGGCCAGTGGAGGACGCGATAGGGAACAAGGCACCTTCCATCTTTGGTCCCAAATACCTCTCCCGCCGTGCTTTGTCGCACTTCAGGCCTCCATCCAAGAGTAAGTCCCAACACCATGGGCCGCCCAATGCATAATCCCCTATTTGTTTCTCACGGACGCACCCTTCGCGACGTGATCGTCAGGTCTCTGCTGCCTCTTGTTTCTCACACCGAGCATGACTCACGTGGGCTTAGAGTAATCATTGACCATGACAACACCCCGTCTAGCATGACGTTAAACTGTATGCCCCCGTCCGACATGACGTTAAACTGCACATCCATTTGAACTACGAGGTCTTTGATCCATGTCAAGGCATGGTACGTAGGAATCCTCCATGAGGTTCAAGACCACCACCCGTCATTTCTTCACGTCAGGTTCTACCTTTGTCTAGCATGACGTTAAACTGCATTCCAGTCTAATGGAAAGCCGTTGTGACCATCCTGAACTACGAGGACTTTGATCCATGTCAAGGCATGGTACGTAGGAAGCCTCCCTAAGGTTCAAGCCCATCTCCCATCAGACCAAGGTCCCTTCTTCACATTGGTTCGCCGACACCCACCACCATTCCCGAACTATGAGGACTTTGATCCATGTCAAGGCATGGTACGTAGGAATCCTCACGAGGTTCAATCCCACCCCCAGTGGACCTCCAGGTTCACCTTTACATCGGTTCTTCGATGAAGCCCCATTTGAACTATGAGGTCTTTGATCCATGTCATGGCATGGTACGTAGGAAGCCTCCCAGAGGTTCAAACCCACCACCTGTTGGTCACTCCGACCTTCTTCACATCAGGTCACCAGCACCTGGGCACCCTAGTGTGTAAGCCCCGTACCATCCGGACCAAGGTCCTCATTCACGTCGGTTCACCGAAACACCATTCTGAACTATGAGGTCTTCGATCCATGTCAAGGCATGGTACGTAGGAAGCCTCCATAAGGTTAAAAGCCATCACCCGGTCGTTCCGACCCCATTCACGTCGGTTCACCCCCGTCCCGCATGACATTAAACTGTATTCCACATTCCAACTGAACTATGGGGACTTTGATCCATGTCAAGGCATGGTACGTAGGAAGCCTCCATGAGGTTCAAGCCCACCACCAGTGGACCCCCGGGTTCAACTCCACATTGGTTTGCTGAAGATGACCATCGGGCCAAGGTCCACCTTCACATCGGCTCGCCGGCACCACCCCGAACTACGCGGACTTTGATTCCCTACCACGGGGATACGTAGGATGTCTCTTCGAGGCTCAAGCCCAATCTCACTGTCGCCCTTACGATAGTCCCATCTCAGTCCTCCTCTACTTCAACTATCCATCCATCATCCACCCTGATTCTCACCCGGACCACCATATCCCAGCGAGATCATGCCATTCCGATCCTCTTCACAGCATTCAGGAAGCCGCCCACAGGTTGGCCCTGATATCGGCATCCCTTCAAGGGAAATTCGTCAATATGATCCACTCTAGCTAGTGTTTTGATCAGGCTGACCTATCTTTGCTGGACGTTAAACTTGCGACCTACCTTGTGATAAACATGAGATGCCTGAGGAAAACCTCGGATGGCACGCCCTTGGCGTAACCGTCTCTGCTGGACGCTAAACCTGGGGCATACCCTGTGTCAAACATAGGAAGCTGAGGAAAACCTCAGGTATATGCCTATGGAATATAATTCCCCGCGCTCGATGTGGGATGCCTCAGGCTTCCACGCCCTCAAGAAGCCCTATGACAAGGGACAAAATACAGACACGGTAGTTCCCCAACATTCAGACATGCTACTGATGCCTCTACGTGACTACTCCCCCAACTGAAGGTTTCTGCCCTGACCGGACCCTTTGGAATGTCCTGACAGAAGCAGTGTAATTAACCGGTGTCCATGGAAACATGGAACTGGGAAGAGTTTCACGAACAACGTATTAAATCTATGAGGGAAACTCGAACTAGGTGATGAGTTCCGAAGAGGAATCCACGGAAGGAAGAACCGACATCCCATCATCCCGATTTCGATCAAGGAGAAGACGTCCTTGAATAAGGAGCGAATGCCGCCCACCCTTGGAAAGCGGGAATGCAGGGCAACAGCTGCGCGTCCTCCCCCACAGACGGATGTGCGCGCCCCGACGAAAGCATCAGAAAAAATATGCTTGGTGACTTCAGCTGCCAGAATGGGGGTATACGTCCATTCTATGCTTGGAGTAGGTGTGTGTGCCTGCTCCTGTCCTCCTTTTCCTATTAGTGAATCCTGACAGTACTCAAGTGTAGGGGTAGAGAGTTGAGTCTGCCTCCTGTTTGTCACCGGATCTTTGTGACTGACTTTTCCGAATGCTACCAAGCGAGACTATTGGTAGGCTTGATTAATACTGGCAGGTGTATGTGCCTGCTGATTTCACTTCGCCAAACGTGGTTGACGAGCTCCATCATATGTAGTCAGACGAGCCTGCTGACTAGCTTATGATGTATAAAAAGGTGTATGTTCCTAGCTATAGTACTCCGCCAGAATTTCCTGGTGGGATTGGCGTGATGCTGTCAGACGAGTCTGCTGGAAAACGGAATTAAAACGGGCAAGTGTGTGTGCCTGCTCATTGCTTGCCACCAAGTTAGGTTGGTGGACTTCTCCGGAGATGGCAGAGATTAGAACCTACTCACTGTTGACCGGATTCTGCCTCTGGTGGTTTGTCTTGCCTACTATGGTTTGAGGAACCTGAGCCGAATGCCTGGAGTCGGTACCCTCATCATGTTGAGGGCGCACTACCGCATGAGTCTGGCGGCGATTGTTGGTGGGAGCCCTCGGGAAGGACTCCTGTCTACTTGAATTAAGGCCCTGAGGGACCTGCTCATTCACCTCCCTAGAATAAGGGAGCGAATGGTGATTGTGTTCTGGGGATAACGACCCTAAACGGTTAGAGATGGTAGTCAGCACCGCCTGCTTCTTGATCACTGGTCGTCGTAGTCCGGACGACCGGTGTGAGTTGTTCACTTGGAGGGCTTGTCGGGCAGCCTCCGGAGTTGGGATGGTACCGTGTTGACGGTACTCCTTAACCAGCGTGTTTGATACCCAGCATTGAAGACGCTAAGTAGGTGATGTCATCCTCAGAGCGGACGACGATCCAGCAGGAGTAGCAGCAGCGACATTTGTAGTAGTAGTATTCACAGGTGTGAACTTGAGAGTAACCATTCTGGAAATGCAGAAGATCTTGGAAAAGAGTTCCTATTTGATATAACAAACGTAATCAAGATAAATTCAGCCACTACATCTTTCAGGTGAGCACATATGTCAATGATTGTTTTTTTTCCCTCTCATTGAGTTTTAAATAGGGGCCTAACAAATAGGTAAAACATCATTTTAACTTGGTTAAGGATTCACGTCGGGTTCACCATTTTTTGTTTCCCTCAGAATTTGGGGATGACCTCCTTGATTGAATATTCAAACATTCCAATTGGTTTCTAATGGGTTTGTTCATAGAACTGGAAACATCCAATGATTCCACATCCATTTGGACCTACTTTCCAAAGGTAGGCACTCATTATTTGTGGAATGATGAGGCTTAGGAATTTTCATTGGTTGAGAGGATGGGAGGTAAAACTCATCACACCTTTTTTAGGGGAATTATTGTCTACTCCGTGACTCTATTTATAGATTTATGTTATGTTCATGAATCCTTATTACATTACCAAGTATAAAATGAGTTTTCCTTTAGATCTGACAATCAATGATCGATATGTAGGAAATTTAGAGAATATTTTATATGTATTCGAGGTTATTCATTGATAGAGAATCATCTGTATTTTTTAGAGATTCTTAGTCAATGGTATCCTTTGATACGTAAAAGTCTCTTAGTAATTATAATGACCATACTGGTTTTAAAGCCACTCAGTGGGGCACTTGAAGTTTATTGTCATTCCGAAGGACATGAATTATTTCAGAGTTGGGATCGAACCCGCATATGGGCTACCTACGTATCCTTTGTTTAGAAAAGGAATCATAACCCATGTAGTTTGAGTAAGGGAATATGATGTTTATGATTAATGGCTCAAAGAAGGATGTCATAATTACTTTTACACTCTAAGCTCACGTGAGTCATGCTCGGTGTGAGAAACAAGAGGTATCGGTAAAAATCAGACAATTGTGCCATGAAATATGAAATCATAAGAAATAATGTGGGACTTATGTATGTATGACTGCCCAGATAAATGAAGATTAGTATTTACTTCAGGGAAGAAATCCAGGAACAGGGTCCATAAAGGTATATGTGCTCTATGGAGATTTGAATACTCTAACCTGGGACTTACTCCTGAAAAGGAGGCCCAATTTAGGAGAGTACTTATGATTGGATTTTTACTCCTGAGAAGTAATGCCAAATCAAAGTAAATTAGGAATGGTTAAGAGAAATTAAGATTGGGGCTTACTCCTGAAGAGGATGCCCATATTTGAGACTGGGGATTACTCCTGAAAAGGAGTCCCAGGTTAATGATTACGACTGAGGCTTATTCCTAAAAAGGAGGCCTAGGTTAAGAGACTTGAAAAATTAAGGGACTTGGGGCTTACTCCTGAGGAGGATGCCCAAATTAGGGTACTGGGGCTTACTTCTGAAAAGGAGGCCCGGGTTAAGGGAAATTATGGTTGGGGCTTACTCCTGAGGAGGATGACCAAATTAATGAGTACTTGGGGCTTACTACTAAAGAGGATGCCCATAATTGGAGATTATGAATGGGGTTTACTCTTGAAAAGGAGGCCCAAGTTAAGGGAAATTATGGTTGGGTCTTACTCCTGAGGAGGATACCCAAATTAATGAGTTCTTGGGGCTTACTCCTAAAGAGGATGCCCATAATTGGAGATTATGACTGGGGCTTAATCCTGAAAAGGAGGCCTAAGTTAATGATTATGATTGGGGCTTACTCTTGAAAAGGAGGACCAGGTTAATGAGTTATCTCATCTTAAAGGATGAGGTTGAATGAATGAAATCTCAATCTTTAGTGACATAAAGATGTGTAAATCACCAGGTTTTGAGAGATATTCCACAGAATTCCTTTCAGATAAAGAAGTTAAATCAAGAAATCATGCCATAAATGGCATTTGAAAAGTGTCTTGAAGACTGAATCTTGAATAAGAGAGGTGGAATGGCATAAGAGGGGTGAAATGGGCAAGAAGGGAACCCAAAAAGGCAGGGGCGCGCAAGTCTTGGCAGGCGCGCAGTTACTACGTGGGCGCGCAAGTCCTGGTCGCGCAGGTATACCTGCGCGACACATGGGTTCTTGCGCGATGATTAACCAACAGGGTAATACTTGAGCGACTCTTGGTAAAAGCCTTTAGAATCATCCTGAGGTTCTTCTAGAAGAGTGGCGCGCAAGTTCTATTGAAGGAGTTAGGCAGCACGCAAGTGTGGCCATTTCCCTTAAGGGATGACCACTTAGGCGCGCAAGTACTGATGAGTTTCAACACTTAGGCCTTCCTCCCCCTCTCTAGATCTTCCTTTATAGGTAAGAAATTACCTAAGAAGTGTTTTGGAAGATTTGAGAAGGGACTAGGGCGCCGGGAGCTCAAATTTGAGTTTCTGGAAAAAATCCTCCCCGAAATGGGGGGCCCACAGGATCTATTTATAGGCTGGAGAAGACCCCGGGTGGTTATCACTTAGGGCGCGTAAGTGACTTGCGCGACTAACTTCGGCGCACAAGTGTACTTGCATGACCATTGAGGCACGCAAGTATACTTGTGCGACCATTTTAGAACTTGCGCGACCCTTGCGCAATGTTCTTCTTATTCCTTCCTTTGTCAATTTTTTTGATATTTATCCAAAGGTTGAATTACTTTGAGCTAAGATATTCCCATTTTCCAATCTTTAGACTTTGTGACGAAAGGAGCGTCAAAAGAGAGGTTGTGAAGAAGTTGGTGCAACATTTTATATCATTCCTCAAAGATCGAATCCAGTATGTCAACTGGGGTATCCCCTACTTCATAACATAGCACTGTAAGAGGTTCACAGCTACAAAATACCTCATAGGGGGGAAATTTGGTTGAATAATGTGAAGTTGCATTATAATAGTAATTTTCCTAAGAAATCCACTGATGCCAATAAAGGGCCCTCTTCAAAGAAAAAAAGTAAATATGTATCAAGTTATTTATTATCAATCTCTATTTTATCATCCATTTGAGGGTGATAATAACTTATTTTTAAGGTGGTTCACTCATATCGGAAAAGATCCTTCCAAAATTTGATGAAAAAATAGGATCTTGATCACTTAGTATGGAATAAGGAATGTCATGAAAATAGATTACTTTCTTAAAAAATATTTCACCAACAAACATTTATGTATATGGAGGCCACATTGGAACAAAGTGGACATGCATGATTAGACGATCCAAAACAAATAGGAAGACACAAAACCCTTGGGATTTGGATAGTCCTAAGATGAAGTCTCTTGAAATTTCATCCTAAAACAATTCTTCAATTAGTAGTGGGTGAAGGAGTCATTATGGTGTCATGGCTTGATACTTATGACATTGGTACGTATCAAATTCATGGAAAAATTATTTAATTCATTTCTTCATGCCTTTACAATAAAATCTAGTAGAAAATATTGGATTGGTTTTGATAAATCCAACATGGAAGACTATAATAGAAGAGTGATAATAATGAAGAAAATTTGGTATGAGGTAGGACTGGAAAGATAAAAATATCCAATCATGTTAAAATAATAACCTATCATGAAAAAAAATTCTGGTTGAGAAGTTGGTTGTTTTTCCATAGAAAATAGGATGCATTTCAGTACCATATCCCACTTATTTTATATCTTGATTGTGCTAATTTTTATATGAAGTGGTTTAGACATAGTAGAGCCTAAATATTTAGTCTCGATGCAGGTGTATAGATCTTCTATAGCCATACGAAATAGGGAGTCTATTTCTTGATTAATGCGTCCTGGTTTATAAATGACTTCAAAATCAACCCCCAAGAGTTTTTTCAACCAATCATGCTAATTTTTTATGTATATCCATTGACTAAGTAGGTGTTGAGAGCCTTATGAATTGAATAAACCATTTTTTTAAAACCAGATATTATATGAAATGTTTTATACCTAAAACCAGTTTCATCACCTCCTTTTCATAAACATATTTTAAAAGGTTAGAAACTGCTAAATATTTAATAAAATATGCAACTGGCTGACCTTCTTGCATTAGGGAAGCTTCAACCCCTCATCCGGACACATCACAATAAATTAAAAATGGATAGAGGAATTAGTTAAATATATAAGGGGAGTATAAATCAAACACTTCTTGAGGTTAACAAATACTTGCTCAGCTACAGAGTACCAGTGATATTTATTTTTTTGGGTTAATTTGATAAGTTTTTCAGCTATCTTACCATAAACTTTGACAAATATTCTATTGTACCTGGTTATGACCTAAAATCTATGGACACCTTTCACGGTTTTTATGAGGGGACATCCAAGAAACCATTATATTTTCATGGGATCCATCAAAACTCCTTTGGAAGAGACAACATCACCTAAATATTACACATAAAGTTGTGCAAAGAAAATATTTTTTCGTATTGATTTGTCACTGATTATTCTGAAGTACCTAAAATGTGGTATCCAGGTGATTCATGTGGTTAGCCTAGGTTTTACTACAAATAAATATTTCCTCAAAAAAATCCAAGGCAGGTTTCCTTAAAAATTAACTGAACACCCAGTTGATGGTGAACTAGAAAATAGTCATGGCGTTCATCAGCTCAAATGACATTACTAGGAATTCATAATGCCCTTCGTGTGTTATGAATGTTGTTTTGTTAACATCCCTTGTTCTTACCTAAATATAGTGAAACCTAGATTTTAAGTCCATCTTTATAAAAAAATGAGTGTCATGCAATTCTTCCAATAAATCCTCAATGATAGGAATTGGAAACCTATATGAAACTATGGGTTTATTGAGTGCATGGTAACCAACACAAAACCTTCAAATTATTTATTTTTTCTTTATGAGAATAATGGTATTGAAAAATGGACTGATTCTTTGATGAATTATTCATTGAGACAAAATCTCAGTAACTTGTTACTCTATCTCATATTTGAGGTAACGAGCCAACTTGTATGACCTAATATTCACCAGAGCTGCCAATTCCATCAAAGTGAGAGTGTGGTCTATTTCCCTACTTGGTTGTAGTCCTTATAGTATGTCAAACATAGACTGGAATTTATCCAAGATATCTCCCAACTATTGATGGTCTCCCAACTCACCACAAAACACCTCTATTACTAGAGTCATAAGTTATGCCTTACAAAACTATACCTCAAAAGGCAACATCTTTTATTGAATATAATATTGAAAATATAAAGGAAACCCATGTAGCATAGTGATTCATTGTAGTTTTATTTCCTTCCCCTTCCATGTAAACTCAATGGTTTTATGTCCCCAATTTTTCAAAACATTTCTCAAGATTTTTATCCATTTCATACCCAAAACCAAATACCCCCCAATGTTAAAGAAAAAAAATCCTCAATTGTAATGGTAAAGTTCTCCAAGTTAATCTCTATTTTTATTCATAAACCTTGATAAAAATCTTGTGAGATATTTTCAAGAATAATTCTAAAAGGTCTAGTCAGTCTAACCTTCACATTTTCCAACTTCTCAAGAGGTCTGGATATGAAATTATGACTGGCTCCACTATCCACTAAAATCCGTATTGGTATATCTAAAAGATGCCCTACGAGAAACATAAAAATTTTCCTCAAATCACCCATGCTATGAAATTCAACCAGTTCTCTTACCAGTTCTTCAAGTTTCCCTCCTAGTTCATATTTCCCTATTTTAGAGAACCCATCCTCCCTCCTAACATTTTCTTCCACCTCTATCATTTCTTCAGGATCTTTAAATTCCCAAACCAACATCCGTAGGTGTTTTTTGATAAATTTATGCATAGTAAAGAATGGTTTTCCATAATAAAAACATAACTCTTTCAAATTATAGTCTTATAATTATTTTTAAATAAAATCTTTTACCCTATTCCAACATTATTACCCTACTATCTTATTAAAATATTTCTCTCTTTAATTCTGTTCAAAAATAGGATTTTGTTTAAATATAAGATAGTTAGTGGAAAAGTTCATAGAAACCAATCCAGTATTCCATGATAATGGTGGTTCCATTGGCCACACACGGGTACTCCAAAGTACTTCCTCACTAATTAATCATTTTTTCCAATTTCCTTGCTAAGATAAGTATTTAAAATTTATTAGTAACTTTATGAAAAGAGAATCAATTCTATATTTTGGGACACAAAACTCCCATGAATAAACTCATATACCATGGCTAAGGGAAATCTATAAATCTCTAAGTGATCCGCTCTAACTCCTCAATGTATTTGTCCACTGCATCTGACTATCATAGGGTTTTCAAGAATCTCAATGGATCACCATCTGTGTCTTGTCTATATCAGTACATAAGTGTTGGTTTGAATGCATCCTAAGACAATATTGGCATTACACTATGCCAAGACAAAAAATAGTACACCATCGTCCCTACTATATAAATCTATGCATAGTGAAATTTCATATCCTCTGGGGTTGTCTTAATCAAAAAATAAATATTCTCCTTCGTTATCCATCCAAAAGGATCTTCCTCTATAAATGTGGGCAATTACACCCTCTACGAAATATTACGCAACCCATATGAGATAATGACATCCTTTGAATCTAAAATTTCTCTCAGTCATGTGCCGAACCCCATACATCCCATATCACTGCCTCCTGGGTTGATCAGTGCAGCTTTGCTTTGTTTCTCATTTTTTGACCATCATTACAAATGAAACTCAATTAATTATAATCTCCCCAGATTTTGTTCCTCCAAATAGCATATCTTTAGGGTTATACACTCTTTTGTATTTTGTGCCAAGTCCCGATCCACATGTTGGTTCTCATTCTACACTCAAATCATCATTTCCATGTTTTCCTACGTAAACTCCATCGTGTGATTAATGATTTCCATTGTCAACTCTACTGAAGCCACTAGAATATCCGTTATCATTTTCATAAAAGAGAGAGACTATTCACTGTGAAACCACAAAAATAATTTCCCAGTCGCACATGACCCATGTTATTTTCTAGCTCATATGTAAAAAAGAATCTTGCTGAGTTTTTCACCGCGATCCTTTTTCCAATCACAATTTCTTTATGAAAATTGTCTTCTATACCCTTATGAAAATGCAATGAACCAACACACCAATCATCACCCTTATGTGGGATTCTCCTCTACCCTTATGTAACTTTTATTCCAATTCTCCACCCATATTCAAGTTCGACGATCACCCTTATGTTGCTCCCTCTTTGAACCTTACGACAATGTACATTTTCACAAAATAGAATTTTCAACCACAGAAGGCATACACCACCACCTTAATGATTCCCTAATAGAGTCACCAAACAATTTCATGACAATGAGTGTTTTCTTAGATAATGAATAAAAAATCTATCTGGTACTATATAAATTAGTTAAATATTACCCAAAATCTATAAATACAATTGAGAAAAGTATCTATGTACAACATGAAGAACCTAGAGAGACCACCTAATAGAATCACTCCTCCTACTAATAGAATAATAATTCAGAGAAAAACCACTTATCCCACCTGTTCCTATTCCAACAGAATTAAAAATGTTCTAACTAAATTGATACCCGCATTAGAAACAACACAACTGTACTTATAGCTACCCGAGTAACCTATGAGCCTAACAAACCAACATAGGCCAAATTTCCCCCATTTCCCCTCCACTTATAGGTGTGTATAATGGGAGAGAGTGTGTTATTCAGTGGGATGACCCCCTAAGTTAGAACCCAAGTCAGTAACATTGCATTTATGTTGAAGGCATAACCTACCCAACCTTTTGAAGTGGAGGTATAACCCACCATTCCTTTTATAGGAAGAGGAAAAATTGTGAATATGATTTTTTTTGGTAAGAATAACTAATACACTATATATTATTAGAGGAGAAACCTATGTGTGAGTTGTTTCAAAACTTTATTTATATAAATAAATAATTACAGAACAATGAAACATAAAATAATGAGAAATAGTGAATGTAAAAAGATAAAATTGTTGGATGTTTAATGTGAAAATGGACCCTTTTAACATATTTTTAAAATTATGAGGCCTCAAGAAACCAATAAAGTGATTTAATCTCCAAAATAATAGCAGGTATATTTGAATGACCATGTGCATAGTATATTATAACACGTATTCTTCAAAATTATCCCTCTTTGTATTTTTAAATAGAATCACTACCTCTATTTTATTTTAATATAAACTTCCTTAATAGTTTATTAACTCAAAAGTTACTTCTCATGGGAGTATTTAGATATGGAATTAATCTAATGATAACATGTTCATGTAAATCTATAATCTACACATGGAAATAAGACTGTTATTAAGAAATAGTATATAAAAATTAAGTTGAAAACCAATTCACTTATTGGAGTCATTCCATTTTAGTTTTTATTATTTTCTTATAATTATATATTAAATCCAATCCACATAATATATTTTAAATTCAGGTTCTATTTGTGTTACAATTCTATTTCACATCATCTTCAGATATGGTGTCAATTTCATGGAGTTTTCTACATCATCTTATATTTTTATCCATGATTACAATGAAAACAATGATCTTTTAATATAATTGTATCATGTTATTTCTCAAAAATGAATTCTCTACATTTTTATACTTGTGTCTTTATACCAATGTGTATTTAATATATCAGGTTGTAATCTTATTCCATGCATCAATTATAATTCATTGGTTTGTTAATATCATCATGAAAGAAACATTCATGAAGTTTATATCAATTATACTCTAAGATTACCCCTCACACCATCTTGGGTTGCAACCTGCGGGCTTCTTCATGAGCCATAAAACCTTTGCTACAATGGTCTCCCTAATTTTGTTTCTTCTTATTTAATACAAACTAAAGGATTTAGTTCTCCAACACTTGATATTATGTTCCCCCTACTTTTGGCGCTTCCTGATGTTTCCTTTCCTACTTCTTCATCCATCATTTCACACTTCACCTTATGGAGACCTGTAATCAAACTCACCTAGAAGGCATTGAGAAGTGACTTGAACATGTGGAATCAACTTTCTATGATTTTTTTTGCATTGGTCATTGAACTCTAGCAATGAGTTTATGATTTTTAGTAGGGCCAATGTTGTTGGGACCGGGTTTTGGGGTTCATCCCGAATCTTTGGGAATTATTGTCATTTATTATCCTTTATTGAATAAGTTTTCTACACTGAACATATTATTTTGAAGTAGAAATAATGAACTATAAAAGGGGGAAGTTTTGCTTTAGGAAGAGAATAGGGGAGAACACATAGCAGCAATAGAGGGAGGAGGCTTGTGCGAAAAAATTTGGAAAATGGTTTCAAGTGTGGGTGGAAGCGAACAATGGTGAATTAGGTTGTGAAACATGATGCTACAATAATGCTGCGTGTTTAGTTTTGATCTTATAAGGGTGATGACTTGTTATGATAGAAATATCAAATTGGTGTAGAGGTGCATTGGGGTGTAAATTTCACATAGGTTTTCTATGCACTCTTTGATTCATAGTGGATTTTATTGAAGTTTCCCCATGGTTTTTTAATCCTCCAAATTAGATGGTTTTTCCATGTTAAAATTTATGTCACCATTTATTATTTTGCTGTTTTATTTTTATGCCTCGTTTACACTAGTGATTCTCACAAATTATTGTTGTTGAAACCGAGTTTATCCTAGATCCGATCCACTTACAAATGAACATCTTGTATTAGATAATGTTATCTATATTTATTACTGATTAAGTATGGGCAATTCACACCATGGTATTCCTTTAAACACTGATTTGTTTAACATGAAAAATTATTTTACACTTTGGAAGAAAAGAATTAAAAATATTCTAGTCCATGAGAAGATATTGAAGTAATTGAAGAAAAAATTAGATAAACCAGAGATGATGATTATTGGTGATTGGATGGATATGAGAGAGTTGGCAAAAACATGATTCAGATGTATTTGGGTGATAATACACTGTGGGAAGTGATGAATCTGATAGATCTGAAGGAGATCTGGGTGAATCTTGAAAGCATGTATAAATCAAAATCCCTCAAAAATTGTTTATATTTGAAAAAAATGGTTGTATTATTTATGAAATCTAGAGAATGAATATTTAGGTAACCATCTGGATGAGTTCACCAAACTTATGATGTAGCTATCTTTTGTGGCGGTCAAGATCAATGACAAAGGTAATGCGATACTTGTTGAAATGGAATAAAAAGACACAAATTTTCTTCTTTTGGGTTCGTTTACTAATTAATATGATAATATCATCACCACACCATTGTTTGGGAAAGATACAATGAAGTTAGATGATGTGATTTCATCATTGTTAATGAACAAAAATCAGCAAAAGAAAAATGATGGTGAATCTTTAGGTAATAGTGGTATTCTGGTTGTGGCAGATGGACGTGATAGTCAGAGAGGTCGGTCAAAGACAATAAGAAATGTCAAGTGCTTCTTTTGTGACAATGAGAGTCATGTGCAGAGATACTACTATGAATTTAAAAATCTTAAGAAGGATAATAAGGTGCACGAAATTGATTCTGAGGTTATCGGTGTAAGTCTTGTTCATGGAGAGGGTGATTTACTTTCAGTTGACATTGATTATCATAAGTCATATCTATACACCAAATGAGTGGTTTATTCACAAGAGTTGTACCATATTTCACCAAAGAGGGGAATATTTTATTCATATGAAGAATTTGAATTTGGTAGAATGAAGATGGGAAATGAAGATTTTGTTGATGTCATTAGTGTTGGCGATATTTGTATCACCACTAATTCAAGTTGTACACTAACATTGAGGGACGTGAGACATGTTCTAGGTATTTGCCATAACTTTTTATCTTCTTGTTCTCTTGATACAACTAGATTCAAGAGTTATTTTGGAAGTGGAAGATGGACTTTTCCATAGGATCGACGATTTATGCATGAAGAAAAATGGAAGACATGCTTTACAGGATGGATGTAAAGGCATGAAATGATGTGGAAAATCCAACTGTGAAGAGGAATTCGTTGAATTTTTGGCACAATCGATCATCTTTCACGAGTCAAAATACCATAGACTAAGTTAAAGAAGGTTTGGAAGCCTAATCATGTCAGGTCAGGTGTTTTAGATCTTACACCTAATTCTTTTTCTTCAGAGAGTTCCACTATTGAAGAAAGAATGAAAATAAAATATTAGGGTGATGCACTGAGATTTTTCGACTTCTCGGAGTATGTTGAGAATAAGGAGCAATTAATTCCTACAAGTGCTCTAAATTATGTGGCGATCAAAATTATAGGGGATCCATATATGATTAATTCTAGTATTAGTGGTGTATACATATATATAATGAAGACTTTAGCATTTGGAGTTATTTTTCAGGGGGAGATTTCATATTTCTGTTAGAGATGAAAATTGGGATGTTATATTTTCTACAGAGGATGACGGTTGGTATGATACCAACCGGTTTTCATTCCAACGAAGTTTGTTGGATGGGATCTACTTCTTCAATGGGATGAAGGGGTGATTTTTGGAGTTCATATTGGATCATCGAGAATTATGTCCATTTATTCTCCTTTATTACATATTTTTTTCTTCTATTGAACCTTTTATTTTGATGTAGAAATGATGAACTATAAAATGGGGTAGTGCCTCTTTAATAATAGAAGAGGGGCACATATGCAGTAGCATTAGAGGGCATGGTCTTCTGCAAAAAATGCAGACAATGGTTTCAAGTATGGGTGGAAGTGGATAATAGTGAATTGGGTTATGCAATGAGGTGTTACAATAATGCCTCATGTTAGGTTTTGATCTATGGAGGGTGATTAATTGTCATGAGATGAATCTCAGAGAGGCGATGGAGGCATATTGGGGTGTGACTTTCACATTGGTTTTCTACAATATTTCTTTGTAATTCAAGTTTGGTATTCTACTTGGATTCTATGTAATATCTGATTCATAGTGTATTTTCTTAGAGTTTCACCATGGTTTTTTAATCCTCCACATTGTATGGGTTTTCCATGTTAAAATCTATTTCCCCATTTATTATTCCACTATTTTATTTTTATACTTTTTTTACATTGGTGATTATCACAAATTATTGTTGTCACAACTGATTTCAGGTGGACAAAGATACCAATAATTATTCATTGGAAACTTGAAATATAAATTTTATGGGGCAATGATACTGATAATGATGATATAGAGCAAAAACCCACCATTTAGTTGGATCCAAGAGACTTAGAGGAATTTGATTGTCAACTAGATGAATTTAAACATCACTCTCTTGGCCATTTTGAAAAGGGGACAAACATTCATGGAACCTCATCATTTAAAGTCTAGGGAACTTTTAAGATACTCCCTATACTTACTCTAATTGATAGAATGAATTCTCATAACTTCATCTCACCCAAATTGATTAAGCTCCTAGTACTAACTATGCTTGTTTCGCATAAAATGCACATCAAGTTGGGGGATGGACACCACCTTTGGTCCTTGAGTCTATGTTAACAATTAGCATTGTTCATTGGTGAATGCACATGTTAGGTAGACGTTCAAGTCTTGGACATCAGTAGTCAAGACTTTATACTTGGCGTTGCGTGGCTACATACTCCGGGGAATGTGCACACCAATTAAAGAATAATGTTTATGAAATTTGTGATAGAGGGATGTGAATATTATCTTCAAGTAGTGAACCCTATTATTCTATCAACCATCTCCTTGTAGGATTGTGTACAAAATTATGTTTAAATAGGTAGTCAACAACTACTTTTGAGAGGCAATACCTCCCACAATGAAATTCCTTTAGAGAGATAATAATAATCATCTCTCGATCACTTGTTGGATCAGTTTGGGATGGTTTTAAACAATCTATCTAGGCCTCCCAACAATCCAATTTGGGACCATGCCATCTTCATGATACCTAACCAAGGTCTAAGATGTCCTTGACTGGCATCTTCCCCTTACCAATAAAGGATTATATATATTTCTCAATGACATGAGATATTATTTTAAGTTCATACAAGGACAAGGTGTTATATCTTAGCATATCGCTACCCTAAAAAAATATGGGTTTCACTAGAACACCACTCTTCAAAGAGTCTTCCTTCACCTTAAACAACTTATGACCCAAGCCCTAGTACTTATTTTACCAATTGTTTTCCAAGAATTTGAACTTGAATGCATCGATTCAGGGTGATGGATTGAAATTTTCCTCATTCCACAATGGAGACAATTTTTTTTAACAAGGATTTATCTATTCAAAATTTTGATAAATGCACTTAGGAAAATAAAATCATTTCCCAAGTCCCCACAATACAACAATGGAATCCTTATTTTCCTGGACGTTAAATTTTTATCTTCTTAGATTAGTGAAGTCTTAGATATTTTATCCAGTAGATAATCTCTTCACCCAATCAGCAATGCTGGATAACAAATCTTTTAGACTACAACTTTGAGGTCCAATATAAACTAGGACGTGAAAATTCAATAGATAATGTTTTGTCTCATCAGTAGGATGCCTCTTCCCTACATCTCATCCAATTTATAGTAGTGTGGGATGATGTTCAAGACCTTTTTTTGATAAGTCTTATTTGATCTATATCTCTACCAAATTATTCAATCACTATAGGTAGGTGAAAACTTATAATCAAGTTTTTCATATCAAAATGATATTTTATACTTCACGGGCTGACTATCTTTGTCTCACACTTCTTCCAAGAATCCCAACCTACTGTATGAGTACCATTCATCCCCCAAGGGGGTCATAGTGGTTTCAATAATACCTATAGAAACCTCACTACATATATTTATTAGTCAGACACAAAATACCAAGTGCAAGAATTTTTCCTCCAATGTTTGGTTTTTCAAGGTAGAAAGTATTCCACCTTAGCTCCGACTGGGCTTTTACAACCTCTGAAGATTCCACAAGTACTATGGGTTAATTTATCTATGTATTTTACCACCCAACTACCTAAGTCAAGAGGGTTTGAGGTCATCTTTATAGTGGTGGAAAACCACTCCAAATATGTCCATTTCCCTCTTCTTAAACATCCCTACATAGCAGCAAAGGTGGAAGACTTGTTTTTCTATGATGTTGTACGTTTACATGAAATGTCTTCTTCCATTGTTAGCAATCGAGATCCAGTTTTTCTCATCCATTTCTAATATGAATTATTTTGGATGCATGACACCAAGGTGCATCTTAGCTCTTCCTACCACCCACAGATGGATGGCCAAACTGAGGAAATTAACTATTTCCTCGAAATGTACTTACATTGTTTTGTGGGGGAGCAATTGAAGAACCAGTCATACTGGATCCCAAGGGACAAAATATCATACAAAACCACTTGAAATGAATCGATTAAAACCATACCTTTTGAAATTTTATATGTTCATAAGCCTCCATCAATTCTCTGCTATATCCTATATGAAATTTGAGTCGAAGCTATTTCCACTGCCCTGGTGAACTAAGATTAGACCTTGAATTAGATCAAACATCATTTGGACTATTCTTAGGATTTCATGTGACAAAAAGATAATAATAATCATCATCTGGTCATTTTTTTCATTGGGGAGTAGGTCTATGTCTGACTTCGTTTGCACAAATAGTATTCCATGGCTCAATGAATCAATAAGAAATTATCTCCTCAATTTTATGGGCCATTTACTATTTTAAAAAAGATTGGACCTATGAATTACCATATTGACCTACCCTAGACATACCATATTCACCCCTATGTTTCATTTTTCTCACATCAATTATGCGCTGGGGCCCCATGAAGTTACTCCCTTTTACTGGGTGGCCTGGAAGGAGATGAGACCCAGTGAACTAAACCAAGGGTAGTGTTATCTCAACATTAATAGCTCTGTGATGGTTATTTAGAGCCCCAATATTTGATTAAGTGGTAGGGGAATCCAATGGAAGATGCTACATAGAAGGATGATTTTCCTCCAAAATTAGTTCCCTTCTTTTAGTCTTGTAGATAAGATTGAATTTCAAGGGGTGACTAGTAATAGAGCACGATACCTTCCCGGGTAATGGAAGTTCTATTATAGAATGGGAAAATCTATCCTGGAGGATTTCTTATTTAGTTATACCACATGGCAGGGGGGGACCAAGTTGTTATTATAAGCAGTGTGGGGTTAGTTATACTCGGGGATTCCATTTTCTGTTTTTTTTGTTTTGGCTTGGCTTGGGATGGGAGTACCATGGGATCTCTTGGAATTTATCTTTCTCCTTTCCCACTAGTAATTACATTTCTTCTTATTTAATACAAACTAAAGTATTGAGTTCTCTAACAGTTTCTGGAAGTGGATTCCCATCGAGAGGGATTGAGTCTGCTTCTACTATAATATCTCTGGTATGGGAGGTGTATGGTGATAATACAACTAGGCATGGAGATGTTGATATAAAAAAAATCTTGAGACTGGTCTTTAGAGATGTTCTAGGTTCCTTTGGTGTCTCGACTCTGGCCCCCAAGTTGGACTATGTCAGGATCTCTAGTTTGTTAGAGAATGATCTCCAAAAGATCTCATTGGGGGTCAAACTGAAGAACTGTTTTGATTAATTGGATGGTGATGTTTTGGGAAACAATGAAAATGAGAGTTGGAAATCCATAGAAAATAATTTAAAGAAGAAGCTAGCTAATCCAACCATGTAGAGTACATTTTAATAACAAGTCCTACAATTCATGTTGTGGGAGTTACAGAAGATGATCCATTCTTGGATTCTACTAACTGCGATGAAGAGGTTTAGACTAAAGTTTATTTTAATCCAGTTATGAAGAATGGGAAGAAAAATGTTTTTGATTCAATGGAGTACTCTATTAATAGAGATAAAAAATCTAGTCTATAGAAAGATTATTCCAACCTTCCTAAGTTGATGAAGACCAGATAGCGGGTAAGGCTTATGGATCTAAGTTTCATGAGAACTATCCTAGTAAAGGCTATGAAGTGTTAAAAAGGATTAAAGAACAACCCTAGATAGTGGTTCTTGTTAAGGATTGTATCAAAACAGAAGGCCCTGGCCCTGATAAAGCTCATTCCACTCCAGAATAGGGGTTTTTGGGTTATGATACTTCAAGCAATCAATTTAAGATAATGTTGGATGTGGAAAAGTAAGGGAGTTATAACACCCTGATTTTATGGACCTATTTTTTTTGAATAAATTTAAATTTTCCTTTATATCTTTCAATAAAATAATTCAAATAATCATTTTTATGCAACACCTTCTTGGCATACGTTACACGAAACACCAACTTGGTGTATGTTACACACAACATCGACTTGGCGTACGATGCACGCAACACTGATTTGGCGTATTATACACGCAACAATGAGTTTTTATGAGACATATTTTTTTTGTTTTTTTAAAATATTCCTTCATAAGTTTTCAAATATATATTCAAATAAAAAGTTTTTCAAAAGGTTTTATGTAATAAAAATAAATTTTCAAAGAAGAAAGGATGTTTTCCCCAAGAAGTGTTTTTAAAAGATTTCTCAAAATTATTTTCCATCTAAGATAACATCTATTGGTGTTAATCATTACTTTATGGGGAATTATTCAATTTATCTATTCATATTATTTCTTTGAATGTATTATGTTTTAATGTCATGGTGTTTTAAAACCCATTTATCTTTCTTGGGTTATATTCTTTTGATACCCGCTTCTTTTCATGGGCTATGTTTATGATGAAATGATTATGAAACCTATATATTTCCAAAGGTTATGATATGTTTACATGTTTATGATACCCATTTCCTTTCTTGGGAAATGACATGTTCATTTATGATCTTGTGGCACATGTATGTATGATTTCATTATGTGACAGGTGAGACATATACCTCCCACCAATGCATTTGGTAAAGATTTATATGTCATGAGATAGACAGGGATGGAATGATGGTTCACTAGGTTCAGTAATATAAGGCTGGAATGAGGGTTTAATCAGTTCAGTAGTACAAGGATGGAATGAGGGTTTACTCAATTCAGTAATACAGGGATGGAATGGCGGTTCACCCGATTCAGTAAAGGACTTTTTCCACTAAGATAGTCTTTGAAATGATGACTTGGATACTATTGAAATTATTATATGATTATGTGATGCCATAATTCAATGTCTTATTCTTATGTTATGCTTTCATAACCTAAGCTCTTTATTTCATTATGATTCATGTCTTATGAACTACTAATATTTATGCCCTAATCTCTGTTATGATCTTTGAAATTAAGGGTATGATCTTATATCTTCATGATCATGTTCTCATACCCTTATTCTCATGATTATGATTATATGTATCCCTTGATTACACTTATTGAGAATTTTATCTCACCCCTTATTATGTTTCTTTCCCCTGGTTATAAAGATATGTTTTGTGTTTGAGGTGTCTAAGAAGGGTGCTAGTCAAGAAGAACGTAGTGGGAGATAATGTATCTCTTTTGTATACCAATGTTTATGTTTCCATGTTTCCAAAGGCACTAGACTAGTACGGTATTATTGCTTCTTTTTGTGTAATATTTAATTATTCTACAAAAAATTATGCAATGTTATTATTTGTAAAGCATGGGTCACTATAGTTGGAATCAGAGTAAAAGCTTAGTTAACCTTTGGAAACTAGGATGATAAAACCTTGGTGATAACCCTAAAGACATGTCTAAGGATAAGTAAAAGTTTGAGTTATGGTTTCAAAAAATTTCTTAGAATTTTGGTAAAGGATAGAATGAGTGGTTTACAAGAAATAAATCTCTCTACGGATACTAAAAGTGGATGTGGATTTGGTACAGATGTACCTCTGGTTAGAAACTCTGACAAGATGTTCTAGGCTTGACTCAGGGTAATCTGGTACATAACAACAGGCCTTGATGCATATCTGGTTTGACACTCCAAGGGGATATGCTTTATGAATTCGCAAACTCTTCATGAATAATTATGAAGGATTTAATCCTAAGTTGACTATGAATAACCTAGGATAAACCTAATGTGTCATAGATTAAGGAAGGTGTCAAAAATTAGACATCCAATAAGTGATTTTTCATGATTATGTGGATCCTCATATTTGATTTTGGATCAACCCACTCTTTCATATCTAAAGAATTTTCTAAGGGTGTTAAGATTCCTCCAAAACAATTAGAGGTGGAATTAGTTGTGCAAACCCCTAATGGTATGATGATTTCATCTCAAGTCTACGATTCCTCTCTAATAGAAGTTTGTGGGAATTTTCTTCTTGAAAATCTTGTCATACTTACTTTGGTCGAATTTAATGTCATCCTAGGCATGGATTGAATTTATCTATATAAATCCCACATCAATTGTTAAGTAAGGGAAGTTACGTTCGATATTTCAAACCCTCCTATGATAATCCACCAATGTGACAATAAGTATGAACATCCTGTGGATATTACATCCAGTTTATGGGTCTTAATTCCCATTTTTCAGAATTTTATGGATGTATTTATAGAAGAGTTTCCTAGTATTCCACTAAAATGTGAAGTTGAGTTCTTGATAGAACTTGTACTTGGTTCCAAACCAATTACAAAGACTCCTTATAGAATGGAACTGATTGAATTGCATTAATTAAATAAGAAACTCCAAGAAAACCTTGATAAGGGATTCATTTGGCCATGTGTGTCACCTTAGGGTACATCGATTCTTTTTGTGAAAAATAAAGATAGATCAATGCGGCTCTACATTGATTATCAGGAGTTGAACAAGATAAAAATCAAGAACAAGTATCCTCTTCCCTATATTTATGACTTGTTTGATCAACTGGTTAGAGCTCAATATGTTTCCAAGATTGACCTTTATTCTAGATATCATCAATTGAGGGTCAATAAGGAGGATATATCCAAGATAGCATTTTTTACGAGGTATGGTCACTATGAATATATAGTGATGTCTTTTGGTCTTACTAATTCACCTGAAATCTTTATGGTTTTAATGAATAGTCTTTAGATATTACGTTGACCAGTTTGTGGTTGTCATTATAGATGATATTCTTATCTATTCAATGAGTAAGTAAAAGCATTAAGATCACTTTAGAATTGTACTGAAGACCCTAAGGAAGGATAATTTGTATGAAAATTTTACAAAGTGTGAATTTTGGCTTCAAAAGGTTTCATTTTTGGGTCAAATAATCTCAATAAATGGTATAGTAGTAGAGCCGTCAAAGATGGAGGCTATTTAAATCTGTCCTAGACCAACCATAGTGAATAAGATCCATAGATTTCTTGGTTTATAAGGATATTATCAATGGTTCAGGGAGAATTTATCATGACTATCTAATCCTATGACCAAGTTAACTAGGAAAAGCTTCAAGTTCCTCTGGACAGATGAATGTGAGTAAAATTTCAAAGAACTGAAGAGAAGGTTGGTTAGTGCACTTGAGCTTACACTACTGCGTAATGGAGAAGGGTTTTTAATATATATCGATGCATACAAGAAGGGATTGGGATGTGTCATTATAAAAAATAACATGGATATAGCCTATGCCACATGAAAATTGAAGATTCATTAGAAAAATTACCCAACTCATGATTTGGAGTTAGTAGAGGTAATCTTTTCATTAAAGATATGGAGGCATTATCTTTATGGGAAAAATTCTGATATATATATACTGATCATAAAAGTATAAAATATATATACACATAGAAGGATTTGAACACGTACTATAGAAGATGGTAAGAGTTCATAATAGATTATGATTTCTTAATACATTAACACCCTGGGAAAGTGAATAAGGTGGCTGATGCTTTGAGTCCAAATGATCATGCTAGCTTATCTATAAGGAAGATCACAAAAGATCCAATATTTCTGGATTTTCAAAGGATGGATCTAGAAGTCCTAAAGTAAGGGGAAAATTATTATATTTCTCAATTGAAAGTGTAACGTCTCGGACCCGGGTGCCACACAATGGGTGCCCCGAGCCCAGTTCGCCACGTGACCTCAAGAGCATTTCCCCAAACGCCAGAGGCTGCCGACTAGCAGCAAGGGCCCAAGTCTGATAGTGGGGAAACTATGCCCTCATTTGTCAAAGTGTAGCGTAGTGGAATTTAAATAAATCATACAATGACAGCGGAAGCAGTAAACATACACAACTGAAATAAACTAAAGCAGTGGATATAACGAACAGTATATAAAAGATGATGCTACATGTTTCAAGTTCTAAGAGAACATCCAGAACATGTTATACATCAGTATAGTACAACAAAATACAAAGTACAGCAAAACAAGAAAAATAGCTGGCAGCGGCATCGCGAGCCTAGGCTCGGTCCCATGCCCTCCTACTCCACAAAAAAAGTCAAGTACCTATATAGGGACTCTTTCCACTATCTACACCTGCAACAACATAATCTGTTTGGGACAAAAAGTGTGTCCCAAATAGGGTGTGAGAAATATATCTCAGTAGGCACCCACCAAAGGCCCGTGCCCAACTGCGTGTAAGCATGCAACAACAGTGTGAAACAGTAAAATGTAATAAATTAAGCAGTACTCAAAAGTAACTAACTTAACAGTTTAATTTCTATTTTATTATTCATTTAATCCATTTAATTTAGTGACATTCTGTGCTCAACAGCACTAACCCCTCCGGCCAACCAGAACCGTGCCCTCAGGCTAAAATAGTAAACCACGCCCTTAGGCTTGACCTCATGCCACATAGAATCCAACCCGCATGTATTTCCCTCAGGCGTAACAGAATTCTTGCCCTCAGGCATACGAAGTGTCGCCCTTAGGCACAGATTTCAAGCCCTCAAGCACGAAAGGTTTCCCTCAAGCGAAATATGACAGCCCTTGGGATAAAAAAGTCATTCCCTCAGGCCAATCACAACAATGCCCTCAGGCTAAACAGGTAATTGGGCCATGCCCAACAAATAAAAATGCAGTAAACAAGCAATTCCTCTCAAGGAAATTCTACAGTTACTACATTTAAGGCATACCCTCAGGTATCCTAGACAAACGGCTAAACAAAGGAACACACCACTCGGGATGGTCCTGGATCCAAGCAACGATCCCAAACAGGATTTTTATAACTTTATCTAATTACCTATACAGTTCTAGGTAGTCAAATTATCCATGACCTCAACCTCACGACACCCCAATATGGGTTCGTAGCTCAAAAACGCAAAAAAATGCACAAAAGTTGGAAAAATAACACCAAGCCACCTACCTTATATGTCAACGAGCGTTATATCCGAACGCTGACCCCAGAAACGCACAAGAACGGCGTAGATCTAATGAAGAAAAAAACCCATTTAAACATAAATAACTTACCTTAGGAGAATAATTGGTAAGAACGGTACTAGGAGAGTAGAGGGATTGCCCATGCGGTTCCAACGAGATCTTCCGAACCCGAATCGGATTCCAGAATAACTCCCGATGGATCTTCAAAGATCCGGCCTCCTCCTTTGGGTCCAAAATGGCTCAAACGCCTCCTCTTCCAAATGAGGAGGCTACTGCCTGTTTTAAGCCAAAAAAACAAAGTACACAACGTGTAATTATGAGTACACGACATGTAATTCTTTCATTTAACTATTTATTTGGAGGCAGCGCCACACTGTTCATCCGTCGACATGAGTACACGGCATGTACTCCCAAGTACATGGCGTGTACTGTCGCCCAGCTGGAGGCAACTCCACCGCCTTACTATTCAAGCCTACCGACTGACTACACGGCGTGCAAGGTACCACTATATGGAGTGTAATCGGTTCCAACACCCCTTGTCATCGACAAGGATACACGCCCCGTGTACTCATCCCAACACGGCCAAAAGTACACGGCGTGTGGACAAAGTACACGATGTGTAGTTTCAAAATTTAGCATTTTTCCCCATTTTCCATATTTTCTCAAGAACACTTAAGGAAAAGGAAAAAGAAGAATCCCGTACCTCAAAATAAGAACCGGGTTCTTACAAACTTCCCCCTTATAGCAATTCGTCCCCGAATTTCCCTTCCAAGGGTGGAGAATATAAAGCTCAGAATAGATCTGGCCACTGAGCACGTACGTCGGGCTCCCACTCCCAGGTCTTGTCCCACACTCGACCATGCTGCCATAGCACCCGTACGAGAGGAACTGACCAGCCTCGGAGAACCTTCGTGCTCCTGTCAACGATACGGATCAGATGATCCTCAAAGGACACATCATGCTGAAGCTCAACCTCCTCAGGCTGAAAGGTGTGAGATGGGTCTGAATGGTAGTGAAACAACTGAGACACGTGAAAGACGTCGTGCATGGCTTGGTACCGCTGCGGTAACCGCAACCGATAGGCAACCAGCCCGACTCTCTCCAGAATCTCGAATGGCCCCACATACCTCGGTGAAAGCTTACCCTGTCTCATGAGCCTCTTGTGTCCCAGCCTCGGTGAAACACGCAAGAAAACCTGATCCCCAACCACGAACTCCAAAGGTCATCTACGACGATCAACATAGGATTTCTAACGAGACTGCACTGTAGCCATCCGCTTCTGAATCAACTGGACCTGCTCAGACATCTCCTGTACGAGCTGTGGCCCCAGTAAAGCTTCCTCACCTGCCTCTAACCAGCACAAAGGTGATCGGCATAGACTTCCATATAAAGCCTCATATGGTTCCATCTCAATATTCGCCTGAAAACTATTGTTATAGGAAAACTCGACTAAGGGTATATGCTTCTCCCAAGATCCCCCAAAGTCTAGGACGCATGCGCGTAGCATGTCCTCTAGCACCTGTATCATCCGATCTTACTGGCCATCTGTCTAAGGGTGGTATGCAATGCTCAGAAGCACCTGTGTACCCAGCGCCCTCTGAAAACTCTGCCAGAAAAGAGACGTAAAGCGGGCGTCCCTATCTGAAATGATAGAACGAGGGATCCCATGAAGACGTACGATCTCTCGGATATACAACCTTCCGAGCTCATCCACATTGAAGGTCTCCTTGATCGGCAAGAAGTGAGCTACCTTCGTGAGTCTGTCCGTGACAACCCACACGACATCATTGCCTTGAGGTGACCTCGGAAAACCCATCACGAAATCCATCGTGACATCATCCCATTTCCACTCTGGAATGGGCAACTGCTATAACAACCCAGATGGACTTTGGTGCTCTTCCTTCACCTACTGACAGGTGGAACACCTCATAACAAAACCATCTATCTCTCTGTTCATACCCGGCCACCACTACTGATGCCTCAAGTCACGGTAAATCTTGGTAACCTTGGGATGAACTGCCCAAGCTGAAGCATGAAACTCCCACATCATCTCCTCACGTATATCCCCTGGAACCCATACACGTCCATGGAAATGAAGAAACTCATCATCGCCTATCGTTCAACCGGGAGGAGGGTCCTCACTTGCCACCCACTCCCGTAGAATTAGGCCTTCTGAATCCGATAGCTGTCTCATCCTCACTTTGTCTAGGAGGGTAGACGTCACAGCTAAAGAGGAAATATAAGTCTACCCCTGACTGTCGTGAACCTCCATATGCATTTCAGAGAACAAATCCATGAGCTCCCACTCACCACTAGCCTCCTGCACTGACTGTATCTGAGTATTCCTACTTAGTGCATCAGCTACTGCATTTCCTTTACCAGGTGTGTAGGCAAGCTCAAAATCGAAGGACTGTAGGTACTCAACCCACCTTCTCTGCCTCAGATTCAGGTCACACGGAGTAAAGATATACATGAGGCTTTTGTGGTTAGTAAAAACCACAAAATGCTCTCCCAACAAATAATGTCTCCAACAGCGCAACGCATGCACAACCACAGCCAACTCGAGATCATGCGTCGGGTAATTACTCTCATAAGACCTCAACTGCCGAGACCCGTACGCAACAACTCGGTCACCCTGCATCAAAACTGCTCCCAGCCCAATACTTGATGCATCACAGTAAACTATATAGCTCTTCCCCTGCTCTGGGTGTATCAGGATCGGTGCTGATGTCAACCTTCCCTTAAAGTCCCGAAAAGCTATCTCACAAGCTTCTGACCAAATGAACTTCACACCCTTAGTTAGACCTGTCAACAATGATGCTAAGTGAGAGAAGTCCTGTATGAAGCATCTGTAGTAACCATCCAACCCTAAGAAACTCCCTATATCTAACATGTTCTTAGGCTGCTCCTAGGAAAATACTGCTCTCACCTTCTCTGGGTATACTGCAACTCCTGCCTCAGAGATAATATGACCCAGGAAGTGAATCTGGTCCATCCAAAAGTGGCACTTTGAGAGCTTAGCATATAGATGATGATCTCTCAATGTACTCAATACGATCTCAAGATTGGTGGAATGGTCGTGTCGAGTGTGAGAGTACACCAAGATGTCGTCCATGAATACTACCACAAATGAATTAAGATACGGATAAAGCACACTATTCATTAGAGCCATGAAAACTGCTGGCGCGTTCGTCAGTCCGAACGACATAACCATATACTCATATAGACCATACCTACTCTTGAAATCTGTGAGAGTTATATCAGATGGTATAACGTGCATCTGATGATATCCGGATCTCAATTCAATCTTCGAGAACACTCTTGCTCCACAAAGCTGATCAAACAGATCATCTATCCTCGACAATGGATATCAGTTCTTAACCGTCAACTAGTTCAGCTTCTGATAATCCATGCAAAGTCTGAGGGTACCATCCACCTTTTTCGCAAAAAGGACAGGAGAACCCCAAGGAGAATTACTGGGTCGGATAAGACCCTTCTCCTGCAGCTCCTTTAACTGCCTCTTGAGCTCCTGCAACTCAGGCGTGGCCATCCTATAAGGAGGAATGGACACCGGTGCTGCTCCTGGCATAAGATCGATAGATAAATCCACATCACACACCGGAGGTAGACCTAAAAAGTCATCCAAGAAGACATCCCTAAAACGATCAAAAACTGGAGGGAAATCCGTCTGACAAGTCCCCTGATCATCTAGATATAAGATCGTAATCTGGGTTGTGACTCCACCTCGCCCATGATGCTCTGTTCTAGCTCGACTCGCCTGAACATCCCATTCTCCCTTGTATAGAGACTCTCCGCCCTCTGGTGATGTGAAACACACCCTACGACGATAGCAGTCTACAAAACCTCGATAGGGAACCAACCAGTCCATCCCGAGAATGATGTCATAACTCATCATCTCCAAGACATAGAGGTCCCAAAAGAAGTGACACCCACTAAACTCAAGGAGGCACTCCTTGCACTAACACACACCAGCCGTTCTAGTCCCCAACGGAGTTTCTAGCATCATGATATCCGAATAAGAAGAAACACCGAGCCCAAGGCTCTCCACAACGAGTATAGATATAAAACTATGCATAGAACTCATATCAAAAAGTACTAGAGACAAGACAGAAGCTACTAGAATAGTACCTCTGACTGTAGAAGGTTCAGGATCCTTCTCCTGATGGGTCTGTTGCACTGCATATACCTGCCCAGTGTCGTGGCCCTACGACACAGCCTAGCTACCCTGAGCTGTCCCTCCCTGCTGCCTCTGTGGTCCTGGTGTCTAGCTACCACGTCCACGACCACCATCTTTGCCTGCACGCCCTGGCGTATTCCAGTTCCCAAACTGGTAAGAAGCCAATGGTCCTGCTCCCACATGCAGAGTCTGCACAGAACCCCTCTCACTATCCACTGGTAGAAACGCCCTGCAAAAGTGCTGTAGATAACCCATCTTGCCGCAAGCTCGGAACTCCACTGGGTCTCATAGACACTGCAGCCTCTTTTACCTCTCTCTGACACACTGGTAGCACCTGATCGGGACACCTGAAGAAGCTTCCTAGCTGGTACTGCCATCCTGAGAGAAGTCCATCTGTCTCTTCCTCTTGATAGCAGGAATAGTACCAATAACTGGTGCTGAACCGCCCTGGCCCACACCACTCGATTCCCACAGGTTCTTCTCTGTAATCAGCGCCTGGTTCACAATCTCATGTATAGTATGAAACCTGAAAACATTCACCAGTGGTCGGATGTCATACCGAAGACCATCCTCAAAACGTCTGGCTCTCAACGTCTCATCACCCACCATCACGGGTGAAAAACGCTGAATCTCCATAAAACGAGCAGAATAGTCCATCACTGACATAGAGCCCTACTACAGATTCATGAACTCTCGAGCTCTATCTACCCTTAGCATCTCAGGAAATAAGAAGTCATAGAAGACTGCCTGAAAATCTTCCCACGCCATGTCCCTGTGATGCTCTGACTGGGTGGTAACATCCCACCACCTCTTGGCGGAATCACGCAGCATGTAAGTCACGAGCTTGACCCTCCACCCAGGAGGAATCTCTAAGTGCTCTAAAATATTCTGCATCGATCCTATCCAAGACTCTGCAGCCTGTGGTCCACCATCCCCTGAAAACATAGGAGGATGCTGCTGCTGAAAGATACGCGTCAGCTCGGCCATAGATGTGGCAGCCTGCGGTACTCCCTAAAAGGTCTGCATGAACCGCAATAAGCCTTCACGGAACTGCGTCTCCATGCTTGTGTTCAGTATAACAGCTGGCACCGCATCTGTCTCTACTGGAGGATCAACTGGTAGCCCATGTCCCACCATCTCCGGAGTATAATCGTCGCCGCTCTCCTGGAGAACAACTCGAGGTCTTCTCGGCGGCATGACACTACAAGGTCAAAAGCACGCCTCAGATTCAAGATTATTAATATCGGAAAGCAAAGGAACCACAAAGGGACAAGAGGAAGAAGACATTTCATAATTTTCAAAACAAGACTACACGGCATGTACAATGACTACACGGCATGTACTTGACTTCCCTTCCCCTGCCCGGGTCCTTCTACACGGCTAAGCCACACGACTTCCATTCAACAAAACTACACGGTGTGTATAATATCTACACGGCATGTACGGTGTTATTTTCTAACTGCCCGTGTCGTCTGTGACATAGCTGGCTACTCGTATTACAACTACATGATGTGTTACACCCACACACGGCGTGTACACCTTCCCGTTTCCCAGCCACACGACTAACTCCACACGGTCTTTCCTTAGACAAGACTACACGGCATGTCCCACAGGTACACGACGTGTTCAGGGAAAGGTGACACCAGCCCATGTTGTTAGTTACACGACCGAGTCCCCAGGTCATACTACACGGCGTGTCTACAATTGACATGATGTGTTCTATCAAGGAGTTCACCGACCCGTGTTGTTAGTTACACAGCCGGACTCCGGGTCACACTACACGGCGTGTCCAAAACTACACGGAGTATTTTACCCAAGGCCTTCCCTACCCTGTGTCGCCGCCCAAACAGTTTGTGACACGGGAAGAGACTACATGGCGTGTACTCAGGGTACACGGCGTGTACTTAAAAAGTTCATTTTTCTTCCCGAATAGAAGAACATACACGGCGTGTATAAAAATAGTACACGGCGTGTATACTGGGTTTCCAGACAGTATGCCTCAAAAACTTCCCCGGATCCCAAAAAATACCGTAAAAAAACACCTAAGTGTCAAATTCCAACCCATGGGGGCCCATACTCCCCACGAATCAAAGTTTGACATCTTATGTGTGTTATAACCAATAAACAGTCAATGATCAACCAAATTCTGGTCAATGGGGGCCCATACTCCCCAAAAACCAAATTTTGGCATCCATTCTATAAAAAAGATTAAATAAAACATACCATATCACAAGGCATGTATTTATCAAGAAGTTATCACAACAACATGCATTTCTAGCACAACAACTATCACAACAACATGCGAATTTCTAATGCACCTACATGGCATGGAAACTATGCATGACATGTGATATCTAGAATGTGCCTATATGATGCATGAGACGACATACCCTCATCTCATCGGTTTGAAACTAAATAGAACCCATAGATAAATTATAAACAACACAATATCAAGTGCGTCACCCAACGGTGAAAAAATATCAACCCTAAAATTGAAAAATCAATGGAATGAAAAATACGAGGTAGACTGGCTTTTCCCTTTAAACGGGTAAGCTATGCCCGGGCACATCTTATTACCAACTACCGTTCCATCCTATCCCTGACTATGGCTCCAAATAGTAAATCAAAGAAAAGAACCTCCTCTGATACCACTTTGTAACGTCCTGAACCTGAGTGCCACGCAACGGGTGCCCCGATCCCGATTCGCCACATGACCTCAAGTGCATTTCTCCAAACGCCAGAGGCTACTGACTAGCAGTGAGGGCCCAGGTCTGATAGTGGGGAAACTATGCCCTCATTTGTCAAAGTGTAGTGCAACAAAATTTAAATAAATCATACAACGACAGCAGAAGAAATAAACATACACAACTGAAATAAACTACAATAATGGATATAACCAACAATATATAAAAGATGACGCTACATGTTTAAAGTTCTAAGAAAATAGCCAGAACATGTTATACATCAGTACAACACAAGAAAATACAAAGTACATCAAAACAAGCAAAACAGCTAGCAGCGGTATCGTGAGCCTAGGCTCGGTCCCATGCCCTCCTACTCCACAGCAACAGTCAAGTACCTGTATATGGACTCTTACCTCTATCTACACCTACAGAAACGTAATCTGTTTGGGCCGAAAAGCATGTCCCAAACAGGGTGTGAGAAATATATCTCAGTAGGAACCCACCAAAGGCCCGTTACCAACTGCGTGTAAGCATGCAACAACAATGTGATACAGTAAAATGCAATAAAGTAAGCAGTACTCAAAAGTAACTAACTTAATAGTTTAATTTCCATTTTATTATTCATTTAATCCATTTAATTTAGTGACATTCTGTGCTCAACAGCACCAAGCCCTCAGGCCAACCAGAACCGTACCCTTAGGCTAGAATAGTAAACCATGCCCTCAGGCTTTCCCTCGGGCCATACAGAATCAAACCCATAGGTATTTACCTCAGGTATAACAGAATTATTTCCCTCAGGCATACGAAGTGTCGCCCTCAGGCACAGATGTCAAGCCCTCAGGCACGAAAGGTTGACCTCAGGTGAAATACGACAGCCCTCAGGCTAAAACAGTCACGACCTCAGGCCAATCACAACAATGCCCTCAGGCTAAACAGGTAACCGGTCCATGACCAACATATAAAAATGTAGTAAACAAGTAATTCCTCTCAAGGCAATTCTACAGTTACTACATTTAAGGCATACCCTCGGGTATCCTGGCCAAATGGCTAAATAGAGGACCACACCCCTTGGGATAGTCCTGGATCCAAGCAACGATCCCAAACAGCATTTTTACAACTTTATTTAATTACCTATATAGTTCTAGGTAGTTAAGTTAGCCACGAACTCAGCCTCACGACACCCCAATATGGGTTTGTAGCTCAAAAACGCACAAAAATGCACGACAGTTGGAAAAATAACACAAAGCCACCTACCTTATACGTCAACGAGCATTATATCCGAATACCGAATCCAGAAACGCCCATGAACGGCGTAGATATGATAAATAATAAAACCCATTTAAACATAAATAACTTATGTTAGGAGAATAATTGGTAAGAACAGTACTAGGAGAGGAGAGGGCTTACCCGTGCGGTTCCAACGAGATCATCCGAAGCCGAATCAGATTCCAGACAAACTCCCAACAGATCTTCAAAGATACGTCCTCCTCATTTGGCTTCAAAATGGCTCAAACACCTCCTCTGCCAAATGAGGAGGCTACTGCCTATTTTAAGCTGAAAAAACAAAGCACACGGCGTGTACTTCTGAGAACACGACATGTACTACTTTCATTTAACTGTTCATTTGGCGGCAACGCCACACTGTTCATCCATATACATGAGTACACGACATGTACTCCATAGTACATGGCGTGTACTGTCGCCCAGCTGGTGGTGACTCCACCGCCTTACTATTCAAACCTACCGACTGACTACACGACGTGTAAGGTACCACTACACGGCGTGTAGTCGGTTCCTACACCCCTCGTCGTCGACAAGGCTACATGCCCCGTGTACTCATCCCAACACGGCCAAAAGTACACGGCGTGTAGTTTATAAATTTAGCATTTTTCCCCATTTTCCATATTTTCTCAAAAACACTTAAGGAAAAGGAAAAAGAAGAAGCCCGTACCTCAAAATGAGAACCGGGTTCTTACAGAAAGTTCAACCATCTATCCAAGTGAAGATTAAGAAGGCGCATAAGGAAGATCAAGAGATTCAAAAGAATGCCAGAAATGATCTTGAGTTTATCCTTGATCAGGATGGAATGATAAGGTTTAGGAACTATGTATGTGTTCTTTCCATGCCAGATTTAAAGAAGGATCTGTTTGAAGAAGATCATAGTTCTTCATTATCTATTCATCCTAAAAGTATAAAGATGTATAGGGACTTGAAATAAAACATATGGTGGGATGGAATGAAGAGAGATATCATAGATTTTGTATCTCGGTGTTTGGTATTCCATAAAGTTAAGGATGAAATAAAAAAGTCTAAAGGGATGTTTCATCCATTACCCATACCAAAATGTAAATGTGAGAACATTACTATGGATTTTGTCATTGTACTACCCAAAAACTCTAAAGGGTTTAATGATATATGGGTGGTTGTTGACCACCTTACTAAGTCAACACACTTCATTGCTATCAGAGAATATTATTATCTTGATCATATTTCCAAGATATACATTAATTAAGTGGTAAGGATGCATGGAGTACCTCATTCCATTGTATCATATCGGGATCAGAGGTTTACCTCAATGTTTTGGTGAAGTCTTTAGAATGTTATTGATATAGAATTGAGTTTCAACACTACTTATCATCCTAATGCAGATGGTCAATTTGAAAGAATAATTCAAAACCCTAGAGGATATGTTGAGATCTTGTTCTTTGGATTTCAAAGGTGGTTGGTATCAACACCTTAATCTAGTTGAGTTTTCATACAACAAGAGATTTCACTCAAGAATTTAGATGGAACCATATGAAGACCTATATGGGAATAAATGTCGAGATCCAACATGTTGGGATGTGGTTGTATAAATAAATCTATAGGGAAACAATATCGCTAAAGAAATGATCGATAAGGTTATAACCATTTAGCATCATATCATGGAAATATCAAAGCTGAAAGAAAAGCTTTGTTGATAACTGTCAACATGATCTAGAGTTTGAAGTTGGTGAAAAGGTTTTTATATGAATCCCACCCTAGAAGAAAGTTATGAAATTCAGGAATAAAGGGAAACTAATCCCTAGGTATAATAGTCCCTTTGAAATTATTGATTGTATCAGGACAACAGCCTATCACTTGGAACTTCCTCCAAATATATCTAAATTTCATGATGTTTTACATGTATCTCTCCTAAAGAAGTACATAATTGACCCTTCACATGTACTAAACTCAAAGGTCATACCATTGGGGCATGATCTTTCTTATGAGAAACAAACTGTTGAAGTTCTGGACCGATCAAAGAAAGTTCTACGAAACACAACCAATCATCTGGTCAATGTTTTGTGGAGAAATAACTAGTTAGAGGAAGATACGTGGGAACTTGAGGATATGATGATGTATAATTATCCTCCCTTTTTTTTTACTTTAGTGGTGAATTTTGAGGGTGAAATTCATTTTAAGGTGGGTAGAATGTAACACCCCGAGTTTATGGACCTATTTTTTTGAATAAATTTAAAATTGCATTTATATCTTAAGATACACTAAGTTGAAGATTAAATTTTCATGAAAAAACAACTTAGAATATGTTACATGAAATACTGTCTTGGTGTACATTACACGCAACACTGATTTGGCGTATGATGCATGCAACACCGAGTTAGCATACGATACATGCAACACTGAGTTTCTACGAAACATATATTTTTTTTATTGTTTTAATTATTTAAATAAGATAATTATAACCTAGAAATTAAACTTATTAATATTAATCTTAATAACTAATTTTATAATACTTTTTATAATTTCATTATATAAATAAAACATATTGATAATAAAAGATATGATTTTTGGTAAAGTCCTTTTTATGTTTAAAAACATCATGTTCTCGAATAAACTACTTCTAATAATAAAATTAATTTTATAAATATTTAGAATTTTAATTTTATAAAATAAAATACATTTTTTAATGCATAACATTGAAATTATCTTAGGGTGAATTTTTGGGATTTTTTTGAGAAACATCATTTTTTGATGAATAGTGAAAATACAGTTTTTAGTTAAAAACTGCCTTTTTTTATATTTAATTATTAATGATAAATGATATTATAAGTTAGTTTTAAGGTAAAATTAGAAAAATATAATAATACAATTAAATTTATTAGAATCAATTTCACTTTTTAACTGAATATAAAATCTTAATAAACATTTGAACGTTTTCCTACTTTAAAACCCAATTATTTCGTTCCGTCTGCAGGATTAACACTAATCTTAATTTTTCCGCTTATATGAAGTGAATTTAAAAAATATAACATACACCATTATATTCAGTATAATATTTAGAGTTTAATAATACCATGTTAATTTTTTTACCAAAATGATTAGTAAAAGTTATGAAAAGTAATTACAATAGTTAAGGCCAAATTAAGCTTAATTAGAGACTAAACCTTAAAATTAAGGGGCCAAAAGACCTATAAAATTTTCAAAAACCCATTGGATTTCCATATTTCGGACATAAACCTTCCATTATCGAGTTGTTTTTGGTTTTTAATAATTTTTTAGTTAAGAACATGTGCACACCTAACTTGTTTCTAGAAATTCGAAATGAGCCATTTTCCTTCCCTATAAAAGGATACCACCTCTACCCATTCCTAAAACCTCTCAAAAATATTAAGTTCTTAAAATATCTGAATAATTAGCCTAAAAAAACCCTCCCTTATACCTTGAATCCTATATTTGTGAAGAAATATTCTCAAGGAATCCTTTTGGAATAAACCAAAAAGAGTTACCTGATTAAGAGGTAACGTCTTCTCTCAAGCTCCTTTCCTTTATTTTCTTTTTACACCCCCTAAACTCTATTTATTACATTATTGTGTGAAAAAAACAGTATCCTCCATATAATAGGATGTTTTTATGCAAAGTTTTTGACCTACACTTACACACACCCTCATCTAATGGATGTTGAACATACTGTTTCTATGTACGACGAACTACGACCTCATGAAACGATGATTGTTCATTTATCCTTTACCATCAATCATGGTGGCCATTATAATGGAAAATATATTTATATATGTAATATATTATATTTAATATGTATTTAAGATTATTTATTCCTTTTATAAAACATATATTTTTTACCTTCCATTTGGTGTTAATACGATAATCTCGTTTGAGGAAGTGTGGACTACCGCCCCCTCAAAGAGATGTGATTCGTTCACACACCACATAGAATGTATTAATGATGGGTTTAATGAACTTAAATGATATATATGATATATTAATTATACTTTAATAAGTAAATAAATAAATAAATATACATATACATATATTTACATATGTCATTTACATGCTTTCTTTTAATACGACAATAAAAATAGAAAATATCGTTCAAGCGTACGTACGACTTACCGTCTCCATGAATGGTGTATTCCATTACATAATTCATTATGCTATATATTATTATAATATAAATATAATATATATACCTGATATTTATATTATGTTCTAAATTATAGAATCATGATATAATTATAAGGATCAATGATATAACAAATTAAGACACATGTGAAGAACAAAACAAATATTACCCAAAGTGAAACCTTAACATAGGATCGTTAAAAAGTAGGTAATATAAGGTCACAATAATATAATATATTTTAATATATATAATAATATTATTATTTAAAATATTTATAATAAACTTATATTTATTATACAAGATGTTTGTACGAGTACGGAGAGAGTCAAGACACATGGTAAGGGGATTTCATCTCACTTTTAATTTCTATGAGATAGAAGCTATGTTCACCACTATTTACTTTTGTGTGGTGTATGCACTTACCATGATTTTATTATATGTATATTTTACATAAATTTATGTTTATTCACATATCTATTATATTATCTTTATTTCATGGGGTTTAACTTTCAAAAGTTTCCAAATTGGTAAAACAATTTTGTCTCAATTTTACTTCTTTGAGACTCTTATTTTATTATGCACCTAAACTATTATTAAAGGTGAATATACTTAAATTTTACATGTTATATCATGAATATACTTATTTTCATGATATATTAAGCTTCATTTTACTTCCTTTTCTTACATGAAGAGTGTGATCCCAAGTCACCAAGTTATAAGAGTTTATTAAGACAATCTCTTTGTTTTTTTGAGATTGTTTATTTTTATGCTTCATTTAATAAAATATTATGATCTATCATTCAAGAATATTAATGAGTTTACTTATAATTTGTTTATTCAATATATACTCATTTTTAGTACCATTTTCCCACTCTTTAGTACATAATATAATGTTTTAGTAAAATATAACCACCTCTCTCTTCTGTAGAAAATCTATTGTATTAAAAAAACTATGTTTTCAAAATGTTTTCAAAAACATTTTCAAAAACATTTTCAAAAAATCATTGAATATAATTCTCAAGTAAAAATATATTTTAAAAATGTTTTATTGTTTTAAAATATTCCTTCATATTTTTTCAAATCTATTTTTAAAGAAAATGGTTTTCACAAGGTTTTATGTAATAGAAAGAATTTTTCAAAGGAGAAAGGATATTTTCCTCAAGAAGTGTTTGTAAAATATCTCTCAAAATTATTTCCAATCTAATATAACATCCATTTGTGTTAATAATTACTTTTTTGGGAATTAATCAATTTATCCATTCATATTATTTCTATAAATAGACTATGTTTTGATGTCATGGTGTTATGAAACCTGTTTCTATTTCACGGGTTATATGCTTTTGAAACCCATTTCTTTTCGCAGGTTATGTTTATGATGAAATGATTATGAAAAATATATATTTCCATAGTTTATGATATGTTTAAATTTTTATTATACCCATTGCATTTCATGGGTTATGATAAGTTCATTTATAATCTTGTGGCATATGTATATATGATTTAATTATGTTATGGGTGAGACCTATAACTCCCTGAAATGAATTAGGTAATGATTTATATCTCATGAGATAGAAAGGGATGGAATAAGGGTTAAATTAGTTTAGTAATACTAGGATGTAATGAGGGTTTAATCGGTTCAGTAATACAAGGATAGAATGAGGGTTTACTCAGTTTAGTAATACATGGCTGGAACGGGGGTTCACCTGATTCAGTAAAGGACTTTGTACACTAAGATGGTCTTGGAAGTGATGCCTTGGATACTATAGAAATCATTATATGATTATGAATCACCAAAATTCCATGTCTTACTCCTATTTTATGATTTCATTTACCTTTATATTTATTTCAATATGATTTATGTCTTATGAACTGCCAATATTTATGCAGCGATCTCTGTTATGTTCTTTGAAATAAAGGGTATGATCTTCTGCCTTCATGATCATGTTATCATAGACTTATTCTTATGATTATACTTACATTTATACCTTGTTTACCCTTATTGAGAATTTGATCTCACCTATTTTTATGTTTTCTTCCCCAGGTTATGAAGATATGTTTTATGTTTGAGGTGTTTAAGAAGGGTTCTAGTCAAGAATAACCTAGTGGGAGATAATGTAGCTATTTTTTGTACCAATGTTTACATTTCCATGTTTACGAAGGCACTAGAATAGTATGGTCTTCTTACGTCTGTTTGTGTAATGATTAAGTATTTTGTAAAAGTTATGTCATGTTAATGTTCTAAAGCGCAGGTTGCTATAGGTGTATTAAGATAAAGGCAGACCAACATCTTCTTTGGATAAGCTTTTTCATTCCAAGGAGGAGAGAGTGGAATAAGAGTTTTCCATATTAGCTTAATTGGAGTACATCATTAGAATGTATAAAAGAGAGATTCTAATTGACACCAATAATGAACAATTGATAGGGATCAACACCCAAGACCATATATTGACCTGTGGTGTTAATAAAGAGAATATCCGTGTGGAAGCGTATCTAGTGACCTAGGAAAATATAGAATACTGATTTTAGGATCTAATTAAAGATGAGATGAATAATAGGTAGTTCTAAATTAACTATAGTTTACATATGGTTCATGGGTCCAACATTTTAAAATTTTCTCTATATGGTCTGGTAGTGTCGTATGCTGTTTAATTTTTTTCTCTGATTCTTGTCTGTTCGGGTTCCCACTCAACCCCAAAAGGTGTTTTTTTTGATAATGGAAAAAGCATATATTTAGAGTGAGTATCTATAGTTTAGTATCTTATTTAAGTAATTACAAACTTAACCCTTATTTTTTCCATTCAACTTAAAACTCCTCAAAAAAAAATACTGTATAGTTCTCATTTTAAAAAATGTGAATTGTACAAAGTAGACTCTCAGGGTTTTATATGGTGGAAACACCATTTCACCAAAAAAATGTTTAAACTTTGATCAATATTGAATCTATATAAAAAAACTTAAATTAAAGAACAAAATATCTAGATAATCACATGTGATATCCAATATATAGAAGAAAATGAATTTAATAGTGTGAAAGACATTATAATAAAGAACCCAAAGTAGAGATAAATAGAGCATCATGAAGCTCAATACACAAAAATGACCTCACAACCTATGTTACCACTTTAAATAGTATTGGATGATAATGTAGCGTGTCTTGGGAACCTCAAGTGCATCAAGAACACTTTTCTACATGCATTGTTGACACTATATGCTTTGGGTTATCAATGGAGAATTAATCCACTTAATCATATAGAGTTGGTGGTGTAACTATTTTAAGGATATTAACAATATTTATAAATATTGAAACACTTTTTTAAGCTCTATCACAACTCAAGTTGAGTTTCAAGTTAAGTTGAAAATAGTTCTTAGAATTATCATATCCACAACTAGCCTTGTGACTCTATCAAACCATTTATTACTGGTTGAAATCTACACATTTAATTATTTTGTAATTTTATATGAACATTTTTTTTCAATATTTCCATGTAAGTTTATTCTCTTCATAGTCATTGGTAAGAACTTGGGATATAAAATAGGAAGACCGCCTAGGTGGCTAATCTCGACCACCAATACAATTTACATATCAGAGGAGGGGTGCACATAAATGGAAGTTAAGTAAGTGTTCTTAACTACCTAGAGAAAGTGGCATAATTACATTCCTTTTAACTAATTTTCTTGGGTGGGATAATAGGATGTAGTCACACTTTATGGGGGACCACTTGAGTATTCTGTTAGAAGGAGACTATTATCCTTGGCCTGGAGAGAAGTTATCCTTTGAGGAGTGATGTTGTTGAGTGGATGAGGCAAATGCATAATGTGTCAAAAATATATTTATAGAGGGAAGTGTTGAGGAAGTACCCCTGACTATACTTGTAAATAGAAGGGCTGACCATAATTTTATCTCTAAGAAGATGGATAAGCCCCATACAATGTAGGTCATCGAGAACATACCATTTAGAATCTAGTTGGAACATAAATAACATGTGGTATCTAAAGGACTATGTTAGTTCTTGGTGGTTTTGTTGGGGTAATAAGACTGCGTGAGGGATGCATATGTTGTTTTACACCTATGGTATAGAACTGGTGTTGTTAATTTCTTAGTTGAAGACTTTTGGATACGTCACCACTCACTGGAATAATATGACCATGTATCTGGAAAGGAAAGGAGAATCAACTTATGAGGGATGAAATCCACAAAGGAGACATTATAATCCCTTCAACAATATTTTAGAAAGGGAAATATGTGGGTGTAAGAGATATAGTGGGAAATTTCAGAATGGGTGGTTGGAATAGAGAAATAATTGATTTTACAGCAATAGGAACAATTGTAGGGGAGATTTAGATTGTTCTAGTCAGTTTTTGAAGTACCATGGGAACTATGACCTAAAAGGGAGACCGATCATGCAATCAACCTAGAGGGGGGGGGGGTGGGGTGGATTCAGTCAAAATACAGGGTACATATTTTATTGGATCAAGGATTTATCAGAAATGGTACAAGTACATTTTCTAGTCCACTTTTTTTAGTAAAGAAGAAGGATAGAGTGTGAAAAAATGTGTGTGGATTATAAGGATTTGAATAGATTGAAAGTGTTAGACAGGTATCCCATTTCTATAATAGAAGAACTAATAGATGATATACCTAGAGAAGAATACTTCACAAAGTTGTATTTAAAACTAGGATACCACCGAGTATGGGTGAAAGAAGTGTATATTGGGATGAAAATGTTTAAAACTCATGAAGGACACTACAAGTATCTCATTATTTCATTTAGGCTCATGAATGTACTAACCTCTTTCTAGGTCACTATGAATGTGATGTTTCATGGGTTGTCGAGGAGAGTGTTGGTGTTCTTTGATGACATATTCGTGTAAAGTACGATCTAAAATGAACACTTAGAAAAGGTGCTGGGAGTTATTCAAATATTAGTATACGAAAAGTAGATTACTAACAAGAAAATGTGCACTTTCGGTAGGATTGTGGAGTACTTAGGGTATATCATTTCTACCTAAGGAGTTCTAATCGATCCAAAAAAATTAGAGCATAAATCCATTAATGAGGTAGGTATTCTCCATAATACTTAATTATATGCTTGTTTATGTATGATTATGCATGTGAGCCTTGGATTTTAGTTTTGGGTGATTTGGAGTAGGACTGAGAGTGCCCTAAGTGAGAATTCAGGTGGTACAGAGCCTTTAAATGATTTGAGTGACTGCTTCCCTATGCTTATGTAATTTATAATATTCTCGATGACTTTGTTTTCAAATTATAAGGATTATAGTGGGTGTGTGAGTGTCAAAGTAGGCCTTTAGGCTTAAAATGATTTTTGGATTTCCTAGTTTAGTTTTCCTAGGGATAGTGAGGTAATAATATTTGGTTTAGGCCTAGAGGATGGGCTGAAAATACTTCTCTCTCAAGTACTCAAGAGAACCCTCTTGAGGGTGGATTGGAGTCTTGGTATTTGGGGTGAGCGTGATAGGTCCTATAGGTCTTTTTATGGTGTGGTGTGGATGGTTTCTACTGGATGATGGGCTTGAGAGATCTTCTATGGGAGATATGACTTGGGACCTAAGTATGGGTCATGGAATATGTGTTCTGATAGAATCATAATGAGTTTACAATGGTACTAGAGTGTGTTTGTCTTGGAATGGTCCTTGAGTATCGGGGCTGGGATGGTGGTGCAAGAATTTGGAAGGAATGTTGGACCAAACTATTATGGCTTGGCATGTGTAGGGCCTACGGGTTGTGGGGTCACAAGGGCATGATAGATGTGGGTCTATATTAGTGAATAGAGATCAATTTAGATCTAAGGAACCCGGTGGATGTATTTATAGGAGAGATGCACATGTCAATGGATCAAAAATTCATGGCCTGTTTGATTGGGTATGGTATGAGGATATTATATTATGAGGCTATATGGATAATGAGACATGATTTAAGGTACATGATTGGTTGTGAGTGACTAGTGACTAGGTTTTGAGTTGTGTGGGAGATTACTTGAATGTATGAGATGTTAGATGAGGTCTAGGACCTAAGGTGGTGTTTCCATGTGGATTGGAACACCCTATCTATGTGATTTACTAGTTCATGAAAAACACCCATGAAACCATACCATGAGGGTTAGGTTCAACTTGTGTGAGAGGTTAGATATTTTTTACCTCATCAGATCACTTCCTATGATGACTTAGAGGTATGAGGTTGTCCATGGGACCTACCTTGAGGGGCATGGTTCAGCTCATACATGAGGTTGGATCAATTGTTTCCATCCTCATGATAAAATACCCATATATTCAATCAATCATGGGACCTATCTTATGACATTGTGCTTTTTCTCAGGTGGGAGATTGTACATATTGATTCCCTCTAAAAAATATTCTTATTGTATATGAAATTAGTCATGGGACCTACCTCGTGTTGGTGTTTCAAATCATGAGAGAGGTTGGATTTATTATTTCCCTCCCTAGTATCTTCTTCTGATGTGTTGTGTTGGTTATGATGAGGTAGTTGCTTAGTATTTACAAGATTACTGAGATATGATCACTTGTTTTGTGGTTTCCTTGGGATTAATGAGGGTGAATCCCCAGATGATCCATACTCTTAGGTCAAGATGTGTTTCATCATTCCCCTAACAGTTTTCATATGACATGGGGTTGTGATAGATGTGGTTCACCAAATGTCATCAGACCAAGAATGGTTGAGTGTCTTGGTGGCCCAGTTAATACACAATAACCCAAAGTGTATTCTTGTATTCCTGGTGTTTTGGTTATTTATTTATCCTCATTCATAAATATGTATATGATGTTGGAACTAGGTCACATAGTGGAAGCTGATGATCCAGAGATTCTAATGTTTCCAGCACCAGAGATATGTAAAGTCATTCTCTCCAGAAATTTGAGCACCAATAAATATTTGAGGATAACATGTGAATTTAATTAAACACAGAAATATAAATGAATATCTATCTCATTTGGATGATGATGCATTCAATAATAGATCATCATTAAAAATAATTGCTTGAATGATTTGAGTATGAACCCCCTTAGACCATCCACACATTCTTTAAGAGTTAGTGAAAATGATGATCATTAAATTATGGGTGTAAGTGTGAAGATATGATGAATCCTTCAATGTCATGATGATCACCACAATCCTATTCCTTCGATCCATGACAGTGATAAAATATTAAATGCTAAAAAAAATTCTCTCTCTAGGATGTATGAAGGAGGAGATATCAAATTCTTACTAATGAATAGTCCCTCATAAATGAGATCATTTTTCTTATATAGAGGGAATTAAACACCTAAAAAGGGCTCCTGACCCCCTTAAATAAAATAATCACTAAATAAGCCATAAATGAAATTTTATGACCAATTAACTATGTCCTAAACATCATTTATGTTTTATCACCTATTTGTTATATATAATAAATATATTATGTTATAAAAGCGAGTTATTAACTAAAGTCATAATTCATAAAAATTTTAAACAAATCTTGAATATTAAAATAATATTCATTTGTATAATATTATTTTATGTATTCACTTAATAACTTATGAATAATTTTAAAAAATAAATTCAAATCCAATTATTCTATGCCTGAATAATAATGAATTTATTTATTGTTTTATGATCATCTATTATCTAACATGTCTCAGAACCCATGTGAGTCCCACCATATCCTATATTATTATTCATCAAAATAGAACAATAATTTGAATACACTATTTTGTGTGAACCTCTAGTCCCTTATCTCTATAGTAGTGAAAACTATTCATAGACTAAGAGTAGAGTCTAGAAACATATTAAGGACCTTAAGGAGATAAGAAAAAATAAGGAGATAATGAAAATTCATAGCAATGGAAACTTTTCCTATGGACACACACGATGTAATATAATCTATTTGTATCACAATATCTCATAAAGAAGAATTCATACTTTGTGTCGTCATCCTTACTTTATTGTGTGTTTACCTAACTGAACAGACTTACCATCTTCTACCATGGTCATGGTTTTAATGAAGGTACTATAATCCATATCAACTAATCCAAAGACATAAATTCCTTTTGTAAGTGAAAAATTATATCTTGTTTCTTCAATCAATGTCATACCACTAATGACGTACCCAACACAAGCAACCTCACTACAACATCAATGTCATAATTTTTAGCTAGCATCAAATTATTCAAGAAAATAGTATACACTGATAATAATCTCAAGTCAGGAGACTATTACACATGTTTTCATATAGGAACCACCAACGACATCTGAAAAATGTGGTGATCCTATTGGTGGGTTAGTCCTTATGATCTCATATAATCAAGATCACCATGTAAAAACTTCATTAGAAGAAGTCTCAATTTTTATGAGCCCCCAACACCCGATCGTCAAACATCATTTGAGTCTTATCAGCATGATATATCTGGACCATAGGATATAATTTTAAAATTAATATCATTGTATCTCCATGTTTTCATTATAGCATGGAAGTTTCTATAACCTTTTGATACACCATTTAATTTAAGGACATTACCATAAATATAATGTCCACAAAACTATCAACACTATTATGGTAAGGAAAACACATGTATATATCAAACTATATACATGTAATGGTAATAAAAGTACATACATGATTTTGGTCTAGGTCACCCACTCAAAACACTCTCATTTTCATTAGAATCATCTACCAATAAGTCTTAACCTATTAGATCTTACATGAGAATCACGCTTCTGATAAGATATGACTTTAGTTGAGGGGTCTGTTGTTGAAGATGATGCCCTAGAACCAACTTATTTGCACTTCATGATAAAACTGTATTCATTATTTGAATATTTATAAACTACTTATCACATCATGATTATTCTTATGTGTGACATAGTATTTGATAATGTTCTAAGAGTACCTGTCACACTAAAAGGTCATATAAGTTTCCCACTATGATGAGAACCTGAAAGTTCTACAACAATATTCTTGAATATATGTTTTGTATCCAGATGATATCATTTGAGGGAAAAAAAGATATAGGCTATCAGGGGTGGAGACTCATAGGACTTTGAGGCACCTTCTCATGGTATATGTCATTGGTAATGTCCAGTATGGATATTATGAGAATGATACCCACCAGTAAAAAATCCACATTTCTATGAGTGATTAGATATTACTATCTATGAACATGTGTATTGGTCCTTATACTTTAATATTATTATTAATGAGTATAATGAGTCATGCACTTAGATGTATTGACAAAAACCGTGATAATATATATTCACAATGATATAGGATACGTTGGGTGTGTCATGAGTAATATTGCATTAATGAATAATGCGAGAAAGGATTTATACCTTCTATTCATTAATGAAATTTAATATCTTAGGACATTTTATGGAAATGATATAGCCTAAATAAATCCATGGCCATAGTGTTCTATAGGTAAGTTCTATCCTCAAAAATTAAAATAAACAGATATTGAGCATATATGTTGATGACACTGGCATGCAACCTACTCGATTTGAGATATTGTGATGAAGGGATTATATCACATGGTAAGAATTTGTATGAGGTGACATGTCATTGAAGAATTAACTTATTTATCTATGGGTTCCTTACCATGTTGCAAGACACTAACCTTGTACTTTAGCCTGCTTTGCTTAATGCCATTAAGAAAGAGGCCTAGAGGGACACACACTAAGTGTATCCAGAATCTTAGTTAAATAATATATTATTATTTATTATTTACTAAGTTTAATAAATATTATTCCCATTCATGGTTTAATAATTATTCATGTATTCTTGATTTTATATAAATATTTATTAGTTGTTTAGTAAATATAATATTTATTTACTTATTGGAAAATAATGCAGTGATATTTATTTAATAAATAAATAGATATTATTCATTGCTCGATAAATATTGTGGAGGAATGGTGGACAGAGTTTAATGGTCCGATGAGAAATGATAATATTGAATATTATTTAATTGAATAATATTTAATTATAATTCTCAAGTTAAGTATTTGTTAAGAAATAATAATAATAATATTATTATTTGACATGGGGCTTTTCTAGGATTAAATAATAATAAGGGAACTTGTGAAATTATTTGATTTTAACTATAGATATATAAATACCCAATTATATTATTTTCTCATGAGCATATTAAGTTGTGCACAATGATTAAAGGAGAATCCTCCTAAGAATAGAGAGCTGCCTTCTCCAAGAACAATCCCAAGAACGGCAAGAAATCCTCCTCCACTAGATTAAGGAGAACGATTTGGAAGTGATTCTTAAGGCGATCAAGGTAGATGATTCAAGAATAAGGATCCTCCATGCTAGCACATATAGACTCCTTCAAAGATGTATATAGATTAGCAGAACACGTGTGGATCACCGCTAGAGGAAATATATACTTGGTTTCTACAACGCAATGATGGTGCACCACAAATATTTCACAAGGCACATAAATGAAGAAATAATTCCTTAGTGGTAATTATTTATCTAATTAAATTAATTATAAACAATATGTGTTGATCCATATCTCTTAGTTCTAGTAAAATTATTCTTTTTCTATTTATTTGAATTAATTATATGGATCATGGCATTCATCATCCTAAAGATATCGGATTGATCATTGATTATGGAAAAAATAAAAGTTGGGCACTACCCATCACATGCTTCTGCTATTCCCATAATCTACATCTTCCACAATATCCTCTATGGATACTATGCTAACTAGGACTTCACCTCGTTGAGTAAAATCCTTTAAGATATTAAACTCTCGAAGTATATGCTTTATCCTTTGGTGTGACCTGGGTTCCTAGGGAAGTACCACTGCCACAATATTATCACAATAAACTAGAATAGGGTATGCACTATTAGGCACAACACCAATATCTGAGAAAAATATATGTATCTAGAATTTATCCTTAGTTGGATCAGAATCCACTATATAATTAGATTCTTCTGTAGAGTCAAAGAAAACATTTTTCTTTGATATTCTCTAGATCAATGCACCACTATTTGGGAAAAAGACATAGCTTGATTATGGCTTCAAATCATCATGATCTATTTGGAAAACAGAATTAGAGTATTGTCTCGCTACTAGTTATTCATCTTCTCCATACACCAGAAACACATCCTTTATACATCTCAAGTACTTTATTATAGTTTTTACAATTTCTCAATGAAACTCTCCTAGATTATATTGATATCTTTCCATCATGATTAAAGAAAAGGAAACATCAAAACTAGTACATATTATGTCATACATGATAGATCATACTGATGAATCATAATGAAACTACTCATTCCTTTAATATCCTTTTGTGTTTGTGGACACATTTTCTTGGATATATTAATACCATGTGACATTGACAACAACCATATCTTGAATTTTTCTATATTGTACCTTTTGGGTACCTTGTCAATATATGTACTTTGACTTAGCACATATATCCTTTAGAATCTATCTCAATAGATCTTAATCCATTGGATGTTGGCTGCCCCACTTAATTATTTTATGGAGAAGCATTCATTTAACAAAGTCTTAACTGACTGTAATAATAGTACTTCATTTCCCATAATTAATATATTATCAACATATAATATAAAGAAAAAATTTCATTCCCACTAACCTTCTTATAGACATGTGGCTCACTTTCATTATTGATGAAACCAAATTCTCTTATGGCCTCATCAAAATGAACATTCCATGATTGTGATGCCTTCTTCAACCAATAAATGGATCTCTGTAGCTTGAATTCTTTATTGGGACTCTGTCACTTCATGAAACCTTTGGGTTGAGTCATATAGATTTTTTCAACCAACATTCCATTTAAAAAAACAGTTTTGAAATCCATTTTCCAAATTTCATAATCATGGAGGGTTTTTATTGCAAGTAATATTATGATGGAATTCAACATCACTACTGGTGATAAGGTTTCATCATAGTAAATTCCTTGAAATTTCCTAAAACCCATCATAACCAGTCATGCTTTATAGGTATTTAATTTATCATTCAAATCTATTTTTTCTTGAATACCCATTTACACCCAATGGGTTTTACATCAACTGGAGGGTCTACAAAAATCCAAGCTTGATTTTGGTACATGGATTCCATCTCAGAATGCATAGATTCTTGTCATTTAGCATTATCCTTACCAACTATTGATTACTTGTAGGGTAGAAGTTTATCATTCCCTAAGAGTAATGTGTCACCTAGCTCATTGAAAGTAAAACCATATCAATTTGGTTCTATAACCTATCGAGTTGACCTATGCAGTATTTATGTATCGGGAACATTTTCATCTTCTAGTGTGTCTTGTGGAGATGGTTCTCATACCAACTATTGTGTATATGGAGCATCAACTTCATCGAAGTCAATCTTGGTCTCACTATCTCTATTAAAAATGTGTTACCTTTATAGAAATATGGTATGTATTTCCATAATTACTTTTCAATATTAATGGTTATATGGGTAATATCCTTTGGTTTCTTTAGGATAACCTATAAAGATTCACTTCATGCTTTGGGATGATAATTTTTCACTATGTATTGTCTTGAAAAAAATATTTCATCCCCATACACATATATGTGAAATATAAATTTTCTTTCCATACCAAAACTCATATGGAATCTCATATGTTGCTTTAGTTTGTACTCTATTAAGGGTAGATGCTGTTGTCTGCAATATGTATTCCCAAAAGGATAATGGAAGATTTTTCTGACTTGTCATTGATCCAATCATGTAAATAAAGGTATGATTACTCATTTCACTAAAATCATTCCATTAAGGTATATAAGGAGGAGTAATTTGGGATATTATCCCACACTACCTCAAGTGATCAATGAAATATTGGTTAAGATACTCCACACCTTGGTCTGAGTGATGTGATTGAATCTTATTACCAAGTCGGTTTTATACTTTATGCTGATATTCCTTAAAAATTAAAAAAGAATATGACTTATACGTTATTATGTAGATATAACCAAACCTACTACAACCATCTATTAAATAAATGAAGAAAAAAAATTCATCACTTTCCTCTACTTGAACTGGAAAACACATGTCATCATGAATCAATTAAAATAATTTATATTCACTTACTCCTTTCCCATAGGTGGGTGATTTGTTCATTTTCTCTTGTAAAAAAGCTTGACATACATCCAGGGGTTTTAATGCAGTTGAGTTTAAAAACCCTTCTTGATATAATATTTGTAAAGGTTTCTCATTTACATGAAAAAGCCTAAAGTGTCAAGAGCGGGTGTTATATCAATCATTTTAACTGGTTTGGTAATTGATTTACATTACAGGGTTTTTGAGTTCAAGTATATACAATTAATTATTAAAATTTACCTTACTATAACATATGTTATCCTTATAAAAGAGAAAAAATTTATTTCCAAACTTGAAATAAAATGTCATGGTGTCCAAGCATGAAATTTAGATTATGATTCTAGTTATTAAAGAAACATAATAATAATTATTTAATATAATAACCAAACCACTAGGAAAAGTTCGACGATAATCCTTCACTGCTAAGGCTTCTAGTTTCACACCATTTGCATCTCAGAGATCTACCACACCCTTTGTAATATTCTAGAATCTACATGGTTCCTATATATGAATAAAAATGTGTAATAAAAATGCTATATCCAATACCAAAATTGTAGATAAAGTCAGTTTTCATTAAATGATAATAATACTTGAAGTATAAATGTTTTCTTTCTTCTTCTTCTTGACCTTGAAATTCTTATTCTAATGGATTTACTTTCCACGAGCAAAGAAAATACCATCATTCTCTTTTAAATCCCTCTATATCTTCATATTTACACATGATTTTTTTCATTTTTTTATTCTCCTTTATTTCTCCCTAAAGAGGCTTATCAGGAAATGAGGATTTCAGTACATAAAGCTTCCCCTCTTAGAATAGTACTATGTACAAGCGCCTATACCACTATTGAAAGTTATGGCCAGTCATGATATTTTTTATCTAGAATTGATCACAATGATAATTAACTGGTGGTGCTTATTTTCATTTTTCATCAATAATTAAATTTAACACTTAGTAATTTGTCTTGATTACCGATTATACATTACTAATTAATTCATTAAATGTATCTCACTATTTTATCAAACCCTAGTATCCCTCACAACTAGATTCAGAATAACCTCTCTCTTGTGTATTCTAGTAGAAAATATCTCTGAAAACACTCTTCATATTCCAAGCTGTGGCTATTCAACTACTCATAACGTTTTAAGGTAGACACTAGACTACCCAACCACATTGACTTGTATCTCCTTCAACTATTGAGTGAAGTCACAGTCTCTCGGAATCATAACCTTGATTTCCTAAACATTGTTCCTCAAATGTGGCACCAATATAGCTATGACTATTTATTTTCTACCATATTTAGTTATTCTACTCATCACTCTCATAAGTACTCCCCATTAGTAGAAGAAAAATTCAATTAGAGCTGACGAGCACCTTGTAAACCCAGTTTTGTTTAAATTCAAGTGATAGAAGGTGTTATGACTTAATATTACTGTGAAGGTTTTCATTAATTCTCAATGAATATAATCATTTTTATTTTAAATATGTTCATACTATGTGATCACACTCACAAATGAACAATGAATTTATAGAAAACATTTGTTGGGTCTTTATACATTGTTAATTATTTTATGAATTCCCGAAAACATGCATATTCATAAAATAATAAACAATGCATAAAATAAATGAACTACCCTACTGATCTTGAGCATATGCTATTAGTTGATTCATTTAGGCTCAATGGATCAAATTTGACCTATGGGTATAATACCTAAGTAGGTCTTGACTCGTATCGCAGCTCACACCCCAGTTCAATGTTTCTGCACCCCATATAGGATACCTCCTTATCTCGATGTGCTCCACATCATACAAAATCATCATCATAATATAAATATACTCACATTAAAGCAAAGAGGTCACATGAAGCATAAAATATAGACATAACTAAATAGATGGATGTAGATACCCTTATATATATTAAATGAAAAAATGTGATGCATAAACTTTCATAAATAAATTAAATATTACAATCATTGCACATAGTTTAAATAATTAGTTAAATAAATAAAACACAAAAAAACAAATGTCAGTCCATGCTCAAGACCAGTCGATGGATAAAATAAACTTATGATAAAAACTTAAATTTGATAAAATTAAGTTCAGTGGAACTTTAATAAATTAAATGAATTATTTTAATTCAGCTAATTTTATTTCAACCTGTCCCATAATTAATTTATTTTTTATTCCAAAAATTAAAATAATTATTGAATATTAAAATTATATTTTTTAATTCAAGAATTTAAATTAAAAATTTGAATATATTAAAAGGTTCCAAAGGCCTCAGAACTGCCCCATGCCCATTGTAGGTCAAGATGATCCTTCCTGGGCCCATTATGGGTTAGGAAGAACCTGTCCAGGGTGGTTTTGGGTTGGGAACACCCGCAAAGGACAGTTTTGGGTCGAGAAGACCCATGAAGAGTGGTTTTAGGTTGGACGGAGCGTGTGTCGGCTGGAGGACATGATTAACATGGTGGCATGGGAATCCAACCATGGACTGTGGTGAGTAACTGTAGGGTACGACCAGTAGAGGTGATGACCCAGAGGGTCATGAGTGGTGTGATAGGAAATTTCACACATGATGATGATTTGAGGAGGGATCCAAGGTGATGGATCTAAGAGGTAGGGTTTTTTGCAGGTGGTTATCCAAACAAGTCATCAATGACGTGAAACGGTAGGGTGAAGCAACACTGGAGGGGGGGTTCCCCATGGTAAGAGGAGACCATGACAGTTGGGGACACCAGAGGGAGGATGCCATGCTGATGGAGCCTATAAGAGGGGAGTCATCTGATGATGGGATGAATTCCTCTAAAATCTGTTCCACTCAATTTTAATTAAAAAAATAATTTTTTTTTGAACTCGCCAACCCTATTTTCAAATGTCCCCCTTTTATTTTTTTTCTATGTTTTATTGGTTTGTTGAACCCAACCCAACTGCCACCCCCATTCAATATTTCCAAATTCTAATTAGTATACATTTAATTTTTTTTTGGAAAATTCCACAGACATGTGGAAGCAACATCCACCAACCAGTAATGTTTCTGTCCACCAGAATCCGGCTAGAACTATCTAGAAAAAATTCGTTCAGTATAAAAATAAACACCTTGATAAATTTAAATCCACACACACACACTCACACAAATTCATATACATAAAAATGCATTCATCAATTTTTACCCATATTTTGATCTGAATTAAATTTTCGGATGACTTTTACTTCACCATCTGAAATCAAATCGTTGCACAGTCTATTATGTTGGGACTAAAATGAAGCCACCTAATTCATTTAAAAAAAATTATTTTTTCTTGGTTTAGGTAATTAACATGATCAATCCGATCCTAATTTCTAGAATTGGGGCATGGAATGCAAGTTGATGTTCCAAGGAATTTAAATTTTAATCACCCATAACAATGTAACTTCATCATCTCCAACAATCCGAGTCCCGATAAAGGTTTGAGGATCACACATGAATTTAATTAAGAAAAAAAATATAAATGAATGTTCACATCATTTGGATTGATGGTTAATTATATAGTATCTCATCCACAATGATCTTTTCTTGAAATATTTGAGGTCAAAGTTCTCTAGATCATCTATACACACTTCAAGAATTCGTGATAACACTAATCATTGAATTCCAGGTGCAAGAGTGGAGCTAAAAAGAATCCTTCGATGTCTCAATGATCACCACAATATTTTTCCTTTGATCCATGATAATTATTTAAGATCAAATGCTCAGAGAAACCCTTTCTATAGGATGTGAGGAGAGATTATCTCTTAAATTCGGGTAAATGAATAGCCCCTCAGAAATGGGCACCTCTTTTCTTATATATTAGAAACTAAACACCTAGAAAGGGTTCCCCAAACCCTATATATAAAACCCACTAAATAAGGTACAAATGACATGTTATGACTAATTAACCATGTCACAAACATCACTTATATTTTATCACCTACTTTTAATATATAATAAATATATTACATGATAAAAGTGAGTCATTATCTTTGCTCATAATTCCCACAAATATTAAATGAACTTGAATATTAAAAATAATATATGTTTGTATAATATTACTTCATGTATTCACTTAATACCTTGTGAATACTTTAAATAAATAAATTTAACTCTAATTACTCAATACTTGAATAATAATGAATTTATTTACTCGTTGGTTGTCATTTTTTCTTAGACAAGTCTCATACCCTATGCTGGGTCCCACCATGTACTAAATTCCTATTCATTAGAATAGGGAATTATCTTGAATACACTATTGTGTGTGACCCTATAACCCGTTTTCTCGATAGCAGTGAATACTATTCACAAACCATGAACAAAGTCTAGAAACTCATCATGACCCCTAAGGAGATAAGGAAAAGTCGTAGCAATGAAAATGTTTCCTACAAACACACACCATGTAATATAATCCCTTTGTCTTGTGATATCTCAAAAAGAAGGACACACACTTTGTTTCATCATCCTTTATTGTTTTATTATGCATTGACCTAACTGGATGGACTTACCTTCTTCTACCATGTCCATGGATTTAATTAAGATACTATCATCCTAATCAACTAGGATTGAGATATAAATTCCTTTCAGGAGTGACAAATATTATCATTATTATTCAATCAATTTCATACCACCAATGATGCACCTGATGCAAGCTAACTCACTATGACATCAATTTCATAGTTTTAATCTTGCATCAAAATACACGATCAAATAGAATATACTGATAATATTATTAATTTAGGAGACCATTAAATGTGTTCGCATATTAGAACTACTAATTACTCCTGAAACATGTGGTGTTACTATTGGTGGGTTATTGCTCATTATCTCATGTACTTGAGATCACCAAGTGTGAAACTCATGATAAGAAGTTTCAATGTTTATAAACCCCCAACACATGATGGTCAAACATCATTTGTGTTCTATTAGAATGATGTATCTAGACCATAGGACATAAGTTTAAAATTATTATCATGGTATCTCCAGGTTCTCAATATATCTTAGGAACTTCTATAATCTTTTGATATGACATTTAATCAAAAGAAATTAACATAAATATTGATAGGTGTTGGAGATATTAACAATGTAATTCTTTAATATTTAGTAGAGTAGAGCATACATAAATGTTTGAATATAGTAGAAAATGAAGAAGAAGAAGTGGAGAAGATAAAATCCTTGGGATACACCACACCATGGGCCTAGGGCCTAACTCTATGTATTCCCACTAGCAGGTGAAAATATGATGCAAATAATATATCCCCATTGACAGCCCTTATCCCCCCTTTTTAATACCCCATCCCACCGCATAACTACCCCTAGACCCATTACAACCATAACCCTGACCTTTATTTAGTAACCCAACCAACCACAACAAATTCTTAACAAAATAATAAGGCATTTACATATTTTACATTGGAAATTAAAAGAAAAACCACCCCACATTATTAACACCCATATACTTATCAAAACCCACCCCTTGAAAATACAAATTTTCCATAAGGTGGAGGTATTCTGGGTTGTCTCATCAGCTGAATGGACCATCATTCTCTTGTATCCCTTTCTAATCCTCTTCCTCCTCACTTTGCCACTCAAAACACTCATATACCATCAATTTGAGTCCCTTCTATAGACACCAGTGTCCCATAACAATTTTTTTCCAAAATCACAGAACAATCCTTTATCTTTTCTTTCCTCAAACTCATCTTTGGATAGATTTCTTACTCATTTATAGCATGGTGAAACATCAAATGTTATTTTCATTTCATTTCCACCAGCTGGTGGGATGAGACTGATTTCTGGTTGCAAATCCTTTCCATTCCAGTATTATTATTTATATTATTCCAAAACATTGGTTCCTTAACTATTCCTTGTATCACCAATCCCCTCTCCACTCTCCTAGCCAAAGTTAATAGAAGTGTTTTTCTCTATGGTTTGAATGTCAACACTAAAATCCCAGTTTCAGGCTTCAATCCACCTATAAAAAAATTGCCTACCATTTTTCAGTTAGGTCCGAAAATTTCAAGGCCACAAATTCAAATTCATCAACTTATTCATCCAAATATTCTATTTTCCACAACTCCTTCAAAAACATCAATGGATCTTCCTCCACAGAACAATAATATATTCCTAATAAATCCTCCTTAATTTGTGTCCATGTGAGATATAGTTTAATTAACCTCAAAGATACAATCCAATACTACACCATACCTTCCATATTCAATTATTCCAAATAAACCTTCAACTCCTATTAGATATTCTATATTGAGAAGTATGTTTCTGCTCATACTATCCATGAAACTTGATCTATAGTAGAAAAATTTGGCATCCCTCCTAGTTTGGAACGCACACATAGTGCTTCCTCTTATATTTCACACATACCTTCACCTCATACCCTAGATGCTACTCTATTTACTCTACCTATATCCTTAAACTAGTCATTCATTAATATACAATAATATATTTCCCGTTATCATCTCCTCATTCCACATGCACTGTAAAATTTCTTTCAAGATGAGATAGTGTTGTCAATACATCCTACATTTGTATTTTGCAGTCCTTGAAGCACTGCTTCCTAATGTTGTTGTCCTACCTCATAATATTGGATTATGGAGTGCATGTCCTCTACCGTTGAATCCAATTTTAATTTTTTTCTCCATTATCATGGTCATTTGTTGGTGCAATTTATTCAAGTTCTTCTAGTGAGTAAACTACATCTGTTTCTCCTCACGAACTAGGTCCTCCCTCCTCAGGTGTGGCTATTGTGTACGTTTCATCCTACATGAGCAGAAGGAAATCAAGACACACCTCCTTTGAGTGATGAAATAATATTTAGTCTATTAGTTACAGGTGAATCTTCTAGTCGTAATCCAATAGATGTTTCTCATTGTAGGTTGATGTGCCAATCTGTAAGCCATGACTTCCAATGAAATCTCTCTCCCAAAATTTATCTCAATGAAAGCAACAATTGATAGGTTCTAGAGATAGTAACAATATAATTATTTAATATAAAATAGAGTAGAGTATACATAAATTCCTGAATATAGAATAAAATAAATAAGAATAAAAATTTGAGAAGAGAAACTTCTTAGGAGATGCCCCACCCCAGGTCTAAGGCCTAGCCCTCCATATTCCCACCAGCAGTTGAAAATTTGATGCAAATCATTCGTCCCCTAACTAACCCTATACTCCCAATTTAATACCCCATATCACTACCAAACTACCCCATCCCATTTAAAATTCGACCCCAACCTTTATTTATTAACTCAACCATCCCCAAAAACTTCTTAACAAAATAATTGGGAATTTACATATTTTCCCCTTGAAATTAAAATAATCCCCACTCCACATTATTAATACCTGTATAACTATCAAATATAATGGTAACATAAGTATCAATACTATTATGGTGAGGTAAACAATGTTTATATCAAACTATATACATAAAATTGTAATCAAAGTACATACATGAGTTTTGTATAGGATACCCACTCACAACATATGATGGTATACATTAAGAGAAATTGGTTATTTCCTACTGATATGTATATCTCACACCCTACATGAGCACTATCATGTTCATATAGACCACTTTTCTACTATAAAAGTCCAATCATAGGTTTCCCAACAGATTGAGTAGGAGAATCTAGAAAAGTACTAGAGACGTGGTGGAGGTGAGGCTCTGGGTTGGTAGTGGAGCATTATTGTATATATTTTTTATTATATATATATATATTATTGGACTGGTGGAAGATATATGGGATATATGACTGCACGAGCTTCATAGAAAAATGTTATAATATGGTTTATGTTTGTTTGTTAGGGTTTATTTAATCTTTAATTCCATACATACTATAATTGTCTTTTATGGATTATGTGTATTTATTTATTATTATGAGTGGTTGTAATATTGAGAGTATAGTCTCTATAACATTGATCTTATACTCTAACCATTTTTTGGTATCCTCTGATGTATGGGGTTGGGCATATGAGTCCCTTTAGCACAACAAAATTATTTACCATTCCAGTGATTTTAGCCAAGGTGCTATAAAATGGTATCAAATTATATTTTGGTTGTTTAACTATTTAGGAATTTGTAGTCAGAGATAGGAATGTATGGGAGCTGGATATAGGCCTTAGTGTTGGTCTATCATGAACCCTGGTTCAGTGGGAAGTCCATGTTACAAGGGTTAGGGGACTGTAATTATTGATTTTTTTTGTTACAATTGATATGTTTATTTAGGTATGATGTATTGATTTTCCATTGTTATTTATGGTTTTACACTTCTCCCAGAGTGGAAAGATTCATACATACATGAATTATACTAGTCATACAGATTCTTATGGACATGTGTGAACCTTTCAGAGATTGTAAACCATTTTTTAATAAGAAAATTGTTTCAATAAAACTTGTTTGGAATGAAATTATAAGGTTTTGGAAAGGGTTTTGGTAAGGGTTTTGTTAATTAAAATTTCAACCATAAGTTAATATGTGTTTTATTCAATAATATATTATTATTGGATTAATTAGTTAAAAATGATGCTAATGGTTTGTATGTTTTATCATATTATGATTATATAGGCCCTACAAGAAAGTCATTCATGGTAAGCTTAAGTGGATTAGTTCAGGAATTTGATGATTTTATGATGTTGGAGAGAGGATTGTGTTCTTGAGATATGGTTCCGAGTGGGAATGAGTTTCCTTGGTATGTTTTATAACCTAAAATAAGAAATACATATAGATTTCCTTAGGATTTAGGATGCAAAGAAAATTTATTACATGCAATATTGTGGTTGTTCTCAAAAGTAATGATCATAGGGTTTCTTATTTGGGTTGGTTTTTGGTATGGATTTATATGGGATTGTGTGAGGTGATCCTAGATGGTCAGGTCAGGTGTGTGTATGGCATGGATAGATACCTTGGAATTTTGGGGTGTTAGTTGAGTGGAATGCATCATACAGTTGGTTGGGAATTGGTAAGATGCTTCAGGTTGATGAGAAAGAGAGAAATAAGGGTACTTCTGTATGGGTGTGTTAACATGTAAGGGATGAATATAAATTCTATTAATCACGTGATCCTATTATGAATGATAGGTGGCCCATGAAACCATGATCCTGGTTCTATGATCGAGTTATACAAGAGTGTATACCTACTTTTGCTTCATATAATATTGAGATGTGTTGTAAGGAAAATCCTGTAAGAGAGATCATAGGAGGTTCACTATGGACATGAAAAGTGAGTGGTTTGGGTAAAGGGGTTCTAATGTGGAAATGAGTATTCATGTTGGATACATGTGATGATTTTTTAGTATTTGGAGTGTTGTAATGAGTAGTGTATTTGGTCATTAGGAATGCTATATGTTCCAAGAGATACCCAGAAATGTAGTAATATAGAATGGAAATATGTACCCCATTAGTTTTCAATTTCTTAGTGTGACTCATGGTAATTTAGTGGGTTTTGGTTATGTGGTCTCTATGGAGTGAGATGATAGATGAGTTCAGTGAGACATCAAAGACAAAGGTATCTCATAAGTTGTGGTTTTTATTGAAGGTTTTTTTATCAATTGTTGATGGAAGCATGGGATATATGTAACAATGATATAATAATTATTATCTTGGATGATAAAGTTATTAAGAAGTGGTATAAGGGAAGTGATATAGTGGGGATCCCACCAATGACTGTTTGTGGGTGTAACTATTTATAGATAGATTTAGTGAATGAAATGGGTGATGTTTTTGGTAAGTGTGGGATTAGAAGCAATTTGATTTTTTAGCTAGATATTGGGTATGAGTTTATTGGTTTCATACAATCATTGAATTATATATTTTCCTGAAAATTGGTTTTAGAGATTGGGTGTGTTGGTTTGGAAGGGTGACGATAAAGATACTTCTATAGTGAGGAACACATTTTCGGTCACTTTGTATATGATTCACTCTTTGATATGATAGTGTGGTAGTGGGATTAGTAGGTGAGCGGTTGTGATATAACATGAGGTACTAGTGTAAAAGTATGCGAAATCCATTTGGTTCCTTAATAAACACCATAACTAGAATTCTATTTTGAGTAAAGTATTCCTTAAAAGAACAAATCAAGTAGAATTTGATATTTTTTCTAAGAGGGACTTAGATTGAGGGAATGTCAATGATCGAAAGGAGATAATGATGATAGATTTAGTTGGATTGATAACTCAACCATGAAATTACACTGAGTGTTGGGTTTGGACATTGACGTGGACATTTGGTGTGATTTCATGATGCATCTGGGAGTCAAAGAATCATTATCAGGTTGTGGTAATGGTGTATTGGATTGGGAGGTCAAGCGCTTTTAAGAAGGGTTGGGTGAAGAAGGATCAAATAGTGCTATGATTCGGAATCAAATATAGTGGAGGATTAAATCTCAAGGGAAAATCATTTTTTATGTGCATGTGTATTTCAATGATTGGACTGGAGGATTATCAAGAAAAATATGATGTATTTGAGTTCAGTGCATGGGTAGTTGGACGCACCCAAATCAGCTTGGAATTATGATTAATATGTGGTATTGTATTATGATTGATGTATTAGAAATTCTAAGTGGTTCTCAATTATTATAAATCATGTGGATGGGAGTTTTTAATGACCAATGTTGTGATGGGTCAGAGCGTTCAAAGGAAATTTGATTTTTTCTGTCCTGGAGAAGGGGTTATTTTAAAATTTTTGATTCATATTTGAATTTTTATAGTTACAATATCCCAAATAGGTTTTTTATAAGTGTGGGATTTGATGTTTTTTTGGGTCATCGGTAGAAATATGGAGAAGTTGGTCTCGGTGTGGGGTAAAAAATATGTTACACATAGAAGATCATGTCCCAACTAGGGGTGCTTTGGTGTGGTGAGTGTACAATATAAGATTAAATTTATGGTGTCTTGGGAGATATCACATTATCCTGAGATGTTTTATTGTGAGGTATTATTGAGGGGTAAAGTGTCACACCAAAACCTAGGGGTTTTTGTTCTATTAATCACCCTATGATGTTTTCTTATTCTCCACTCGAGGGAGGAATGATGCCATGAGGTCTAGGGCCATTCCATAATAGGTGGAATCTAATTTTTGGGTTTTCTTCTTAAGATGGAAGTTCTACCTTGACCCATTGAGTCATCATACATTTCATCCCTATAGTCAAGGTGTTGTGTTAGGAACTTTTGGGTCATGCCGCAACTAGACCTGAGATTGGATAATTTCACCGTGACACCTCTAGTCACACCATAATTTAACCTTATACAGTTTTAGTAGGAGTAGACCTATATTTTCAAGATCATCATCCTTTTTTATATCCAACCAAATGGTCATATGGAGGATTCCATCTTGGATGAACCTATCCCCTTTTTTCCTCCCCTTTGAGCCCCTAGTTTCCCCTTAATTGGAATTGGAGTGGAAGTTTTTTCACCACATTGAAGAAAGGTAATCCCTCCCTTTACTCAAATTACCTCCCACTTCTTCTCATACTTATAATTTTTGATAAATCTATTCACGTGTTAGAGAAAGATTCCCTCATTCAATGGTGGAATATTCTCCAAATCACATGGATTTTTGGTGCGATGGTCAGAGGATTCCATGTGAGGATGAACATGAATGTTTTCATACCGTTTTAATAGAGGTAAGTATTTTAGTAATTTTTTTTAATTTTGGTGATTCAGGGTGAATTTACATGAAAAATAAAATATGAATTTGGGTCCTTTTCTCATGGGTAAGTGGTCCCATACCAATGATACAAAATTACATGTGTTTATATATTATTTTCCTTGATTGTATGAAATTTCAGTTTGGGTGATTTAGAGTGGTATTGAGAGTTCCATGAGTGAGATTTTTTATGGCATGGATCCTCCTAGTTATTGGAGTGAGTTCTCCCTTATAGTTATGCAATTTAGAATTTTCCCATTGACTTTGTTGTCAGGAGTGAGGATACTAGTGGGTTATTGAGTAATTATTTAATCTATAAATGAGTTTTGAATATCCTAGGACGGTTTTCCTTGAGCCAATGTGGAAAAAATGTTTGACATGGGCCTAGAGGATTGATCAGATGACTATGTATCTCAAGTAGTTGGGAGAACCCTTTGTGGGGTGGATTGTAGTCTTAGAGTTTTGTATGAGCATGATAGGTCCTATGGGGAATAGTATAGTGTGATGTGGAGGAGGTTTTTCACCAGATGACATTCTTGAGAGATATCTTATACATGTGACCTGAGTATCAGTCATGGGATTCATGTTCTCATGGCCTGAAAATGGGTTTCCATGGGGATCATAGTGTGTTTGTCTTTTCATGGTACTTGGGTTTGAGATGAGGATGATGATGTAGGAATTTGGAAGTAAAGATAGATCATTCTAATGAGACTAAGGATAGGTAGTGCCTACATGTTTTGGGATAACCATGTTGTGATCGATGTAGGTTGGTATTAGTGAGTAAAGACTAGGATAGGTCTGAGGAGACTTATGGATGCCTTTATGGGTGAGATTAGAATGTCGATTGGTTATCAAGTTCGGACCTATGTGATCTGTTCTGGCATGAGAAGATTCTTATTGAGGCTATATAGATAACATGAAATGATTTGAGTTATGAGCTAGGTCATGAGTGACTAGTTCCCATGTTGTGAGTTGTGTGCAGGGTGTGTTGGATGTATGGGTTATTAACTAAGAGCTGGGAATTTAGGTGGTGTTTCCATGTAGATAATAATACCTTATCTATGTGATTGCCTTGTGTATGTGAGATAACTATGGAACCCTCCCCCAATGGGATGGATTGGATTATTTGAGAGGTCAATATGTTATGAAAAACTTAGATAAAATTCTATTTTTCCTAAGAGGTATGATGTTATCCATGGGAGCTACCCTAAGGGGGATGGTTTAGCTCATGCGGGGGGATGGATTTGTTTTTTCCCTCATCAGTTTCTAAGACCTATATATGTGATCAACCATGAGACCTACCTTATGATAGTCTAGTTAGACTCATATGGTAGGTTTTCTCTGTTGTTAACCTCCTTAGGATCCACAACATGTATATGTTATTAGACATGATACATACTTATTGTTGTTGGTTCAGCTTATGCAGGAGGTTGTATCTATTATTTCCTTCCTTAGGATCTACCTATGATATGTTTCACTAGTTAGGATGTGGTAGTTACTAAGAAATTTTTTAATCACTGAGATATGATCTCCAATTTATTGTTTCCCATGGGACCACTGAGGGTGGATCCCCATCCACTCCATAAACTTGAGTTAGGATATGTTTCTCATTTCCCCTAATGGGATTCCTATGAAATGATGTTGTGATAGAAATAGTCCACCATATGTGATCAGACTAGGTATGGTTGGTTGTTGTAGTGGTTTGGATAGAAAATGATGACCTAACATGTACTCTTGTATGTCATGTGTTTCTATTATTTTTTTCCTCATTAATACATATGTATATGATAGGATCATATTTGGGGAACCTGGGGAGACACAACTGAGATGTATTTTTGACACCATACATGATAACCCAAATGCATGTGCCACTTTTACATTATATAGGTTAAATAATAGGTTTCACAATGGATTGGTATAGATAAGAATAATAAGGACTATATATGGTGTTGAGGTGAGGTGAGGTATGGATCAAGGTTGGTAGTGGAGCCACTGTATATTTTCTTCCTTTTGTATTTTGTTTATGTGATAAGATTAGTGGTGGATCTATGGGACATAAAAATGCATGATCTACATAACACATTGATATAGTGAAAGAGATCAGAGGACTAACTTCTTATATATTGAAAAATAGGAATAGAGGCATGAATAAGAGAAAAAAGATAAATAGAAGAAGGAGAAATAACTTGTGAGGCACTACTTCTCACCCAAGCCTTACAACCAAATTCCCAAGCCAAAGGTTGATTCCCTAAAAAATATTACCTCTACATCCCCTTATTAACCATTTTCTTCTACTTATAATGAAACCCCTCCTCTTTATGTGGGAATAGAACCATCCCCCCTAATCGACTCACAAACCCCCCTCCACATGACCCTAAATCCTAATACCCACCTAATAGGATAGAATAAATACCTTGTAAAGACACTCATGGCCTTGCTGGGATAAAAAATCTATCACTGGTCACACCTTGAATATAGTCTTTTTTTTCAAGACTGAAGAAATGGAGGTCCTTTCCTGCCCCACAGAGATCCTCCACTATTAACTCCCTCTTTATCTTCACCCAAGAACACCACCCATAGTTTGGGATCGACACACCAATGTAGGGAGCTATAGTGCCTCCCACTCTTTAAACACAATCCCTTGAACTTGGTGTAAAATTTCACACCCGATGGGAGGTTTCTAACTTGGAGTCTCTTGGAAAATAATTATCCCAGAATCCCTCCCCCGTCTGACCAGTTGGGGAGGTGTCCAATTTAGTAGTTTTATATCTGAATGGTCTGATGGATACCATGGTTTAGATCACATACCTGATGAGAAATCCATGACCTACCACCACTTTAATGGTTTCCAATGACACCTGTGAAGGAAAGCTCCACATGTTGAGTTAAGTTCATTACTTGAAGCTGAGTCTCATAGTTGTGTATGAAGACCCAACTGTGAATGTCTTATTTGAATCTATGAAAGAAGTACCCGAAGTATTGTGGATTGGGTTAGAGAGGTAGTAAAGACACCATATATTTTAATTGTTCTATATAGTCCTATAATGACCCTAACAATTGTAATGCGACCAATTCCTCATAAGGATTTCAGATCTATGACTCACTAAACTGTTCTATGAGTTTCCCTTTGAAAGTTTTCCAAGACACTCCCGGATGAACCTCATGCACTATGTTGAAATAGTAGACTACACCTTCTTCTATACCAATATACACAAGTTATTACTTAACATCACCCAATGTAAGATTTATGTGAAATTAAAGTTTATCACATGTGATTGAGCCCCTAGGGTCCCTTCCTTCGAACACCAGGAGTTCCAACCGTTTTGTAGTTGTGTGTTGGTTAGTTCCTATGTCAACGTGAATTGAAGGGAATTTGGTTCCCCTAGCTTTCCAAAGTACAATGTCGATGGATCAATTATATATGATATATCATCTTCCTTCAGATGTGATACATTCTCTACGAAGCATAAAATGCCAGTAATATAATTGTGGAGTTTCACTTGTTCCTTTTAGAATTCTGAAAGCTCTGAGAGCTCCTGCTCCTAGGTTTACTACTTCACAATGATACCATTTATTATTAATGTGATTTTGGAGAGAAGATATTATATGAATCTCTGTCACTGGTTGACGTCATCCTGGAAAGCATATTTCCAAGTTTTCATTGTGCTGGTGGCCTGCCTATGAATTTTTTGGAGGAGTGGCGGTAGCTTGTAGTGCGTGAGCTGGTGAACATGAGCATAAGATGCAACTAGGATTCGACAACATGCACCTAAGAATAAAGGGACCTATACACATTAGCATCCATTTACCAAGACACCATCATGGGGGAACATTTGATTCAGTGGTAGGGGTGGCCAGAGGAAGATGCTACATGGGAGGATGAGTTGGTCCTCTAGAATCAGTTCCCTTCTTATAGTCTTATGGACAAGACTAGATTTCAAGGGGTGAATCGTAATAGATCCAGAGATATTATAGGGGAATTTAAGGTATATTATAGAAAGGGAAAATCTATCCAGTAAGGTTGCTTAGTCCATTAGGCCATGTGGCATGGGGGAACCGATTGTTGTTATAAGCAGTGGGGGGTCAGCTGTACTGAGGGATTCCATTTTATGTTATTAAATTTAAGATTGGATTGGGTTGAGATTAATATGGGGTTTCTTATAATTTATCATTATCCTTTTCCCCATGTAATTCCATTTCTTCTTATTGAATAAAAACTAAAGGATTGAGTTCTATAACAATTTATGGTAGTGGATCCCCTTCGAGAGGGATCGAGTCTACTATTTGATATGTGTATTTCATGTATGTAATTTAGGGTATTTTAATACATGAATTTATATATTTAAATGATTAATCTTTCTAATTTGTTAATGGTTTGATTTTTTTTATGTTTTATGGAGGGATATAATGGATTCTTGGAAAATGAGAAATTAGAGATGAATAGAAAATTAAGCTGAAGGTTTGACAAAAATCCTTATAAATATACACCCTCAGTTACTCCTTTGGGGGTATTTTAGAGGAAGGATCAACTCATATGACAACTAGTACTAGGGAAAACCACTACATATCCCTAATGCCACCACATTTCTATATATTTTTATTTATTCTTTTATACACTATCTCATGGATAACATGAGTGGGTGATTTCCTTATGTCATGTAATTCATGATGAATGTGGATTGAATGTATAAGGTAATTAATTTTTTATTATAATTTATTTTGTAATTTCATATTAGTTCTTTAATTATATCTCTTTCTTGATTCTTATTTCATGAACGTTGTGAGTGGGGTTAGAAAAAGGGTTTAATTTTTTTTCTTTGAGAATAACCATTGCCTGAGTTAATTAAATAATTTTGTTTATATGTGAGGTCTAGGGTTTATATTTCTTCCATGACCATTGGTTTAGTGATTTTCTTTTTCATTTTTATAAATTTCAAAATTTTGTAACCGTGTGGTAAATAATGAAACCCATGTGGATATCACTGTTACTATAATATCTCTAGTATGGGTGGTGGTTAGTGATAATATCCCTAGGCTTGGGGATGGTGATTCCAATAGTAACCTGAGCCTGGTCATTAGAGAGAAGCCAGGTTCCTCTAGTGTATTATCTATATCACACAAGCTAGACCATGTCAGGATCTCTATTTCATTAGGGGATTCTTTATAGAATATATCATTGGGAGTCAAAACTTTAGAATTGTTTCGAATAGTTGGGTGGTGATGTTTTGGGAAATAATTAAAATGAGTGGTTGGAATTCGGAGTACCTATGTGGAAGAGGAGTCTAGCTAGACTGAACATCTAGAGGATGGTTTAAGAACAGGTCACAGAATTCATGTTGTGGGAATTAAATAAGATAATCCATCATTGGATTATACTGACTGTGAGGAGGAGGTTTAGACCAAAGTTTATTTTTTAGTTGGGTATGAAGAATGGAATGAAAAATGGTTTTGATTCTGGGGACTACTCTACTAACAAAGATAAAAAATCTAGGATATGAAAATATTATTCCAACCATACTAAGATGATGAAGACCATATATAGGGTAAGGATTTTGGATCTATGTTTCGTGTACACTCTCATAGTAAAGGGTATGAAGTGTTAAACATGTTTAAATACCAACTCCAGCTAGCAGTTCCTATTAAGGATAATATCAAAATAGAAGGCCCTGACCCTAGGGAGGATCAATCTACTATAGATCAGGGGTTATTGGATGGTTATGCCACTTCAATAAATCAATTTAAGATAAAGTTGGAGGGGGTGAAGCTAGGGAGTAGGAAGTAAAGGCAGACTAGAATCTTCTTTGGATCCGCTTTTGCATTCCAAGGAGGAGAGGGTGGAATAGGAATATACCATATTATCTTAATTAGAAGAAATACTCAGAATGTATGAAATATAGATTGGGATGGACACCAATAATGAACAATCAATAGGGATCAACACCCAAGACCGCATATTGACCCGTGGTGTTAAAGAAGAGAATATCAGTGTGGCAGAGTATCTAGTAACCTGAGATAAGATAGAATACTGATTTGAGGATCTAATTAAAGCTTATCCAAAGAGGAGGGAATTCTCCATTTACTAGAGTTTACATAGGGTGCATGGATCCAATATTTTAAAATTTTATCTGAAACATCAAGTAGTGTCATATGTAGTTTAATTTTTTTCTCTGATAGTTGTTTGTTTGAGTTCCCACTCAACCCTAAAAAGGGTATTTTTTTGAAAATGTAAAAACAAATATTTAGAGTGATTGTATATAGTTCAATATCTTGTTTAATTAATTAGAAAATCAAGCCTTATTTTTTCCAAGTACCTTTAAACTTAGAAAAAATGATTGTATAATGCTCATTCTAAAAAATGGAAACTATACAAAGTAGAATCTCATGGTTCTATATAGTGGAAATACCAGTTCACCTACAAATGTTTCATATTTGATGAATATTGATTATACATAAAAAACATTAAATTTAAGAATAATATATCAATATAATCACATGTTATCTCTAATATATAGAATAAAATGAGTTTAACAACATGAAATAAATTATAATAAAGAACCAAAAGCAGAGAGAAATGAAGAATCATGAAGATAATTATACCAAACCAAGTTCTCAACATATGTTATCACCAAAAAACAATATTGGATGATAATGTAGTGTGTCATTGGTACCTTCGAGTACATCAGTAACATATTACTGCATGATTTTTTGACCCTATATGCTTTGAGTTATCAATGGAGAATACATTAAATTAATCATACAAACTTGGTGTTATCAATATTTTAATGATAGTCATAGTATGTGTTATGGTTGAAACTGTTTATTAAGATCTGTCACAAATCATGTTGAGTTTCACGATGAGTTTCAACATAGTTCTAAGAATTATCTTGGCCCCTATTAGCCTTGTGAATCTATGTAATCTTTTATTGAAGGTTTCATTATGCACATTTCATTATTCTATATTTTTATATGAACACTTTTTATATATTTCCATGTAAATTTATTCTCTTCATATAAATTTATAGGAACTTGGGATATATAGTAGGGAGTAAGCCCAGGTGGACGATCTCAAACACCAATACAATTTACATATTAAAGGAGGGTTCACATATTATTATTAACTACCTAGGGGTAGTGATGTAATTACATTTATTTTAACTAATTTCCTTATAGGGAGATATTATGAAGGGGGATTACTTTCTAGGGGATCAATCATGTATTCTTTTAGAAGGAGGCTATTAGCCTTGGTTTGGAGAGAAGTTTTATACTCTCAGGAGTGACATTGTAATTGATAGAAGGTTATTTGTAAGTGTTTCAATTCACATTAATAGTAAAATTCACTAGTCCTTTACTCTTGATCTGGAATATCTATCACTTGGTGCTTTCATTGAGAGGATTGGAATCTTAGACCATATAGAGCTTATAGAAGGATTTTTTTGTTATATTTTTCTCACCAATGAGATTGTGCATGTCTAAAAATATCAAGATTAGGATTAAAAAAATGGAAAATATGGTTTAAGAGTTGAAGGTAGGAATCCAGTGTTAGCTGAAATTAGAAATGATGGTGATAGAAATTCATCAGAATATGTAGGAAATTTCAGTGACTCTATACCATCTCAAAAAATTCATGAAGAACCATGAAGAGAGTTCTAGACATGTAAAGGAGAAAAAAATACAAAGTGGAGGATGATGATGGAAGTTTTACAATAGAGGTAGTGGAATGTGATTGAAATAATATAGCATCAGAAGAAGGTAGAGGAATGAACGATGCAGAGCAGGGAGAGTTGTATGCAATTACAAGGAATATAGAGATGCCAATTTTCTTTGTAGAAGATATAGGATTGTGGATTAACAATGAAGAGATTAAATTTTCAATCCATCAGACTTGTGAAGAGTAAAATATTCCGCTGGATCAGTTGAGTATGGATGAAATGGTCCGGTATTGAATGATTTCACTAAAAATAACCATAATCGATATCATGTGGATGCAAATCAAAGATTTGTTTCTTGGACGCTATGGTAGCATGGTAGAGGAATATCTAGTTATTTTCATGAAGAAGTTGTAGTATATTGGTTAAGTGTACATGTATATAAAAAGGTTTGAGAATGTATCATTGCCGGTATCCAAGTTTTTGGAGAAGTGGTACATGAATTTATTCATCTGGAGACCGAAGCTAAAAATAGGTAGAACAATGATAATAGGTGAACTGAAAAACAAGGAATGATTTCTAAACTTGTCTAGGAGAGTTGAAGGGTATTGATGGTAAAAGGAACTATTAATCAGTTTGAGGTACAAAATATGGGAAGCATGGATGGAAATTAGGGGATAAGATAGGATTCCAACTCAATAAGAATAGTGGAAGAGGGATATGTGAATGAGAAGAAGGGTGGAAACACACTAAGGTGTAAGGTAACCAATAACATGTCCAAAGAATAATTTTAGGAGAGAACCAAGGGATTGTGTTATTCTTACAGAAAAAGTTTATCCTAGAACATAGATTTCCCAAAAAATCCATAAAATGATGGTTTGGGAATGTGTAGATCCCCAAGAAGAGGAAGAAATAGAAACATAAGGTTTTTAAGAGAAGGTTTTAATATATGGGAATGCCTTAGAAATGGAAATTCTAGGGATGAAGAAATGTGGAGTGAATGAGGCAAATGAATAATGTGTCAAATATATAATGATGAAGGGTAGTGTTGAGGGAGTATGACTGCTTATACTTGTGGATAAAAACACTAGCCATAATTTTATCTCCAAGTGGATGGTTAAATCCCTTACAGTGAAAGTATAAGGACCTGACCTTAAAACATTACATAATCTTGAATTAAATGAATAATTCACATTGAGGATCTTTTTAGGTTTATATTTTTAGAGAATTAGGACATAACTATTACATATAAACATGAAAATTACACGTAGACACTACTACTCAGTATCCATTTTTTTTTTCATAAAATAAAAACTATTAAAAATATACATGTCTAGTTCCAAGTTTTTGACATCATGACTTTTCTTTGATCCCATACTTGAACCTATTTATCATTAATTACTATGGAAAACATTTCAAAAACTTAGGATGAGCATAAAAATCTCAGTAAGGGTTATAATATAAGGAAAGGAAACATTAACCCATGAATAAATACAAATCAATGAAACCATACTTTTCAGTCATAACATACCTCATGAAATCATAAGATTTATGAATAACACATAGAAATCATAAATCATAAAAATAAATTATGGCATACAAAACACACTTACATTGTAGCTATCACAGCTACAAATGGAGTTACATTGGAATACCCATCATAGTATATTCCCTAAATCTCTTAGTATAAACATTAACGTTTACGTCCGTCATGTTATCCAATTCATTGGAGAGCTATCTCAGGCTCACCCACCCTTGGTTTATCATGGAACCAACCATATACGTAAAAAATTACCAAGATCCATAACATATTCATAACACATAAAACCATCTTAAAGTAAAAATAAAATTTTCACATTCCAATAATAATATATCATATCCATATATTGACATAATCAATGCTTCATCAAACCATTTTCAAAACCATTTAAAAAATTTAATAAATAGATTTTTGAATAAAAGTGTCCCATACCACTTTGATGATTTTAAAGGAATTAACATTTTAAAACATTAATGTTCATATAAATAAATCCTTTAAAACATTTTTAAAACATGGAAATTGATGAGAAATATTTAGAAGAATAAATCTTTAAAACATTTAAAACAATATTTTAGTTAAAGAGTCTCATAACACTTGAGAACACTTGACTAAACATAATTAAAGAATAAAATACAAAAAACATATAATATCATGAGAATAAGAATATTCATGATATAATATTTCAAAGGGAAGTATATACACCATATAAAAGTTAATTGGTTTATAAAAAACAAATAAGTTTCAATGGAAAGTAAATTGAGACAAAGTCCCTTGCCAAGATCATATTATTGGATTAAGGATAAATCAATGACATAATTATGAGTGAAAAATAAGAATAAACCAAATATAAGTGGATATTAAGTGTAAAAAAATCAGAGTTCATTAAAAAATATTCATATCACAACATAATCAAGAAGTATAAGTCTAACCCTAAAGAATTGAAATTGGGTTAAGAACTTCTCTTACAGAAATTCGACAGCCTAATGGCATCACTTTAAAATTCAGAAACCAAGTTGATGAGCGAAAAAAGGGTATCTAATCATTTGGATATAAAATTTATAGTAGTAAGGATATAGAATAACATATCCCAACATAATAATATGTAAATTAAAATACATAACAAAAAGAAGTCTTTTAAAAAAGAGGAGGGTGAGAAGTTCCTTTACTGATTTGGTAACTTACAAAACATACACCCCATAAAGGAAGGATCATACAATTAAGATGTAAATACTCATAAATTAAATTATATTACACAAATAATACAACCATGGGTAGTACATACACAAAAAAAAGGAAACAGTGGCAATATAGCATGAATCTCAATGGAATAAAAAGTAAGATGAAAACCCCTTACCATGTTGTAATAAATCGAGTTGTATGACCAAAAGTTAATAACCACAAAATGACTCAAGTAATACCATAAATATAAATATAATAAAGATCATATATATCAAATGGAATTATACAATACACCACATGGAATAAATAAGAGGTGAATGATGGAATTCTCATGAAATCAAAAGTGAGATAAGAAATCCCTTACCACGTTGTAATCAATCGAGTTGTATGACCAAAAGTTAATAACCCCAAAAATAATCACATAATACCATGAATATAAATAGAATAATGATAATATATATCAAATGGTGGTACAAAATACACCACATGAAATAAATAAGTTGCGAACAATGGAAATCTCACGGAATTAAAAGTGGGATAAGAAACCCCTTACCACGTTGTAATCAATCGAGTCGTATGACCAAAGTTAATAACCAAAAAATTAATCAAAAATACCATGAATATAAATATAATCATGATAATATATATCAAATGTAATTACACAATACACTACATGAAATAAATAAGTGGCGAACAATGGAAATATCACAGAATTAAAGGTGAGATAAAAAACACCTTACCTCGTGTCCGACTTGACCCGTTCGTTCGTTAATCTCCCGAATAATAAGATAAAGTCAATTTCTACTTTCTTAAGAACATTTTTCAAGTTTATTATTCCTTTTATATAACTTATTACCATGTTATAAACACTATTCTATCATTTAAGTTAATTATGGTCGTTTTGTCGATATTTGGTACTTGAGTCAAAAATGAACTTCTTATAATTACAAGTTGTTCATGTGGTCAAAAGTCCATTATCTCCAGAATTATATTCATGATTTAGATATAATATATATTATATATATCCATTATATTTATGTATTTATAATATTACATAACATTTCGAGATAAGAAATGAAATGCCCTGTTCGTGGAGACGGTAAACCATACGTACGCATGACCGCTACTTTCATTTCTATTTCATATTTAATGGAATGAAAAATTAATGATACATATGTATATTATAATTAAATTATAATATAATATGATACATATTTTACATAATTTCATTAATTCAATCTTTTATACGTTCCATGTATGTCATGAACGAATCATATCACCTTGATGAGGCGATAGTCCACACTTTCTCAAATGAAATTATATTTTTTACACATATTGGACAGCATAATGGTATGTGTTTAAATAAAAATTAAAAAATAATAGAGAAAATATAAAAATAATATATATAATATATAAATAAAGTTTCATCATAATGGCCACCATGAGAGGCGGTAAGAGAAGATTGAACAATCATCGTTTTGTGAGGCAATAGTTCACTGTCCACAGAAATAGTATGTTCTTTACCCATTAGATGGAGGTGTGTATAAGTATAGTTTGAATTATTCTCATAAAAACAACCTAATATATTGAGGATACTATTTTTGTTATAAAATAAAAAATAAAAAGAGTTTATGGGGTTGTAGAAGTAAAATAAAAAAAGAACTTAAGAGAAGATGTTACCTTTAAATCGGGAATCTCCTTTTGGTTTGAACCAAAAGGTTTACTTAAATTGCCTTCCGCCTAAGGGAAGGATTATAGGATGAGGAGAGAGATGTAGGGATATTAATTGGAAAGAATTTGTATGATTCAAGGGTCTTGAGAAGTGTGAGGAATGGTTTAGAAGTGAGGGAGTTTTATAAGGGGGAGGAGGGACTCTTTAGGAAAGTTAAAAAATATTATTTTATTATATAATGATTTTCAGTTTCTAAAGATCCAAAAATTATTAAAGTCAAATATAAGATGACTCATGTTCAAAATAAAATCGTCCAATTATAATTGTATAGGTTTTGGACATTTTTTAATCTTTATAATCTTATTTATTTAAATCATTCATTAATGAGGGAAACACTGCATCATTATTGTTTCAGAAATAATTTTATTTATTTGATGTCTAAAAATTATAAAAAAATACCATAATGTAGGAAATATTTTTATATTTCAAATGAATATTTATATTCTAAGATATAACTTATATAACCCCATGTAAAAATTTATTTACTATAAGATATATGTTTAAGTCATTTTTGTATTTACTTTAAATTAATTAATATAAAGTGTCATTATCACTCCCAAGTGGCTTTATGGGGTCCCAAAATCAACCCAAGGATGACCATGGTTGTCCATTTATCGACCAATAGTATTTGTACACATTTTAGGGTAATTTTATATTATAATAATAATATTTGTTTACCCTCATTTACCAGATTTACCCTTTAACCATGGTAAATAAAATATTTACTGAAATAAATATTCATAATGTACAAAAATAAAGGTTAACTATTTAAAAAATTTGGACCTCCTGATTCCAAATATGGAATACATTTTTACAAATTCAAAACACATTAGTGGCAGAAATTAATTTAAAATTAATTCCCGTTGTCAAAACAAAAAGCATGTTTTTAAGAAATAATAACTATCAAAAGATTGACACTAGTTTATGCCCAATTTCAAAATGAAATTACTTCCAATGACCAAAATAGGATTAAATGGTAAAAATATAATCTAATTAAACTTTAAAAGAATTTATAAAGATAATCTAACCATATAAATAAGTTATATTAAAAGGTAGTTTGAATTAAAATACAGTATTTTTCACTATTCATAAAAAAATGAACTTTATCAAAAAAATACCAAAATTTCATCCAAAGTAAATTTTGATGTCCCAATTATAAAGAAGAATAATAGTTTTTCAAATAGAAAATATAAAAGTAACAAAAACTATATTTAAAAAGGGTTCGCCAGTAAAAGGTGGTAAAATGACCTTCAAAAGAATATTTGAGTATTTAAGCTTAAAATAAACTTATTTCTTATTTTAAGCCTCTAAAATTTGTTGGATAAATGTAAAAACATTTAAAAAACATATATAGTCATATTTTAGTTAGTTCTGTTCATTTCTGCCAATATAATGGCTAGGCATTAACTACCATTTAAAATAATAATATTATATTATTATTTTTTGGTATGCCCCAACATTGTGTGAAATGTAAGATTTAAAAGAAAATCGTTTTTTCGTATCAGGTATGACATCAATCATAAAGTCCTCTTTAAAGTAAAATTAACATTTAATCCAAAAATATTAATAAATATGAAAATTTTATATTATTTATTTACATGGGATGTTACATATTTTCCTCATTTTGGGAATTGCATCCTCATAATTTTAAAATTGGGTTTGGAAAATTCACTAAAATCCCAACATCGGAAAAAGAGTCAATAAAAATATCACTTTAAAAGAAATAAAGAGAAATGAAATGGTCACCTGAGATAGCCCATACTAGGATTCCATGTAGGAAAACATAGATATAGAAGAGAAACAAACCATCAAAGTTTGATAGAGAGTGATAGAAGACATGATTAGGAGAAAGTTAACCAACAGAAAATCACAAACTTGTGATGGGTTAAATGGTCTTTGATTCCCCAGTAGGAAAAGTTAATGTAAACTATTTTTGTTTTAAGTTACTTTTCATAATTTTGAGGAATTTATTTAAGAGATTGAATAAGAACATAAGGAAACATACTTACTTTTCATGTAGACTTTCATCCTTTACTAGATTTCTTCCACAAACTCATATTTTCTCCAAATGATGAGTATTCAAGATGACTTTTTCACATTGAAAGTGTTATAATCAACTTCTAGAGAATCACATAATCAAAAAAAGATGAACTATATTTTTCTCATGTCTTTTTAAAATAACCAAAACCAATATGGTTAGTACAAGATCAGATAATCTCAAAAAAGGATAATCTTTTACAAAAAGAAAAACTATTCTTAATCTCCAAATTTTTTCAAACAATACCCAAAGTTAAACAAAGATGATTCAATAAAAAATTGTCTATAAAATTCTTCAAAGTAATCCAAATTAATATTGAAACCCAAATCTCATAAGGATTTAATCACATAGTCTTCCAAGATAAATCTTAACATTTATCTCCAAATAACATCAATTACTCTTAAAGTCTCATACTGAAGTGTAATTAAACTAATAACATATTATCTATGATAGGTTAATCATTTCCATAAATAACCCAAATCACCTTATGTCCACAATAAAAACATAAATTCTTCCAAAATAATATTTCAACCATTAATCCAAAAATTAAATCCCATAGTATTTTATTTTCCTTAAGTATATAGTGTTCCCAAAAGAGAGAATGTCTTCCAAAACAACCTTTATTACTTAATCACCAAATAATTTTCCTATACTAAGGATGTCCATTTTATAAAACATAAGTTCCCAAAATAAACTTATTCTTTATACATAAAATCATTTAACATAAAATAATAAGTCATATTAACCAGGTACTTCACATAGGACAGTGGTAGGTGATGCACCCTTGTCGCCCTTCGGTTGTGGGATTGATTCATATGGCCTTTCTGGACACGACAGGTTGTCACCAATCTTACGGGTTGTCCTTTTTATAAAAATAAAAAATAACCCTAACATGTTTTAACATCAAAGGTTTTCTTATACCTTTCATTTTCATCCAAATACATTAAGACCTCAACATCTTATATATTTTCATTTTTTTCACCTCCATATGATAAAATAAAACTATTTCCAATAGAAAGAACATCATACCTTGATGATGGTGTGCATATGGTTTCATAATCATATTGTTCACATAGGTATAAGGTCTATGCATTGGAAAAAATGATTTAGAGATCCTTCAAAATAATTTTCTTCCTTCATCCAAAAACACCTTGTACAACTTGGGTCATATGGGTGTTCACAGAAAAACAGTTTTGGAAAATAATCATGTATGAAATATAAGTTTAAAATATCTGATAAAACATGATTTTTATAAAATGGTCGGACCGAATTTGAGTTGAAATTTCAATCAATGGTCATTTTAAAATACCATAAGTATGTTCTAAGAGACTATATTGTAAAATAAAATATAAATAGGTTGCGCAAGGGTCTCCTTCTTCATCACCTTTTTCAAAATCATAATATGCTTCAAAACCTTGTGATAAGGTAAAATATTTAAAAATGCCCTGATAATTTTTACCTTTCTTGAAAATATGAGAATATTGAGAAAATATGATTTGATTAAATACAACCCATGATCCATGATGATATCGAGGTATAGTGGAGGTGTTTGATATCTCAAACAACTGCTAGCATGTGAGTTGTATGCTAGAAAAAGTTTCACAATCATCTGAACATGACTTTGAAATAATTATTGTAATCATGTCATCAGGAAGAGATATGAATGTCATTTGATATCCTCCTCCTTCCATTTATAACTAAATTTCCTTAATCTAAAAAATTTATAAAATAAGGATTTAACTGAAATAATAGACATATGGACTAAACGTGTGTTTAAAAAAACTCATAATCCCTAAAGTGGTCTAAACCGACCTTTGATACCAACTATAAGGAACCAACCTTAAAACATTACATAATCTTGAATTAAATGAATAATTAACATTGAGGATATTTTCAGGTTTAGATTTTTCGAGAATTAGGCCATAACTATTACATATCAACATGAAAATTACATGTAGACACTACTACTCATATCCATTTTTTTTCATAAAATAAAAAATCTAAAAAAAGAAACATGTCTAGTTCCAAGTTTTAGACAAGATGACTTTTCCTTGATCCCATCCCTGACCCTATTCATCTTTACGTCCTGTGGAAAACATTTCAAAAAATTGGTATGAGAAAAAAAAGATTATTAAAGTTTATAAAATAAGGAAAGGAAACATTAACCCATCAATAAATACAAATCAATGAAACCATACTTTTCAATCATAACATACCTCATGAAATCATAAGATTTATGAATAACACACAGAAATAATAAATCATAAAGGTAACTTGTGGCATAAAAAATAGACATACATTATAGATATTATAGATACATAGGGATTTACATTGGAATACCCATCACAGTATATTCTCTAAGTCTCTTAGTAGAAACATTAACTTTTACCTCTGTCACGTTACCCAATGCATTGGAGAGCTATCTCGGGCTCACCTGCCCTAGGTTTATCACAGAATCTCCAATATACTTAAACAATTCATAAGATACATAACATATTAGTAACACATAAAACCATCATAAAGTTAAAATAAACTTTCCACATTGTAATCACAATATATCATTTCTAGATATTGGAATAATCAATGATTCATGAAACCATTTTTAAAACCATTTAAAACATTTAATAAAGAGATTTATGAATCAAAGTGTCCCATACCAATTTGAATATTTTAAAGAAATTAACATTTTAAAACATTAATATCCATATAAATAAATCCTTAAAACCATTTTTAAAACATGGAAATTGATGATAATGATTTAGAATAATAAATATTTAAAACATTTAAAATAATGTTTTAGTTAAAGAGTCTCCTAACACTTGAGAACACTTGACTAAAAATAATTAAAGAAAAAAATAAAACAAAACTTATAATATCATGAGAATAGGGATATTCATGATATAATATTTCAATGGTTAGTATATAAACCATATAAAAGTGAATTGGTGTATAAAAAACAAATAAGTTTCAATGGAATGTAAATTGAGACAAAGTCCCTTGCAAAGATCATATCCTTGGATTAAGGATAAATAAATGACATAATTATGTGTGAAAAATATTAATGAAACCAATATAAGTAGATATTAAGTGTAAAACAATCAAATGTCATTAATACATATTCATAGAAAAACATAATCAAGAAGTAGAAGTTTAACCCCAAATATTTAAAATTGGGTTAAGAAGTTATCTTATAGAAATTCAACAGCCTAATGATGTCACTTTAACATTTAGAAACTAAGTTGATGAGAGAAAAAATGGTATATCATCATCTGGACATAAAATTTACAGCAATAAGGATATAGAATAACATATCCCCACATAAGAAGATGTAAATTAAAAGACATAACAAAAAGAAGTCTTTTAAAAAAGAGGAGGGTGAAAAGTTCCTTTACCAATTTGGTAAATAATGAAACATACACCCCATGAAGGAAGGATCATACAATGAATATGTAAATACTCAAAAATTAAATTATATTACACAAATAATACAATCATGGGTAGTAAATACACCACACAAAAGGAAATAGTGGAAATATAGCATGAATCTCATGGGAATAAAAAGTGAGATGAAGACCCCTCACCATGTTGTAATCAATCGATTCATATGACCAAAAGTTAATAACCACCAAATTAATCACAAAATAACATGAATATAAATATAATAAAGATAATATATATCAAATTTTAGTTCACAATACACCACATAAAATAAATAAGTGGTGAACAATAGAATTCTCATGAAATTAAAAGTGAGATAAGAAATCCCTTACCATATTGTAATCAATCGAGTCGTATGACCAAAAGCTAATAAACACCAAATGAATAACATAATATAATGAATATAAAGATAATAATGATAATATATATCAAATGGTAGTAAAAAATACACCACATGCAATAAATAAGTGGCGAACAATGGAAATCTCATAGAATTAAAAGTGAGATAATAAACCCCTTACCACGTTGTAATCAATCGAGTCGTATGAAAAAAAGTTAGTAACCACCAAATTAATCATATAATACCATTAATATAAAGATAATAATGATAATATATATCAAATTTCAGTACAAAATACACCACATGCAATAAATAAGTGGAAAACAATGAAAATATCACATAATTAAAAGTGAGATAAGAAACCCCTTACCTCATGTCTGACTTGACTCGTTAATTATTTAATCTTATGAATAATAAGGTAGAGTTAATTTATACTTCATTAATAAATTTTTTAAAGCTTATTATTCCTTTTATATCACTTATTACCATTTTATAAACATTATGCAATCATTTAAGTTAATAATGGTCATTTTGTCGATATTTGGTACTTGAGTCAAAAATAAACTTCTTATAATTACAAGTTATTCATGTGGTAAAAATTCCATTATATCAAAAATAATATTCATGATTCAGATATCATATATGTAATATATATCCATTATATGTATGTATTTATAATATTACATAACATTTGGAGATGAGAAATGAAATACACTGTTAATGGAGATGGTAAGCCTTGTGTACGCATGAACACTACTTTCATTTCTATTTCATATTTATTGGAATGAAAAATTAATGATAAATATGTATATTATAATTACATTATAATATCATATGATAAATATGTTAAATAATTTCATTAATTCCATCCTTTATACATTCCATGTATGTCATGAACAAATCATATCACCTTGAGGGGGCGGTAGTCCACACATTCTCAAATGAAATTATCGTATTTACACATATTGAAAAGCATAAAGGTATGTTTTTAAATAAATATTACATAATAATATAGAAAACATAAACATAATATATATCATATATAAATATAGTGATATCATAATGTCCACCATGAGAGGTGGTAGGAGAAGATTGAACAATCATCATTTTGTGAGGCAGTAGTTTGCCGTCCACAGAAATAGTATATTCTTTACCCATTAGATGGAGGTGTGTGTAAGTTTTGTTCAAATAATTCTCATAAAAACTACCTAGTATATTTTGGATACTGTTTTTTTTATAAAATAAAGTAATAAAAAGAGTTTATGGGGTTGGAGAAGTAAAATAAAACCAAAGAACTTAAGAGAAGACGTTACCTTTAAATCGGGTATCTCCCTTTGGTTTGAACCAAAAGGTTCACTTGAATTGCATTATTCCTAGGGGAAGGATTTTAGAAGGAGTATAGGGATGTATTTATCTTAATTGGTCAGAGTTTTTATGAGTAAAGGTGCTTTATAAGTGTGATGAATGGTTTAGTAGTGAGGGTTTTTTATAAGGGGGAGGAGAGACTCTTTAGGAAAGTTTAAAAATATTATTTTATTATATAACTATTTTCGGTTTATAAAGGTCCAAAACTTATTAAAGTATAATATAATGTTAATAATGTTCGAAATAAAGTCATACCATAATAATTGGACTGGTTTTGGATATTATTTTAATCTTTATAATCTTATTTATTTAAATCATTCATTAATGAGGTAAACACTGCATCATTATTGTGTCATAAATATTTTTATTTATCTGATATCTAAAAATTATAAAAAATACCATGATGTAGGAAAACTTTTTAGATTTAAACTTAATATTTATAGTCTAAGATATAACTTATATAACTCCTTTTAAAAATTGATTTACTAAAAGATATATGTTTAAGTCATTTTTGTCTTTACTTTTTATTAATTAATATAAAGTGTCATTATCACACCCATGTGGCTCCATGGGGTCCCAAAATCGACCCAAGGATGAAAATAGTCAGAAAGTTATCAACCAATAGGATAAGTACACATGTTAATGTAATTTAATATAATAATAATAATATTTTTTTACCCTTATTTACCAGATTTACCCTTTAACCATAGTAAATAAAATATTTACTAAAGTAAATATTCATAATGCCCAAAAGTAAAGGTTACCTATTTAAAAAATTTTGACCTCCTAATTCCAAATATGGAATCAAATTTTCCAAATCCAAAACACATAAGTGGAAGAAATTAATTTAAAATTAATTCCCATTGTCAAAACAAAATCCATGTTTTTAAGAAATAATAACTATCAAAAGATTGACATTAGTTTATGTCCAATTTCAAAGTAAAATTACTTAAAATGAACAACATAGTATTAAATAGTAAAAATATAATCTAATTAAACTTTAAAACTATTTATAATGATAATCTAAACATATAAAAAAATTAGATTAAAAGGCAGTTTGAATTAAAATACAGTATTTTTCACTATTCATAAAAAAATGAACTTTATCAAAAAACTAGAAAAATTTAATCCAAATTAAATTTTTATGTCCCAATTATAAATAATAATAATATTTTGTCAAATAGAACATATAAAAGTAACAAAAACTATATTTAAAATGGGTTCACTATCAAAAGGAGATAAAATGTACTTTTAAAGAATATTAGAGTATTTATGCTTAAAATCAGATTATTTCTTATTTTAAGCATCCAAAATTCATTGGATAAATGTAAAAAAATTTAAAAAACATATATAATCATATTTTAGTTAATTCTATTCATTCCTTCCAATACAACGACAAGGTGTTAACTACCATTTAAAATAATAATATTATATTATTATTTTTTAGTATGACCCAATGTTGTGTGCAACGAAAGATTTCAAAGAAACTCATTGTTGTATATTTGTTATGCCATCATTCATAGAATCCCATTTAAATTAAAATTAATATTTAATTCAAAAATATTAACAAATATGAAAATGTTATATTCTTTATTTACCTAGGATGTTACAGAAAGTCACCAAGAAAAAACCATTTAGTATTTAGTTGGGACATGGAAACCTTGTGGTATCTGAAGTACTATGTTAATTATTTATGGTTTTGTTGGATTAAGAATACTTTTTCGTGGATGCATATGATTTTGAAACCACTTTTCCAGGATTTGTGTTGAGTATTTCATGGTTGGAGAATTTAGGGTACATCACCACTCACTAAATGAATAAGATCGTGAATTTATAAAGGAAATGAGAATTACCCTAAAGGGGATGAAAGACATGAAGGATACATTAGGATCCCTTCAAGAATATCTTAGAAAGGTAAATCTGTGGGTGCATGGGCTATAATGGGAAATGTTGGAATGGGTGACTAGAATAGAGAAATAATTGAGTGTACACAAATAAGAACAAATTCAAGGTAGATTGAGATGGTTATAGTCAGTTTTTAAAGTAAAAAGGGAACTACCACCTAAAAGGGAGGCCAATCATATGATCAAATTAGATAATGGGGTGGATCCAGTCAACATACGACCATATAATCATGCTTATTTCATGATTAATTAAATTGAAAGAAAAGTACATGAGATATTGGAATAAGGATGTATGAGACATGGTACCAAACCAGTTTATAGTACAATTATTTTAGTAAATAAGAAGGATGGAGGGTGAAGAATGTGCATGGATAATAGGGCTTTGAATAGATTTATAGTGTTAGACAGGTATTCCATTCCAATAAATGAAGAAATAATGGATGAGCTTCAAGGGATATAATACTTTAGAAAGGTGGATTTAAAACTAGTTTTCCACCATGTATAGATGAAATAATTTAAATTTCGAAGACAACATTTAATACTCATAAAGGACACAACAAATACCTCTTTATGTCATTCAGGCCCATGAACTCACTGACCAATTTACGGGCCACTATGAATTCAGTGTTCTGAGGGTTATTAAGGAAGTGTGTGTTGGTGTTATTCGATGATATACTAGTTTATATTAATAGCTAAAATGAACACTTAGAAAATGTGAAGGATGATATTAAAATATTAATAGACAACAATTAGTTTTCTAATATGAAACATGCACTTTTGAAAGGATTGCAGAGTACTTAGGGAATATCATTTCTTCCCAATTGAGTTGAAATGGATAAAAAAATAGAGAATAACACCATTAATGGGATATATAGTATCCATGATACTTAACTATATGAATTTTCATGTATTGTTATGCATTATGGCTTAGGATTTTTGTTTTGGGTGATTTGGAGTAGGACCGAGATAGCTGTAAGTGAGAATTCAGATGGTATAGAGCCTCTAACTAATTGGAGTGAGTTCTCCCATGTTATTTTGTAATTTAGAATATTATAGTTGAATTTTTTGCCAAGGATGAGGATTCTGGTGGATGTGTGAGTTTTAAATTAGGTCTTTAGGCTCCAAATGAGTTTTAGACTGCCTAGTCTACTTTTCCTAGGGTAGTGAGGTGGTCATATTGGGTTTAGGCCTAGAGTATGGGTTGGACATAATTTTATCTCAAGTAGTTTGGAAAACCATATCGAGGGTGTATTGGAGTCTTAGTGTTTGGGGTGAGCATGATAGGTCCTCTAGGGATTAGTATGGTGTGGTGTGGATAGTTTTCACCGGATGATGATATTAATAGCTCTTCAATGGAAGATATGACATGGTACCTGAGTATGGATCATGGGATATATTCTCTCATGGCCCCAAAATTATTTTCCAATGGGCCTAGAGTGTCTTTGTATGGGAATGTTCCTTGGGTATCAGGACTGGGATGATGGTGTAGGAATTTGGAAGGAAAGTTGGACCATCCTACTATGTCCTGGTATGGGTAGGGCCTATGGGTTTTGGGGTCATTAAGGAGTGATATATTTGGGTTGGTATTAGTGAGTAGAGACCAGTTTAGGTCTAAGGAATCAATTGGAAGTCTTTATGGTTGAGATATGAATATTGATGCATTAGAGAGTCAGGCCCTATATGATTGGGTCTGGTATGAGAAGATTATATTATGAGTTTATATAGATAATGATAAATTCTTTGAGGTACATGATATTTAATGAGTGATTTATTCCTAGGTTGTGATTTGTGTGGGAGATTCCTAGATTTCCTAGTGCATGTGAAATAGCCATAAAACCATACCATGAGGGTATGGTTTAGCTTGTGTGAGAGGTTAGCTATTTTCCATCCTATGATTACTTATTATATTTCCTGGGGATATGGGGTAAGCTATGGAACCTACCCATTGGGGTATGGTTAAGATTTTGTGGGAGGTTGGATTTATTATTTACGTCCTCAGGATTTTATACCTATATATGTGATCATCCATGGGACCTATCTTGTGACATTGTGGCTCTGCTCATGTGGGAGGTCAGACACTTTTTTTACTCCATATAATCTATTTTAGGTATTTGAAATTATCCATGGTACCTACCTCATGTTGGTGGTTTGACTCATTCAAGAGGTTTGCTATATTATTTCCCTCCCTAGTTTTTGCTTATGATGTGTGGTGTTGCTTATGATGAGGTAGTTTTTTTTGTATTTTAGAAATCATTGAGAGAGGATCCCTAGTTTCTTGGTTTCCTTGGGATCAATATGGGTGTATCCCCAATTTATCCATATGCTCAGGTTGGGCTATGTTTCACCATTCAGCTAACAATATTTCTATGACATGGGGCTATGATAGATATGGTTCACCAGATGTGATTAGACCAATCATGGTTGAGTGTTTTTATGGAATAGTTAGTACACAATAACCCAACATATATTATTGTATGTCACATATTTCTATTGTTTATTTATCCTCATTCATACACATGTATATGATGTTGGAATTGAGTCATGTAGTAGAAGCCAATGGGTAGAGGATTTTAAATTTTTCATCTCTAGAGTGATGTAACTTTGTTGTCTCTAGTTATAAGAGACTCAATAATGGTTTGAGGACCACATATGAATTTAGTTAAGCATAAGAATATAAATTAACATTTAACTCATTTGAATTGATGATGCATTTGAAATTAGCTCATCATTGGTGATCATTACTCAATGGATCTGAGGATGAACCCCCAAAATTGTCCACAGATGCTTCAAAAGTCCACAAAAATTCTAATCGTCAATTTTTTTGTGCTAACTCAAAGCTCATAATAATCCTTCTACGTCTCAATGATCACCATAATCTCATTCCTTCAATCCGTGATGGTGATCGAAGGCAGAATGCTCAAAATGACCCTTTATCTCTCTAGGACATGGAAAAAAGGAGTGAAGAGCTCTCAAATTCATTGGAATTAATAGTACAATATAAATAAGCTCCTTTTTTATATAGAGGTAATTAAACACAAAAAAATGGTTCCTAGACCCCACATCTATAATTATCTCTAAATAAGTCATAAATGATACATTATGACCAAATAATTATATCATAAACATCATTTATGTTTTATCACCTACTTGTAATATATAATAAATATATCACATGATAAAAGAGATACATTATCTGAACTTTTAATTATAATAAATAATAAATTAACCTTAAATATTAAAATAATATTCATTCATATAATATTATTTCATGTACTTACTTAATACATTATGAATAATTTTAATAAATAAATTCAACTCCAATTATTCTATACTTGAATAATAATGAATTTATTTATTCGTTGGTGATCATTTATTATCAAACATGTCTCAGAAATAATGTGGGGCCCACCATGTCATATATTCCTATTGATCAAAATATGGAAGTCTCTTGAATATTCTATTGTGTGTGACTCTGTAGGCCCTTATCTTGATAGCAGTAAAAACCATTCACAGACCAATATAAAAAATCTAGAAACCTATCAAGAAAACTAAGGAGATAAAGACAAGACAAAGAGATAAGGAAAATTCTTAGAAATGAAAACCTTTCCTATGAATGAATGCTTTTTAATATAATCTCTTTATCTCGTGATATCTCATAAAACATGACATATATATTGTGTCATCATCCTTACTTTATTATGCATTAACCTAACTTAATAGAATTACCTTCTTCTACCATGGTAATAAATTTAATAAGTTTATAATCATCCAAATCAACTAGACCTAAGATATAACTTTCTTTCATAAGAGACAAATTCAATATTGACTATTCAATCAATGTCATACCACCAATAAAACACCCAACACACGCTACCAGGCTATGAAATCAATGTAATATTTTTCATCTTGTATTAAAGTACGTGATCAAATAGTACACATTTAAAATAATCTCAAATCATGATACCATTTCATGTTCTCACAGATAGGAACTACCAATAACACATAAAAATGCACTGTTCATTTTGGCGGTACAATCTTCATAATCTAATCTACTAAAAATCACTAAGTGAGAACTTCATAAGAAGAAGTATCAATACTTATGATCCACTGATACCTGATGATCAAACATCATCTATTTCCTATCCGCATGATGTATCTAGACTATAGTATATAAGTTTAAAATTACTGTCATGGTATCTGTAGGTTTTCGTTATAGCCAAGAAATTGTTATAACCTTTGGATATGACATGAAATATAAGGAAATTACTACAAATATAGTGGTCAAAAAAAGTATCAACACTATGGTAAGGTAAAAACATGTATATATTGATCTATATACATATAATTATAATCATAGTATATATATGATTTGGGTCTAGGTAACCCACTCAAAACTCTCGCACTTGCACTTGAGTCAACAACTAATAAGTCTGAACCCGCTAGCTCTTACATGAGAATCGTGCTTCTACTGATATATGGGATTAGTCAGGGGGACTATCATGTTGTATTCTGTAGCTACTCATCTAACTACAACTTCACCTATCTATGTAAAATCCATTAATATATGAAACTTATGAAGTATATTATTTTTCATATGGTGTGAGCTAGGCTTCTTAGAAAGTACCACTACCACAATATTATCACAATAAATTGGAATAGGGTTTGCACTGATAGGAACAAGACCAATATCAAAGACAAATATATGAATCTAGACTATCTCTTTAGATGCATTGGAAGACACTATATATTCAGATTTTACTGTAGATTCATAGACCATAGGTTTCTTTGAGCTTCTACAGCTCACAACACCACCATTTAGGAAAATACATAGCCTAATTATGATTTTAGATTATCATGATCTATCTAGAAACTAGCATAAGTGTATCATCTCACTACTAGTTACTTATTTCCTCCATAAACTTGGAACATATACTTTTTACATCTCAAGCACTTCAGGATAGTTTTTATACCTTCCCAATGCATCTCTCCTAGATTAGATTGATATCTATCCACTATACTTAAAGAAAATTAAACATTAAACCTAGTATATATCATTTCATGCATGAAAGATCCTACTATTGAAGAATAATAGATTATATTAATCCCTTCAATCCCCTCCTATGTTTTTGGACACATTTTCTTGGAAAGACTGATACCATGTGACATTGGAAACAACCCTCTCTCTAATTGTTTCATATTGTAACTTTTGGGTACCTTTTCGATATTTGTACTTTGACTTAGACCAAGAATCCTTTGGGATATATCTTGATAGATCTTAATACCTTGGATGTAATATGATTCACTTAAGTCATTCATAAAGGATCATTCATTTAACCAATTCCTAACCATCTATAATACTTGTACAATTTTCCCATAATTAATATGTCATCAATATATAATACAAGGAAAATGATGGTATTCCCACTAACCTTGTTATAGACACGTGTATTTAATTCATTCTTGATAAAAAAGAATTATATTATGTCTTCATAAAAGTGAACATTTCATGACCATGATGTCCACTTCAACCCATAAATGGATCTCTATAGCTTGCATTCTTTATTGACCCTCTTTGACTTCATGAACCATTCGGGTTGAGTCATATGGATTTCTTCAACCAACTTTCCATGTATAACATCATTTTTTACATCAATTTGTCAAATCTCATAATAACGGATGACTAATATTGAATGTAATATTATGATGGAATACCACATCGCTACCAGTGAGTAGGTTTTTTCATATTCAATGACCTGAAATTACCTAAAACCCTTCACAACTAGTCAATCATTATAGGTATATACATTATCAGTCATGTTCATATTTTTATTGAATTCCCATTTAAAATAAATGTGTTTTACATTAGTTATAGGGTCTAATAAAATCCAAACATAATTTTGGCATAGAGACTCCATATTAGAATGTATAAATTTTTATTATTTAGCAGCATTCTTTCCATCTACTTCTTAATTATAAGTTTGAAGTTTATCATTATCTAAAAGTAATGTGTAACCTAAATCAGGTATGAGAAAACCTTATCTTTCTGGTTATAAAACCTAATGCGTTGACCTATATTGTATTTGTGACTTGGGAACATTTTCATCTTCCGTTATCTCTTGTGGAGATGATTCTTGTACCAACTCATGTGCATCTCGAGCATCAGCTTCATCAAAGTCAATATTTCTCCCACTATTTCCATTGAAATTGTGTTCTATTTTGAGAAATATAGCATGTCATTCCACAATTAATTTTCTATCCAAAGGGTTATATATATAATAACCTTTTATTTACTTAAGATAAAATATAAAGACACACTTCATACTTTGGGATACTATTTTTTCCCTATATAGAGTATTGACCAAAGCATCACATCTCCATAAATATATGTGTGATATATTGAGTTATTTTTCCATACCACAACTCAAATGGAATCTCATATGTTTCATTAGTTATAAATTAATTAAGGGTATATGCTGTTCTCTACAATTCATATTCCCAAAAGGATAATAGAAGAGTTTTATGACTCATCATTGATCTAACCATGTCAAGCAAGGTCTGATTTCACCTTTCACCAATAACATTCCATTGTGGTTTATAAGGAGGAGTGAGTTGGGATAATATCACACACTCCCTAAAGTGATCAATGAAAGCTTGGTTAAGATAATATCCAATATGGTCTAAACAAAGTACTTTAATCTTCTTATCAATATGGATTTCTACTTAATTATTATATTCCTTAAACATTTGAAAAGAATATGACTTATGCCTCATTAGGTAGATATAACCATACCTACTATAGTCATCAATTAAATTAATGAAGCACGAAAACTCACCCCTTGGCTCTACTAGAAACAAACCACATATATCAGTATGAATCAATTCCATTAATTCAGTGTCTCTTTCTCCTTTCCCAGAGAAGGTTGATTTGTTCATTTTCCCATATAAACAAGCATGACATACATCTAGGGATTTTAATGAAGTTTAATCTAAAAACCATGGATGATATATTTTTTGTAAATGCTTCTCATTTACATGATAAATCCTAAAGTTCCATGGGTGGGTTTTATATGAGTCATTTTCACTGGTTTTTTCATTTAGTTTCATTACAGGGTTTTTGAGTTAATGTATATACAAGTCATTGTTAAAATGAACCTTACCATAACATTTTTTATCCCCATAAAAGAGACAAAATTTATTTCTAATCTTGAAATAAAATCTCACGGTTCCCAAACTAGACACTAAGATTTTGTTTTTGGTTACTAAAGGAACATAATAAAAATTATTTAATATAATAAAAAAACCACTATGAAAAGTAAAATGATAATCTCCTACTACCAAGGCTGCTATTCTCACACTATTTGTAGCTCGGAGATCCACCTCACCCTCTTTAATCTTCTAAAATTTACATGGTTCTTGTATATGAATTTAAATGTGTGAGAAACATGATGTATCCAATACCAAAATTATAGATAAAGATAGATTGCATTGAATGAAAAAAATACATGAAGTAGAATATTTTACTTGATTCTTCTTCTCAGTCTTGCAATTATTATTCTAGTGGACTTTCTTTCCACATGAAAAGAAAATAGCCTTCTACTCATTCCCCCTATGTATTTTTGACTTTTTTAAGGATGGTTCGTTGGTGTCTTTATTTTGGGTTTAGCCTTTGGCTCATTATCCTTTCCTATTATCCTTTTGTTCACCATAAGGAATAAATTATTGGTATTATTCATATACTTATCATCTTGGTGAACTAAATCCAAAAGATTTGGGAGTTACTTTGTCATGTTACTCATGTTGCAATTATCAATAAAAGTCAAGAAGCTTAGAAGTAGATTCAAAAATAATATTAGTCACTAATTATTGGTTCAATTTGAACCTAATGGATTAATTTCTCTCAATGTACCCAATCATCTTGAGTACATGAGGTCCTATTTGATTCTCTTCTACTAGCGTGTACTTATATACAATGCACTTGATATTTCATTTATTTTTTATCTTTCTCAATCCTGATATAGCTCATGGAGATGGGTTAGCATCTTGTAGGCATCTTCATCCTAATTAATTTTCTTTATTTTATAAGAAATAGATGAAAAACTGATAAATTTTACATCTGGTGCATCATCTACATGCTTTTTCCATTTTTCTTTATCCACCTTTCTTGATCCCTAAGAGGCTCAACAGGAAGTAAGGACTCCAACATAGAAAGATTACTCTCTTGGAATATTACTACACGAAAGAACGTATACCACTCATGGAAGTTATGGATGGTTAGGATATTTTTTATAAAGAATTTATTGTAATGATATTGTACTAGTGGTGTGGGTTGTCATTTTTTTGACAACAAATAAATTTAATAGTTAATACTTTTTCTTGATTATCAATTTGACATTAGTGATTAATTCATTAATTTTATTTCACTATTTTATCGAATTATAGTATCCCTAACAAGTATATTTGAAATATGTAATACCCTAAGATTTTATGGTATGTATCTTTTTAAATAAATTTAATCTCTTCAATAGCTTATGTTTCTCGAAACTTTGAGCTTAAACAAACTCCAAAATATTATTATTATGACTGTTATAAAATATCCATTAAATTTGAAAGTGTGAATTGGATTAACTATATTATTAAATGTATATTAATTTCATGTTTAATATAAATTTATTTATTCTTAGGAAATAAATACATAATTTTTAGTAAAGTCATTTTGTTCTTCAAATATATGTTTTCTTCAAAAAGATATTTTTATTGATTTCTATGAGAAAATAAATATAATTAAAATTTAATACTTGTAAAATTAAATTTATAAAATTAACATCATTTTTGGATTCAGTATTTCAAAATTATATTTAGATGAATTTATGATAATTTTATAAAAATTTTAAAATTTCATTGAATAGTAAAAAAATACCGATTTTTATGAAACTCTAATTTTATTAATATTTAAAAGTAATTTTAGGATTTTATAATGATATCAAAGTAAATTAAGTAATTTTTAGTTATATATAATATAATTTATTTCATTTAAATAACCATTTTACCTTGTTTTTATATAAGTACATTTTTTGTCTTAAAAACACATTTTTTCTATAAAAAATGTTTTTCATTGAATTTTGACAACTTAATTTTAAATATAATATTTAAACATATATGTTTTTAATTTTTTAAAATTTATTTTATATTTTTAATAAAAAGGTAAAAATTAGGTTGTAAGGCCATTTTTATTTTTATTCATAAAAAATTACCGTGGTAAAAAACTATTTATCGTAGTATAGGTAAAATAATGTAATAAGTTAAAGTTAAAAGGTAAAAGTTTAAAATAAAAAAAAACTATAGAATTAAATGAGATTTTGATATGTTTAAATACCTTAATCATGATTTAAAACATTAATTATAATCCAAATTTGTTGGAATTAATGTCACCCAAATGTGGTTGGATTTAAATATAAAATATTCATTATTTAATCACTTAAAACCACCCCTCTATAGGTATAAATACCACCCCCACCACCCCATTTCTCCTCACAAGCCTTGAAGATATTAAAATATATAAAAAAATATCTCCTCCTCAATCTCACCATGTATATGTAATCTATTATCACCCAAATACCAATTGAAAGTTCTTTAAGGGGTTCTTTAAGGAGATAATATTCAAGAGGTAGCTTTCTCAAACAACCTCTCTTAATTTTTTTTCTTTTTCCAAAATTTTTCACCTCATTCATCCATAATAAAATAATAAATCTTGTATCATTTATATATTGGAATGTTATATTGGTAATTAAATATCTTACATCCACCCCTTTTCCCATATCCTCTTATTCAAATAAACGAAACCATTGTCCAAATTATGATAGTTAACCGTCTCCATGGATAATGATTTTTTGTTTTCCATTACTGCCTTTCAGGGTATTAATTAAAGTATTATTATAGTTAAATAATATTTTAATAGGTATATTATAACTTATTTCATGTTCTGAAACTAATATATATAATATTAAATAAAATTAAACCAGTTATTCATGGTTTTAAAAACCGTCATAATAAACTAAACATTTATCATTAACATTTTATAAAATTCATCATCCTTATAACAAAAATAAAAAAGATATATGAGACCATTTAAACTTTTGAAATATCATTAATACAATTTCATTTAACTTCTAGGGTTTTATTTCTATTTGACAATAAATATCTATAATTATACACAAATGAACCGACCATGAAAACCTTGAAACGAACAGACCTGAAATAATGAAAATAATAAAATATTTTTAATGAAAAGTTGGTAAGATGTTATAAAAGTATCATATAAGGTATTATAAATATGATTATATTTCTTTAATTAATTAATAACATTATTTAATCCTTTATATAGGAGGTTAAAGTATTAAAAACTAAAGGGAAGTGTGAGGTAAGGGTTTCTCATCTCACTTCTACTTCTCTGAGATATGTGCCTTATTCACCCATTTTTGTGTGTGGTGTATATACTAACCTTTGATGTAAATTGTCATTAATATCATTATATTCGTGGTTTTAAATGTTTCATTTTATAATTATTACTTTTATGGGGCATTCAATTCGACTGATTATAAAGTGGTAAGGGATTTCTTAACTCAATTTCCATTCATTGGGTTAAACTTATACTTATTTGATTATTCCATGTTAAGATTATGTGTGAGATGAATATTTATTATATTATGTTGTATTTCAACTTGTATTATGTGGATTTATAGATGATACACACAATATATTCATTTTATCAATGTTCACTTCAATGACATGATATTTATAAGGGACTTTATTTTAAAAATTATCGTTTTAAAATTCACCTTAAAACTCTCATTTTCTTCAATGTACATGTTCTAAAAAAATTATTTTATTTTTTTTACTATTTTATTATGATTTTTTAAAGTCATTTTACTCATGTTTTACTTTTCAAAAAATGGTTTGAAAGGATTATTGTTTTCACTTTCTAAACGATGTTGTTTATGACTTATCCGAAAAAAAGTGTGGATGGAATGTTTCACTTTAACTTACATAGAATGAGAATATTTATCCCCTTTCATGATGAATTAATTATTTGATGATTCCTTTAAAATATTACAAGGTTATTTTTAAAGAAAACGTTTTCCTTTATAATTTAATGACTCTTAAGAAATAAATGATTTTGAAATAGAATTTTTATTTTTGTAAGAATCATTTCAACTGATCTCTAAAAAAATATTTTTCATCTAAGATAAAATTTTATTATGTTACTTATGCTTTATTGAGGATATTATTCAAGGATAATATCCTTATTATTTTTATGGATGGTTTATGTGTTTGATGGAATGATATTTATGAAACCAGTTTCTTTTCTATGAGTTATGCTATGATGAAATGTTTATGAAACCCATTTCTTTTCATAGGTTTCGATACAATGGATTATTTATGTTCTTGTGGCACAAATATGTATGGTTTTCCTTATGTTATGGGTGGGATATGAAAAATAGGTTCATCCTGATCCACTATGGGAAACAGGTGTGTGCTGATCCACTATGTTGATGGTCTTGGTAGTTGACCTTGACATATGAAATGATTTTCTATATTTATGATGGTGCGACACTTTTTTGGTATGACCTTTTGAATCATGATTTATTTATGATAATCTCTCACTCTTATGGTCCATGCTTTCTGAAATGATAATGTTTATACCATAAATCATGTTTATAATATATGATAGGTTAGGTACAAACTTTGAAAGTTATATTCATGACCACATAACTTTATTCTTATCTTATACTTTCATATGATTAGGGATTGATATGTCCTATGTTTATCCTTACTGAGTATCTAAGATCACCATTTCTTATGTTTCCTTTTTACCAGATTATAAAGAAAGTTTTTAAGTATGATATATAAAAAAGGAATCTAGTTGTGAAGGGATAAGGGGGAGATGATGTAGATGTTTTATGAACTAGTTTTTTATGTTTACAAGTTTACAAAGACACTAAACCCATATAGGTATGAGATGGTTTTGTTATATTATATAATGAATATTCTTCTATTTATATATAATATATATGTATGAAAGGAATGGGTTGTTATAGAATACCCGACCTCTTGATTATTCTAGTAGAGAATATCCATGAAAACACTCATCATAGTCTAAGATGTGGCTATGCCACTACTTAGAATAGGCACAAGACTGGTCAATCCCATTCAATCACAACTCCTTGAACTATCAAGTGAAGTCTCAGTGTCTCAGAATCATAACTTTGTTTCCCTCAACACTTTGCATCTAAAATTGTAGCCAACAAGATATAAATACTTCTTTACTACTAGCTTTAGTTAGTCTTCTCATCACTCTCATAAAAAATCCCCTATAGTAGAAGACAACCTAAAATAGAGTTAAAAACACCTCATACACAAGGTTTTTTTCAAATTCAAGTGACAGAAGGCGTTATGACTTATTATTACCTTGAAGGTTTTTATTAATTTTCAATGAATGTCCTCATTTTTTATTAAATATGTTCATACTATGTCATTGCGCTCAAAAATAAACAATAAATTAATAAGAAATATTTATTTCATCATTATGCATTATTTGTTTATTATTTTATGAGTTCCTAGAAATATTAATATTCATAAAATAATAAAAATTCATAAAATAAATCAATTACTTGACTGATTTTGAGAATCCGGTATTGGTTGTCCCATTTAAGAATAATGGATCAAACATGAACTTTGGGTATAATACCTAATTCGATCTTCAATCGTATCATAGCTCACACCCTATTCCAGTGCTTCAATATATCACCTAAGATACCACCTCATCTTGGTATGCTCCATATCTTATAGAATCATCATCATAATAAAAACATACCCGCACACATATGAAGATGTATTGGGAAGCGTATAATACATACACAACTAAACCAATAGATGTAAAGAACCTTATACATATTAAATGAAAAAATAGTGATGCATCAACCATAATAAATAAATTAATTTTTACAATCATCTCACATAGTTTTAATAATTAATTAAATAAATTAATCCCATAAAAACAAAGGTCAGTCTATGCTTAAGACTAGTCAGCAGATAAAGTAAACATGGAATAAAAAAAATCAAATGTGATAAATCAAGGTTCAAGGGGAATTAAATAAATTAAATGAATTATTTTAAATAAAATAATTTTATTTCATTTGGTCATGCAATTAATTTAATTTTTTATTCCAAAAATTAAATTATTTCTCTAATATTAAACTTATTATTATTTTTAATTAAAAAATTTAATTTAAAATTTTGAATATATTAAAAGGTTCCATGGGCCCTAGAACCCCCCATGCCCTTTTTGAGTTGGTATGACCCCGCCCAAGTTTGTTTTGGGTCAGGCAGAACCTGTTCAGGGTGGTTTCGAGCTGGTCAGACCCATGTAGAATGGTTTTGGGTTGGGCAGACCCATGCATGGTGCTTTCGGGTTGGACATAGGAGGTAGTGATCATAGTGGCATGGGATGTCAAATGGGGATGACCGAAGGTGACTGCGAGGTTTAGGTCGATAAGGCTGGGAGAGGCGCGATAAGGGAGGATACACTTGGCGGTGACCAAAGGAGGTATCTAAGGAGATGTCGCGAGGTTGTGGGGTGTGTCGTAGGTGGTCATCAAGACAAGGAGTTGGTGGAAACTACATGATGCTGTGGGGTGATGCGGCACCAACGAGGTGGTGGTTGGACATGGGAAGAGGAAATCACAGAGGACAGAGACACTGGAGGGAGGAGGCCATGGTAGCGACTCCTGTAGAAGGGGAGGCATTCAGCGATATGATGGATTCCTCTAGAAGCTGACCCCTCAATTTTTTTAAGCCAGCCACCCCTATTGTCAAATGTCCTCATTTTATTTTTTTTATAAGTTTTAGGGTTTTTAACCCGAATACATCCACCAAAAACTTTAAAAAATTTCAAATCCTAATTAGTAGGGATTTTATTTATTTTTTGAAAAAATTGGAAAAACATGTGGAAGAAACATCCACCAACCAGTACTGTTTTGGCCACAAAAATCTGGCCATAACAGTTCATAAAAAATTTGTTCACCATAAAAATAAAAACCTTGAAAAATTTAAATGCACACACACACACACACAAACACATACCGTGAACAAGCCCAAATACCCTGGAACCCTAAAATATGATCCGATCCTGACATATCCTGAAGGGTGTTCCTAATCCTGACAGGTTGGACACTAGCACTTGGAATTATAAAATATGAAGGTGAGAATTAATTTTCCATAAACACAGTGGAAGAAACAGATATATATCAGTATGCTCAAAAGAAAATCCATAGGGAGATAGTACCAGAAACCAAATAGTTATATAAACAATGAATAGTACACCATCAATGTACTAATAAAACAAAGATAACCCAATGTTCAAAGGACATGCCACTCCATGCTCTAAGGGATCAAGAAAATCTACGTCCTCCAAGAGGCGCTTTCCCTTTACTTGGAAGAAGGAAATCTAAAACACCTGAAGGAAAAGGTAGGGTGTGAGATCACAAGATAGTAGGGTATCACACTACTAAAAATACCCCTTTTATCTGCGCTAAAAATGGCCTTTAATAGCACTAGAAAAGCACTGTTAAAGCCAGCGAAGATAGGGGGTCCCCTTTATCAGCTCTCCAAAAAGTGATGATAAAGACCCCTTTTATCAGTGCTAAAAAAAGCACTCATAAAAGGGGTCCTTTATCAGCGCTAAAACAAAGAGCTGATAAAAGGGTCCTTTATCAGTGATTTATTTTTAGCACTGATAAAGGACCCCTTTTATCAGCGCTTTTTTAGGGCTGATAAAAGATAAAAAAAAATAAAAAAATAAAAAAAAATTAAAAAATCATTCCAATCGGCAGGGCTTTTATAGCGCTTGTGCCCCACTTTTACAGCATTTTTCCACCCCCTCCTGCGCCAGCATGCACCCCTCCACCCTTTATCAGCGCTAGCTCCCATATTCCCCCATGCGTGCACGCCCCTGCCTCCACCAGGTTTTGAACTCGAGACCTCCCCCCTGCGCACCTAAACCCTACCACTCATCTATTTTGATTTGTTGTCCATTTCATGATATCTATATATATATATATAGTTATATTTATTCGTATAGTAATATATATTTATATTAATATATATATATATTTATATTAATATATACATATATAGTTATATTAATATATATATTTATAGTGATATTAATATATATTTATAGTTATATTAATATATATATATAATTATATTAATATATATATATATATATAGTTTGATTAATATATATGTATGTAAATATTCATATATTTTTATTTTAAATAAAATAGATATTAGTTATTATTTAGATAAAGCTAATATATTTTATATGTAAATATATTTTATTATTTATATTTATAATTAAATTTTTATGTGTGAATATATAAAAAATATGTATATATTGTTATATATTTGATTATAAATAGCAGTTCATTATAAAAAACGATAAAATTTCAAAGACATAATATCAATATGAATGTAATACCTTGGAATAAATTCAGTCCCCACCAAAAAAATTCAATAATACCCCCTTAAACGAGGCTGAAAATCCACAAAAGTTTAAAAAATCAGGGTACCCAGACTAGAAACTCAGTTTTGGAGGCCTTTTGGGCCTTTTTTGGCCTCAAAAAAACCTTGACTAGGGCTTCCCTAATTATAAGGGTGCATAGATAGGCACAAGATTCAACTTGATATGTGGTAGAGCTCAAACGGACACTCAGATCAAAAGTTATGGCTGTTTGAAGTTCAAGTTGCATTTTCAACATATTTTGGATCTTTTTTTATTTTATTTTTATTTTTTTAGTCTTCGAATTGTTATTAAATGACTATTACTCCATAATAATTAGAAAATTATTAATTAAAAATATTTTATTTATTTTTTTATAAACCATTTTCACTAAATATCTTATATATTAAGTGTAAATGTACATTTATACTTATCTAAAATATATTTAAAAAATATATATTATATTTACATCAATATAAATATATTTATATATTATTTTTAATTAGTTTTTTTTAATTCGGCCCTTTATCAGCGCTACTAAAAAAAGCGCTGATAAATGGGTACCTTTATCAGTGCTTTTTTTAACGCTGATAAAGGCACCCCTATTTATCAACGCTTTTTTGTTAGCACTGATAAAGGTTGGTGCTGGAAAAAACTATTTTTGCTATAGTGTCACCAAGTGTTACATAATAAGATGTAATAATAATAAACCAAATCATTCCTTCAATTTTAATCAAAATGGACATGGAAGTATGGTTTCATATTTAAAAAATGATTTTCAGTTTAGATAATGGAAAAAATTTCAAACATGGATTAAATAAACTATTTATATAAATAGTTTATATAAATAATTATGTATGAGGAAAGTAGTTTCACAATAAATGGTGTTTATAATCAATACATTCACAATAATCACCATGGTCATATGTCTTGAGGTATAATGGTTCCAAGTTGTAGGATCCTCCAACATCTCATATCAGTAGTCATGGAAAGTATGTATACACACGTCCCTTAAGATCACACCGAATATGACCCATCAATATCCCATTAGGGATAAGATATACTGAAATAGGTTTTTGTTAGAGTTGTAAATCATCAATATATTTTTATATAATTACCATACTAGAGTGTTTCCCCCCAATATAATACTAACTATCTAGGCTCACATGTGCTCAATCAATCAATAGAAAAGGTAAAATCATTTCATTTAAAAAATAATTCACAATCACCAAATTTTCCTTTCCAAAATTCCAATTCATGTTCAAAATCAAAACATAGGTTTTTTTTCATCATTTAATTCCTTTTCACTTCAAAACAAATCATATGGTTTTAATCAAATCAATTTAATCTATTATACAAAAATAAATTCTCAAATCAATTTACAAATTTCATCAATTTAAAATCTAAGCCACAAATTCAAATTCCATCAGAATTGGGTTTTCCCCAAAATTCCATACCATGTAAAATCCAATTTCAAATTCACATCAAATTGGGTTTTCACAAATCAATTGAAAGAAATTTCAAATACAAACAATTCAAGGTTTAACCAATTAGAAAATATTAAATGGAATCACCTACCTTTTTCTCAAAAAAAATACCCACAAAGGGACTCCCTACAAAAGAATGAAGGCACATAAGATCTAGGAACTCAAACTAAAAAAAATATTCAATAACATGGTGTTTAGTTACATCAATCCCAAGATGATATATTATACCCTAAGAGGAAAATAAGGAGAGACAAAGGATATAGTAAGACCTCTTACCTGAAGAGGTGTACCACAACTGAAACAATGATCAATCACTAAAAGAAATGATCCGAAAGGGTTGGAGGGATCAAAAATTTACTAGGAAAGGATATAGGTTGATAGAGAATTGATGAAAGTAATATGGAATGAAAAATCAGTTGAGAAAAAGAATTAATAATTCCCACCCTGATACTTACACAACATGTAACCCCAATTCATGTCATGTAAATTCTCAAATTCCATATACACCAAAAGGAATCTTCTTTTATTAAAATAAGATTTTTAATATTTTAATTTTGTATAAATTGTTCATGGAGTGTAACGTTGCACGTTGTGTACTGATTCCATGACATCTTCCATGTGATGATTACACATCATGTAACACCATTACACAGTGTGTAAATCCCTAGGAAACTGTAAAAACTAATGGTTTTTATGAAGATTTCAAATAATATTTTACCTCACCATTATAAGTATCCTCACAACTCCTTATTTCCCTTACTCAATCAACAAAAAAGGGAAAAATGAAACAAATGTTATAACATACCTATCAGAAAGGTAATGGTATGTTACAATTGAATGATCTGTTCTGTTGGGACTGAAATGAAGACCCCCACTTAATTTAAAGAAAATTTAGTTATTCTTGGATCATAAAATTCATGTGATAATTCTAATACCAATTTTTAGAATTGGGGAATGTAACAAAAGCTAGTGGACCAGGGATTTTAAACTTTAATCACTCGGGCCAACGTAACTTCATCGTCTCCAATGATATGAGCCCCGATAATGGTTTGAGGATAACAAATGAATTTAATTATGCACAAAAATATAAATGAACATTTATATCATTTGGATTGATGGAGCATTAGATAGTATCTCATCATTGGGGATCATTTCTCAAATTATTCAAGGAAAAACACCACTTGATCGTCCACACATGCTTCAAGAGTCCACGAGAATGCCGATAATCAAATTTCATGTGCAATCATAAAGCTCCGATGAATCCTTTAACGACTCGAAGATCATCAGAATCTTATTCCTTCAATCTGTAACGGTGATCAAAGATCAAATTCTTAGAATGAACCTTTTTATCTCTAGGGTGGTAGGAGAGAGGATCTCTCAAATCTATGGGAATAAATAATCCCTTGGAAATAAGCTCCTCTTTTCTTGTATAGTGGGAATTAAAATCCTGAAAATGGTTCCTCAATCCCCATATATATAACACCCACTAAATAAGGCATAAATGAAAAATTATGACCAATTAACTATGTCATAAATGTAATTTATGTTTTATCACCTACTTGTAATATATAATAAATATATTACGTGATAAAATAAAGTCATTAACTCAAATTGTAATTATTGAAAATATTAAATGAACTGTAAATATTAAAATAATATTTTTTGTATAATATTATTTCATGTATTCAATTAATACCTTATAAATACTTTTAATAAAAAAATTCAACTGAAATTATTAAAAACTTTAATAATAATGAATTTATTTATTTGTTGGTGATCATTTATTCTTAGACAAGCCTCAGACCCTATGGTGGAGCCCTCCATGTCCTAAATTCCCATTCATTAGAATAGGGTAGACTCTTGAATACACTATTGTGTGTGATCCTATAGGCCCTTATCTCAATAGCAGTAAATACTATTCATAAACCAAGAGTAGAGTCTAGAAACTCATAAAGGTCTGTAAGGAGATAAGAAAGAGTCATAGCAATGATAACCTTTCCTATAAACACACTTCGTGTAATATAATCCCTTTTTCTCATGATATCTCATAAAGAAGGATGCACACATTTTTTCATCATAATTTCTTGCTTTATTGTGTGTTAACCCAGCTGGATGAACTTACCTTCTTCTACCATGGTCATGGATTTAATTAAGACACTATTATCCTGATCAACTTGGGCTAAGATATCACATCCTTTCAGATATGAAAATTTATATCTTGATTATTAAATCAATTTCATAACACCAATAACCCACACAACGCAACCTACCTCACTATGAAATCAATTCCATAATATTCATCTTGCATTAAAATACACAATAAAATATCATACAATAATAATAATCACAAGTCAGGAGACCATTACATGTGTTCACAGATAGGAAGTACCAATGAAACCTAAAGCATGTGGTGTTCTTATTGGTGAGTCAATACTCATGATCTCATATACTTGTGATCTCTAAGTGTGAACTTCATGAGAAGAAGTTTCAATGGTTATGAGTCCCCAGAACTTGATGGTCAAACATCAACTATGACTTATCAGCATGTTCTGTATAGACCATAAGAAATAAGTTTTAAGATTACTATCATGGTATCTCCAGATTCTCATTATATTCTATGAACTACTATAACCTATTGATATGAAATTTAATCTAATAACATTACCATAAATATAGTGTCCATATAAGTATCAAGACTTTTATGGTAAGGTAAAAAATGTATATATCAAATTTTACACAAGCAATAGTAATAAAAGTACACACATGAATTGGGTACAGGGAACCCACACAAAACATATGATTTCCTACATTATGGGAACTTTTTGAGTTCATACAAAGATGTATATCTCACACCATACTTAATAAACCCAATGCACATGTAGAAAACTTTCATACTATGAAAGTTTGATTATAGGTTTCCCAATGGATCGGGTAAGAGCATCTTGACAAGGACTAGAGATGTGGTGGAGGTGAGGTTCGAGGTTGGTAGTGGAGCCTTAATATAAATTTTATTATTTTTTTAATTTATATATATTATTGGTTGGATTGGAGATCTATGGGTTTTATGACTACATGACTTTCATAACACACTTTTATAGGATAGTGTATATTTTTTTGTTTGGATTAATTCATCTTTAATTCCATACATGCATACTCTAATTATATTTTATTGATGATGCTTGGTTATTTATTATTATTAGTGGTTGTGATATTGAGAATATAGTCCATGTAACATTGATCTTATAATCTCTCCTTTTTTCGGTAGCCTTTGATGTAAGGGGAGTGGCGCTTGAGTCCCTTTAGTACCATAGACTAATATGTTGTTCCGGTGATTTTATCCAGTGTGTTATAAAATGGTATCCAGTAATTTTTTTGGATCTTTAATATTTAGGAATTAATAGTTAATGATAGAAATTTATAGGATCTTGAGATATAACTTTGGATAATCCATCATGAACCATGGTCCAATGGGAAGTCCATGTTACAATGGTTAAGGTATTGGAGTTCTTGGTTTTTTTTGTTAAAATTGAGATGTTTATTTATGTATTATGTATTAATTTAATATTTTAATTTATGGTTTTACACTTCTAATGAAATTTAAAGATTCATACATACATGAATTATACCAGGCACACATGTCCTTCCAGAAAAAAGATCACTTGTCGGATATTGTATAACAGTTTTGAATAAGAAAATGGTTTCAGAAAAACTTGTTTGTATAGAAAGTATAAGGTTTTAGAAAGGGTTTTCATAATGGTTTTGTTAATTAAAATTTCAACCATAAGTTAATCTATTTTTTCCTCAATAATATATTATTGATGTACTAATTATTTAAAAATGATTCTAATAGTTTGTATGTTTTATCATATTATGATTATATAGGCCCTACAATAAAGTGGTGCATAGTAACCTCATGTGGGTTAGTTCGGGAATTTAATGCCTTGATGATGTTGGATATAGGTTGGTGTTCCTGAGATATGGTGAAAAGTGGGAAATATTTTCCTTGGTTATTTTTATACCTTAAAGGGTAGTAAAAGGCATATAGATTTCCATGGGATTTGGGATAAAAAGTGCATTCATTACATGCAGTATTGTGATTGTTCTCAAAAGACAGGATCATATGGTTTCAAATCATGGCTGGTTTTGATATGGGTTTCTACAGGATTTTGTGAATTAATCATCAACAATCAGGTCAAGTGTGTTTAAGATATGGATATAAACCTTATAATTTTGGAGCGACACTCGAGTGAAATGTGTCATGTAGTTGGTTGGGAATTGGTTAGATGCTTTAGGTTTATGGGAAAGAGAGCACTGAGGGTGCTTCTATATGGGTGTGTTGACATGAAATGGGTATATATCTAGGGAATTAAGCACGTTAGCCAAAGATGAATGAGAGGTGACCCATGTAAGCATGAGTTTGGTTTTGTGGTTGAGTGATAAAAGAGTGTATACCTACATTTTCTTCATATGAGACTGAGATTTTTTGCAGGAAAAATCATATGAGATGGCTCTTAGGAGGTTCACTATGGTATTGATAAGTGAGTGGGTTGGGTAAAGGGGTCCTGATGTGGAAATTCAGATGGAATTTAGATACATATGATGATTTTTCAATATGTGGAGTGTTGAGATGGATAGTTTATTTGTTCATTAGGTATTATCTAGGTTACTAGAGAGCCCTAGCGATGTAGTGATATGTAATAGTGATATTTACCCTACTAGTTTTTGATTTCTTAGAGAGATTCATAGGAATATAGTGGGTTTTGGGTATATCTTTGGAGTGAGATGATAGATGAGTTTGGTGAAACATTGAAGATAAAGGAAACCCGGAGGTTATGGTTGTGATTGGAGCATTGTTCTCCAATGTTCATGGAATCATGGGTTGAGTATAATGAATCTCGAGTAATGATTGTCTTAGATAAGCTAGTTCTTAGGAAGCGGTATAAGGGAAGTGATATAGTGGAAAGAACACCAATGACTGTTTGTGGGTGTGACCATTTCTACAAAGATTTTGTGAATGAAAAGGGTGATGTTTTATGTATGTCTATAATTAGAATAAATTTTTGTTTCTTGATAGGTATTGGGTATGAGTTGGTTGGTTTCATACAGTAATTACATTCAATATTTTTTTGAAAATTGATTTTAGATATTATGTGCAATGGTTCAATAGGGATATGATAAGGACACTCTTATAGTGGGTGGCATCTTATTGGTCACTTTGTGTATGATGCTCACTTTGATATGATGGTGGGGTAGTGGAATTGGTAGGAAATTGGTTGTTATATTGCCTAAGGAACTAGTGTATAGGTGGGTGAATTCCATTTGGTTCCTCAATAAACACCATAACTAGAATTCAAAAGTCTCTTGCTTAAAATAACGACTCGAGTAGAATTTTATTTCTATCTGAGTGGGACTTGGATTGAGGTAACATCAGTGCTTGTAAAGAGAGTACAATAAAAAACATAGTTGGGTTAAGGATTCAACCATGGAATTACATTTAGTGTTAGGTTTGGACATTGATGTGAGAATTTGGAGTAATTTCATGATTTTTTAGGAGTCAAAGCATCATAATCAGGTAGAGGTAAGGTGGTATTTTCTTGAGAGTTTATGTTCTTTTAGGAAGGTTCAAGTTACAAAGGATCTACTTGTGCTTTGATGTGTAATTGGATATAGTGGGGAGGAAATCACATGAATTTATCATTTGGTATGTGAATGTGTATTTCGATGATAGGACTGGGGGTTTCTCAAGAAAAGATGATGTATCTGGGTTATGTTCAAGGGTAGTTAGGCTGCACCCAATTTAGTTTAAAATCATGTTGAAGAGGTGATATTAGATTGTGATTGATGAATTAGAAATTGGTAGACATTTCCAAGTGGTACTTGGAGATGAGAAGCATATGGTGGGGAATTTTTAATAACCAATGTTGTTATGGGTCAAATAAATTAGAGGAAATCTGATTTTTTTATCCTGGAGAAGTGGTTATTTTTTAAATCGTGATTCATATTTGATTTTTGATATTTATAACTTCCTTATGAGGTGTTTTTATGAGTTTGGGTTTTGAAGGTTTTTTGGGGGTTCATGAAAAAGATAAAGAAGTTAGTTTTGATGTGGAGTGAATAATATGTTACACATAGAATATCACATTGCAACCAATGGTGTTTTGGAATGGTGACTATAAAATGTAAGATTAACTCTATAGTATATGAGGTGATCTTGTAGCAGCCTGAGACACTGTTTCATGAGTATTTAGTGAGGGGTAAAGTGTCACATCACAACCTAGGGGTGTTGTTCTATGAACCACCCTATTAGGGTTTCTTATTCTTCCCTTGAGAGAGGCATTATGTCATGAGGATTAGAGCGATAACACAATAGGTGGAATCCAATTTTGGGGTTTTTATCTTGATATGGGAATTGTTTCTTGACCCATTGTGTCATGAGGTAATTCATCCCTAGAATCAAGGTGTTGTGTCAGGAGACTTTGGGCCACGCTGCAACCAAGAATGTGATTGGGGAGTTACATTATTACACCTTTGGTCATGCCATAATTCACCCTCTATGCTGTTGTTAGTAAGGGAATACCTATATTTTAAAGTTCATCACCCTTTGTTTCTAAAGAAGTGGTCATATGGAGGAAGCCATCTTGGCTGAACCACTCCCTTTGTTTCCTCCCCTTTGAGACCCTTTGTTTCTCCTTTAATTGGTAGTCAAGTGAATGTTTTTAACCACCCTTGAGGCAAGGTAATACCTCCATTTACTCCACTAAAATTCTACTTACTCTCCTCCCTCTAATTTTGGATGGATCTATTTAGGTATTAGAGAATGATTACACCATAGGATGGTGAAATCTTCTCCAAATCATGTGGGTTTTTGGTGAAATGGTCATAGGATTTTGTGTGAGGATTAACATGACTGGTTGATCATCATTTGGCTAGTGGTAAGTTTTTTAGTGATTTTATTTTTTAATTTTGGTGATTTTGGGTGAAATGAAACAAAACATAAATTAAGAATTTGGGTTATTTTCTCATGGGTAAGTGGTTCCATCCCAATGATACTTAACCATATATATTTATATATTATTTTCCATGCCTATATGGTATTTTAGGTTTGGGTGATTTATAGTGGGATCGAGAGTGCTATGAATAAAGATTTAGGTGACATAGATCCTCCTAGTGATTGGAATGAGTTATCCCTTATAGTTGTGTATTTCTAAATTTTATCAATGACTTTATTGCTAGGGGTGAGAATACTAGTGGGTTCTAAAGTAATTATTTATGATCTAAATGAGTTTTGGATATCCTAGGCTATTTTTCTTTGGGCCAGTGTAGAATAAATTTTAGACTTAGTACTAGAGGATTTCTTGGATGACCATGTCTCTCAAGTAGTTGGTAGAGCCCTCTGTGGGGTGTATTGGAGTCATAAAGTTTGGGGTGAGCATGATAGGTCCTTTGGGGTATAGTATAGTGTGATGTAGAGGAGGTTTTTCACTAGATTATGGGCTTGAGTAATCACTTATACATGGAACCCGAGTATCGGTCATGGGATTCATGTTCTCATGGCCTGAAAATGGGTTTCCAAGGGGAATAGAGTGTTTTTGTCTTGTCATTGTCCTTGGTGTTGGTATTGGGATGGTGATGTGTGAATTTGGAAGGAAAGCTAGACTAGTATATTGAGGATAGAGAAAGGTAGTGCCAATGGGTTGTGGGATCTCCTTGGGGTGATGCATGTGGGTTGGTATCATTGAGTAAAGACCATGTTAGGTCTGAGGAGCCTAGTGGATTCCTTCACGAGTAAGATCAGAATGTCTATGGGTTGTAGATTTTTGCCTTATATGATATGGTCTGGCAAGATAATATTATCTATGGGGATAGATAGATAATGTGATGTTCTTTTATGTACAAACTAGTTCATGAGTGACTACTGCCTAGGTTTTGAGTTGTGTGTGTGTGTGGGGGGGGTGTTGGATGTATAGGTTGTTGACCAAGATCTAGGACTAGAGGTGGTGTTTCTATATGGATTGGAACACCTGATCACTATGATTTTCTAGTTCATGTGAGATATTTATCGAACCTTACACTGATGGGATGGATTGGATTGTGTGAGAGGTCAATATGTTACGCCCACCTCATATCACTTTACATTATTCCCAAGAGGTATGGTTTTATCCATGCGACCTTCCCCAAGGGGTATGGTTCATCTCATGCGGGAGGTTGTCTTTGTTTTTTCCCTCATCAGGATCTTCTACCTATATATGTGATCAACCATGCAGCCTACATTGGGATGGTATGGTTTGACTCATGCAAGAGGTTTTTTCCAATGTTTCCTTCCTTGGGATCCAATAAATGTATATGAAATTATACATAATACATACCTCTTGTTGTTGGTTCATCTCATGCAGGATGTTGGCTCTATTATTTACCTCCTTAGGATCCACCTATGATGTGATACACTAGTTATGATGTGGTTGTTACTACAAAATTTGATAATTAGTGAGATAGGATCCCCAATTTCTTGTTTTCCATAGGATCACTAAGGGTTGATCCCAAAATAATTCATGCATTTGATTCATTATATGTTTCTTATTTCTCCTAATGGGATTCCTAAGACATGATGTTATGATAGAAATTGTCCACCATATTTGATCAGACTAGGTATGGTCAGTTGTTATGGTAGTTTGGTTATAAAATGATGATCTAACATGTACAATTGTATGTTGTGTGTTTTTGTTATTTTTCACTCATGTATACACATGTATATAATGGGAGTATATTTGGGAAACTTTCGGAGACACAACTGAGATTTATTTTTGACCCCCTACACAAGCACCCCAATGTGCATGCCTCATGTACATTATTCTGGTTAAGTCATAGGTTTCGTAACAGATTGGGATAGAGAAGCACGATAGGGACTACATATGGGGTCGAGGTGAGGTGAGTTATGACTCAGGGTTAGTAGTAGAGCATTTTTATTTTTTTATTTTTTTATTTTTTTATTTTGTGCATGTGATCAACTCAGTAGGGGATCTATGAGATGTAAAACTGCATGAATTTCATAATACATTGATATATTGATATAGATTAGAGGACCAAATTCTTGTATATTGAAAAATAGGAATAGAGACATGGACGAGAGGAAGAAGATAAACAAAAGGATGATAAATAACTTTAGAGGCACTACTTCTCACCCAATATTTATAGACGAAGTCACAAGACAAAGGCTGATTCCCTAAAAAATGTTCCCTCTAACTCCCCCTACTCACCCTCTGCTTATACTTATTATAAAACCCCCTCTACTCTTTGGGGGACTAGAACCTCCCCCACCTAACACACTCGCAAAATTCCACCTCCACATGGCCCTATATCCCATCAATCCTCTTAATATACTAACATATTTACCCTATAAAGACACTTACATACCTATTGGGACACAAACTCTATCACTCATCATGCCTTAAAAATATTATTGTCTTTAATACTGAAGAAAGGGAGATACTTTCATACCCCACTGAGCTCTTCCACCACCATCACCCTCTTCATCTTTTCCTAACAGAAACACCCATAGTTTGGGATCATCATACTAATTTAGTGAGATATAGGGCCACCCACAATTAAAACATAATCCCTTACACCAATGGTCCTTCCATTCTTAGTTTTTAAGGTGTCAAATGTCACACCTTCTGGGAGGTGTCTGATTTGGATTCTCATGAAAAACTCTTATAACAACATCCCCCTCATTTTACCGGTTGGAGAGTGGTCCAATTCAGTAACTATTTCTATAAAAATTATGATGGTTTCCATGGTTCATATTGTGTACCTAACAAGAATTCCATGACCTACCGCCATGATACTAGGTTCCCACGCCACCCATGAAGGAAATATCCACATGTCGAGCAAAGAGAATCACCTACAGTCGAGTCTCAGAGTTGTGGAAACATACCCAACTATGAATGTCTTATTGAAATCAATATATTAAATAACCGATGTATTGTGGATTAGGTTGAAAAGGTAATAAAGACACTAGATATTCTAATTTTTTAATATATTCTTGGATTAACCCTATCTATTATAATGAAGTTAATTCTTCAAAAGGATTTTGGATCTATAACCCACTAAACTATTCCATGAATTTCCCTTTTAAAGTTTTCCAAGATACTATTGGATGAACCAAATGCACTATATTGAAATAGTATACCTAAAATTCCTCTTTACTAATCTTTTAAAGTGTTACCTTAACATTGTCCAATGAATGACTGATGCGAAAGTAAAGTTTGGAATGCATGATCCAGCTCCTAGGGTCCCTTCCTTCAAGCACGGGGAGTTCCACTAGTTTTGAAACTCTGTGTTGGTTAGTTCCTATGTCAACGTGAATTGAGGGGAATAAATTTTCCCCTAGTTTTCTGAGGAATACATCCTCTACCATGTGAAAGTATGATGGTTCAATTACCTATGATGAATGTTCTTCCTCCAGCTACAATGTCTTCTCTAAGATGTGAATGACACCAGTAATATAATTGTGAAGTTCCACTTATTACTTACACTATTTAAAAAGTTTTGAGCACTCCTATTCCTAGGTCTACTATTTCACACTAATACCCTTTATTTTTTACATCAGGTTAAAGAGAATAGATTCAAGTCATATCAATCGCTGGTTGAAATTTTCCTCAAAAGTCTATTTCTGAGTGTCAATTGTGCGGGAAGCCTGCCTATGAATTTGTTGGTGGGGTGGTGGTAGCTGGCAGTGTGCATGCTGGTGAACATGAGAACAAGGTGCATCTAGGATTATATAGGAATGATTAAGAAGAAGGAGACCCACATACAACAATATCTATTGACTGATATGTCATTAAAATGTAACATTGGACGTGATCCAGCCAAGCATGCCATCTAGAAATGTGAGTTTTCCATGTGTGTCACCTTTGGGTGATGTACTGAAGGTGTATGCCTCGTCTGATCGAGCTGAGAACCGAGTATACCTATTCTGATGTGATGTAGATGAGCATGCCTCCATAGAATATGAGAGGAAGGAGACTGATAACAATGATTTATATCTATATATTTATGGGGTTTTATATGTTAATTCATTGAATATTAATTCATTAAAGTCATGTCTCATGGAAAATATTGATATATTGTGTATTATTATACAAGAATAACATTTAGAAAAATTTGAAGAAAGACATGGAAATTGAGGGAAAAAAGAAACTTATAATTGTGTGGAGAAGAAGCACGACACAAAAATGGAAAATGATGAATAAATCAAGGTCAATGATTGAAGCTAAAGAGAACAAAAACGTTTTAGAGGAATAAAACTAAAGAAGTTGGATGAAACAACAGTTGAAATTATAGAAGTTAAAGATACATGTTGTGTACAATATACATGATGTGTAAATGTAAAAGGCGTAAACCATTTAGTGTCATTGAAGAAGAAGAAACCATAATTCCATGAAACTTTTGGGGCTCAAACATTACACATCATGTAATCTTGACATGTCATGTATGTTTCAGACACAGAAGAAAAATGCTGGTTTTCAACGTATCCTCGATCAGGGGTTATATATTTTGATCCAAATCTCTATTAAAAAAATATCTTTGACCTGGGGAATCCCATTAATGAATTCTGTGATTATATATATGGTATAAAACCTTGAGTAAATGCATTCCATTCTAAGCATGGAGAGGATTGACTGCCGGGGGGATGCTGTAGGGTTCTAACCCAGAGTTCTTCATAGATAGATTTCTATTTTTATTTTATTTATTTAATATAATGTTGAATTATTTATAATTTAAATAGAATATCTTTATTTTATTCATTATCCTTCTTAATATTTTTTTTGTTGTTGTATTATTCATTATTTCTTTGTTCAATATTTTTTTTAATTGTTTCAATTGTGGATTTCCTTGTTTTGAATCATTTAATCGTTATATCTAGCATGAAATTCATTCCCCTACTTTCATTAAAACATTTCATGCATGGATAATCTTATTAAAGTTAGGGGTCAAGAGTAGGGATGTACTTAGTCATGATGAATCTATGATCAAACCTTTGTAACCCTTGGGATATCAATTAGGTTAAAAACATTCATCACATTATTTTGCACAACCTTGACCATGGGGAGTGAAATTGAATGAAACCAATCTAATTGGAGTTGAGTAAGACTATAACCATTAGACTATAATGCTTTTTTGCATGGAATATAAGAATAATTCACTTATATTTTTATCTATATCCTGACCATGGGATAATTTTAGCATAGTTAGATCCAATTGGTTTGAGCAAAACCAATTGGTGACCCTTACACTACTTTATAGCCAAAGCCGTAGGACTATTCCATGATATATTTTTTATTATCTAATTCCTTTACCCAAAAATTTACCCTGATACCTTATTTTACATCTTCCTACATTTTATTTATTTCATTTTTTTTCATTTAAAGTAATCTAAAAAATCAAACTAAAATTTGAGCGACCTGACCTTTGGTTAAGAATTGTCTATCGTGTTCGCCACACTCTGTGGATTCGACCTCATACTTCCACTATAATATTAATTTTTAGTTAGATTTTTTTTGGGATAAAATAATATTCTTTTGATTATACCCAAAGGAAATAATGATACCCTCTGGGACTATCAAAACTAGCACTATTGGTGGGGAGCTATGAAATGTTGCAGACGACTCAAGATTGATTGCTTAGGTCAAAAACTTTTCTTATCCCATTTTTTCTCACTAATTTTATTTTAGTTAATTATTTTTCCTTTAATTATTATTATATTATTATTATTATTGTTGTAGTTTTTGGTGTTCTTCAGTATGGAATAAATTCCTTTTTAGTAATATGCCACACCACCATTGAAGTACAATGACTTTCTAGAATATCTGAACACATGGGAAGCAATGAATTAAGGAGGGTGTTCATGTCAAGTTAGGAGTTGGGATGATTTTTATTCTTTTTAATATGATAAATTCCATCATAATAAGATGAGTTACACCAACTATCAACCTTGTGGAGGAGACCCCAATTGTGAAGGCTACCAAGTCAAATCCTAGGTAGAGAAGTATAGCCATGAAGACACATGCTTATAGCAACCTCGAGAGAAACACTCAGATAAAATACATACTAAGTATTTAAGAAATTACACTGAATTAATGACAAAAAGGATATACTATCATGATACCTGAATCAGAAAACAAGGATAATTTAATTCTCCCCTTTCTCAAATTATTCTGAATTTTAATTCTCTTATTAATATCCTACCAATAGTTTCTAATAAATATATAGCATGGTGTGAAAATAAATAATCTCAAGAAGAAAATGAAGCCCAAGATTTTGAAATAAAGGAACCTCAAGATAATAATATTTAATAATACCATTCCTTATAAAAACCTCAGGAGAAGAATCCAGATGACAGACTAGTTATATTGCTCACAAAGTATATTCTAGTGTTGAATAAGTGGATAAATGATCATGAATAAAAACTTAGTGAACATGGAGAATTGATTAGTCACCTTTATCATGTTATTTCAAATTTAAATTCCCTAGTATGCAAGTTACCATTAAAATATAATACAGGGATTGGTTGGTTTGAAGATGAAGGAGAGAAAGAGGTAGAGGAATCCTATACTATGGAAACAAAAAAGGTAAAAAATCAGAGGTAAAAAACTAATAAAAATACCTGGATCATGTTGAAATAAATAAAAAATATTTACAAATAGATTTAAAATAAGTATCCAAACTCAAGTCATCACTTCTATGCACATAAAAGACCAAGAATTACAATGAGAATTCCTATTTCAACTTCAAGAAGAAGAGGAAATAAATCTGATGAAAATTTATGATTAGATGGTTGAATATAAAGAATAAAATTTAATGGAATATTAACCAATGGTGGTTGAAGAGGAATAAGTCAAATACTCAAAATAAGAATGAAAACTGATGGAAGAGAATATTGATCAGTAATGAATCAATCTCACTAGTATTCTTAATACAAAAGAAGAATTTAATACCCTCCAAAACATTCATGAAAAAGAGGAATATGAGAAAAAGGAGGATCCAAACCAATAATTCATTTCAGAATATGACCATCTAAAGAAAAGGCAGAGGTTGTGGTGGAGGAAAAAAACCAAAAAATCGGGCTAGATCTCAATTTCCTTGTATTTTCTTTAAATTTATCCTCAATCTACTGTCAACCACAAGAATAATTAAAGACAATCCAAAATAGAAGGAAGTGAAAGATTACCCTAGATTCACAACAATGATATATGTGGGAATATACAAGATGGTTATCTCTATATCACATTCGAATTATATAAAAAATTTAAGGTTTGAGACGAACAACCATTAAAAGAGAAACCACCTGGATAAAACCTGGATTTAAAATTTTCTTTCTAAGAGTTAGATTTATTTTATTTTATTAGTTTAATAGATCTCCCTGTGGCTGATCTATTTTCATGTTTAGGATAAATATTTTTTAAAAATGGAATTTAATTTCATTGACTATTCTTATTTTTTAGGTCATGGAAGCAAGAAGAAGGAAGAAACTAAAGTTTTATATGTAGGGCTAATACAATTCATGAACCTCACTCATGTCATCAATTCATGAAAATAAATTTTTTGAAAGAAACTCATGTTTTGAACGTGGTACATATAGAGGTTAAGAAAATAATTCAATAGAGTCAGTTGAAAATGAGGACTAATTTTTACTTGTTTAAATTTTTGGGCCCCTAGTTTTTCCTACCACATGATTTAAAAAATATGAATTGATTTTTTTCATGAACTAAATTGATTTAGTTTCAACCAAAAAAATTATTGATTTTTTTGTCTTGTAATCACTAATTTAGTAGATATCATCACTGAAGAGAATTATTTTGAAAATTTGGAAATTTTGAAATATAATTACCATAAATGAAAAAGATATAAATGGGAATTTTAATAGTCACTTATTACATCAATTTGGGATTTATTTAAAATTATTGCTGATATTATTGGATTTATTGATATTGATTCCTAGAAGCTTGCATTGAGTAAAATAATTATTAATTTTCATTCCATTACTTGATTGAATTAAATTCTATTTTGATTCATGAGAGGATTCTAGACCAAATAATTTCTATTTTTCTGAGAATATTTCTTGAGTCAAATTTGAAATTGTAAACCTAATAGAAATTTCATTGTTATCTATCAAAGGTATGACTGAAAAAATCAATTTTTTAATTATTGAGACATTTTATTGATGAGATATTTAATCATAATACCCACCTACACATTTATATTTCTTTATCATATAGAAACTATGTAGGAACTTGTTAGGATTGATCCAGGTTACAATCCTATATTCCCTTTCTTACCCATCTCTTTTTGTTTTTCATGATATTCAATTGAATGAGTGTGGAGAGGAGGTTTTTTATTATGGGTATGGGATGTGATATCTTGATAAGATATTTTAGGGTGTTTCCATGAGATTTATGGGGAATGTTTATGATTTTATTCAGTACATTCCATTATTTATCCCTCATATGGTTAAAAAACATAATTGAAAAGAATAAAAGGGTTGTTTCTCGGGTAGGTCAAAAATCACCATTTTCAGACTAATGATATGATGATAATATTTGGTTAGGTGGTGGATGTGGTACTTATCCTAGGTTAATCTTCTGAAAAAATTGAAAAATAAAAAAATAATGGGTTGATAATTAGAAGAATAAAAAATATCTATTATCAGACAGATGATTTTTATCATATGCGGTTAGATAGTGGATGCGAGGTTCATTCAAAATAATTAATTTCAAGAAAAGAGAAAAATAAGAACAACAAGAAAAGATTATTTTACTTTATGATTATATTTTTTGTGAGTCTTCACTGTTCTCTTTGGGGGGAATGTGAGATGGAATTATATTTTGGTGAGGACCATTACATTTTGGTAAGGATCATTTCATTGAGCTTATATTTGGAATATCATGTATTGTACATTAACGTTTAGCCTCCTCTTTGTGACTTATTTTATTTTCAACATTATTAACTTCCTTCACTCAACCATCAAGTTATTTAATCCTTATTGAAAATACTCCATGATTAATTGTGAGTTTGTTTCTTTATAGGGTGGATAAATTAGATTCAATGAAAGCATATGGTTAGAAGTATGTACTTTAGGTGTGAGCGTAAATCCATTAAATTATTACCTTGAGTGATGAGTGGAAAAAATAATAGTGAGGTAAATCATAAATGGCATGGGTGTGTATGAAAATTGAAATATATGAATGAAAAGATGAATCTTTCTTGAATTTCACATTATAAATGAAGAAATATTTTTGGATTATTTTTTGGGTATGTTTTGTTCTTTTACAATATTCAGTTATATCTAGTTTTTATGAGTATAATATTTCTAAAATTCTCTTGTTGATGTATGGATCCTTGGTGTTTTGATGTTGAGGTTTTTGTTGAGGGTGAAAAAATATTTTAGTGGGGGGGTATTTGATAAATTTTCTTTATATCTATATATTGATAGAGTTTTATATGTGAATTCATTCAATAGTAGTTGATTAAAGTAGAGTTTCATAGAAAATATTGATGTATTTTGTATTCTTATGCATGAATGAAATTTGAAAAAATATGAAGGAAAATATGGAAATTGAATAACAAAAAGGAGCTTCATGCTGAGCAGTGAAGAGGAACGATGAATAATTGGAAAATCAAAAATAATCCAAGGTCAATGATTGAATACAAAGAGAACAAGAAATGTTCCGGAGGAACAAAACTAAAGAAGAATGATCAAACATAGGTTCTAATACTGAAAGTTAAAGATATATCTTATATACAATATACATGATGTGTAAATGTAAAAAGTGTGAACCACTTATAGGCCATGAATAAGAAGAAACCAGAATTCTATGTAACTTTTGAGGCCCAAACATTGCACATATTGTAATATTTATATGATGTATAAGTTTCAAACACAATATAAAAACACTAATTTTTAGCGTATCTTCGACGTGGGGTTATATCTGTTGACTCGGTCCTTCATTAAAAGCATATCCTTGACCCGAGGAATCTCATTTATGAATTAAATTACTATATATATAGGAGACATATTTGAGGAAAGTCATTCTATTCCATGAATGGAGACGATTGACTACCAGGAGGCTGCCTCAAGGTTCTGACCTGGAGTTCTTCATAGATAGGTTTCTATTTTTCTTTTCTTTATTTTATATAATGTTGAATGATTTCTAGTTTAATTCCAATCTATATATATTCTTCATTCTCATTCTAAATAATTATTATGTTTTTGTTTTCTTCATTTTTTCTGAGTTCAAAAATAGTTTTTAATCAATTTTCATTTTTTAATTTTTGATTACATTGTTTTGAATCATTTAATCAGTATGCCAAGAATGTAATATGTTTCCCTACTTTCATTTAATTATTTCATGCACGGATAATAATATTAGGGTTAGGGGTTGATATTAGGGGTTTTCTTGATCATTTTGAATCTATAAATCAAACCTTGGTAACCCTAGGGATAGTAATTATGTTAAAAACAAATATTCATCACATTCTTTTTCACAAACTTGACAATGGGAAGTGAAATTGAAAAAAACCAACATAATTAGAGTTGAGAAGGACTATGAACATTAGTCTATGATGCTTTATATATAGAAGATAAGTGTAATGAAACTATATTGTTATCTATACCTGACCATGGGATAGTTTTAGTTTAGGTAGATCCAATTGGTTTGACCAAAACCAATTGGTGACCCTTCCACTGCTTTGCATCCTAAGGCATAGGACTATTACAAGCTATATTTTGGATCATTTTTTTCATTTTCCATGAAATTGATGTTGATCCCTTATTTCATTTATTCCTATATTTTATTTATTTAAATTGTTTTATTTAATTTAGTTTAATAAAATCAAAATGAAACTGCAGTGACTTGACCTTTGGTTAAATATTTTCTACCGTGTTCCCCACTCTATGTGGATTAAACCCCACACTCCCACTTTAATACTCACTTATAGTTACTATTATTTAGGATAAAATAACATTATTTTGATTAGACTATAGGGAAATAATGATGTTTTTTGGGTCTATCAGTGACTAACAGGGCATGACTCCTCGAAAGGCAAACGACAATGCGTGCAAGATAGGAGCTGGTAACGAAAGACCAAAACAATGGGATATGATAAAGAACAATAGTGTGCACCTCCTAAAATAAAATCTGATGATATATAAGACTAATAGATAGATTTTAGAGGACCAGTTTCTTATATATTAAAAAATAAGAACAGGGACACGAGCGAGAGGAAGAATATAAATGGAAAAAGGGGAAATAACTTGAGAGGCACTTATTCTCACCCAAGACTTAAAAATGAAGTCCCAAGAAAAATTTTTATTCCCTAAATAATACTCTATAACTTCCCTTATTCACTCCATGATTCTAATTATAATGAAATCCCACACCTTTATGTGGTCCCAGAACCTCCCCCCCATAAAAGACTAAAAAAATCCCCAATCCACGTGGCTTCTGATCCTCCCACTCCCCCTAAAAGACTAACATAATTCCACTATAAAGACACCCATTACCCTTCTGAGACATAGAATCTATCATATATTATGGTGTATGTTTATTTGTTATGGTTTTCTCTGGGTGTAATTTCATGAATGTGTACTCTGATTATTTTTTGCATACGGTGCTTCGTTATTTATTTTTATTGGTAGCTATGATATTGATAGTATAGTCTTCCTAACATTGATTATAGAATCTCAGAACTTACTAAGATACTTTCACATATGAGGAGACACTCTTGAGGCCTTTTAGTTCCACCATTTGGGATACCATTTAGGTGATTTTATTCATGGTGTTACAACACCAATTATATCTAAACCAATTCTCTCTTGTCCCTCTTCCTTTACACCAAAGGTACTAACATATTTTTGGTTGATAAGAGGGCCCTAAAAAAGATTTTTTTGACCCTTAAACTCATGGATATTATAGGGGAAGGATTCCTTTAGAATCTTCTAATTTATATTTATCAAACATATTATTGAAGAATGTCGACCATCATCAATTAACATTACTTTATTCATTTTATATTATGCAAGGTTTCAGTTTCAAATCTTATTTAATCCTGATTTATGTTTTATTAATGTCATTTGATAATTGAATAAGTGTTATTTTATCATAAGAAACCATTGAATTATAGTAAATTATATTTTTCTAAATATATTAAAATCATCATTTCATTATGTTAATATATGAAAAACTACACCACTCAATAATCATTTATACATTTATAGTTAACAAACCATTAAATTTACACATGCATACAAAATTCCCCCTCATTTACATACATTTACAACACCAATTTCTAACTTAAATACTTCTCTATTTATATCTAAAACATTTTAAATTCATTTCATCATAAATTTTAATCAAGATATTATTACTCACACATGTTCCAATTTATTTACTCAAGGTTCTGCATACTTACCAAGTAAAATCACCTCATTTATTTTATATTTAATATATTTCTCACTTATCCATGATAGATAATATTAGTTATAAACATAAATTCCAAATATTACATTTTAATAATAAAAATTCAACAATTCAAATTTTACATTCTCTTAACCTAATAATGATATAACACAATATCATTACTTCTCCAAACATTTGGTATCATAAAAAAAACCTTAACAATCAAAAAATACATAACATTTTATAATTCTCAACACAATACCCCTTTTAAATCATTAAGTTTTCAAACATCATTTTTAGATAAAAAACAATAACTATACACACAACAACTTCATTTGGGAAAAAATATATTTAATTCCTCGACAAACATATTATTGGATGGAATCGAAACATTATAATATCCATCCAAACAATTTAAAAAATCATCTTATAACTCATCTTAATGAGTTCATCATTTAAACATATTATTAACTATTTGAAACCACATATTCATCCATTAACCTTTAAAATATTTAGTCAATTTTCTTTTCCATTAGGACCCTATGTATCTACAAGGTTTAAAAAAATATATTTGAAACACATAGGTGGTTTTATTGATCATAAAGAAAATTATTGGATATTAATCCCTAATTTCACGCACATGATATGGTATAAATATTCATATTAAACCATGTTAGAAAAAATGATCTTTCACATTCTGAAAAAATAATTATTATCATGTAAATTATTATTTAAATATCTCCTAGCCACATAATCATTTTAACAAACATCATGATTTAAGAATGATTATTTATCACACAAACATCCACTTTCTTACTAATATTCCATCACAACATGTATGATGAAATTTATTAATCCAATATTTAATACTCACATTAACTCTAAATGTTCTTTTAACATTTAACCCCCTTTTAAAAAAATATAATGATTATTAAACACTTAATAATCATATGTTTATAACTACATTTAAATAAAATATTTTCCAAATTAATATCATTTTAAATGATAAACATTAATTAATATATATTTTCATTTTACTCTATGGTGTACACAAAACCTAACCACTAATTAAAAAATCACCATAATATTTAACATGAAATACACTCATCTAATTATTTTTAATTCGTACCTTTAATTTCCTAATTAATAATAAATTTTATGTCAAAAATTAATTATATAATTGAATTCTAAGAACACATCTACAATAATAAACTTGAGAAGTAAATTAGATCCCCACATAAAGTTGAGAAAACCTACCTCATGATACGTCAAGAATCTATATAAAAATTGGAAGTTTAATTCTTCCACTAGAAACCAAATATCAACAATACATCCAAAAATCAAAGAAAAATTAAAATTGGAATACAAAATAAACTAAACCTTGATGAATTTATGTCTAACTATCAACTCATCATCTCAACCATGATGTAGAAAACAAATTTTCAATAGATTATGAAACAAGAGATAAATAATCAAAAAAAGTTTGAAAGTGGTTGAGATAATAAAGGAAAATTTGAACCATCCCTTTAGGGAAATGGAAAATCATGTTAAGTCCCAAAATATCAAGGAAATAGAAAAAAATTCATTTTAAGAAATAATATATCAATATATCGGGTACTAGGTTCTTAACAACTAGCCACCCGACATGCACTGACCATCAAGTGTAACTTGAATGAGATGCGTATGGTTGGACCAAGGTAACCCCCACCACTACCTATTACAATAGAAACTTTGTGATTATATACTAGGTTTATGATGGTGTCCTTTTCTGGATTCTGAAAAACACCACCTCTACCCCCACCACCATTACCCAAACGTTCGATTTTTTATAAATTATTTTAAAATCATTTAAAATACTAAATGTCCCAATTTAAATTTTAATATATAATTGAGGAAACCATAGTTATTAAAAAATCCTCACCATAATGATTATCATTTTCTAAAAGAATATTTTTGTATCTTTAATGAATGAATCGGTTATTGATATCTCAATTCACTTCCCATTTCCAAACACCGACACAAACAACCTAACATAAAACTATTATATCATATTAAATATTAAATCATAATAAAAGTCTCTCCACCATAATAATTCCAAAAATAAAAAATATTAAATCACATTTACCTCCTATATGAGGAAAAACTAATAATTTTTCACCATAAAGCAGCTAATTATCTAAAGATAACACAATCAAAATTCAATAAGAAAGTTGAATTGATCAGTGAACTCACTGACATTTTTTCTACACCCACTCATTATTATGGTTTTTGACAAATTATTTACCAAATATATCAACATAACATTAATTTCTGATTCCACACTAACTTAAAAAAAGGATTAACAAAACCCAAACTAAAAAAAACTTAATACCACTTAATGAATTAATGCCACATAAAACATAAAAAGTTAACATTAAATAAAATCATAATTAAAAAAAATATTTTATTTAACCAATAAAATCAGTATATTCAACATGTTCTTCCAAATAAATTCCCAATTTTATTAAATTATTTACCAGAAATTAACCCTTTTAAACTATTCAATAAACACCCAACATGCTCATTAATAAAAAATTTCATTTATTTTCTAATAAGAAATAATCTCTTGATCCGACCAATATTAAATTTATAATTTCCTTCATAATATTTTACAAAAATAAACACTATTATAATTCATACTTAATATTTCACATTAACATTCTCTTTAACTTAACAATCACATCTTGGAAAAAAATTTCATAAAAAACAGTCCCAAATAAAAAACATACTAGATTGAAGATGTTAAAATCAATAAGATCACATGCTAACCAAACATTAACATGCTTTAAACCAACAAACTAAATTTTTTATTACATCAATATTTTAACAACAATCAAGCATGCTTATCTTTTAACAAACATGCTAAAAATGGCCATTGAAAATTTAATTATAGAACTTTAGCCCTTAAAAAACTCATAATCTCTCATTATGCCTCTATTTCATGATGAATACAATTAATATTTTTCAAGTTATATAATTCAAATAATTAATTCATTACTCATTATAGTTTTTATCTTTATATAAACCATTTATTTGAATTTAATTTTTTAACATACTAAAATTAAATTACTCATTTATCAATTTATTAAGAAAATAACTCAAAATAACTAACAATCACTCTCATTAAACCTAAAATACACACATAAAATTCAAATTATGTATAACATTTAAATATTATCATTCAATTTAGTTTTTACCATGTTTTTACTTGTTGTAGTATTTTTTTTAAAAAGGCACCAAATCCCTTATTATGGGGCCTTCAAGCATGGGATTCCATTAAATTACATATTAGTTTATTAATAAATGACTTATTCAACTTAGTAAATTTTTTAAATCAATTCAAAAATCCAAAACACATAAATGCATAATCACCTTCATGTCACACCCATACATACTGAAATGTTCATAAACCTTACACTATTAACATTCGATCTTAGTGTATCTAATATTCCCAGTAAAAATTTATTTATTTATAAATCATTGAATAATAACTCATCAAAATTTAATCAACTAAATCCCACACTTCCCTAGTGATTTATATTTCCACTATGGTTGTGATGGAAAGGTACATATGCATAGATTTTATACCAAGTCATGACCTTTAATATCCTTTATAATTTTTTTTTCAAATATAAAGACCTTGTAAAAGAAATTTCTATCATTCTATTTTGTAACATCCCACCTTAACACAAATGTGATTCCAAAGAAAAAATCAACATTGCCTCAAGTGTAGACACAGATCACTAAAGGATAACAATTAGAACCAAGGGTATGTGATTACTACTTAGAAAGTGATTCAACTCAATAGATCAATATAATATAGTATATATAATCAGAGTAAACAAACAAAATAAAAATTGGTACTTTAAAACTTCAATAGATCTTAAAAAAATTCAATGCAACACGTTATAAAATTAGATATAAAAAATAATCACATCCAAATTCATAGATTACAAAAATATATATCTAAAAATAACAAAAAATTAAAAGAGAAAACAATTATCCATCAACACCCACAAACACCACTAACATGATCATAATAATCCTGAACTCCCACTTCAAAGAAATTGACTTTTACCAACAGAAGTTCTTTGACAAAAAATATGTTTTTTGGTATAAATTAGTAATTTAAAAAGATATTATGTTTTATTGGTATTAAATTAAAGTACCAACATTTAATTTTACCAAAAAATATATCTATTTTTATTAATTGTTTAATACCAACATATAATTTACTAACAATTAAATTTGTTACTTTATCATACTAATACCGACATTTTTTACAAAAATTGAATCCATTGTTATTAATTATTATCTCCAAAATTTTAATTTCAACATATAAATATGTTAAAAACAAATAATGAAAAAATTATATCAGAACTGGTCATTAAAAAAAGAAAAATAATAAAAAAAAACACATCCCCACGCCTCTGCTTGGAGCCCCCACCACACCCACCCACATGTGATAGCCTCCCAAACATCATCCCTCACTACCGACATTGTAAAGATCCCTAATTGGCCTCAAACTATTGGTTCATCACACCCCACACCCACACAATCTATTATCTACAACTTCCCATGCCCCCATATTTTTATGTTCAATTTTTTATTCTTATTTCAACTATAGAGATGATGTGTAAGAAGGGGCATGGAAATAAATTCATTTATCATTAAATCCATTCATGTTTGAACATATTACCATGAATGTACTTCATATATTGAATTTTTAATTGAGTAAAATCATGGGTATATTTTGTTTGAATTGAATTGAATTTAAGTTAGGATTTCAGAAAAATTTAGATTAAATGAGATTTCTTGTTCCTGTTTTTTTGGGTTACTTTTGGATGTTATTTACATACTTTTCTCGAGCCACTCCAGAGAAAATAAACTTTATTCTTTTCTCAAATCACATGGAAAAGTGTTTTACCCAAAATTTTAATTATGTTCTCTTAGAGATGATTCTTCCAAATTCCAAGACCCATATTGGAATTATGCTCACCAAGAAATCTCTTAAGTTGAATCCGGAAAGAGTTATTTTCATTAGTTATGGGTATCATTGCAGTGAAGGAAATTTGGTCTCTACAAGTTTAAAGGAACGAGACATTGTTCTATTGACTAATTATAGAAAAACTAAAGATAATTTCAATGAAATACCTGGAAATATTCATGATTTATTGTATAAGAGACAAAAAAGGTACACATTTTGGTGATTTATTTTGTTCTCTCAAATGAAATTTTTTGTGGTTGGATGGGAATAATTATCTCATGAATTTTTTAGCATATAACTTCATACTCAATTGGATTTTTCACTTAATTTTATGAACCAAGTGAAAAGGTAAAATTTGGGCAAAAAAAGTTGAATTAGGATGTGAGGAACACATTGGAAGTCAAAATTGTGAATTTTATTTCATAATTACTCAATTTTAGGCTTGAATATTGATTGAATTCCCCTATTTTACATTTCATCAGTCAAAAATAAAATCCTAATGCTTGCCATCATAAAAATGAAGAACCCCTTATATATATTATCTTTAATACTTATATATTGGTCCCAATGAAAAGAAAGTTATTACACATGAAAATTACTTATTTCCCAATGTCATTGATATTGAATAAGAGTAAAGTCCCATGAAAATGAATGAGTGATTTATTTAAATCTATATTGATCAAACTCATTTGTAAGCCTTATTATAAGTACAAATTCCATTTTAAATGAACTAAAATGTTTCTATTTTCTACTTTTTAGTAAAAAATGAATTCCTAATTGAAATTTTGAACCTTTAATTAGTGGATATTTAATGTTTAACATACAAATTCATCCTAAATCATCTAATTAGAAAGTGATCCATTCTTAGTTTTTTGAATAATGTTTGTCTATTTTGAATCTGGTTACAATTCATTTTTTGATTTGGTATGTGGAATGCTACAATGTTGTTCCTTTTGTTTATTAATGTATGATTCCCATTTTGTGTGATGTGCAAATGCATTATATTCATTATGTTACATTAATAATTTAGTGTACTACTGAATTTGATATCGAGAGTATATTGTCAAAGAGTTTTTACAATGCATTCCTTGTATTCATAGATTAATTAGTGGGACTTTGTATAAGAGTATATATCTATATTGAATTCCACTTATATTTTGAATATCGTAATGATATATTTATATGGTCATAAAATAATACCATTTCAGGTTAATGAATCATAGTTTATTTTAGAATTTAAAATTACCTACTCTATAAGTTATTTTAAAGTTAGTTTAATTGTTAATATATTGTTACAACTTTTTAGTAATTGATGTGAAATATTAGGTTATTAACATTTAATTTTCATATTAATTGATAAATTATTGGTAGTTATTCATTAATGTTGGAATAAATGTCATACTTCTCATAGTTTTCTATATGATGTATTTTTTCAAGCTGCCATCCAAGACCTGCACATAAAAAACCATTTTGGGTTTGTGAATCCCTCTTTTGAAGGTTAGATATTTCACATCCACTATTTAAAAAAGTCTAAAACTATGTCTAGATATCTTGAATGCTTGGACTATAAGGTATGATTATGATGACACACAATTGTTCTTTAATTCAATTCTCAACATGTTCCTGCAACATTATTTTGAAAACAAGAAAAATTTATAGAAATTAGTTCCTATATATAGGTAAGTTATGACTTTTTCTCTCTTAAAATATTTTCTCCTCTATTAACTGATATCAGTATGGATCTAATGTCCTAATTTTTTAACATTCAAATCGATTGGGTTATAATCTGAAGTGATTGTAACATCCTAGGTAAATAAAGAATAAGACATTTTCATATTTATTAATATTTGTAAATTAAATATTAATTTTACTTTAAGGGGATTCTATGTTCGATGGTGTACCCTACTTGAAACAATGGGTTTCTCTGAAATCTTATGTTGCACACAATGTTGATTCATACTGAAAAATAAATAAATAAAAATATAATATTATTATTTTAAAGGATAGTTAACGCCTAACCATTGTATTGGAAAGAATGAACAGAACTAACTAAAATATTATTATACATGTTTGTTAAATGTCTTTAAGTTTATCCAATAAATTTTAGATGCTTAAAATAAGAATGAATCTGATTTTAAGCATGAAATACTCTAATATTCTTTAGAAGGCCATTTTACTGCCTTTTGATAGCGAACCCTTTTTTAAATATAGTTTTTGTCACTTTTATATATTCTATTTGACAGAATAAACTTATTCTTTATAATTGGGACATAAAAATTTACTTTGGGTAAATTTTTGGTATTTTTCTGATAAAGTTCATTTTTAATGAATAGTGAAAAATACTGCATTTTAATTCAAAACTGCCTTTTCATATAATTTATTTATATAACTATATAGTACTTTTAATTGGTTTTAAAGTTTAATTAGATTATATTTTGATTATTTAATCCAATTTTGGTTATTTTATGTACTTTCACTTTGAACTTGGATATAAACAATTTTCAATATTTTGGTAGTTTTTACTTCTTAAAAACATGTTTTTTGGTTTGACAATAGGAATTTATTTTAAATTAATTACTACAACTTCTATGTATTGAATTTAGAAAAATGGATTCTATATTTTGAATCCGGAGGTCCATATTGTGTAAATTAGTACCTTTTATTTTTAGACATTATGAATTGTAACTTCAGTAAATATTTTATTTACCATGGTTAAAGGGTAAATTTGATAAATAAGGGTAAAAATAATATTATAATAATATAAAAATACCCTAACATGTGTCCTAATCCTATTTGATGATACATGTCTGAACATGGACATCCTTGGGTATATTTTAAGACCCCATGGAGCCACTTGTGTGTGAAAATGACATTTAATTTTTTTTCAATTTAAAGTTAAGAAAAATATAACCCAAACATGTATCTTTTAGTAAAAACATTTTATATAGGGTTATATAAGTGATATCATTGACTACAAATAGTCATTAGAAATATAAAAATATTTCCTACATCATGGTATTTTATTTATAATTTTTAGACATCATATAAATAAATATATTTATGACACAATGATGATGCAATGTTTACCTTATTAATGAATGATTTAAATAAATCATGAATATCATTATGGAGATAATGGACTTTTGAACCATGGACAATTTTTAATTAGAACAAGTTCATTTTTAACTCAAGTATGAAATATCGACAAAATGATTGATATTAACTTAAATAATTATGTAATGTTTATAACATGGTAATAAGTGATATAAAAATAATAATTAACTTTAAAATTTTCTTAAGAATGTATAAATTAAATTAAGTTTATTATTCAGGAAGAACAAGGAACTTACATGGCAAGTTGGAGTCAAGGTAAGGGATTTTGTGTCAATATCCTTTCATTGAGGCATATTTTTATTTGTACATTACTTTCTTTTATACAATGTATAATCCCCTTTTACTTTTCATTTCATTCAAAGGGAATCTTTTTTCTACAAAGAATTTTACTAAATGCCAAAAGTAATGTTTCTTTTTAACATATGCATTGACAAAAACTTTTTCTCCACCACAAGTATTATTTGATAGTTGGCTTCCTTAACAAGCCGTAGTGTTTTTTAAAAGAAAAATAAATACCATATAACCTTTTTACATATTTTGGTATTGAAAATGTTTTTGAGAAAGCATTTATTATTTCAATATCTTAAAATGATATATTATGATTGAAATGAAGAAATGTTATCTTTCCTTTATGTTTTTTATGTGTTATGTTTATTAGGCATTGTTTATGTATATGGGTGGTTCCGTGATAAATGTAGGGAGGGTGAGCCTTATATAGCTCTCCAATGCATTGGGTAATATGACAAAGGTAAACTTTAATTTTTCTCCTAATAGATTAGAGAATATACCATGAAAAGTATTCCAAACGTAACTCCCTATGTTGCTGTAAAATCTACAATGTAAGTATGTTATGGATGCCACAAGTTACCATTTTGATTTATGATTTCTATGTTTTGTTCATAAATCATACAATTTCATGAGGTATGTTTAAGAGAATATGATTTATGATTGAAAAGTATTATCTCATTGATTTATATGTATTGATGGGATAATGTTTCCTTTCTTTATTTTACAACCCTTACTAAGATTTTTATGCTCATCCCAAGTTTTTGAATTTTTTTTCATAGGGTATAAGGAAGGGTAAGAGAAAGGAAGAATTCGAGAAGATTTATATCAAGAAAATAAATCTTGTTTTCTTATAAGAGTTTTTATTTTATAAAAAAATAGATACCAAGTAGAAGTGATTACATGTAATATTCAAGTTGTGATGTATAAGTTATGACCTAATTCTCTAAAGATATAAACATGAAAAGACCCTCAATATGAATTGTTAACCTAATTCAATAATTATGTAATGTTCAAGGATGTGTCTTTATAGTTGGTATCAGAGGTCATTTTAGACAACTTTAGGAGTTAGGATAATTTTAAATTAATATCCATAAATTATTTTTACTTTATGGTAAGATTGAAATGATATAGCATTTAAAGATTACTATTTTTCTTTGCCTAAGATATTTATTTGTTCATAATGGTTTTCCACAGAGGAAACATGGAAAATATGATGAACGACATCAAGAGGAAAAAAAACATTCAAATAATCAACCTAAGATGGTCAGAATCAAAACTAAACAGTTTGTTGCAGTGATGCCATAGTTGACTCAAGATATAAATGGTGGTTGTATACATGCACGAGATCATCTAGATCAACCACATAGGAACATTTCAGTAGTAGAGCATTTTATGATGCAACATCCCCCATAATTCAGAGGATCATCGGACCCTGTGAAAGTTAAAGAGTGGATCAAAGCAATGAAAAATATTTTCGATATCACGGGGTTTTCAGAACATCAAAAGTTTAGTCTTTCTATTTACCAATTTGAAGGTGAAGTCGATCAGTGGTGGCTGATGGTTAAAAATATCAGGTATAATGAGGAGATTTATGCTCTTAATTGGGATGAATTCAAAGGTATGTTTTTGAGAAATATTTTCATAAGGTATTTAGACTTAGGATGGAAAAAAAATTATTATAATTGAGGCAGGAGGATGAATCAGTGGTTGCTTATGATGAAAAATTCCCTCGACTTGCAAGGTATGCTCAAAATTTCTTACGGGATATTGATAGTAAAATCAATCATTTTTACTCAAGATTAAATCTAAAGTATCTAAGGGAATTAGATTCTCATGAGTTTATAAGTTATTAAAAACTTGTTCAATGTGTGGAGAAGGTGGAAATGTATTTTACCGATGATCATGTGTTCTCTGACAAACAACAGAATAAGAGGTCAAGGTGGAAGACGAAAGGGAATAAATCTTCAAAAAAGTCTGATTGTAATAAACTTAAGTTTACAGTTTGTGAAAATTGTGGTAAAAAAGAAAACTGGGGAATGAATTTTGAATTCTGGTAAATGCTACCCATGTGGTAAAATGGGACATAAGACTTGTAATTGCACTAAAAAAGATCAGGGTAATGATATGAAAAAATATGATTTATATTTAGTAAAATGTTTTAAGTGCAATGAAATGGGTCATTATGCAAATGAGTTTCCAACTAAGAACTCAACAGATGTAAATCATCTGGATTGCAATCAGAAAGGGGTGGTGCAATCCTTTTCAATTACTTCATCAGATCTTGGGCCATCAAATGAAGTAGTATCAGGTATATTTCTTATTTATTCATATTATGCCAATGTGTTGTTTTTTTCAGGGTCTATACAATCTTTCATTTTTGATAAATTTTCTAGTAAATTGAGAATTCCATCTCAAGATATGAATCCTAAACTTGTGGTAAAAACACCTAGAAGAAATGTTGAGACCAAAAGAAATTATAAGAACCTTCTTGTACTTGTGTGCAGAAAGAATCTACCTGAAAACCTTATCGTTTTTCCTCTACTAGAGTTTGATATTATTTTGGGTATGATTGGATTTCCATTTATCATGCTAAGATTGAATGTAGTGCTAAAAGAGTTTCTTTTTAGAAATAACTTTATATTGTTTAAAATAATGAACCCTAACTTTTGATAACATATCAAGAATTTGAGAAACTAGTAAAAGATGAAAATGAATATTACCTTGCACATATTTTTGAAAAAAGGAACTATTCAGATTAATGATGTGCCAGTGGTAAATGAATATTTTGATGTTTTTCCTGACGAGTTTCCTGGTATAATACCTAATCGGGAAACTTAATTTACTATTTACTCAGTTCTTGATGCTAATCCAATTTAAAACTCCCCTTATTGAATAGCTCAAATTGAAATTTTAGAGTTAAATAAGCAATTACAGGAGTTATTAGATAAAGGTTTCATTTGACCTAGCACATCACCATGGGGTGATCCTGTCTTGTTTTTTAAAAAGAACGATGGTTCAATGAGATTTTTCATTGATTATAGAGCCTCAAATAATATCACTATTAAGAACAAGTTTCCTTTACCTCATATTGATGATTTATTTGATCAGATCCAGGGAGATTAGTATTTTTCAAAGATTGACTTGAGGTCGGTTTACCATCCGTTGAAAGTAATGAAATAAAACATTCTAAAGACCGAATTTTGTACTAGATATGACCATTATGAATTTTTAGTTATGCCTTTTCAGTTAACCAATTCATCTGCTGTATTCATGGATCTTATGAATAGAATTTTCCATGAGTTATTAGATAAGTTTGTGGTTTTGTTTATTGGTGATATTTTGGTATATTACAAAAGTAAATAGGAATATGAAAGTCATTTAAGGGTTGTCTTTCACGCCTTAAAAGAAAATAAATTGTATGGGAAATTCAGAAAGTGTGAGTTTTGGTTACAAAAAATTTCATTCCTTGTTCACATTGTTTATAAATATGGAATAACTGTTGATCCTTATAAAATGAAATATGTTGAAGAATGGACAATACCTACAAATATAATCGAGATCTGTATTTTTTTTAGTTTGGTAGGCTATTACCAAAGTTTTGTTGAAAAGTTTTCATGGTTATCTATCTCACTGACTAAGTTAATTCACAAAGGTGTTATGTTCATCTAGACAAAATAATGTGATGATTTTTCTTCATAATTGAAAATAAGATTGGTTAATTATCTAGTTTTGGCATCACTTTCAAGAGATTGTGAATTTGTTATTTACAGTGATGCTTCATTGAAAGGACTTGGTTGTTTACTAATGCATAATGATCTGGTAATTTCTTATTCTTTATGTTAGTTGAAACCTCATGAGTTAAATTACCTTACACATGATTTGGAATTAGCTTCTATTGTTTTTGCCTTAAAAATTTAGAGGCCTAATTTGTATGGAATAAAGTGTGAAATATATACTGATCACAAAAGTTTGATGTATATATTCACTCAGAAATAATTAAACATGATACAGAGGAGATGAATAGAATTAATCAAGGATTATAATTTCATGATCCATTACCATCTAGGAAAAACAAATAAAGTCACTGACACTTTGAGTCTAAAGAGTAATGCTATATTAACCATGCTACATTTCGAACAAAATCCTTTGGTTTTTGATTTGATGAATTTGGGATTAGAAGTTTTTGGTGCAGGGAATCCTCTATTTTGTTTTAGGGGGAAGCGAAATCATCTCTATCAGAAAGAATTAAGGAAGCGTAGAAAGAAGATAGTGATTTGTAAAAAAAGGTAGAATTGCTTCAGAAGGGTAAGTTATCTCAATTTAACGTTGATAAAGATTGTGTTTTTGAGTTTTGGAAAGAGGTTATGGGTGCCTTGCGATTCACAATTGAAGAAAGAGTTATTATGTGAAGCTCATAGTTCTCCATTTTTAGTTCATCCTTGTAGTACCAAAATGTACATAGATATTCAGGAGTATTACTGGTGGGATTGAATGAAAAGAGATATTACTGACTTTACTGCGAAGTGTTTAACTTGTCAACAGGTTAAAGCAGAACAACATTTACCGAAAGGGATGATTCATCATTTTCCAATGCCTAAGTGGAAATAGGAAATTGTGTCCATGGATTTCATAGTGGGATTACCAAATAATTCCCAAGGGAACAATGAAATTTGGGTTGTTGTTGATCGATTGACTAAATATTCTCATTTTCTTCATATTCAATATACTCTGTCTCTAGATCAAATTTCTCAATTTTATATTAAAGAGATAATCATGTTACATATATTTCCACTCTCCATTGTATCTGATCATAACCCGAGGTTCACTTATAACTTTTAGAAGGGCCTTTATAAGTCGTTGGGTACTGAATTAAATTTTAGTACACCTTTTCATCTGCAATCATATGGGTAGTCAGAATAAACAATTCAGACCTTGGAAGACATACTATGTGCTTATTCAATGGATTACCAGGGAAGTTGGGGCCCACATATTTCTTTGGTTGAGTTTTATTATAATAATAGTTTTCATTACAGTATATAGATGGCACCATTTGAAGAATTATATGGAAAATGGTGTCGAACTAAAACCTTTTGGGATGAAGTAGGTGAAAGGATGTTAATGGGACCAGAATTGGTGGAATAGATGGCAGAAAAATTTTAGTTGATTCAGAAGGACATGAGAATAGCTCAGTGCAGGAAAAAAAGTTATGCAGATTACCGGAGGAAGGATTTTTCTTTAGAGGAAGGTGATCATGTTTTTCTTAAAGTTTCTCCATGGAAAAGTGTTATGTGTTTTGGTAAGAAGGTAAAGCTAAGCCCGAGATTCTTTAGACCCTATGAAATTCTAGAGAAATTTGGATTAGTTTCCTATAGAGTGGATTTGCCTCCAAGTTTATCCCAGGTACAATTTTTTTTTCATGTTTCAATGTTGAGAACGTATATTCTAGATCCATCTCATGTTTTGAGTCTAGAGGTAGTTCATTTAGAAGATAATCTCTCTTATGATGAACAACCTGTCCAGATTCTTGACTGTAGAGTTCAAGTGTTGCAGAATAAGGTAATCCACCAGATTACAGTTTTGTGGAAAAACTATATGGTTGAAGAGGCAACATGAGAATCTGAAAATGCTGTGAGGGATAAATACCCCCACTTATTTGATAAGTGAATAAAATTACAAGGACACAGTTTCCAAAAGGGGGGAAGGATGTAACATATCAGGTAAATAAAGAATATAACATTGTCATATTTATTAATATTTTTAAATTAAATATTAATTTTACTTTAAGAATATCTTATGTTTGATGGTGTACCTGACACAAAATAATGGGTTTATGTGAAATCTTATGTTTCATATAATGCTGAGTCATACTGAAAAAAATACATAATTATATAATATTAATATTTTAAAAGATAGTTAACACCTAGACATTTTATTGGAAGGAATGAATAAAACTAACTAAAATATGATTATAAATGTTTTTAAAATGTATTTACATTTATCCAATAAATTTTAGAGTCTTAAAATAAGAATGAATACGATTTTAGGTATGAAATACTCTAATATTCTTTAAAAGGTCGTTTTACTGCCTTTTGATGGCGAACCCATTTTAGATCTAGTTTTTGTAACTTTTATATATTAAATTTAACAAAATAAAATTATAATTTAGAAGCAAGACATCAAAATTTACATTGGATAAATTTTTGGTATTTTTCTGATAAAGTTCATTTTTTAATGAATAATGAAAAATACCACATTTTAATTCAAAACTGTATTTTCATCTAATTTATTTATATAGTTAAATTGTCATTTTAATTGGATTTATAGTTTAATTGGATTATATTTTTATCATTTAATCCATTTTTGGTCATTTTAAGTAATATCACTTTGAACTTGGACATAAACAATTGTCAATATTTTGGTAGTTTTTACTTCTTAAAAACACGCTTTTTGGTTTGACAACAAAAATTAATTTTAAATTAATTACTAAAAATTATGTGTTTTGAATTTGGAAAAATGAATTCTATATTTTGAATAAGAAGGTCCAAATTTTGTAAATAGGTACCTTTTATTTTTAGACTTTATAAATAGTAACTTCAGTAAATATTTTATTTACCATGGTTAAAGAGTAAATTTGGTAAATAAGGATAAAAATAATATTATAATAATATAAAACTTCCCTAAAATGTGTCCTAATCCTATTTAATGACACATTTCCAACCATGGGCATCCTTGGGTCGATTTTAGGACCCCATGGAGCCACTTGTGTGTGAAAATGACATTTAATTACTTTTAATTTAAAGTTAAGAAAAATATAACCTAAACATGTATCTTTTAGTAAAAAAATTTTTATATGGGGTTATATAAGCGATATATTTGAATATAAATATTTATTAGAAATATAAAATATTACCTACATCATTTTATTTTATTTATAGTTTTTATAAATTAGATAAATAATTATATTTATGACACAATGATGATGTAGTGTTTACCTTATTAATGAATGATTTAAATAAATAAGATTATAAATATTAAAATAAATTTATTTGGAAACTTTTTATTTCATTCACGAGTTTTATGGATGATTATTACTTTTTATATTTTAATTAATTAATGTTGTTCAAAATAATCAAGTTGTTATTGATTTTTAAAAAGTCATGATGTGAATAGTATAAAAATTGACATAAATGAGTTTTTAAATCAATTCATTTTTTATTAAATGATATAACAGTCCAAAAAATATAATATTCATAAAAATGACATATATGATGTTAAAAATGTAATTAATTATCCATTTTGGGTTTCTTGGAATTTTATAGTAACTATGGTAACCATATACCATGAATATACAAGAAGACATGGTAAAAGTTAAATAAGTTTACTAAGGGTTAAAGCTAAAAGATAAGGTTAATTTTCTGACCTAAACTTGTATAAAATCCACTGGATGAGAGGATTTATACCCACCCTCATCTGATATTCTAAAGATATCACTTTCGTGTTATTAGAATATGAAAATCAATTAATAATAAAATAATACTTCAAAATTTTCCTAAAGTGTCCCTCCCCCCTCTTATAAAAGGACACCACCTATAAACCTTACTCACACCTCTCAAGATCCATTGGATCATCTAAAATCTACCCAAATAAACTACCAACATCCCTATCTTACTCCTAGAAGCCTTACCTTAGGCAGAAAGAAATTCAAGAAGGCCTTTTAGCTTAACTCAAAAAGAGTTACCCGACTTGAGGTAATGCCTTCTCTCAAGATTTTTTCTTTTTTTTCCTTCTCCAACTCCATAAATTCTATTCATTACATTATTTTATAACAACACCAATATATTAAATATACTAGGATATTTTTATGAGAATTATTCAAACTATACTTCTAGAAACCTTCATCTAATGGATTTAGAACATACTGTTTCTGTGGATGGTGAACTACAGCCTCACGAAACAATGATTGTTCAATTATATGTTACCACATCTCATGGTAGACATTGTGATGGAACTTTAATTATATATTATATTTATGATATTTATTTTATCAATATTCTTCTATATTTCTCATTTATAACATACCTTTATTCTTTTCATGTTGTATAAATACGATAATTTTATTTGAGGAAGTACGGACTACCGCCCCCTCAATATGATATGACTCATTTATGCTATACATGGAACATATAAAGGATGGAATTAATGAAATTATGTAACATATATAACATATATATTATACTATAATTATAACATATCTATGTATCATTTAGTTTTCATTCCTTTAAATATGAAAAAGAAATGAAAGTAGTGTTCATACGTACGTACGACTTACCGTCTCCATGAACAGTACATTTAATTTATTATCTCCAAATGTAATATACTATTTTAAATACATATATATACTAGATATATATGATATAGAGGATATCTAAATAATTAATATCATTCTGGAGATAATGGGCCTTTGACCCCATGGAAAATTTGTAATTAGAACAAGTTCATTTTTGACTCAAGTACCAAATATCGACAAAACAACTGATATTAACATAAATAATTATGTAATGTTTATAACATGGTAATAAGTGATATAAAAGGAATAATAAACATGAAAAATGTTCTGAATCAAGTAGAAATTTACTTAATTTTGTTATTCAGAAAAAATAAAGTACTTACATGACAAGTTGGACTCAAGGTAAGTGACTTCATCTCAATCTCCTTTCATTAAGGAATATTTTGATTTATGCACTAATTTCTTTTATATGGTGTATAAATCCCTTTAAATTTTCATTTTATTCAAAGGTAATATTTTTTCTACAAATAGTTTCACTAAACGACAAAAGGAATGTTTCTTTTTAACGCACGTTGTGACAATGAATTTTATTCCGTCGTAAGTATGATTTGATATTTGGCTTCCTTAATAAGATATAGTGTTTTTAATAGAAAAATAAATACCATATACCCTTTTTACATATTTTGGTATTGAAAATGGTTTTGAGAAATCATTAATTATTTCAATATCTTGAAATGATATATTGTTATTGAAATGTGGAAATGTTATCTTTTCTTTATGCTTTTTTTATGTGTTATGGTTATTGGGAATTGTTTACATATATGGGTGGTTATGTGATAAAACAATGGAGGGTAAGCCCAAGATAGCTCTCCAATTTAGTGGGTAATATGATAGTGGTAAATGTTAATGTTTCTTCTAATATATTTAGGGAACATACCGTGATTGGTATTCCAAACGTAACTCCCTATGTAGCTTTGAAAGTTATAATGTAAGTATATTATGGATGCCACAAGTTACCATTATGAATTATGATTTCTATGTGTTATTCATAAATCTTATGATTTCATGAGGTATATTAAAGAGAATATTATTTATGATTTAAAATTATGATCTCATTGATTTTTATGTATTGATGGGATATTGTTTTTTTCCTTATTTTATAACCCTTACTGAGCTTTTTATGCTCTTCCCAAGTTTTTGAAATTTTTTTCACAGGGTATAATGAAAGGTAAGAGAAAGGAATAATAAAAGAATATTTATATCAAGAAAATAATTCTTGTTTTCTTTTAAAAGATTTTATTTTATGAAAAAATGGATACTGAGTATAAGTGTTTACATGTAATATTCAAGTTGTTATGTATAAGTTATGACCTAATTTTCTAAATCTCTAAACCTGAAAAGATCCTCAATGCGAATTATTAACTTAATTCAATAATTATGTAATGTTTAATGCTGGGAACTTATAGTGATTGGTGTTATTGTGATTTTTCTGACTTAATATTTATTTTGGCATTGGTTTCCTATTTCGTAGTGTTATGGATGGTGTTCTTAGTGCTTCTCTTCTTTTGCATCATGGATCAATTACTTTCCGTAGCTGTTATCATTTTGTATAGTTTCAATTATTTTTTAGGATAAAGATAATATCTATTTAATTTGGGTGATATTCTTAGTTCATGATGTTTGAGTTGTGGTTGGAATCTAGAATTTTTTTACAGGTGCACTGGATCAGATTTTCCTTTCGTACTATTTTGGCATGTCTGGAGTGGTTTTTTTGGTGAATTCTAACATATATTTTCTTTTCCTATTGTTTGGGCATGTCTGGAGTGGTTTTTGGTTCATTATAAATGTTATTTTATATTGGATTGGGAGTTCTCATATGGATTTGAGTAATGAAAGTCAAGCTTCAGTCCGGTTATAGGTTCCATGTTTTTGATGTTGTTTTGGTAGTGCTAGAAATTCTAGGTGTTTTGGTTTTTTACTTGTTTTTTTATTTTCATGTGTTGTATTTTAGTCACTTCATATGCACCAGTGTTCTCCCAATTACTTTTTTCCCTTTCAAGACATCGAACACCAATCATTGATTCTAGAGACATTGTTTGGTCATAAGATCTGGTCTTCAAGGAGTTTTGGTCATGTCTCTCCTATATTTATTTTAGTTTTATTATTTCTTGATAACAATAGGTGTACATCTCTAATTTAATGTTTTATTTCTTTTAAATCCATTCAATTTATTCATGTTCCTTCCATTATAGCTACTGCGAGTGTTTTTTCCTAGGTGAATCAATATTAAAAATATAGTTTCTCTTTATAGATTCTATGGCTTGTCATCACTAGTTATTTTTATATCACACATTATGGAAATTGATTTGGTATTTTATATATATTATTATTGTGGTTAGGATAGATAATTTTATTATTGCAGTTTCGAGTTAGATTATCTTATGGTTTTTATTTCTACTGGTTATATTATCCTCTTGTTTATATCATGCATTATCATTTTTATATCTTGCATTTAAATGAAAATTATTTTCAAACTGTTTTTTGTGTTCCCAGAATATTGCTCGTGATGTTGCGCATGTAAAGTGGAGGGAGTAGATACAAGTGCTGCTTCAAGTATAGAAGGGTGGTCCACTGCACTCAAAGGGTTGAAGGTGAATATGTGCATGTCCTAATCCACTATAGTAGATAATAACTCATGTGAAGTTATAGGGATTCCACAATAGTGATACCTCATGTTTGCGAGAAATAAATTCCTGATGAAGTTTCATTGAGTTCCATGTATGGCCTTTTAGTGTTTGAACATGTTTAAACATGTTTTTAATTTTGTAATGTTTTTTTGAAAATAAAGTATCGGTTTTCGGGTGTTTTATATAAGCCAATATTTTAGTTATTATATAATAAAAATAAAAATAAAAATATATAATTATATTAATAAATATATTATAAAATTTTAAAATTAAATATTTTAATACCAACATTTGGAGTATAATTTACAAACAATTATTAATTGTTGATATTGTTTATAAATGTTAATAATATTACCAGGATATATTAGTCATATTAATATTTTTCTAATTTTTCTACCAATATATATATTATATGTTGGAATTTTTATAATTACAAAAAAATAATTTTATCTGTCAAAATAACATTTAGTGACAGAGTTTTTACCAACACTTTAGTGACAGGAAAATTTTTGTTGGTAAAATGTTTTACCAATAGAAAATGAACTTTTACCAATAGATATACCCCTATTTGAAAAAGATAATTATTTTTTAGTGTAAAACTCCTACCTATTAAATACTTATTCCCATACCTATATAAAAAATTCATAGGATATGAATATATAGTGTGAAATATATCTTAGCAGGCTATCATTAGAGAATCCAAACATCTAATGGTTACTAACACAGTCATATGTAAATAAAAAAATCATACTTGGAATTAGAGTAAGAAATTAACTTACAAAAAATCATATAATTCTTACTAAACAATTATGGATTATCATATACCTACTTCATCAATTTTGGTTATAAATTCTAGGTATCTTTTAGTTTATTCCATATCCAAATACTTGGTATATGTAGTAACCTCTCTAAACACATAGAATAATTCCATAATTTCTAAAATAATGATATGGATAAACACATTTCCAATCTCAATATAACTAATCCCAATTATTAAGTTATATTATAACAAATTTCGCAGTTGTATTATAGCATAACACATGGTTTTCCTAGTAAAAATATAAAATATTTTCAAAAAATAAAATAACCCTAGAGAAAAGTTATAAAATCATAAAAACCACTTTAAAACATCACAATATATCAAATGAAGAAAAACAATCAATGTATCATGAAAACACAAGAAAAAGATCACCAATCAATACTCAATCAGACATATTTATGTAACACACAATTCAATTTTAAAAAATGCACCAATTTTTCCCCTGTTTCTATACATTTAACGAGTCGATTTCCAACTCAAATCCTCCATATTTTTATAAAAAACATTAAATTCATTTCATCATAAATTATAATCATGATATAATTCCCAACAATTATTACAATTTGTTTATTAAAAGTTTTTCATGTACCATTTATTTCACAGTAAATATTATTCCTACTTATATTATTTAATTAATTTTAATTATAAACATAAATTCTCACTATTACATGTCAATTACTTGAATTAAATAAAAGAAATTTATTATATTCATTCAAACAATCCCATTTCACATTTTTCCATATTAATGATATAATAAAATATCATTAGTTATCCCAAATTAATTCATCATAAACACAACCTTAACAATAAAAATATACATCACACTATAAAATACTAAACACAACAAATTTTTAAATCATCATATTCATAAATATCAGTTTTAGGTCATAGATAATTAATAAAAATACAACCACTTAATTATAATTAAAAAAAATTAATATAATTTATTTGATAATTCCCACCAAAAAACTTATCCCAAATTCAAATTAAATTACATTCCAAACACATGATTTGATGCAACAAAAAAATTGTAGTTTTCAACCTAGAACCTAAATAGACCATCATAGAACTCATCTTTTTAATTTAAATCATTACCTTAACAATTATAAAAAACATATTTAACCCTTACACATTTATTTTTTTTAAATTACCTTCCCATTTATATTCCCATATATCCATATTAGTTAACAAAACATCTTTGGAAAATATAGATGGTTTGGTTGATCATAATGAAAATTATAGGATGTAAAAACCTATTTTACTGTATCAAACACGAAAAAAATAATCATATTTCGCCTATTTTTATCCCCTTTTAAACTCTTTTATAATACAATTCACCTTTAATAATTCTATATATGTTATATTAAATTTAACCACTCTTAAATAATACATTTAGTTAAACTCCAACCACAAAAGTTGATTTTACTCAATCTGAATAAATAATACTTGACATGTAAAATTCCATTAACATATCACCAAGCCACATAATATCTTTTGTAAACATCTCATGTAAAAAAATTATTTATTAATAACACTTTTTATATAAATATTCCAATATAAGAGGTAGGTTAAATTCATTTAGGTTAATTTTCTAATTAATATCATCATTAACTATAAATATTGATTAACATCTAATATCTTGTTACTCAAAGGTACCCACAAAACCAAACCACTTATATAAAACATCGCAATAATATTTTACATGAAGTAAAAACATTTAATTAACTTTAAATAATATCATTAATTTGTAATTAAATTTTAAGTACCCAAGGGATTATGATGATAAAATGTTTTATTTTTTATCAATGGATTTCAACATATTGTGGCATATTCAACGAGTAAGAAATGAAGGAATTTTAATAGAGTATATGATAGTGAATCTAGATATGAGTCTTCTAGATTTTAGAATACTATAATTTCATACATTTAAATTGTAAACCATCAAATGATGGAATATTGGTAGATTCTTGGTATACTACTAGAAGATTCCCACTTAAGAGGGTCAGATGGTTTACTCAAATGATGGGAGAGATAGTTTCTATAAGTAATGAAGTAAAGAATAGTATTACATCTAAAGATTATGGAACTGAGCTCTAGTGGATTTTATGACAATTTTTTAAGATTGAATAATTAAAATTGATTACATGAGTCGATAGAGTAGAAGTAAAACTAGGATATGTTAGTCAGAAGTCATAGTTTGAGAAGTGGATACAACAATAATGGTGAATCTATTCAATTACTAGATAATATTTATCCAAAATTTAAAATTATAGAGGACAGAGATGAATTGAGAGGGGTTGTGCAGTTGAACAGAGAATGTGCACGCTCTTATGGACTATTGATAATCATTAGAAGACATGCATGCTAAAAATTCATAGAAGATAAGTCCACTAAAGGTTCATGTGGAACTGATTCAATGGTTTATCGAAAGGTGATATCATGGAAGATAATATTCTTGTAAATACATTGAGATAATAAAAAGGTACTTAGTGAAGAAAACAAGAAGCTAAGTTTTCTAGAATATAGAATACTAGAAGGTGAAGTAGTAGAAGAATTGAAAAAGACCCAGAGAAGCCACCCTTAGTTTGTAAAGATAACCATGAGGAATGTAAGGTACATTGAAGATGTGGCATAGGGTAGTAGATCCTTGAGTTAAAATGTTTTAAAAAATTATGGGAGTTAAAGGATTTAGATGTTATACTACTATATGGTAATCTATAGACATTGTGTTGTGATTTTATCAGACAATATTTGAGTTATGAGAAGTATGATGACCAAACTATCTAAGTGGTTCAAATAATAATCTGGATTATGCATACATTGTGATTCAAAGGAAGATAAATTACATTTACCTATTTTTTTTACTCAAGAATATTTGATCAAAATTTAAATTGTTTGAAGATATATGAAGTAAAGATGATTCTAAAGGATACTAAAAAATTTGATAGGAAGAATAAGAAATATGTGATATCACCAGAAGCCAAAAAATTGTAGATGAGGTTGAAGTTAAAGCACCAAATGATGATTTTACAACATAAGGAACATGAAAGTTTCACTGATTGAAAGTTAGTGTGATTAAAAGATACTTTGATAACACATAATGATGAAGTGGTGAAGTGTTATAAGATATAAGACTGAACCTAAGTGATATTGTAAGTTAAATCAATAGTAGTTGTGGTAAATAATTTTGCTGATGACTTTGGACGATAAAAAGTAAAAAGTATTAGAAGATTCAATGACAATTCTAAGTGCTGAGAAGGAAATTTTTGATTTTAATAAAAGGTAGATTCATCAAAATATAGGCAAAATTAGTAATCTACTAAGTCTAAAAATTCATGTGATTATGGTGAAACAAATAAACTAATTAGAAGGCATCTACATTGGATGATTGGAGAAATAAAAATGTCATAAGTCTAAGTGATCAATGATGGTTTTCATATGATCATATAATGTTCATTTGAAGTGGAAAACAACCCAAAATAATGGAGATCTATCTTCAAGAAATCAATGTGTAAATAAACTAAAAAATAGATTAATTTGTATTTACACACACCATAGAAGATGTTTCTATCCACTTATATAGTATTTCTTGATGATTTTCAGAGAATGAATAGCATTGTCTATAATTGTAATTTATAAGGTTCCATCTCATGGAACCATAAAGTTATAACCTATTGATGTTCATTAATTAAACCCCTTCAATGAATGTGTATTCTATAATGAATCAAACCATTTGATTCACAACTGATAGAACCATTTGGGAGTAGACATGGTAGCCACATGCATCACATGTATATATTCACTATGCATCAAATTCATGTATTTTATGTGCACTTCCAATAATCTAACACTTGAACAAAAATCCCATATGGAATTAATGAAAACAATTCACAATTAATTTTAAATCTATCAAAACTATTTGGACTAAAATTTTATCAAACTCTCTCCATTTTCAACAAAAAACTTTTTCTAAAATTTTATCCTTATCCAAGGGCCTAACTGTGACCCCCACGGGACTTTGGAACATTGAAAAAACTACGAAATATATATTTTATATATGTAAGTAAAAAGTAGCCTCTAACAAAGTGTTAATGCTGCTGAAGCTACTAAGGGGTCTGATGTAATCTCCATCAAACAAACTCATATTTCTATACAAACATGTCCACCACATGATATATCATATACATTATATATATACCTATATAACCCCTTTTTCTAGGAAATTTAGATACCTCTAGACATGAAATATATCAATCTATTATTGGACACTAATCATTTATTGATTTTCAAAAAAAATATTTACCATATTGATGAATATATCACATGTAATTAATTTATCATTAATTTATCTTATAATACACCACATGTAACTTACCCAATTATTTGAACACATAATATGTGAAAATCTAAGCATGAGCAAGCATTTCCTTAGTATAATTAAATCAAGAGTAATATGTAATTAAATTTTCATAAAACTGGAAAAATTCCATCTTAACTATGCTCCAACCGATGACATTATGAAAAACATACCCAACGAACCCCATACTAGATAAGTCAATATGTAGACTTGAATAAGTAGGGAATGAAATTATAAAGGTTATCATTCTAGTTTTCTCACCAACCTCAGGTAAAAAGGATTGATAATGAGCATACACCCTAACTATATCGATGATTTTCTGACATTCCCTGAGATATACATCAGAAGACCAATCCAAGTAACACGTATATACCTTTTTACCTCATGAATCTATTCATCATAACTCAAATACAGTGATTTGTAACAAGACAAAAATTTATTCAAGATAATCTTAACATATCACTACAACTGATTATAACCTATAATGATCATCGGTTCAATACAACTCAAGTTAGTACTTTGAGGGTATATTATCATTCAACCATTATGTAAAATTAATTTCATCACACATGAATTAATGAAAAATAGAGATTTTATTTATTACAATAACTTGATACATTTACAACCATTGTAATCATTATATACTATGTATTATTCCTAAATATTATACATGAACCTTAGGTTGTTTCCATGTTAATGGTTTCATCAATGGATATAATACATTCTTAAGAGTAGGCATCCAACTGATATTTACATCACTTCTATCAACGATCTCCTATATGAGATGGGATTTTCAAAGGATGTGTTTATTCTGTTGATGAGATATGGGATCCTTATCATGATAAACAACACCATTTTTGTCACAATATATATAGATCTCTCACTCGATTATAGGAACCACTCCATGTTCAGTAATGTAATTATCAATCCAAAAATCTTCCTTTATAGAATATGATATAGTGATGTATTCTAACTCTATTGTTGAGTCTATTATGGTGTCTTATTTGGAACTCTTACAACTAATTACACTACCATTTAGGAAAAACATAAATCTAGATTGATATTTTATATCATATTTGTTGGATAATAAATTGGAATATGTGTAACCCTTTATATAGAGCTTATGTTCTCCTACAAAGACTGAGAACATATCCTTAGTCCCTTTAAAGTACTTAAAGATATTCTTGTCAGTAATCTATTGGATCTCAATAGGATTGGATTGGTACAAGCTTATTATGATAAAAGAATATGAGACATTTGTTTGAGTAAAAAATAGGGAATATGTGATAGATCCCATGTTGAACACATAAGTAATCATGTACATCCTTTCTAACTCTTTAAAAGTATCCTAAATCTTCCCAAGATTTATGCTATGCAACACTGGTAATGACCCCTTCTTGGAGTTATCCATTCTAAACCGATTTAGAACTTTATCAATATACTTATTATGACTTAGTCCAAGAAACATATTAGATATATTTCTATATATCATCACACCAAGTATGTAAACTATTTAAACCATGTCTTTTATTGAGAAACATTCACCTAGACACATATTTAGAGAGTGAAGTTCTATGATTTTATTTCTAATAAGAATTATGAAATCTAAATACTGAATTAGAAATGATAATATACTCCCAATAATCCACTTGTATACATAGGAATAATCTGCGTTCTTGATAAAACCAAAATCATTGATTGCATCATCAAACTAGATATTCTAACTCCAAGAAGATTTCTTTAGTCCATAAATGGACCATAGTAATTTTCAAACCTTAACATTCTCATTTGGAACTTCTAAACCCTTAGATTTTATCATATACATGTCCTAACCTAAATTCCTATTAAGTAATGAAATTATGACATTCATATGATATATCCCATGATCATAATGATATTATATGGCTAGAAAAATCTGAATGGACTTTATAATCAAAATAAGTGAAAAGGTCTCTTCATAGTCAATACCATGAACATTTTTACAACCATTTTCCACAAGGAATAATTTATAGATAGTAACTCTACTATCCATTTCATTTTTCTTATGGAAAACCCATTTTCACCATTTGGGTCTCAACCCTGCAGGCGTAACCTCTATGTTAAAAACATGGTTAGTGAACATGGAGTCCATCTCAGATTCTATGGATTTTAAACATTTCTCTGAATCAAAAATTCTAATGGACTCTTAGTAGGTTTTTTTCATCCCATTAACTTTAATTAATAATAATTTTCCATTTTAAATCTATATATATTGGGTTATTAATGAATCCTACTAGACCTTTGAGGTTATTGTGTAATTTGAGTTGGTTATTCTTCAATAAAACTTTGTAGAACTGGATCTACCTCTATCTCAGGAACACGTTTTTTATTGGTCTCTAACTTCTAAAAGTTATATTTTCATCCCACTGACTACTTGATCCATGTGTTACCTTTATATTAAATCACTATCTCTATCCACAAACACTTTTTTGTTTAGTAGGTTGGTAATAATAATATCCCTTAGTTTCCTTAGGATAACAAAAAATAAGAATTTTTATGAAATAGGTCTTAGCTTATCAGAGTCCAATCATCATATGAGTGATTCACAATCCCAAATCCTCATAAAATACATAATGAGGTGTTTCTTAGTTCAGATCACATATGATATCTTTATGAATTCCTTATATGGATCATGGTTTAGAAAGAATGAAACAATCTCTAGAGAATAACCCTAAATGAAAGAGGAAGGTCCCATGGAATCATCATCGATCAAGCCATGTATAATAAAGTATGATCCATTATTTTAAATACACCATTCCATTATGGTATTATGAGGAGTGAGTTGTGAAATAATTGCACAATCTCTCATATGAGCAATGAGTTCCGGAATCAATCATTCACCACCCTGAGCTGATCGAAGGTCTTTAATACTTTTTCTTAGTTTATTATGTACTTTTTTCTAAAACTATTTGAAAATTTCAAAAGTCTCAATTTTTTTCATCAGAAACACCTAACCATACCATCTAAATTCATCTGTAAAAGTAACAAAGTACATAAAACCACTATTCTCTTGTGTACTAATTGGTCTACATAAAAAAATATATATAAGATCAAACAATCCATTAGCCCTCTAACCTTTTATACCAAAAGGAAACTATATTATTTTTTTCAATAAAGAATATTATCATGTATCAAACAATTCAGAATCAAATGATTCCAATAATCCATAATTATGAAGTCTTTGAATACATTTCTCATTTATATGTCTGAGGTGACAATTAAAATGGTATATGGGATTAAAATAAAATACAACCTTCTTATTTTGAATGTTATAAAGAGGATTATACATATCAAGAAAATATATAAATCATTCATGATATTATAAATTTTATAAAACATTTCATTCTTATATATAGAATAACTCTTATTCTTAATAATGAATGAAAATACCATCTTCTCCAAACAAGATACAAAAATCAAATTCCTATTTATGGTGGGAACATAATAACAGTTTTTAAATTATGTCTCTCTTTATAATTTCTCCAATTACTTAGATATTCAAGAAGGGAACCATTTCAATCATAACTATTATGTTTTTTGGATAGTTGAGTGGAAAAAACTACTCAAAATCCATCATATGAATTCACTCAACTCTATTCACATGGTAACCTAATCATATTATGGTCTCCTGACTAGTGTAACCTAAAGAAAATTCCAAAACAAGCTAACATTGTACGATCCATGGGCACCCAACTTTAAAATTGCCCACCCAAAAAAAATAATCTAGCGTCACTCATTACTTACTTTACTTACAAAAGATAATCTAGGGGAATCTAACTTTAATATGTCCTATATAGTTAGATGATCGAGTTCAGGAAAAGTGTTTCATTTAAAGGAATCAAACACTTATTATTTTTGGGTTTTTATTTTAAGGTCTCACCAATTTATTATACATCATATGTATATTAAATAAAAAATTATTAAATATTATGTAATATTGATCTTTTCATGATTTATTTCCTTTGTGTATTCATGATTCTATTGTTTTAGTTTTGAAAATATATATTCCAACCACAAAACTAATGTGTTCACACCACATTATTTTTTTTACTCTTTACACAACCCACAAGTATATGTTATTCAAGTATATTAATACATAACCAAATTCATCATATTCATAAGGTACATGAAATTTTTATGTAAAGGAATAAAGTTATATGAGATTGAAAAATACACATGGTTAAGTCAAGAGTGATAGATAACTATCCCCATTCACCTTTCTAGAAAAAGAATATCCAATAGGACGATAGGTCGTTTGACCCTAAGTCCCTCTAGCTAAGGAGACTTTACATAATTGAGAATTCGATTTATGAAAACTCAAACAGCTAATATATATAAACTATTCACAACAATTATTCTCAAACTCATAAGTATAATTACAAACTGAGGTCAAGGTAAATTAAAATTAAATTTTATGATTCTAAACCTATTATGATATACAAGGATCTATCCTTAAAGAAATTCATTATATATTTTTCCCAAACAATTTTCATATTTTTCAAAACAATTTACTAAACACAAATATCAAAGAAATTTAACAAATAAATAAATTTTTTTTCAAAATATGACAGATTTATGAACTATTAATAAATAAATTCTAATCATAAATTTTTATAATTTAGTAAGAAAATAAATATTTTATATTCATTTCAATATGAAATCCTTTATATTTTATATTATATGAAAATTTTAATATATTTCTTAAACTATAAACATTTTATAATTCAATTTCTATTTTATAAACAATTTATATAATATAAATACCATATATTTTTTAATTTATAAACACTTTATAAAATTTCCTTTATGATTTCTAAATAAACATTCTATTTATATATCATAAAGCATAACATATAATTTATCAAAAGGATTTTTTTAAAAATATCAACCTTAAATATTTGGGAAAAATGTTTCATAAAAAAATATTTAATTAATTATAAAAAATTTATAATTAATTAATTAATATATAAAATCCATATAAATTAAAATATCAAAAAATACATTTTATAATTATTTATAAATATATTATAAATCATAAAAATCATTTAATATTTAAAAAAAATAAAACATTTTTTCTACATAACCTTATAGAGAATCCCTATTCTATATGAGGGTATCCTCCATTTCCCCTTATGTAGAAACTTTACGTAAGGGTAACTAACTATTATATTCACTTAGATGCTCTATGTAAGGAGAAATGGTTAAGACCCATATGTAATGAAAATATGCATAAGGTTTAGGATGAAATAACCCTTATGCATCACCTCATGTATAAGTAATACCTCTATGAAAAACCCCTTTTGTATAGGTAATCTCTAGATTTCCATGACACGAGTTGGTAAAGTAACCAACTACCCTAACATGAACCATTCACATAAAGGTTAGGCTTCTAGTTACCTTTACACATAAAGGTAAAGTCTCAGTTACTTTTACATAGAACTTTTCTACATAAGGTTAACCATTTGTTACATTTACATCGACAATATACATAAGGGTAATGGCCTGAAGACCTTTATGTGTCCTTGTTTCATAAGGGTAAGACCTTTACATTGCACCATAATGTAAGGGAAAACCATATTTACCTTTACACACCTCAAATAAAGGTCAGTAACTTGCATCTGTTTCATAAAACCAATGTTCTTCATTTTTCAGTTATGTTTTTCTCAAAAACCAGTGATTCAAACACAATTAAACCTTGAAGAAAATATCTATGATACCACTGATGGGTTTTTATGATCATATAATGTTCATTTTTAGTGGGAGAGAACCCACAACATAGGAAGATAATTTCTTCTATGAATTGATAACATTTCACACACCATAAGAGAGTATCTTATCCTCTTATATAGCCTTTATTGAGGTTCTTCATGGAATGAAGAGAATTGTATATAATTATAACATATTGGGTTCCATCTCAAGGACCCCAGATGCTATAACCTATTTATGTTCATTCATTTAAATCCTTCAATTAATTCATATTCCCTAAGGAATTAACCCATTTAATTCATAAATGATAAAATCATTTTGAAGTGGATGTGTAAACCACATGAATCACATGTATGTATTCACCATGAATCACATGCATGGATTTTATGTGAAATTATAACAATTAGAAGATAAGGTGACTTGAAGTTATGCTGAGTTACTGCAAGACAAAATTCAAACATATGATAGAGAAACAAATGGAGAAGATTAGATTCTCAAGAGATATGATAGGATTTTTTTGAAGTTTCAAATGTTATAGAAATTTTGAGTGATAATTTTTTTTGAGACAAAGGAAGAAATGGAAGCAGAATATACTGATTGAATTAAACATAAGTTAGATTACTAGAATATTTTGAGTGACTTTAAATTAACTTTGTGAAGTTAAAACCATTATAAATATTTGATCTGGATGTTCAAAAGATCAAAATTCATGAAGGAAATTTCATGATTCAATCAAAAATTTATGGAAGAGAAAAATATTGTTGATGCTTACTTTTTTAGAGGTTAATAAAAATTCAATCTCTAATAACTTTTTAAGAATTTAATGTAGTTGAGTAAAAATTTTGAGTTAGTGGGAGTTTTAAATTTTGATAATGTATTCTCCATATTTATTAGAGGTGGATCGGTTATAAAAAGGGGAAAAATATTTGAGTAAATAACTAGTAAGTATATATATATATCTATATTTTATATTATTTATAATCACATAAGAGAGGGAGTAACCAACCAAGTATGTTCTGGAAGATCTATTGAGTCAAATAGTTGAGAATTCCTGAATTTATAGTTCCAAAAAATTGATGTGAGGTTTTTGGAATTTTAGAAACTATAATATGTTGATAAAGGGACACATTTAGAGCCTTACCATACAAGATAAATATGTTAAAGCACTTATATGTGAGATATCCATAAATTAATGTTCCAAAAGTTGAATATCAAGGCTCATGTATATATTGTTGTACGAAAAGATAAAATTGGTAGTAGAATACCTATTCACGGAGTTCAAGGAGTAATTTTGTAGACTATCTAGAGGTATTATAAATAAATATTAACTAGATTAATATAGTAAAGATTCACCTTTGTAATATTGTGAATTTAGAGTAGTGCAGGATGCACTATGAGCCTCAGATGATAATGATCCCACACTATTTACAATTGATGATTATATTATTAGTGGAGAATCTATATGATGAGATGATAACTAGAAATAGAAAGGATTCAGTTTCCCACATTTGGAGAAAACCTTGTAAAAATGTCTATGTACTATTGTTTATTTCATAATCTGTATAACATATTCGAGTAAGTGATGAGGCCCCATAATCAGTGTCCATACATCCTATCTGAGATATCATATCAAAAAGATTAAGAGAGGATAAAAGTTTAAGTTGGTTTTATTTTGTAAAAACTTATCTACAGTAATTCATTCCCACTTTTAGTGTAGTTTTGTAGTTCATTGTGACTAAAAAGTGGTATCAGAATATGGTCCCTCTTATTGGAACTAATGTTTTCCCCTTCCAGTTGTTTTTACTGATTTACATGAAGTAAAAATTTCATAAATTTATAGAGATTCCTCTTCTAGAAGATATAAATGTTACATATATTCTTTAGTTGATGAAAATAGAAGATATTTTTGTATATTCTTACTTGTAGGTTTCATCCAAAACAATGAGAAAATAAAAAAAGAAAGTGGATAAAAATTTATTAAATATAACTTCTCAAAAATAGAAGGAGGATGCAAGGTAACCCAAGGTTTTGAAAAAATTATTTTCACTAATAGTACATGTTGCAATTTTTGTTCTAGAAAAAGACAAGTGAAAAAAAGTGATAAGATGGATTTTTCTTGAATCACTAATAAATAAATTATTATTTACCCAAGCATTCAATATAGTTCATACTCAAGGTTTATCTCTTAAGGAGGCCACTCACACAACACTGTTATTCTATTATCACTATTTATATCTAACTAAAATATACCACTAAGTGATATATTAATTTAATGGGAGGGGGGATAAATATGTATGATATATATATAAATATATATATAAATGAAAAAAATAAAACAATTCATAAAGAAGTTAGTAAATAATAAAGAAAATACTATTATTAGGAGTTCACAATGATTTATGTCTATCATTCCCACTTCACTGGTACCATAAAAAAGGAGTGGCCCCCTCGAGTCCTACCACCAGTAGGACCTGGGTTGGAAATGAGAACTAAGGGTATAAAACACTCAAATGGGGGACATTACCCTCAATATAAATAAATGAACATAAAATAATATGAACAACCACCCAAAAACACCATCATATAAAATAAAAGAAACCAAAATCCCAAACAAGTGATATCCCATATGCATGAATATAAAATAGATAAAAAAATATCTAAATAAATAACAATATTAAAATAAAATTCTATGGTAGAAAACACAGCAACCTAGGATTCAAGCTAGTGTTGTCCAACTCGATCACCAAAGCCCTCCTAGAAACCAGAAAATCAATTTATATAAATTTAGGTTCGACATGCATGTATACTCAATAGGATAATACCCATGGTCTATAATGTAAATTTAAAAATTGGATACTAATTCCCAAGGTCTATCATACCTAATGTCTATAATACCCAAGGTCTATCAGTGTTGAGGAGTACATCCAGTGTTGGGAAAAGTTAACATTCCACTTTAAAGATTTTATAATAGAGGAACCATGCACCCAAGTAACCAAGATCCCTTGGAAATTGTTTAGGGAGATTAATTATGGTAGGATTAAATTGTATTTCAATGGTTATACTATTTCCTTCGGTGGTTGAGCTCATGGTTTATCACTTTTTCCATAAAAGTTTTTGGATAATAAAAATTTAATTTTCAGTCTGACAATAATTCCCTAATGGATAAACAGTTCACCGGTACCTAAATAGTTAAACTCCACAACCTCACCAAGGCACACTCACTAAATAATGAATAAAAATATAATAAGATAATAGATGAAATAATATAATCATAGGTTTCCCATAACCACTTCCCCACTGATTTTATACTTTTTCACAATTAGAATAAATCATTTTCTACCATCCCTTCCATATCCACTAATAACAACACCAAATATATATCATATCTTATGGTGCCAACCACACATCACATCTTGAGACACCAACCACACATCTCGTATGACGTGACCAGGGTAGTAGGGTATCATGAACACATAAGACATACAACTCATGCTCTCCCCTACCATGTATGAACCCCACCATATATCTCAATAATCCACCACTGGTATCACTATAAAAATTTACTGAAGGGAGAATGAGGGGGGGGGGGGGGAGGTCGCCATTCGTTTTCTCCCGATCTAGGATTTTAGGGGAAACACCCCTAGAGTCTCTGGGTTCTGGCCAGGTTACCCGAATCCAGTAGGATTCATAATAAAACATAAGAGAATATATTTATATAATAGTCTGACACAGTACCACACCTATCGATACAGACAAACAACACTATCACAACCACCATCATAAATCTACTGAACATTTAACCACCAAGAACTACCTATAATATAGAACAACCAAACCACAAGTATCACATAAGGTCTGAAAACTAGGTTTTATTTTTAATTCAATGACCAACCACCAAGATTTATTCGTTTAGTTATTATTTTTAATTCACACTAGCTAATTATTTATCACTAACCACAAATATGTATGTCAAAAGTATTATTACATTACTATATAACTAATTCTAAGAAACCACCTTATCAAGCCAGCACATTAAAACCAAGGCCACCAATCCACAACCAAAAAAGGAAACCAATCAGAATAAATAAGTCCACCATTCTGCACAACCAAGGTCACCAAGATCCATAACATATTCCACCAAGACAAAAACACAAAATCAAGTATAAAACAAGAATATTCAAATGAGACTTTTCAATTATTGAATTTAAGTATTTAATCATTTAAATATTGTTAAATAAATAAATAAAATGCTATAATTAATAATTACATAACAGGAACATGACATGAAATAACAACAACATCAATCAATCAATCAATCAATCAATCAATCAATCAATATCAAGGAATGTTGGTAACCATATATCCATCACACCATTATATTTCAATTTAATGACTCCAGTTTATTATATTTATTATAAAAACTCATGCCATAAAACAAATGAAAAGAAAATCCTGATAACCCCCAAAATTCACATAAAATGGAGATAAATTGAATCCCATACCTAAAAAAAAGATTTCTGATTCTCTGTGGAAGGAAAAAGTAAGAGAGGATACACTATGGGTCCATAACCACCCAAGGTATCCTCAAATAAAAATAAAACACAATGGTAACTCCTAAAAATCATAGATTATATAAACCCTAAACTCTAAATAACACAGGTGTTGAAAAATATATTGAGAAACAAGGAAAAACTTGGATATAAAGTGAATAAGTACTCAACCAGAATCACTAATATTGAAACTATGAAATAAAAGGGTGAAATACAAAGATCAAAGGTTGTTAGGATCCTAAAATAGCTTGGGAACCTCATAGGTAGGTTCTTATTCTCTGATATCCCAACCAAAGCAGTGAATTATCCTGTGAATCCATGAGTGTGTGTTGAAGTTGGTGTTTTATAAAATCCTTCTAATTTCATTTGGATTAAAATAGGAGAGGAATACCATTTTAGGAAACATATGGTTTATGAATCTTGGGTAGACTTTTGTTCTATTTTCAAGTGGTTAGGACATTCATCAGTGGCCTATAGATGTGGTTCAAGATAGAATGGTTTACAAAAGTTTGGGTCCAATTGTGTGGTTGGGCCCTCTGGTCAGGGACAAGTTGGTGTATAGATTAAGACTAAGGAGGTTCATGGTGAACCATTGGCTAGTTTGAGTCCTTCACTAAATATGGATGAGTCATTGGGAAGCAAGGGTAAGGTCCATGATAGTGGAGATTTTCCTAGTCTGAATGATCATTTAAAGGAACCTGCTCTAGGAGGTATTTTCTTTAAGTGAGGTAATCAACTAGAGGTCATCCTTTTAGTTTCATAAGAGGGAGGGGGGTTAAAATTCTCTAGGTTAATTTCCAATACTACTGTTGGATTTCCAATTAAGGACAACCATTCAAAGAAGGAGGCTCGATTTTCACTCCCTAAATGGAAAGTTGTTGACATTTTAAAAAATTTAAGCTTAAACATGGAGGGAGTTGTATAATTGAATCTACAATTCCAAGGAGTGAAACTTTAAAGGCCCCTGATGAGGTTTCAATGGGATTGGTATATGAAAAGGAAGATATTGAGAATAGACAGGATGATGATGATGGAAATACAGGGGAATCTGCACACAGTGAAGACAATATAGGCTGGGTGAAGGCAACAAGTGGGGTGAGATGGGAAAGAACCAGTACCGATGTTATATTTTTCAATAATTTTGAGTGTCTTGAGGTTGATGAACCAAGATAGGATTTAGAGTGGGCTTATTTCAGGTCTCCTCTACTAAGGAGGTCTCTTTCACACACAAAAATTCTTTAGACCAACTTGCTGGTAGCCAGTTCGCGGTGGTGAATGAGCTTTATGTTGAGCATGTTGATGGTGAGGACACTCTTATAGGGTGAGTGTTCATGAATCAAGATTATGAACAATAGGATGGTGGATTAAACTTGGATGTTCAACATTCTAATCATAAAGTGATTGAAGATACGACTCATGAGTTGGAAGGCAATCCAATCAATCCCTCCACGGATGGGTGGAAGGGAATCAATAAAGAGAGGAAGGACTAATAATTTTTTCCTCTTCCTATGGATACATGGTCATCAAAGAAGTTGAAAACCAAGAAGATGGATCACTAGTGTAAGATAGATGTTTCACTTGAGAAATACTTGAAATTTCTCATGAGATCAAAATAAGAAGTGGTTGAACAAGTTTTTTCTCTCAAATATACTAAAGAATAAGCTGTTAAAATGGTGGGGAAATCATTAAGGATGACTCTCAATGAGGAGAAATATTCCTAGATAGAAAAGAATTCCCTTATCATAGTTGAGGGCTTAAATAATGGGAAGATAAACCTAGAGGAGTATATACATTCTTGGGACAAGATGACCTTCTGATTCGAAGATCTTATAATGGATGAACTAGAAACTGAGGTTACTGACATCTCTTGGAAACTATTTAGGGAGATTAATTCTATTAGGCATAAATTGTTCTTTAATTACTTTGTTACTTCCTTTTGTGGTTGAAATTTTGTTTCTAATTTTTCCCTTAAAAGTGTATGAAAAATAAAATTTTAATTTTTAGTGAGTCGGTAAATCATAAATGAGAAGAAATTATATAATCAAGCCATGAATCCACTATGAGAACCACTTTTCATGCCTTGAACCAGTTATTCATGGTGTGAATCACTAAAAGTAGTTGAATATTTAACTCCATATCCTCCTCTACCTTCCTCAAACCCATCTCAAGGATCCCAATAAATAAAAATAACAAAGTAACAGACCATAAGGTTCTTGTCCATTACATTATATAGCTCTCAAATTATTCTCATACTTGATGATCAAAACCAACTAGAAAAATATATTCACCAACCGAAAAAACCCCCAAACACTCCCTGGGAGATACCTCTCAAATAAGGATGATATTATATCTGAAAAAAGAATAATACTAATTCAAACAACTATCCCAAAAATATAACATCAAAAAATCATAAACATCCTAGAAGAAATAAATTAAGGTACCAAGCATACATATGTGACTCGTGATCATAATCAATCTCTTATAGACCACCATGAATCCATAAAACTCAAACTAAGGGGATAAATAACCCTCGTATCACATTATCTAAATGGTCTTGAATATCGATGGATCTTCCTATGAATGTCACATCATCTTTGATATCCAACTACCCCTAATCAATGATATGGGAATCATTGTAAAGATACCACTGGAGCTAGGAAACATGAATGAAATCATGAAATTTGTCTAGCATTGTAGGTAGAACCAATCAATTGGACACCTCACTAATACCCTACAACACCTTAAACGGTCTAATAAACCAGGTTGAGTGATTGTTTCCATAACCAAACCTCTTTTGACTATTTAAGTGGGAAACCTTCAAGAATAGATAGTCCCCAAACTCAAAATCTAAAGGCCTCATTAATTAATCAACATAATCCTTCTGGCGGTACTATGCCACCTTCATTCTCTCACAAACAACCTAGAACTTCTTCTTCATTCTCTACACCACATAGAGACCAAGAACTACTACCTCTATAATATCAACCCATTTTAATAAATACTGAGACAACCTACCATACAATTCCTAAAAGGGGGCTATATAGATATATGAGTGGTTGATATTATTATATGAAAAATAAAATAAAGGTAGGCATTGCTACCATGATCCACTAAAATTTAAGATGCATTCCCACACCATACACTTAACCATATGGATAGTCTTCTCTATCTATTTATTTGTCTAGGGGTGGAAATTAGTGTTAAGGAATAATTGAGAGCTAAAGGTGTGATGTAATCCCCTTCATAATCATGACGTAAATTATGGGTATTGGATTAAAATGATTCTCCCCAGGCATCATGAATTCTTACCACATTATACATGTACTTTATTTCTAGAATGTCCATGATACTAAACTCCTGAATCACTATAAAGTGGGATGAATTTGTTAGTCAATCCAGAATCACCCATAAAACATGATATTTAACCTGAAATAGGGTATCTTGATGACTAAATCCATTTATATGTCCTCCCTCATCTACTCGGGAACATCCAAATGTTACAAAAAACCACTAGGGACATATTGATTTTCCTTTACCTGGTGGCAGACCGATCATCACACTAAAAACCCCACAATTGACTGCTTCATATTTGTCCACCAATATTAACTCCTAGAGCCTTAATAAATCTTAGATACATCAGGGTTCACTACTAGAGGAGAGATATGAAACTCCCAGAGGACTCCCTCACAGATTTACAATGGTAAAAACGTACTTCCCTAGAACAAAACTTGATATTGACAATCCCCTTACCATCCCATAGGGGCATCACTATGAATGATCTGGACACTTATCACCTCCACCTATTAATATCTCCACTTAGACTCTTCCAATTACTATAAAAAAGTGGTATAAATCTTCATCTGGAATAGGTATCATTTTTCATCAACCTCATTTTCTATAAGATTAAAATCCTCTAACCCCTCCATATCTATACAAGAATATTTAGATTCTTGAATGGATTGGTGTGAGTTTATGCTTAGCGTGTATCCCATGAAATTTCCCTTTCTAGGGGTATAATAGATCATTAAATCATATTCATGGAGAAATTCCATCAACCTCCACTGTTTTAAATTCATGTAATTCCAAGAAAAGATATACCTCTGTCTTTTGTGGTATGTGAAGAGAACAAAGCACCCATAATGTGGTAATGTTACCATAGATTTAGGGAAAACAAAACTAATTCCATATCTAGATCATGGGTATCATAGTTACACTCATGGGGGAATAACTGACTGAACCCATAAGAGATCACTTCCCACTGCTACATTAATATGTATCCAAACCCAAGTGGGAAACATCACAGAACACCTCAAACATTATTACCTCCTCAGGAAATCAAATAATAGGAGGCTTCCCATCTATTCCATCAAATAGTCAAATACTACATAACATTGATCAGTCTAAAAAAAGGTTTGGTCATTTCTAGTTATGGTGGTCAACATGCATAAATATGAGAGAAATAAAATAAAAACCTCTAATAATAACCCATGACACTAAGAAATGTATGAATCTTTAGCACGTTCTTGCGTGCTACCAAAGAAAAATATACCTTAACCTTTTCTAGATCTACCACAACACCATGACGGCACACCACATGCCCAAGGAAATCCACCATCCACATCCAAAAATAATACACTGACAATTTCCAATATGGATATTTGTTTTGAATAGTCTGCAAAAATGATCCTTAGGTGCTCGATATATCCCATACCAATCTTGAGTATATAAGAATTTAGATTATGAACATGATGATGAAAAATTATAGGAACTCATGAAATATGGAGTTCCTGAGACTCATGAATACAATTGTTATGTTCATAACACCGAATGACATGACTACAACCTCAAAGTGCCCATATCGGTACTAGAAAGTAGTATTTGGGATTTCCCCCCTTCTCCCTTAGTCGATGATATACAAACCATAGATCAATCTTATAAAGCTATCGATCTCTATTTAACTAGTCAAAGATATCATCAATTCTTAGAATAAGGTATCGATTCTTGATCATAACCTAATTCATCTACCGATAGTGTATGAATAACCTCAGACTACCATTTATATTATTAGTAAAAAAAATAGAGCTCTCCATAGAGACACACTAGTCCAAATAAATCCTTTATGTATCAGATCATCAATATGGATCCTCATATCCATCAATTTCAAGGGTTTTATCTAATAAAGATTCATCTAAATTGGTGTAGCACCCAACTAAAACTCTATTCCAAACTAAACATCTTGTCTAGGGTTTAGTGTCACAACCTTCTTGAAGAAAATATCTAAAAAAATTTCAAAAAATCTTGGGGTCCCCACCACCCAAGATCCCACTATCTATATTGACAACATATTTATTAAGTAAAGAATGTTTTTTTCTCACCTACTATATATATATAAACCATTCTCGATGACAAACACCACACACTATCCTTTCACATAAGAAAGCTCAAATATACTCTGAAAATAATCAACCACCATGAAAAAAGAATACAACCAATCCATAATGAGAATGATGTCATATGGTTATATCTACAACAAAAATAAATCTACCAATGATTTTTATTGCTCCATCATCATTCAATAACTATAAAACATATAAAATAATCTATCTTGGATTATGACTAGCATGGATAAGACTATGGGAACAGAAAGACTATCCATTTCATTTACCATCTCATAGATCAAGGTGGGTGTGAAAAATGTGTGTGAAGATAAATAATAAAAAATTATAAACTAGAGTAGATGATAAACTGATTGTAGCTCAAACAACCTTTGGCCCTGCAACAACCCGAGATTTTATGAGAATAATTCTTTTTAATTTCATTGATGTCTTATGTTGTACGCTACACCAAGATTATCTTGCTCTATACGCAACACCATTTTAGCTTGCAGTATACGCAACACTATTCTTGGCTCGTGTTACACACAATTTCAAGTTCGTTTTGTGGGAATTACTCTACGCAACATTAAGTATAGATTTTGTTTAATGTATAAATGAAATATGTTTTGATTATGTTATACGCAACACCAAACAGAGCTTTCACTACACGCAGCCCTAACTTGGCTTGCATTATACGCAATCACGACCTTCCACGATAGCGTTTGTTGTATGCAATACCGAGTTTCACTAAACAATGATATGTTAATAAAATATTATATAAACTGGCTATTATGAATAGTAATACCCACTTTTTGAAATTTTATAAATTTTATCTTTCAAAATGGACTTCATTTTTTTATTCAGAACATTGAAATTAGCCTAGGGTGAAATTTTGGTATTTTTCTATAAATATTCAATTTTTGATGAATAGTGAAAACACTAGGTTACTATTTAAAAACCGACTTTTTATTTAAATAATTATTTATTTTATTTAAATTTATTTTAGGTCAAAATTGATACATAATACCTATATAAGATCAATGTAATTCATTTGAGTCATTTTATAATAATTTTAGACATATAAAAATTTTATTGAACTTTTCACCGTCTTTTACCCACCTCTTAAGAGAATTTGAAAATTTACATAAAAATTAATTTTACCGCTTCTTTGAATGGAATTTCAAAAATTCTAGAGACACAGTTAATATCAAGGAGTAAAATATGGTTCAATAAGATAATATTTTTTGGTGAATAGTAACTTTTTACTTTTATTTACCACTGTTAAAAGTAAATAGGGTAATTAAGCGTAAAAATGATATTATTATTACCCTACCACATGTACTAATTCTATTGGATAAATATAATTCGACCAAAAACAATCTTAGGAATAAAATATTATCATTTAGGTCCACTTGGATTAGATTAGGACATTTATTAAAATTTAATTTAAAAAAGAGTTAAAATAGTTAAAATCAAAGTTTAATAACTAAGACATTTTTAATATAGGGTTATACATAAGATAAATTCGACTATAAATATTCATTAGAAATATAAAATTATTTAATACCTAATGTTATTTTATTTATATTTTTTATACATTAAATAATTTAATTTATTTATGACACAATGGTGATGTAGTAATTACCTAAATAATGAAATATTAAAATAATTGATATTATAAATACCGAAATAAATGTAATTTGAGACTTTTTATAAATTGAACTAATTTTATAGGTTAATATTACATGTTAGTATTGATTTAATTAACTTTTTTTGAACTAATCATGCTGTTATGAGTTTCACAAAAATCAAGTACCAAATAGTATCAAAATTGACATAAAATAGTTTTTAAAACAAATATTATATTATTAATTGTTATTATAATTCTAAAAATGTAAGGTTCGGCCAAATGAATTATATAATGTTATATATATTAATAATGAACCACTTGGGGTTATTTTGGCTTGTTATAGTAAGTTTATTAACCAAATAGTGTAAGAAAACAAAAAAACACAGTAAAAGTTAAATTATTTAACTTAGAGATAAATCTAAATGATAAGGTTACAATAGTAACCTAAACTTGTCTAAATCCTATTGGTTGAAATTATTTCGATCCATACCCACCTTAGCTTCTAAATAAATAAATTTGGAGCTATTAAAAACCAAATACGACATTATTATAAAATAATATTTTAAGTTTTCCTAAGGTGCCCCTCTCCTCCCTTATAAAAAGGACACCCCTTCCCTCTTCTCTTATCACCCTTTTGAGACTGGAAGCTCGCCCAAACCCTTCCAATTACTCTTCTCAACCTCTCTAGTTACATCATAGAGGTTCTGGTATTCTCAAAAGACCAGCTCTAGTGCCCGAAGAAGATGTTTAAAGGAGGTGCATCGAGGAAGAGGTAATCTCTTCTACCGACTCTTTCAAGTTTCCTTCTTCTTCTACTTCATATTCGTTAGTTGTTTATTTATAAAGTAATAACATCAGTATTACTAATACACTTATATGTTATTATAAATATGAAACAAACCTATTTCACCTTCTATCCATCCTACGGAAAACGAAATCACCGTGCGTGCGTATGTACGGAATACCATCTCCACGCCGTGGTGTAATCTGTTTTCGACCACCACCTTACTTGGATGGGTATACTGGTGTAAATAAATAACTATATATGATTATTGTAAAGTGATATTTATTCTGAAATATTATACATACACTTCAATACAATTCCACGATCATGGGAATGATATCATCGCTCGTGCGTACGTACAGACTATCGTCTCCACGACACGATGAGATTCATTCTCCATGTTAACCATTCATGAACGATTATAAAGTATATATAATGAATAATAATGAAATATATGACATAATAATGAAACTGGATTTATTTATGTATGTCATCTACTTAATTCCATTCAAGTCAATAAGGAAAGGAAAACAACGTTCATGCGTACGTACGGCCTACCATCTCCATGAACGGTGTATTTCATTTCATTTATCTATCTATTATATATATATATACTGAATATATATGATATATAAATCATGATTTACATTATGGAAGTAATTAAATCATGATATAAGTAATAATAATATCAATAACAACAATTCCAAACAAGTAAGATAAAGAAAACGATTTTACCCAAAATGCTGCTTTAACATGGAATTTACAAAATAACGGGTAATATAAAGTCATAAGTGAACCATATATGATATAATAACAATGAATATTATTCTGTAATAAGTAAATGACAATATTTAAATCATTATACAGGAGGTTCAGATACGTACGAAGCATATCAGACCTAAGGTAAGGGATAATTTTTTCCTATCTCATTCCTATCCGAGATTTTTTATTCTTAAGTATTTACTAGGGTTATGTTTTTTATCCATGTCAATATGTTCTCAAAAATGTTTTCATAAAATATTTACTTTTCTTCCATGTATGTTTAAATTCATTATTACCCTTCTTTTTACTTTTACCACATTGTATGGAAGGAATCTTTCTTTTGTTTACCATACAAGGTACTTTTTGACTTTTCCGACAAAAGTATGAGAAGAATGTTATTTTTAACTTATACGGTGTGAACAGATTTTTACGGTTTCATAACACATCATTTTTATGAAGCTTACTCTACAAGAATTTATTACTGTTTTCAACAAAATACTTTTCTTTTAAAATTTCATGGAATTTTGTGAAAAGAAAATGATTTTGAACAAGAAAGGATATTTTCCTCAATAATTCATTTAAAGTGTTCTATCAAAACCATTTTCCATCTAAGATGACATCATTTCATATGTGTATGTTTCAAGTATAATGTCTCTATGATTTACATGGATTCACTTTTCTTATGATGAAATATCCATTTGTTTTATATGGATTATGTGATGATGGGATGATGTTTATGAAACCCATTTTATTCTTTGGGTTATGATGAATGTTTTAAGTTTATTTTGTGGCACAAGTAAGAATGATTTAATTATGAGATGGGTGGGACCTATATCTCCCTTAAATGAATTGGGTAAAGATTTATATCTCATGAGATAGACATGGCTGGAATGGTAAGTTAATCCGGTTCACTAATACAGGACTAGAACGAGGAGTGAACTCAATTCAGAAAGGGACTTTGTCCACTAAGATGGTCTTGGAAGCAATGCCTTGGATACTATAGAAATCATATCACGTGCTTAATGGTTTTCCATAATTACATGATTTATTCCCATTCTATTTTATCGTGATTGATGTTACTTTATGATATATACCTCACATACTTCCAAGATTTATGTCTTTGCTCAAGATTTTGATGTTTAGATTTTATGTTCAAGTTTTTGCATTCAAATGTTTATGGATTGTTTTATGTTCTCTATGTTTACCCTTACTGAGCATTTGAGCTCACCATTTATATGTTTTATTTTCCCCAGGATATAAAGAAAGGTTTTAGGTAAGAAAAAAAGGGGAATATCTTTATGGGAGATGTTGAAGATCTTTCACCACGATTAGAAGATTATGATCCGAGTTTCCAAAGACACTAAACTATTACGGTCCTTGTGTGTTTGTTTTTGTTATGTATTAAGTATTCCAAAAAATTAATGTAATTTACATGTACATCAACCTTTGGGTCTCTACAGTTGGTATCAGAGGAAAGGTTTAGTTAACCTTTGGAAACTAGGATGCAAAAACTTTAGTGAGATCCCTAGAAATATTTCTAAGGTATGTCTAGTGATGTCCCTAAGGTTAAGTATAAGTATAGGTTATAGTCCTAGAATAATGGTAATGATATTATAATTAAACCTAAGATGTTAGATATTGAAGTTACTCCCCATTGATTATGATTTTGGACTCTCACACTATTCTTTTTGGGTTCTAGAAAATGGCTGGAAACAGGAAGATTCACGATAATGGAGGATATGATGGAAAATGGAATGATATTCTTCATGAGAAACCAAATTAAATTGGATCTAGAAGTCCACATATCATTATTATGCCTAATCAAAAATCTCATAATATGATCAATAATCTCAATTTTGGTAAGTTTCCCAACTCAGCTAATAAGAGAAAGATGGAGTATCATGATGATCATAGAGGAAAGAAAGTTCAATTTCCCTCGTGTAAATCATGTGGGAAGAGGCATCAAGGGGAATATTTTAAAGGAACTGGAAGATGATTTGGGTGCGGAAAAGAAGGACCCAAATCTAGTAAGTGTAATGGAAAAGGTTCAGTTAACACCATGGAGAAGGATAATGGTATTGCTATGATATCAAAAATGATTAGGTGTTTTAAATGTGGAATGTATGGGCATTATGCAAACCAATGCCCTAAGGGAAAATCTCATGAAGAGAATCAGCATGGTCATATGGGTAGTATTTATGTGGATGATGATGAGGAGACTACAAATGATATATGAGATGAAAGAAGTGTTGAATCTTATTCAATGGTTTAAGAAGGTAGTGGAATGATTGTATGTTTATCAAGAGTTATGTTGTATAGGTAATTTAATGGTACTATGTAATAAAAAAACATCTAAGAATTGTTACACTATTGTTTTTTCTAAAGTATTTGAAAGTATATGTTGAATGGTACTGGTAACCATGAAAGGTTATTCAGATATTTTTGGAAAGAAGATGATATGCGATAATGAAGGGATAAAGAGAAAATGAAATTTTGATAGTATTCATGAGCTCATGACTGATATAAGGACAAAGTGATATCACAGTTTGAGTATATAGAAATTCTGGGATTTTGGTATGTGGAATGTGTTAACTTTTGATAGCATTCAAGTTTTCGATATGGTTCTATGGTAATTCATGTTTCAAGAGAATACTTGATTAAGGTATTCACATGTTTGGAATATTTCCAACAAGATATATCTTATGATATATGTGAGATAAATGATGGTATTCACATGCTTGGTATATGACATCTCTAGTAATCATTTTCTTTATACTATGAGATTGAACAGATGTATTTTGGATAAACCTAAAGATTATAATGGATTAAGTTAGACATCATATATTATTTTTTAAGACTCGAAATTTTTCTATTATTCCTAGAATGTTATAATAGTATAGTTTTAGAAAAAGGACAACCTGCAGGACGGGAGACAACCCGTCGCGTCAGACAAGGTTGCGGGAATTGAACCCACAACCAAAGTGCGACATGCCTTTATCACCTACCACTAGCCTACAGGAAGTCCCTGGTTAGTAGAAACTAGTTTTATTATATTAAGCGGTATGATAGATGAATTATAAGTCCATTTTTGGAAGCATATACGATTAACCTCACCATAGATGGACTTATGTATATTTGATAACTTTTTATACCCTTTTGTTTGAGACAGATGGAATGACCCATAATTCTATCACATGATCCACTAACACTTCAAGAATGACAAATTCAGCTTCATTTCTTTAAGAGATGGAGTGGAAATTGTTCAAGGCACGAACAACGGTGAGATTATTCCGAAATAAAGTAAGTATTTCTTATAATTCAAATTCTTCAACTTTAGGGAAATCATCTGGAAAACCAAAAATGTTGTCCTAGTGCACTCATATCCGATGAATCAGATGCTACCTTAGATCATCACAAATTTATAGCATTGTGATTGTTGGATTTTTCATAGCCATGTTCTCTACCACTCTCTATCAGAACTTGACGGTTAGATTTCTCTTCTATATCCATATTTTCACCTATGTTATCCTATGTGAAAACCTAGTGATGAGTTAATCTAGGTAACTGTTACATTTCTTACTTTTCTTTCTAAAATTAAGTTTTGGTATTCCTTTTTACAATGTGCGTTTCTATGAAAGAATCTCTCAAGTAATAAACCATTTATAACCCCGATAAATTTCGAGGGCGAAATTCATTTTAAGGGGGGTAGAATGTAACAACCCGAGATTTTATGAGAATTATTCTTTTTAATTTCATTGATGTCTTGTGTTGTATGCTACACCAAGATTATCTTGCACTATACGCAACATCGTATTAGCTTTCAGTATACACAACACTGTTCTTGGCTTGTGTTACACACAATTTCAAGTTCGTTTTGTGGGAATTACTCTACGCAACATTAATTATATATTTTGTTTAATTTATAAATGAAATATGTTTTTATTATGTTATACGCAACACCAAATGTATCTTTCACTACATTCATCCCTGAATTGGCTTGCGTTACACACAATCATGACCTTCCATGATAGCGTGTGTTGTACGCAATACCGAGTTTTACTAAACAATGATATGTTATTAAAATATTATATAAACTGGCCGTTATGAATAGTAATACCCAAATTTTGAATTTTTATAAATTTTATCTTTCAAAATGGACTTCATTTTTGGATTCAGAATATCAAAATTATCCTAGGGTAAAATTTTGGTATTTTTCTGAAAACATTCATGAAGAGTGAAAACACTGGGTTACTATTTAAAAACCGACTTTTTATTTAAATAATTATTTATTTTATTTAAATTTATTTTAGGTCAAAATTGATACATAATACCTATATAAGTTCAATTCAATTCATTTGAGTCATTTTATAACAATTTTAAATATATGAAAATTTTATTGAACTTTTCACCGTCTTTTACCCACCTCCTAGGAGAATTTGAAAATTTACATAAAACTTAATTTCACCACTTATGTGAATAGAATTTCAAAAATCTGAGAGACACAGTTAATATCAAGGAGTAAAATGTGGTTCAATAAGATAAAAATAATTTTTGGTGAATAATAACTTTTTACTTTTATTTATGACGGTTAAAAGTAAATAGGGTAATTAAGGGTAAAAATGATATTATTATTACCCTAACACATGTCCTAATTCTATTGGATAAGTATAATTCGACCAAAAACAACCTTATGAATATAATATTATCATTTAGGTCCACTTGGATTATATTAGGACATTTATTATTATTTTATTTAAAAAAGAGTAAAAATAGTTAAAATCAATGTTTAATAACTAAAACATTTTTAATATAGGGTTATAAATAAGATAAATTCGAATATAAAAATTCATTAGAAAGATGAAACGATTTAATACCTTATGGTATTTTATTTATAATTTTTAAACATTAAATAATTTAATTTATTTATGACACAATGGTGATGCAGTAATTACCTAAATAATGAAATATTAAAATAATTGATATTATAAATACCCAAATAAATGTAATTTGAGACTTTTTATGAATTCCACTGATTTTATAGTTTAATATGACATGTCAGTATTGATTTAATTAACTTTTTTCGAACTAATCATGATGTTATGATTTTCACAAAAATCAAGTACCAAATAGTGTCAAAATTGACATAAAATAGTTTTTAAAACAAATATTATATTATTAATTATTATTATATTTCTAAAAATCTCAGTTTCATCCAAATAACTTAGATAGGGTTATATATATTAATAATGATCCACTTGGGGTTCGTTTGTCTTATTATAGTAAGTTTATTAACCATATAGTGTAAGAAAACAAAAAGACACATTAAAAGTTAAATTATTTAACTTAGAGTTAAATCTAAATGATAAGGTTAAAATAGTAAACTAAACTTGTCTAAATATTATTGGTTGATAGGATTTCGACCCATACCCACCTTATTATTTAAATAAATCAAATTGGATCGATTAAAAACCTAATATGACTTTATTATAAAATAATATTTTAAGTTTTCCTAAGGTACCCCTCTCCTCCCTTATAAAAAGGACACCCCTTCCCTCTTCTCTTCACACCTTTTTGAGCGTTGAAGCTCAGAAAAAACCTAAAAATTACTCTTCTAAACCTCTCTAGTTACATCATAGAGGTTCTGGTATTCTCAAAAGACCAACTCTAGTTCCCTAAGAAGAAGTTTAAAGGAGGTGCATCGAGGAAGAGGTAGTCTCTTCTACCGACTCTTTCAAGTTTCCTTCTTCTTCTAATTCCTCTTATTTAGTTGTTTCTTTAAAAAGTAATAACATCAATATTAATCATATACTGATATGTTATTATAAATATGAAAAACCCTATTTCACATTCTATCCATCATATGGAAAACAAAATCACCGCGCGTGCATACGTACAGAATAACGTCTCCACGCCGTAGAGTAATCTGTTTTCCACCACCACCTTACTTGGATGGGAATAATGGTGTAAATAAATAACTATATATGATTATTTTAAAGTGATATTGATTCTGAAATATTATACATACACTTAAATACAATTCCACGATCATGGGAATGATATCATCGCTCATGCGTATATACGGACTACCGTCACCACGACGTGATGAGATTCATTCTCCATGTTAACCATTCATGAATGATTATAAAGTATATATAATGAATAATAATGAAATATATGACATAATAATGATACTTGATTTATGTATGTATGTCATCTACTTATTTCCATTCAATTCAATAAGGAAAGGAAAACAACGTTCATGCGTACGTACGGCCTACCGTCTCCATGAACGGTGTATTTCATTTCATTTATCTATCTATTATATATATATATATACTGAATATATATGATATATAAATCATTATTTACATTATGGAAGTAATTAAATCATGATATAAGTAATAATAATATCAATAACAACAAGTTCAAACAAGTACGATAAATAAAACGATTTTACCCAAAACGCTATTTTAACATGGAATTTACAAAAGAACAGGTAATATAAAGTCATAAGTGAACCATATATTATATAATAACAATGAACATTATTATTTAATAAGTAAATGACATTATTTAAATAATTATACAGGAGGTTCAGATACATACGAAGCATATCAGACCTAAGGTAAGGGATAATTTTTTCCAATCTCATTCCTATCCGAGATTGTTTATTCGTAAGTATTTACTGGGGTTATGTTTATTATCCATGTCCATATGTTCTGAAAATGTTTTCATAAAATTTTTACTTTTCTTCCATGTATGTTTAAAGTCATTCTTACCCTTCTTTTTACTTTTACCACATCATATGGAAGGAATCTTTCATTTGTTTACCATACAAGGTACTTTTTGACTTTTCCGACAAAAGTACGGGAAGAATGTTATTTTTAAATTATACGGCGTGAACAGATTTTTACGGTTTCATAACGCCTAATTTTCATGAAGCTTACTCTACAAGATTTTATGACTATTTTCAACAAAATTCTTTTCTTTTAAAATTTCATGGAATTTTGTGAAAAGAAAATGATTTTGAAGAAGAAAGGATATTTTCCTCAAGAATTCATTTAAAGTGTTTTATCAAAACCATTTTCCACCTAAGATGAAATTATTTTATATGTGTATGTTTCAAGTATAATGTATCTATTATTTACATGGTTTCACTTTTCTTATGATGAAATATCCATTTTTTATATATGGATTATGCGATTAAGAGATGATGTTTATGAAACCCATTTTATTATTTGGGTTATGATGAATGTTTTAAGTTTATTCTGTGGCACAAGTAAGAATTATTTCATTATGAGATGGGTGGGAAATATATCTCCCTACAATTAATTGGGTAAAGATTTATATATCATGAGATAGACTTGTCTAGAACGGTAATTTAACCCGGTTCCGTAATATAGGACTGGAACGAGGAGTGAACTTGATTCAGAAAGGGACTTTGTCCACTAAGATGGTCTTGGCAGCAATGCCTTGGATACTATGGAAATAATATCATGTGATTAATGGTTTGCCACAATTACATGCTTTATTCCTATGTTATTTTATCCTGATTGATGTTCCTTTATGATATATGCCTCACGTACTTCCAAGATTTATGTCTTTGCTCAAGATTTTGATGTTTAGATTTTATGTTCAAGTTTTGGAATTCAAATTTTTATGGATTGTTTTATGTTCTCTATGTTTACCCTTACTGAGTATTTTAGCTCACCCTTTAATTTTTTTCTTTTCCCCAGGATATAATGAAAGGTTTTAAGAAATAAAACAAAAAGGGGAATATCTTTATGTGAGATGTTGAAGATCTTTCACCACGATTAGAATATTATGAACCGAGTTCCCAAAGACACTAAACTATTACGGTCCTTGTGTGTTTGTTTTTGTTATGTATTAAGTATTCCGCAAAATTAATTTTGTGTCTATGTACGTCAAGATTTGGGTCTCTACAGGCCCCTCTAGTATAGACGCCTCTATCACATGTATCTATCCTTATCTATCTCCATTAACTCACTACGAATGACCACAATGTCCATAATCAGTTTTGGGTCCCTTATGGTGAGGGGGACATCCTATGACTACCCTATGCCAACTCTACCTCCCCTTGGATGAGTATAAGCTTTATGAACAGGATACTAAACATAATCTAAATGTTCATATTACTGAAACTTTCTTAGGAGAAACTTCCACTACTAATGGAAGGGGTCCTGAACTCCCAAGACAAAATGACTCTATAGGATTGAAGGGAACTATTATTGGTGGTTAACATGACCTATGAAACCAAATCACAAAACATAAGATCTCTTAGTTGACACGTGAGAATTACCATACCTCAAGAAACATGCTCTTGACTACTGGGGACATTTCCTTTCCTATTGTAACCTCGAATGGTCTATCATTCATGACCCTCCATATGATGAATTTCTACTTGGAGGTCCCTACTAACTATCAATAAGGGATTATCCTTCTTATTCATGAACCTCTCTATTACCTCCTCCTTCTTCCACACCACCAAATACATAAGAAATGTAAATGGGGTGATGCAGTACCCTATGTTTATGGATGAGTCTTAATGTTTAGAGGAATTTTGAACCTTTATTCTAGTAAATGGGTCATTTTAAGAATTAGGTCTCATAATGGAATTTCAAGAGTTTTTAAATAAAAAACATGTGATTTTGTACTCGTAATAAGGTTCAAAAGGTGGGAAGGGGTAGTGGGAGAGCACAAAAGGAAGGACGGGTGGTCTGGGTTACAGAATGGAAAAAAGGTTTTTTTATTTTTGGTTCTATGATTTATTTTATATCCTATAAGTTTTATATAACAATTAAATCACACCCATGATACATTAATGTATAGATATCCTGAAAAATACTTAGTGGTATAATCATCACAACCCAAGTGTTGGACTCTTCTCCTATTAGTGTTCATGGAAAGTTTCTGCCAGAAAATATCATAATCCCCCCTTGGTGGAATTTGAATCTATACTAAGCATGGATTGTATCTCGTTATATAGGTATCACACCAACTATTAAGAAAATTAAATCTCTTTATATATTCTGAGACACCCTATGATCTTTTATAAATGCATGGAAGATCAGAAATCTCTTATAGAGAATCCTTAAATGGTGTGGGTGATGAATCGTAGTACAGAAGCATATCTTTCCCAAATGGATGAGTTGAAGGAAAATATCAACCTTGAAAGTATGCATATTGTAAGGGAATATACTAGTTTATTTCTTGAAGGTCTTTAAAACCACCCTCTATATAGTGATGTAGTGTTCTCAATATAGATTATACCTGGAGCCACTCTTATCTTCAAATTACCCTATAGGATGGCCTCGATAAAAATAGAGGAGTTAAAGAAAAAAAATACAAGAGCATTTAAGTATTCCCTAGTACATCACATTAGGGTGTGTTGATTCTCTTTATAATGAAAAAGGATGGATCAATGTGGCTATGCATCAATTACCAAGAGCTCAATAAGATCACCATAATGACCAAGTATCCCCTTATAATGATTTATAATTTATTCAATCAACTTTGAGGAGATTAGTTCTTCTCAATGGTATATCTTCATTCAAGATATCATAATATAAAGGTGAAGAAGAAAGATATTAATAAGACAACCTTCCATATGAGATATGAACACCCTGAGTTCATAGTTATGCCATTAAGACTTACTAATTCCCATAAAATCTTCATGGACTTAATGAATAGAGTCTTTAAGTACTACCTTGAATTTGTTTGGTAGTATTTATTGATGAAATTATAATTTAATCCAAGAGAAAAAGAAACATGAATATTATATAAGGATTATGCTGGCAACATTAAGAAAATATAATCTATATGATAAATTCAGAAAATGTTTCTTTTTTATATAAAAATTCACATTATTAGGGAATGTGATCACTAGTGAGGGAAGTTTTGTAGACCCCTCAAAGACAAAAACAATTTTGGAATGACCTAGAACTTGAAGTGTCTTAGAAATCTGTATTTTTATTAGATTATCTGGGTATTATTTATGATTTTTTAGAAATTTATCAACATTGTATATCCCACCAACTAATTTAACATGGAAAGGTTTAAAGTATGTCTGTAAAAAATAATTAGAGGAAACATTTAAAGAGATCAGTAAGAGGCTAATCGATGTGTATGTACTCACATTTTCCTCAAGTGGAGAATGGTATTTGATATATATTGTTGATTCAAACAAATTCTTGGGTTGTCTACCCCTGAAAAATGATAAAGTCATAGCCTATGCCTCATTAAAAGTGAATATCCATGGGTAAAACTACTCGACACATGATTTGAATTTAGTAGTTATTATTTTCTATTTGAATATTTGGCGATACTACCACGATGGTGAGAATTGTGACATATATATAGATTGAAAGAGTTTAAAGTATATATTCACATAGAAAGAGATCAACATGCATCAATGAGGCTGGTTATAGATGATCAAGGGCTATGATTTCTCTATTCACTATTATCCTAGAAAGGTGAATGAGGTAGCTGATTCTCTTAGTAGAAAACAACCTACTATATTATACATGTTGTATATTGAGAAAGAATATATCTTTATGAATATGAAAAGGATGGATCTAGAAATCATAATAGCATATAAGAAATATTACCTTTCCCAAATTATTTCTTAACCATCTATAAAAGGGGAGACCAAAAAGGCAGAAAGGGATGATTTAGAGCTTCAAAATAAGATGAAAGAAGTAATGAAATGGAAGTTTCATGAATTCCATATCGAATAATACGGTGTAATTAGATTTGTAACTTGAATTTCTATGCCTTTATCACCTGAAATAAAGAAAGATATATTGGATAATGATCATAACTCATAATTCTTCATCCATCATGGAAGCACCAAGATGTATTGTAATCTTTAAGAACACTTCTAGTGGGAAAACATGAAGAAGAATATTACTGATCACAACTAAAAGCTCTTGGTATATTACCATGTTAAGGAAGAGTAAAAAATTTCATTAAGATGATATAAAAATTATTCATACCATTATGGATATAGGATAACATCACCATGGACGTTGTCACTGGTCTCCCAAAGACATCCAAAGGAAGCAATGAAATATGGTTCATGGTGGACTGACTCACCAAGGCTGCCCACTTAATCACTATTTCAGAAGATTTATTACATAAACAAATTTACAAGATATATATACATAAATTGGTTAGTATACATGAGGCACCACTTTTAATCATTTCTAATCATGATATAAAGTTAACTTCTAAATTCTAGAGAAGTATTCAACATGATCTAAACACTAAAATAAATTTTAGTATAACCTATCACACCTGAAATGATGGAAAATATGAAAGGACCATTCAAACACCCAAGGTAATACTAAGATATTTCTCATTGGAATTTAAATGAGGATGGGATCAATATCTCCCATTAGTTGATTTCTCATATAATAACATCTTCCAATTGATTATTTAAATTCCCCATATAAAGATATATATGGGAAGTGATGTAGAACTCCTAAATATTGGTATGGAGTTGGTGAACATAAGATACTTGGACCTGATCTTGTGTAAGAAATGAAAAATAATTTTTAAGACATCCAATAACATATAAAAGCGGTGAAAATTTTGTAAAAGTTTTATGCTGAAAACAATTAAAGGGACTTGGATTTTGAAGTTGGAGAAAAAAATTTCCTTTTAATATCACCAAGTAATAGATTCATGCAATTTGTAAAAGAGGAAATCATAAAACTAGCTACATTGGGACCTTTGAGATCCTTGATCACATAGGATTAGTGTCCTATTAGATATCACTCCCACCAAACATGGATCAAGTTTATGATGTCTTCCACATATCTCTCATGAGGAAGTACATACCAAATCCCACACATGTACTCAATCCAAATATGGTACAACCAGACCTTGGAATCTATTATGATGATTAACTGGTGATGATATTGGGAATAGAGATAAAGTTCTATGTAACACAAAAACTCACCCCAATATGGTTCTTTTGCAGAATAATAAGTATTAAGAAGCAACATGAGAACCTGAGGAGGTAATGAACTAGAAGTACCTTAATCCATTATTAGCAACATACGCGATTTGGAATTTGAGGATGAAATTTCTAAAGGGAAGGGGGGGATGCAATCGCCTAAAAATGTATATATATTGAATTTTATTCTTCTGAATAAATAACTATTTTCATAATTAGGCATTTAATATATTTTAAACACATGTAATACATAATTATTTATTTCATTTAATGAGAACATTGTTTTTACAAAATAAATGTATCCATGAGTATTGAAAAAATTACAGTGGGTAAATTAAAATAAAAAAAAAATAAAAGTAAAAGAATAGAAAAATCTGGATAATATTGATCCCCTAGAATCATGTAGTGACAAACAACACTAGAAAAAAATTATAGAATATTACTAATCTAATCAAAATTTTATAATTAAAAAATGTATAACCTTCTAAGGATTTAAGGTAAATGATGAATAAAGGAGTTAAAGGGAATTTATAAGAGGTAATATGGCCATTTTAACAGTAATGTGAATATTTGAATATTAACATGACCATTATGAATATTAACCCAAACATTGGGAACAATAACCTGACCATTAGGAATAGTAGCTTGACCGCTGAGAATAGTAATCTAACCGTTGGAATAGTAATTTGAGCTCAAATGTTATTAAAAAATGTATTTTTTATGAAATGTCTATGAAACCCATTCCTTTCAATGTGCTAATTTAATGACTACAATTGTTATATGTTCTATTTCAATGTGTCATGCTTGACTCTGAGAATTTTATAATTTGACGGTTGGGCCTAAAATTACATATCCCTCCAATGTATTCGGTAATGTGACATATATCATGATATATGTGAATTTTCATAAAAACAATTCTATATTTATTTAAAATAATGATGAGTTATTAGATTCTTCCAACAACTCCTTGATCAAGTATAGTATTTATAGGATGGATAATTGGTTTCTAAAACTTATCATTCCATCACAATCAAGTTTGAACTGAGAAACATTTCTCACCTTAATTTGTTTCTCTACATCCTTCTTATAAAACTTTTTAACACTCTGACGGAAAGATTGTTGAACACTCATTTAAGAAAGATAATATTTCTCCCCTTCCATCAATATTTCAGGTCCCATAATTTTTTAAATCCAAAACCATAGGATCTTTTCTAATCACCATCATAGATAAGATAACATTACCATTTTTACACAAATCATCAGCCAACTTGTTCAATTTTCTATGGTGGTAATGTATTAAGGACTCATAAAATTTAATCCACTCCAATAATCTTCAATGGTGCATATTCAACTCTTTCTGGGTGAATATATACTTTAAAATTCTGTGATCAATATATATGCCACACATTTATATATAAAGGCAATGCCTCCATATCATTAAGTTACCATAGTTAACTCCAAATCAGGATTTGCGTAATGTTTTCTCATGAACCTTCATTTGGTGTTAGGTATAAGTTATCACCATATCATTCTATACAAGAATACATCCCCATCCCTTCATTGATTCATCACTATAAATAAAAAACCCTTATCTACTGTAGGGTAGTTTAATCATGAGTGAACTTACTAACCATTTCTTTAATTCCATGTAATTTTCTTCACATTCATTAGTCTAAAGGAAATTGAATCCTTTTTAATATTACTTGGTGAGTGGATTATATAACCATGAGAAATTATTCACAAAATATTGGTAATATCTAGACAATCCATGAAAACTATAGATCTTAGTCACATTGGTTGGTCTGATCCAATGTTCATTAACTTCAATTTTTGATGGATCCACCAATATACCCTCACCTGATATTATATGAACTAAAAATTAAAATTTATATATCCAAAATTCACGCTTGGTAATTTTTTTAACACATATTCTCTTTCATTATTGTCCTTAGTACAATACTTGAGTGATTTTATTCTCTTACTTTCTCTTGGACTATATAAGAATATCATCTATAAAGACTACGAAAAATGATCAAGGTAATCTATAAATACTCTATTCATTAAATCCATGAAGATAGAAAGGTAATGTAATGACCCGACCTCGGGTGCCACACAACGGGTGCCCCGAGACCGGTTCGCCACGTGACCTCAAGCGCATTTCCCCAAACGCCAGAGGCTGCCGACTAGCAGTGAGGGCCTAGGTCTGATAGTGGGAAAACTATGCCCTCATTTGTCAAAGTGTAGCACAGCAGAATACCAAAATAAACATACAATAACAGCGGAAGCAGTAAAAATACACAACTGAAATAACTACAGCAGTGGATATAACCAACAGTATATAAGTGATGATGCTACATGATTCAAGTTCTAAGAAAACAGCCAGAACATGTTATACATCACAGTGATACAACCAAAAGCAAAGTACAGCAAAACAGGTAAACAGCTGGCATCAGCATCACAAGCCTAGGCTCGGTCCCATGCCCTCCTACTCCTCAGCAACAGTCAAGTACCTATATAGGGACTCTTGCCCCTATCTATACGTGTAGCAACGTAATCTGTTTGGGCCGGAAAGCGTGACCCAAACAGGGTGTGAGAAATATATCTCAGTAGGCACCCACCAAAGGCCCGTGCTCAACTGTGTGTAAAACATGAAACAAGTTTGCAGTAGTAAAAAGAAATAACTAAGCAGTACTCAAAAGTAACTAACTTAACAGTTAAATTTCCATTTCATTATTCATTTAAATTATTTAGTTTAGTATCGTTCTGTGCTCAACAGCACCACGCCCTCAGGCCAACCAGTATCTCACCCTCAGGCTATAAAAAATCTCGCCCTCAGGCATTGCAATAGAATTCTCACCCTCAGGCATAAGAAGTGTCACTCTCAGTCACAGAAGTCAAGCCCTTAGGCACGAAATGTTTCCCTCAGGCGGAATAATGACAGCCCTCGGGCTAAAACAGTCACGCCCTCAGGCTAATATAGTCACGCCCTCAGGCTAAACGGGTAACCGGGCCATGCCCAACATATCAAAATGTAGTAAACAAGCAATTCCTCTCAAGACAATTCTTACAATCATTACATTGAAGGCATACCCTCGGGTATCCTGGCCAAACGGCTAAACAGAGAAACGCACCCCCGGGGTGGTTCCGGATCCAAGAAACGATCCCAATCATCATTTTATTATCAAGATTTAATCACCTATGAAATTCTAGGCATTAAATATTGCAATGGCTTCATCCAAACGACACCCCAACATGGGTTCGTGGCACGAAAACACACAAAATGCACAACATTTGGAAAAAAATAACACAAAGCCACCTACCTTATACGCCAATGAACGCTATACCCGAACACCGACTCCAGAAACGCCCAAAAAAATCGTAGATCTGACGAAGAACAAAAACCATTCAAACGTAAATAACTTACGTTGGGAGAAGAATTGGCAAGAACGGTACCAGGAGGAGGAAGGTATTACCCGTGCGGTTCCAATGAGATCATCCGAAGCCGAATCGGATTCCAAACGAACTCCGATGGATCTTCAATGGTCCGTCCTCCTCCTTTGGCTCCAAAATGGCTCAAACACCTCCTCTGCCAAATGAGGAGGCTACTGCCTATTTTAAGCCCGGAAAACAAAGTACATGACGTGTAATCCTTTCATTTAACTGTTCATTTGGCGGCATCGACACCCTGTTCATCTGCCGACAAGAGTACATGTCATGTACTTAAAAGTAAACGGCGTGTACTACCGCCCAGCTGGCGGCGACTTCACCGCCTTACTTTTTAACCTGCCGACTGACTACACGGCGTGTAAGGTGCCACTACACGGTGTGTAGTCGGTTCCTACACCCTTCGTCGCTGGCATGGCTACACGCCCTGTGTACTTATCCCAACACGGCCAAAAGTACACGGCGTGTGGACAAGGTACATGACGTGTAGTTTCAAAATTTAGCATTTTTCTCATTTTTCCATATTCTCTCAAAATTCACTTAAGGAAAAGGAAAAGAAGTAGACCGTACCTCAAAAATAAGAACTGGGTTCTTACAAACTTCCCCCTTATAGAAATTCATCCCCAAATTGCCCTTCCAAGGGTGGCGAAGATAAAGCTCAGAACAGCTCTGGCCACTGAGCACGTACATCGGCCTCCCACTCCCAGGTCTCATCCTGCACTCGGCCATGCTGCCATAGCACTCGTACAAGAGGAACTGACTAGCCTTGGAGAACCTTCGTGCTCCAGTCAACGATACGGATCAGATGCTCCTCAAAGGACGCATCATGCTACAGCTCAACCTCCTCAGGCAGAAAGGTGTGAGACGGGTCTGAATGGTAGCGACGCAACTGAGACACGTGGAAGACGTCGTGCATGGCTCGGTACCGCTGTGGTAACTGCAATTGATACGCAACCAGCCCAACTCTCTCCAGAATCTCAAATGGTCCCACATAACTCAGTGAAAGCTTACCCTATCTCCTGATCCGTTTGTGTCCCAGCCTCAGCGAAACACCCAAGAAAACCTGATCCCCAACCACGAACTCCAAAGGTCTTCTGCGGTGATTAACATAAGACTTCTGACGAGACTGTGCAGTAGCCATCCACTTCCGAATCAACTGGACCTGCTCAGGTGTCTCCTGCCTGAGCTGTGGCCCCAGTAAATCTGCCTCGCCTGCCTCTAACCAGCACAAAGGTGATCGGCATGACCTACCAGATAAAGCCTCATATGGTTCCATATCAATAGTTTCCTGAAAACTATTGTTATAGGCAAACTCGACTAAGGGTATATGCTTCCCCAAGAGCCCCCAAAGTCTAGGACGCATGCGCGCAGCATGTCCTCTAGCACCTGTATCATCCACTCTGACTGGACATCCGTCTGAGGGTGGTATGTTGTGCTCAGAAGCACCTGTGTACCCATCGCCCTCTGCAAACTCTGCCAGAAACGAGACGTGAAGCAGGCATCCCTATCTGAAACGATATAACGAGGGACCCCATGAAGATGTACGATCTCTCAGATATACAGCCTTCTGAGCTCGTTCACACCAAAGGTCTCCTTGATCAGCAAGAAGTGAGCTACCTTCATAAGTCTGTCCACAACAACCCACACGACGTCATTGCCACGAGGTGACCTCGGCAAACCCGTCACGAAATCCATCGCGACATCATCCCATTTCCACTCCGGAATGGGCAACTGCTGTAACATCCCAGCCGGTCTTTGGTGCTATGCCTTCACCTGCTGACAGGTGGAACACCTCGTAACAAAACCAGCTATCTCTCTCTTCATACCCAGCCACCAGTACTGATGTCTCACATCTCGGTATATCTTGGTAACCCCGGGATGAACTTCCCAAGCTGAAGAATGAAACTCCCTCATAAGCTCCTCACGTATATCCCCTGGAACCCATACACGTCCATGGAAACGCAAAACCTCATCATCGCCTATCGTCCAACTGGAAGGAGGGTCCTCACTTGCCACCGACTCCCGTAGAACTAGGCCTTCTGAAACCGATAGATTCCTCATCCCCACTCTGTCCAGGAGGGTAGAAGTCACAACTAAAGAGGAAAGATAAGTATGTCCCTGACTTCCATGCACCTCCAAATTCATCTCAGAGAACAAGGCCATAAGCTGCCATTCACCACTGGCCTCCTGCACTGCCTGTATCTGAGTCCTCCTGCTCAGTGCATCGGCTACTGCATTACCTTTACCAGGTGTATAGGCCATCTCAAAATCGAAGGAATGTAGGTACTCGACCCACCTTCTCTGCCTCAGATTTAGGTCACGCTGAGTAAAGATATACTTGAGGATTTTGTGGTCGGTGAAAACCACAAAATTCTCTCCCAACAGGTAATGTCTCTAACAGCACAACGCATGCACAACTGCAGCGAACTCGAGATTGTGCATCGGGTAATTCCTCTCATGTGGCCTCATCTACTGAGACCCGTACGCCACAACTCGTTCACCCTGCATCAAAACGACTCCCATCCCAATCACTAACGCATCACAGTAAACTGTATAGCTCTTCCCCAGCTCTTGGAGTATCAGGATCGGTACTGATGTCAGCCTTCCCTTCAGGTCCTGAAAAGCTATCTCACAAGCTTCTGACCAAACAAACTTCACCCCCTTCTTAGTCAGACCTGTAAACAGTGCTGCTAAGCGAGAGAAGTCCTGTATGAAGCGTCTGTAGTAACCAGCCAGCCCTAAGAAACTCTGTATCTCAAACACGTTATTGGGCTTCTCCCAGGAAACTACTACTCTCACCTTCTCTGGGTCCACTGCAACTCCTACCTCTGAGATGATATGACCCAGGAAGTGAATCTGGTCTATCAAAAAGTGTCACTTCGAGAGCTTAGCATATAGGAGATGCTCTCTCAGTGTACTCAATACGATCTCAAGATGGGTGGCATGGTCGTGTCGAGTGTGAGATTACACCAAGATGTCGTCCACGAATGCTACCACAAATGAATCAAGATACGGATGAAACACACGATTCATCAGATCCATGAAAACTGCTGGCGCGTTCGTGAGTCCGAACGGCATAACCGTATACTCATATAGACCATACCTGCTCCTGAAAGCTGTGAGAGGTATATCCGATGGTCTAACGCGCAAATGATGATATCCGGATCTCAAGTCAATCTTCGAGAACACTCGTGCTCCACGAAGCTGATCAAACAGATCATCTATCCTCGACAAGTGATATCGGTTCTTAACCATCAACTGGTTCAGCTTCCGATAATCCACACAAAGCCTAAGGGTACCATCCACCTTCTTCGCAAAGAGGGCCAGAGAACCCCAAGGAGAAGTACTGGGTCAGATAAAACCCTTCGCCTGTAGCTCCTTTAACTTCCTCTCGAGCTCCTGCAACTCAGGCGTGGCCATCCTATAAGGAGGAATGGACACCGGTGCTTCTCCTGGTACAAGCTCGATAGAGAAATCCACCTCACGCACCGGAGGTAGACCTGAAAAGTCGTCCGGGAAGACATCCCTGAAACGATCAACAATTGGAGGGAAATCTATCTGACAAGTCCCCTGGTCATCCAGATATAAGCTCGCAATCTGGGCTGTGACTCCACCTCGCCCATGATGCTCTGGTCCAGCTCGACTTGCATAAACATCCCACTCGCCCTTGTATAGAAACTCCCCACCCTCTGGTGAAGTGAAACACACCCTGTGACAATAAAAGTCTGCAAGGGCTCAAAAGGGAACAAACCAGTCCATCCCGAGAATGAAGTCATAGCTCGACATCTTCAGGACATAGAGGTCCCAAAGGAAGTGACACCCACCAACCTCAAGGGGGCACTCCTTTCACTGACGCACACCAACCGTCCTAGTCCCCAATGAAGTGTCTAGCGTAAAGATATCAGAAGAAGTAGAAGCACCGAGCCCAGGGATCTCCACAGCGGGTACAGATATAAAACTATGTGTAGCACCCATATCAAAAAGTACCAAAGACAAGACATAAGCTACTAGAATAGTACCTCTGACTATCGAAGGTCCGGGATCCTGCTCCTGCTGGGTCTGTTGCACTGCATATGCCTGACCAGTGCCGCGACCCTGTGACATAGCCTGGCTACCCTTAGTTGTCCCGCCCTGTTACCTCTGAGATCCTGGTGTCTGGCTACCACGGCCACGACCACCATCTCTGCCTGCACGTCCTGACGTATTCCAGTTCCCCGACTGGTAGGACGCCACTGGTCCTGCTCTCGCACGCAGAGTCTGCACAGAACCCCTCTCACTAGCCATTGGTGGATACGCCCTGCAAAAGCGCTGTAGATGACCCATCTTTCCGCAAGCTCGGCACTCCACTGGGTCTTGTGGACACTACGGTCTCTTGTGCCCCTCTCTGCCACACTGGTAGCACCTGATCGGGCCACCTGAAGAAGCTACCTGGCTGGTACTGCCGCCCTGAGAGAAGTCCATCTATCTCTTCCTCTTTCCAGCAGAAATAGTACCAGTAACTGGTGCTGAACCGCCTTGGCCCACACCACCTGATTCTCGCAGGTTCCTCTCTGTAATCAATGCCTGATTCACAATCGTGTGTATTGTAGGCAACCTGAAAACATTCACCAACGCTCGGATGTCATACCGAAGACCATCCTCAAAACGTCTGGCTGTCAGCGTCTCATCACCCGCCAGCAAGGGTGAAAAGCGCTGAAGCTCTGTAAAACGAGCAGAGTAGTCCATCACCGACATAGATCCCTATTGTAGATTCATGAACTCTCAAGCTCTATCTCCTCTCAGTGTCTCGGGAAAGAAGAAGTCATAAAAGACTGTCTGAAAATCCTCCCACGCCATGTCCCTGTGATGCTCTGACTGGGTGGTAATATCCCACCACCTCTTGGCGGAATCACGCAACATGTAAGTCGTGAGCTTGACCCTCTGCCCTGGAGGCATCTCAAGATGCTCGAAAAAAGTCTGCATCGATCCTAGCCAAGACTCTGCAGCCTATGGTCCACCATCCCCTGAAAACGTAGGCGGATGCTGCTGCTGGAAGATACGCGTCAGCTCAGCCATAGATGTGGCAGCCTGCGGTGCTCCCTGAAAGGGATGCATGAACCACAATAAGCCTTCACGGAACTGCGCCTCCACGCCCGTGTCTGGTATAATAGATGGTGCCACATCTGGCTCTGCTGGTGGATCAACTGGTAGCCCATGGCCCACCATCTCCGGAGTATAATCATCGCCGCTCTCTTGGAGAACAACTCGTGGCCGTCTAGGCGACATGACTCTACAAGGTCAAAAGCACGCCTCATATTCAAGACTATTAAGATTGAAATAAAGTAACCACAAAGGAACAAGAGAAGGAAGGTGTTTCAAAATTGAAAAACAAGCCTACACGGTGTGTACAATGACTACACGACGTGTACCTGACTTCCCTTCCCCTGTCCGGGTCCTTTAACATGGCTAAGCCACATGGCTCCTGTTAAACAAAACTACACGGCATGTATAATATCTACACGGCGTGTACGGTGTTATTTTCCAACTACCCGTGTCGTCTGTGACATGGTTGACTACTCAGCTTTACTATACATGGAATTTACACCCACACACGGCGTGTACACCACCCCGTTTCCCAGCCACACGGCTAACTCGACACGGTCTGTCCTTGGGCAAGACTACACGGTGTGTCCCAAAGGTACACGACGTGTTCTGGAAGAGGTGACACCGACCCGTGTTGTTAGTTACACAGCCGAGTCCCCAGGTCACACTACACGACATGTCCATAACGGACACAGCGTGTTCTGTCAAGGAGTTCGCCGACCCGTGTTGTTAGTTACACGGCCTGACTCCGGGTCAACACTACACGGTGTGTAAAAAACTACACGACGCGTTTTACCAAAAACCCTTTCCCTACCCCGTGTCGCCACCCACACAGTTTGTGACACGGGAAGAGACTACACGGCGTGTACTCCTGGTACACGACATGTACTCAAAAAGTTAATTTTTCTTCCCGAACAGAAGAACATACACGACGTGTATAATAATACTACATGGCGTGTATACTGGGTTTCTAGACAGTATGCCTCAGAAACTTCTCCGGAACCCAGAAAATACCGATAAACAACACCAAAGTGTCAAATTCTGACCCGTGGGGGCCCATACACCGCAAAAATAAAAGTTTGACACCTTATTTTTTTTATAACCAACAACCAGTCAATGATCCACCAAATTACGGCCAATGGGGGCCCATACTCCCCAAAGACCAAAGTTTGGCGTCCATTCTCTAAACAAGCTCAAACAAAAATAACATATCACAAGGCAGGTATTTATCAAGAAGCTATCACAACAGCATGCTTTTCTAGCACATCAACTATCACAACAACAGGCGAATTCCAAATGGACCTACATGGCATGGACACTATGCATGGCATGTGATATCTAACATGTGCCTATATGATGCATGAGACGGAATACCCTCATCTCATCGGGTTGCAACTAAATAAAACCCATAGATAAAATATAAATAGCACAATCCAAGTGCGTCACCCAATGGTGAAAACATATCAACCGTAAAATTGCAAATCAACTAATGCAAAATACGAGGTAGACTGGCTTTTCCCTGTACACGGGTTATCTACGCCTGGGCACATCTTATTACCAACTACTGTTCTGTCCTATCCCTGACTACAGCTCCAAATAGTAAGTCAAAGAAAAGAAACTCCTCCGATACTAATTTGTAACGACCCGACCCTGGGTGCCACGCAACGGGTGCCCCGAGCCCGGTTCGCCACGTGACCTCAAGCGCATTTCCCCAAACTCTAGAGGCTGCCGACTAGCAGCGAGGGCCCAAGTCTGATAGTGGGAAAACTATGCCCTCATTTGTCAAAGTATAGCGCAACAGAATACCAAAATAAACATACAACAACATTGGAAGCAGTAAAAATACACAACTGAAATAACTACAGTAGTGGATATAACCAACAGTATATAAGTGATGATGCTACATGATTCAAGTTCTAAGAAAACAGCCAGAACATGTTATACATCACTGTGATACAACCAAAAGAAAAGTACATCAAAACAAGTAAACAGCTGGCAGCGGCATCGCGAGCCTAGGCTCGGTCCCATGCCCTCCTACTCCTCAACAATAGTCAAGTACCTGTATAGGGACTCTTACCCCTATCTACACCTGCAGCAACGTAATCTGTTTGGGCCGAAAAGCGTGAACCAAACAGGGTGTGAGAAATATATCTCAGTAGGCACCCACCAAAGGCCCGTGCTCAACTGTGTGTAAAACATGCAACAAGTGTGCAGTAGTAAAAAGCAATAACTAAGCAGTACTCAAAAGTAACTAACTTAACAGTTAAATTTCCATTTCATTATTAACTTAAATTATTTAGTTTAGTATCGTTCTGTGATCAACAGCACCACGCCCTCGGGCCAACCAGTATCTCTCCCTCAGGCTAATATAGTGAACCACGCCCTCAGGCTATACAGAATCTCGCCCTCCGGAATTGCAACAGAATTATCGCCCTCAGGCATAGGAAGTGTCGCCCTTAGGCACATAATTCAAGTCCTCAGGCACGAAAGGTTTCGCTCAGGCAGAATAACGACAGCCCTTGGGCTAAAACAGTCACGCCCTCAGGCTAATATAGTCACGCCCTCAGGCTAAACAGGTAACTGGGCCATGCCCAACATATCAAAATGCAGTAAACAAGCAATTCCTCTCAAGTCAATTCTCACAATCATTACATTGAAGGCATACCCACGGGTATCCTGGCCAAACGGCTAAACAGAGAAACACACCCCCGGGGTGGTTATGGATCCAAGCAACGATCCCAATCATCATTTTATCATCAAGATTTAACCACCTATGCAATTATAGGCATTAAATATTGCAACGACTTCATCCACACGACAACCCAACATGGGTTCGTGTTACGAAAATGCACAAAATGCGCGATAGTTGGAAAAAAATAACACAAAGACACCTACCGTATACGCCAACGAACGCTATACCCAAACACCGACTCCAGAAACACCCAAGAACGACGTAGATCTGACGAAGAACAAAAACCATTCAAACATAAATAACTTATGTTGGGAGAAGAATTGGCAAGAACGGTACCAAGAGTAGGAAGGGCTTACCCGTGCGGTTCCAACGAGATCGTTCGAAGCCGAATCAGATTCCAGATGAACTCCTGGAGGATCTTCAAAGGTCTGGCCTCCTCCTTTGGCTCCAAAATGGCTAAAACGCCTCCTCTGCCAAATAAGGAGGCTACTTCCTGTTTTAAGCCCAGAAAACAAAGTACACGGCGTGTACTTCAAAGTATACGGCATGTACTCCTTTCATATAAATGTTCATTTGGTGGCACCGCCACCCTTTTCATCTGCCGACAAGAGTACACGACATGTACTTCAAAGTACACGGCGTGTACTTCCGCCCAGCTGGCGGCGACTTCACTGCCTTACTTTTTAACCTGCCGACTGACTACACGGCGTGTAAGGTACCACTACACGGCGTGTAGTCGGTTCCTACACCCTTCGTCGCCAGCATGTCTACACGCCCTGTGTACTTATCCCAACACGTCCAAAAGTACACGGCGTGTGGACAAGGTACAAGGCGTGTAGTTTCAAAATTTATGATTTTTCCCATTTTTCCATATTCTCTCAAAAATCACTTAAGGAAAAGGAAAAGAAGAAGCCTGTACCTCAAAAATAAGAACTGGGTTCTTACAGGTAATTAGTAAAACCAAATGGAATCACTAAAAATTCATAGCATTCATACCTTATACAAAATGCTATGTTGGGTATGTCTTCACTTTTGACCCAAAATTAATAGTATCTAGAATAAATATTAGTCTTTTAGAATTATTGAGGTCCTCACAATTGATGGAACAAATCATTAATACTAGTAATAGGATACATATTATTGATCATGATTATTTAAATTTCCTGATAATCAATGTAGAGTTGTATTGATCCATATTTATTCTTAAAAAAATAATCGGTAAACCCCATAGTGACACACTTGACATAATGAATACCTTATGAATATTCTCATAGAGTTTCTTATTTAATTCCAAAAAATCAATTGGGACCATTCTATATAGAGCCTTTGAAATAAGTGTAACACTTGGTATTATTTATTTTGAGAATTAAACTTCATGATTCAGAGGAAGACTATGAAACTCTTTAAAAAAACATTTAAAAACTCATGTACAATATAAATGTCTTAGATGTTGAGTTTCTCAACCACCATATGATATAAATACCTCTTTGAATAAGAATCAAGACACATATAATGAATTCAATTTCTATTAGAAGTTCATATATATCCTCGTATCGATAGATGATCTTAGGCTGGTTCGAAATATAATATGTGACTTTCCTTCCTTATAAATTAATATGGGTTCTATATAAATAAATCCAATATATACCCAAAATAACCTCAAATTTAACTAGAGGTAGAATAATAATATTTATAATAATCACCTTCCCATAAACTTTAATTGGAGAAGAATCATAGACATGAGATGCGATCATCATACCATTATGAGTTTTCAATTCCAATTCAAAATCTAATTATTGAGGTGGTAATGTGATACCCTTAGAAAATTATCTAGATATAAAAGAGTGGGTAGATATAGAATCAAATAATACATTATCAATTCTATAGTGGATGGTAAGTGTACCTTTACCCACCTCGTTCTCATAACCCACATATAAAATAGAGATCTCATGAGATTTCCAAGGCTTATGAGGTTACTAAATTTGATCATAATCATTAACCCTTTGATTCAAGCACCAGTTAGAATAATTCCAATACTCCTTAAATTTGAAACACTGGATTTTGTTTGGTACATTATATAATTACTTTAATACATACACATCATTAGGTAAATTCTTCCCATTACTTCATAATTTTATTGACTGATGAACTTCCTTAACACACTTAATGAATTTACTATCTCCATTAAGATAATTTGTATCATCTTTATTTCCATGATACTGGAATAAAGGAATACCCATATTCTTCTCTCTGTAATTTTTATTAATATAATTTCCTATAAAACCCATATTTCTTTTCTTATAAAAACCATGAGATTGATTGGTGACATCGATCTCAATTTCTAACATGAGAGAACATCAAATGATGTCTTCGTAGCTATGTAAGTCTCTTATGGATAATGAAATTTGGAGACTTGGTTTTAATACACATATAAGTGATTAATATTTATTTTAGGTTTGATAAAACTATAATAATAGTACCTTACAATTCTCATAAAATTAACCTCATAGGTACTAAGGGATTTATCATCCTTATTATTTAGCTCAAGGAATTCCTTATCTATTTTCATATTTAGAATCTTAGAAAAGTAATTATTGAAAAATAAATTACTGAACTAATAAAAATAAATAAATTCAATTTACTTTTTCTGCTTCATATTCTTGATAATATTGCACCATTTATCTACTTCTCCTTAAAAACAATAAAAAACCAATATAAAAGTTTTATTCTTCAACCACTAGAGAATAGAAAATATCTTTTAAGTGGTATTGATCCATTGCTAAAAAATTATTGGATCAATAGACCCATTAAAAGAAGGTGTATGTCACCTCATAAAGGACTAAAAAAATAATGTCTCCCTCTTTTCCTAATTTAGAAGCTTAGTATGATTCATTCCTAAAGGAAGTTTTGTAAAAATAATAATGATATTTTCTTATTACATATCCCATAACATTCATTTTCACAGGAGGACAATCATTGAATTATCCATAACATTTAGCATTAACATGGTTTAATCTGGTTCCAACCATTAACTGTAATAAAATATCATAGTTTTAAAAACCAAAATCATAGTTATAAACCATATAATTATGAAAATCACTTATAATATGTCTAAATCATGAAACCTTATTTTCAATCTATGTCACTGTAGGTTTAACCTATTCCATCGGTGGTCATCACCTATTAAAATCCTCCATAATGGTTCATAAATAAAATTTGAATATGCCCAATCATATCCCCTAGGAGTTTCTATAAAGGTTTGTAGTATTAGGCCCACTCATCATGTATGAGTGACAATCGAGTTAATACCCAATCTTCCGCTTTCATAGTTGTTACCCCTAGGAGGATATGTGTCATAGCATCATCCAATTTTCAATATATAGATAGGGATATATTTTCTAGGAAAACTAAACTACCTTCATTACCATATCTTAGGATGTTCTCCTATACTTAGTCTTATCCTAAGGGTTATAAATACGGTTTCCTCATACCAGATTGTAAAAATAACCAAACCTTTCTCTGATACCAACTGATGTGTACCAAATAGTGCATACATAAATATCACATCTTAATATATGAATATTCATTACAAATCTGTAAAATACATGATAGAATCACAATGGTTTAGTGTATTTAGAAACTTGGATACATAAAATAATGGTATATAAAATATCTACATCATATGTCACTAATATATTTACCACTAACACCCTTATTAGACATACCATACTTAAAATATTTCTTCATATCTTGAGGAAAATGAAACATAATAAATAGTGATATCAGATATTCTATAACAAACTTGTTATTTATTTCACACATAAACATGATTTATTGAATAAAAATTTCACTTGATACAACATAGAATATCGATAGGTCTATTGTATTTTGAGATTAGGGTCATTTCATAACAACTTAGAAAATAAAACACAACATATTTATTGAAAAATTATTTTACATGACCTCAACATTCCTTTGTACTTAGCATTTCATGGGATAACTTGAGGAAATTCATAAGAAAAGGGTGAGGTATAAATTACAGTAAGATAGTAAAAAAGGTATAACATTAATAATATTGTACATGTTAGTCAATAGGCATATCAATGGAGCACAATAGAAATATGAACATAAAGGCATGATATAACATGATTATCATAACATGGAAATGTGGTAACAACCTTTAACATGATATTAGCATGATCCAAGGCACCATGCACATGTAGAATGAGTAAAAAATAATTGAACATGAATTATAATTAGTAAAACCTCATTTCACTTGATGTATCATGATACTAATATTTACCTAATGCATTGGAGCACTATCAGGGAACACACTTCTCTATCATTTCATTTCATGCATAAGTGTGCCACATGGATCATATAACATGGATTCATTAAACATAATAATTTATTAAAATACAAAGGAATTTGGAATTAATACATGAAACTCTATAATAAATAAGTAAATTTTCATAATGTTTAACACCCTTGATAGAGAAATGGGCATGATATTCACTATACAATGACTTTGGCTTGGAAAATCGCAGTGCAATTTTTACAGAATAACGACGTGACATAAGAATTCATAAAAATTGTTTGTGAGAGATAATGGGATGAATCATAATATTTAAATTAAATGGACCATAAGGGGGTCATATAGATACACATACCAATATATATAATGGAATTTAGATTCATAATACAAAATAATTTCTTTAATGTAAATGAAAAGAGAGAAATTCCACATGGAATTTCAGCATAGAAATGAGTGTACATAAGAGGAATTAATGAGATATAAAGTAGAATTCAATCATTCAAACATAAGTAGGGAAGTATGAGGGAGGTGATAAATAATAAAACAACATTTTTAATAGAAAAAAATGGTATAAAAACTTAATAAAATTTGGGAAAAAATGAGAAAGGAAGAAATCCCTTACTTGGAAGTGTGATCACAAAAGCTTGGGAGAGACTTGAGAGAGGATTCATAGGATATTTGGGTGCCTTGGGAAGATTATAGAGAGAGTAGGGCAGGGTTTCGTAGAGATATAAATGGTTTTAGTGAAGATGAAGGGGAGATTGAGTGGGTTTATATAGAAAATGAGAGAGAATTCTTTATTATTTTGGTTTTGGACACCATATGTTAAACTAATCAAAACCACAAACCAACGCATGGTTTTTTTCAAAGGGGATTGAAAAAAATTATTTTATAAGACCAATGTATTAAAATTTTAAAATATTATGCTTTATTATGTTGAGGTGAGTCACACTCCAAAGGAAATTGTTTTAAAAAGTTGAAATGTTTTATAAGTCTTAGAGGGTCCACTAAGGCACCATAAAATTAATTAAACGTATCTAAAATCACATTATTTTAAAGTTAAAACAAATATTGGCTGAAAATATTTTTTATAGTAATTTATTACATCACTATTGGGTCCTTATGATGTCATAAAACACATTGTATATTTAAACGGTATTTAATTTTTACCCAAAAATTCGACTGTCCGAGAAAATTATGAAAAATTCATCGTTAGATAATTTTTACATCCTAATTCAAAATATAATATTCATTTTATCTAAATAATTTTTTAAATATGTGGATTGTTACTTTTGAAAAAAACCCGATATTTATTGAAAATTCATGGGTTTTGACAAAAATATATTTCAAACCATAATAAAAATTAAAATTGTATTCTTAAAAATTATATGACCATTTATATTTAATAAAAACTAATTTAGTAATAATATTTTATTAAAATATTATTTAATTTAAAAATCCATTAATTCGTCAAAATATATTTCATAATTTAATATTAATTAAAAATACTATTTGTGATTTAAAAACTATTTACAAATTAATAGTAATAAAATGAATGTATATTATTTTTTTCATAAAAAACTAATGCACATAATCCTAGTTCTAAGGTCTTATTATATAACCCCTTATAACACCTGCAAATGACACAAGGGTAAGGTGTGCGATGGTGACCGACTCTTGGGGTGGCTCCAATAACATCACTCATGTGGTAATCTCTATCAACTTCCACTTCTCTTATAGACAATTCCTTTCAAGCTTAACGTGTTGAAGATAATATTGGACTTGGTCAAGAGCAAATCCTAGTGACACTACATCCTTTCTGAGCACTAAAAAATGGGCTTCGTATGGAGTAATTCTACTGGATGAGGCCATCACTTCCTTTATCTGAGTAAATTGGATTTGTTAAAGACCTATATTTATACTAATCATGTGATCATTGTTCAACATCTACATTTGAAACAGTAACAATTATTAATGGTATTTTGAAATCCAAATACATAAATCCAAGGAAGTGAATATTTTATATAACCATTTTACATAATAATACATTGAATTAGATCAAGAAGAATTTTCATTAATAATAGTTTGGGTCATTACAATATTCCCCATTTAAGAAATTTCAGCCTCGAAATTTCTATTTGCCACACTAAAACAGATGTGGGTAACTCCACCTCATCAGTTTCTTTGATTCCCACATTTCTTCTTCAAACTTATGGTTTCTCCTGAACACTTTCATGAGGGGAATTGTCTTATTTCGTATAACTTTTTCCCTATGATATAATATCTTCACTGTATTCTCTTAATAGGAGAGGTCATTATCCAATGGTACCACCTCTAGATTGAGTACATGCGATGATTCAGGTATTTACTTCCTCGAGTGTGATACATGAAATACAACATGTACTTGAGATAGGTTTAGTGGGGGTTCTAGTTAATAGGCCACTACTCCGATGCGATCAAGGATATCAAAAGGGATGATGTACAATGTACTAATATTACCTTATTACCAAATATCATAACTCTATTACACGGTGATAAGTGGAGGAATACCATGTCTCCAACATCAAACTCTAGGTCTCGTAGACAATTACCAGCATAACTCTTTTGTCGACTCTGATCAGATTTAATGTGTTGTTGGATGGTCTTAACCTTATCAACCATTTCTTCAACCATTTCTAGAATTAAGTGTTTTCATCCCCCAACATCATCCCAACATGCCAGTGTTTTTCACCTCTTCCCATAAAGGGATTCATAAGGATCCATATTAATTATTGAGTAGAAACTATTATTGTAAGATAACTCAACCAGATAAAGATGTTGATCCCATACTCCATTGAAGTCCATTGAACATTCTATCAATATGTCCTCAAGTGTTTGGATAATCCGCTAATATTGGAAAGCAGTTTGAGGATTATAATCCGTACTGATGTTTAGCTCAGTATTCAGAGCATATTTAAGAATCTTTCATAACTTAGAGGTGAATCTTGGATCTCAATAGAATACAATAGATAGTGTTACTCCATGAAGACTTACCACTTATATGATATATATCCATTCATGTTGATCCAATTAGAAATCCTCTCAAATTGTAATGAAGTGTATAGTCTTTGTAAGATGATCCACAATAACCCAGATAGCGTTGTTTCCTTTGGATGTATTCAGAAGCCCATTGAAAATGTCCATGGTGATGTTTTTCCATTTCCATGTTGGTATGGGTAATGGTTGAAACATCCCCTTATACTTTTTCCTCTCAGCCTTCACTTGATGACATATCAAAAACTTTGATGTATACTAAGGGATATCCTTCCTCTTGTTATCTCACCAAAAATTCTCTTGGAGATCTCGATACATATTTGTGTTTCCTGCATGAATGGAGAAATTTTAACTATGTGCATCATCCAAAAGTTTATTCTTTAACTCCAGATTTGATGTAACACATAGTCTTGTCCCAAATCTCACAATTCATTCTTCATTATCATTTAACTATGATGATTTCCATTTTTTGATTATTTCCATTTTCTTCTAAATTCCCACATCATCCTTTTGATCATCCTTTAACCTTTTTAAAAGAGACGGTTGAGAAATAATTTGTGAAAGTATTGATGATGTTCCTTTCTTTATGATTACCATGTCCATGTTCATCAAATCTAAGAAGATTGGATCCTGTAAAATTCTCATCAATGAAAGAATCACTGGGTCCTTTCTGCTTTGAGAATCTGCTACCTTTTTCTCTTTCCCAGGATGGTAATGGATTGAGTAGTAATTTTCTTTGATCAGCTATAACCATATTTGTTGGTGCATGTTCAACTTTTTCTATGTGAATATATATTTGAGGTTTTTTGGTCCGTATATATTTCAAACTTCTCCCCAAAGAGGTAATGCCTCGAAATTTTTAAAGTGAAGATCACTGAAGCGAACTCCATATCATGTGTTGGATAGTTTATCTCATGAACTTTCAATTGTCTTTAAGAATAGGCCATGAATTTGTCATTTTTCGTCAACACACAACCCATGAACTTCTTCAAATCATCACTGAATACCATAAAAAGTTCTCCACTTGTGGGTATTGTGAGAATGAGCACATTGATAATCTTCCTTTTCAACTCCTTAAATATCTCTTCATATTCATCACTCCAAGAAAACTTTACTCCCTTCTGGGTTATCTTGATAATAGGGTTTGACAATTGTGAGAAATTGATCACAAATCAGCGATAATATCCTAGTAACCCCAGGAAGATACAGATATCCATCACTGATGTTTCCCTTGAACATCCCTCAATTGCAGCTGTCTTGGAGGGATCCAAAGATATCCCATTGCTTGTGATGATATGACCCAAGAATGAGACTTACTTCAAATAGAACTCACACTTTATGTACTTTTCATAGAGATTATCCTTTCAAAATGTCTCTACTAAAATGATTAGATGCTCCCCATGCTCCTCCTTGGTTTTGGAGTATATTAGAATATATTATATAAAGACTACCACAAATTTGTCTAGGTAATCTCTAAGACTCTATTCATTAAGTTCATGAATATTTCTGGAGAATTATTGAGTACGAAAGGCATTACTATGAATTCATAGTTCCTGTACCGTGTATGAAAAGTAATCTTGGGGATATACTCTTTCTTCACCCTTACTTGGTAATACCCCAACCACAAATACACCTTGGAGAAGTATTTTACTCCATGAAGCTGACCGAACAGGTCAATAATTTAGGGGAGAGTATACTTATTTGTTATCATGATTTTTTTGAGCTCATGATAATCAACAGAAAGGTGCATTGACCCATACTTCTTCTTGACAAATAGGAATGGAAAACCCCTTGGTGAAACACTTGGGCATATAAACCCTTTATCTAGATTCACTTGTAGTTTTTTCTTCAGCTCCTAAAGCTCCACAATAACCATTATATATGGAGTCTTGGATATTGGGATTTCCCTAGGTATAAGATCTATTGATAGTTCAACATCTCTTATAGGAGGAAGACCAGACAGTTACTTGGGAAAAAATTCATCAAATTCCCTCACAATAGGCATTTCTTCAAGGATGGTTGCTTCCATAAACTCAATAATCTGAGAAAGATACACATGATCCTAGGGAAGTAATATCCATTATTAATATTATGGTTCTAAAGAAGATTCATCCACATCATTTCACTTGTACAGAATCAGGGGTCGATTTTCCATATGGATATTGATTTCCCTCTAACGGCAATTTATGCTGGCTCTATATAGGGAAAGACAATACATCCCAAGAATTGCATCAAATCACACCAGGGGAGTATGAAGAGGTTCTATGGGAAGTTGAAACCACAAATTGTTATTGGGGAGGAGTTATATTCATGGGTTTCCATGATTACCCCATTATCTGTTCTCACCAAAATCTTTACTTACATTATTTGTGGTGGTGTTGGGATTGGTATACTAAACTTTTTGGATATAAAAGAATTAATAGAATCAAAATCAAAAAGTATGTTCTCTATTATTGAATGAATAATCAGCATACCTATCAACACTTCATTGTTGGGGTTCTCTTCGGTAGTAGTGATTGAAAAGGCTCACCCTTACTACCATGTAGGTTGTTGGTTTCCTCCAAAAACCCTTGGAATAGAGAACTAGTTTGAAAATTTCCCTGATTCTTTGTAGTTGAAGAAATGAACAATATGATGAGGATTGAATGGAGTGTTCCTCTCCTCTATCGCAGCAGTAATTTATTCTTGTCAGCAGTTAATGGATAGGTTCCCTTCTCATTCACACCTAAATCATTTCCTCACCCCCTTCATGAAATTTCCAGGGTGCTTATTTCTACACCTTTAGAAAGTGGGGTGATTTATTTTCATAGCACCATTGGATTTATCAATCAGACCACCAGAATTAAATTCCACCTTCCACTTCTTATCCCCATGATTCCCCTGAGATTTGTCTATCTCTATTTCAACTTTGAGGGAACATAAGAAAATTTACTCATAGCTCTTGAAGTCATATATCTCTAGGGATTTCCATTGGCTAGGTTTTAGCCCACAAAAGAAGCGGAAAACCTTACATTCAAGGGCAATGACGAAGCCAAAGGCATATCTTGAAAGCCTCTTAAATTTTACCTCATACTCTCCAATGTATTCATTGTGTTTTTTCTTAAGGGAAAGGAATTCCTTTTCCATATTAAGTCAAAGGGTGTGAGGAAAATATTTATCAAATTGTTTTACCAGAAATCCTTCTATTCTAATGCCTCAATCTCTTCCTTGGGCTTTATATTTTTTATTAATGCCCACCATTGATCAGATTAACCCTCCATATGATAACCAACTAGAAGTACCTTCTATTGTTTAGAACATTGAAGGATGGATAATATCTTCTCAATGGAGTTGATCCATTGTTCAGTGATTGATGGATTAGATGATCCATTAAAAGTAGGCAACATTTGTCTCATGAAGCTCTCTATTGTAGCTTGTTCTTTCTTAGGGGGTTGAACATTCCTCTTGACCCATGTTTCTATTCAAAACCTGAGTTAACTTAGAGAGTATCATGACAAAGATTGTGATTATCGCTCCCATCAGATTTGGCATCTCATTAGAACAGTCGTCGCATTGATCTTCGCATTGGTTGTTAGACTGAGTTCTCATATTAACGACCATTGGATGGAATAAAAGGAATGTTAGAGGTAACACGTAAAAGGGGAATCAAAATACAAAAAGGTATAACTTATAAATTACTTTTATTTCCTTAACTTATGAATTTATAGGCTTCAATCTATGTTATCCATGATCTACTTCCCAACATATATTATTAGGGGCATTTTTTATTCCCTTAACAATGATTAAATTAAGATTATGAATTTACCAAAGCATATACCCCAGAAGTATCATAACCAAGATTGCAGCAAGACCCATTGTCGTGCACCAGTTCCCATTTGAGTCTAGCTCAAAGCGGTGTTTTTGGGTTTTACCCCTAGATACATCTATTTCAGATCCTCCTCTACCTACTCGTATCCAGACATGAATGTATTTTCTTGATAAACCACTTAATCAACAATCACCAAAATTTAGGGATGTTTTTATTATACTTAGTGTCATCCCTAAGGCTTTCACAAGGGTTTTCTAATTCTAATCCTAATAATAACTAAACCTATCCTCTGATACCAACTATAATAACCATGCTCTTTATTTCACACTTAAAAAAAATTTATTACATAAAATTTTCACTTGATACAACATAGAAGATCTAGAGGTCTAGTGTCCTTGGGGATTAGGAACATTACCTAACAACTTAGAACATAAAACACAACATCTTTATTGAAAAATTCTTTTGCATGACCATAACATTATTTCGTACATTGCATTGCATGGGATAACCTGAGGACATGCCTTAGAAAAGGGTGATCTATAATTCCTAGTAAGGGAGTAAAAAAGGCATAATATGAAGAATATAGTACATTTTAGGCAATAGTCATATCAATGGAGCACAAGATAAACATGAACATAAATGCACAATATAACATGATTACCATAACATGGAAATGTGGCAACAACATTTAACATGATACTAGCATGATCCAAGGCTCATTGCATATGGAGAATGAGTAAACCCTAATTTCCCTTAAATTAGCATGAGTAAACCCTCATTTCACTTGATGTATCATGATACTAGTCTTTACCCAATTCATTGGATCACTATCAAGGTTCACCCTTCTTAATCATTTCATTTCATGCATAAGTGTGCCACAGGGATCATATAACATGGATTCATTAAATATCATCATTTATTCCATGATAAAGGAATGTTAAATTCATACATGAAACTATATAATCAATAAGTAAATGTGAAAATAGGTGAATACCCTTGATAGACAAATGGGTATGGTATTCACCACACAATGACTTTGGCTTGGAAAATCACGATGCAATTTCGGCATCATAATGACGAGACATAAGAATTCCTAAAAATGGTTGATGAGAGAGAAAAATGGTGTCTTAGTATATATACATGAAATTGAAATTTATGGGGTAATATAGATACATTTCCTATCATATTTAATGGAATTTAGAATCATAACACAAAATAATTTCTTGAATGTAAATGAGAAGAGAGAAATTCCTTACAGAATTTCGGCATGGTAACGGGTGTACATGAGAGGCATTAATGAGAGAGAAAGATGTATATCATCATTAAAACATAAGGAGGTAATCATGTAAGAGGTGAGAAATCATACCCCAAAATTTTTATTTGAAAATAAAATGGTCTAACAACATAATGAAATTTGGACAAAAATGAGAAAGGAAGAAATATCTTACTTGGAAGTGTGATCCCAAAGGATTGGGAGAGGCTTGAGAGAGGCTTATAGGGAGATTTGAGCACCTTGGGAGGATTATAGAGAGACGAGGTCAGAGGTTTTCTGAGCTAAAAATGGTTTGAGCGAAGGGTAATGGGATATTGAGTGGGTTTATATAGGAAAGGAGAGCGAATTATTTATTATTTAGGTTTTGGACACTACACATTAAACTAATCAAAACCACAAACCATCCCCTGGGGTTTTCCAATGGGTTTTTACAAAGTGGAGTGGAAAAAATTATTTTATAAATCCAATGTCTTAAATTATTAAAATATTTGGCTTGCTTATGGGGAGGTGAGTCACACTCTCAAGGAAATCATTTTAAAAAGTTAAAATATTTTATAAGTCTTGGAGGGTCCACTAAGGCACCATAAAATTAATAAAAAAATATATAATCAAATTATTTTAAATATAAAACATATATTGGCCGAACAACCTTTTTATATAATATTATTACATCACTATCGGGTCATTATGATGTCATAATAAACATTATATATTTAAATGGTATTTAATTTTTACCCAAAAAATCAGCTGTCTCAGAAAATTATGAAAAGTTCACCGTTGGATAATTTCAACATCCTGAATCCAAAAATAATAAGTAAATACCAGGATTTTCCATGTAATTTTTTAATTATATACAATTATTATGAGTCCAAGAAAATTAACAGCGCATGATTCCGAGGCGTGGTGTGCCCAGAATGAATTTTGGATTTTTTTCGAGTACCTTCAGTAAACGCATGATCGGTGTTTTTGTAAATTTTGAACCGGTGCTCGGAATTGAAATTCGAGGACACCGTTGAACTTGCAATGATGATATTCGGTTAATGAGACCTTCACCTCAACCATAATAGTTCGAGGTAGGATTTAGTTTTTTGGATTTACATGGGAGGGTTGGAAAAATAATAATTTAAAATAATTAACTTTTATTTTATTTTTAAAACCTTCAATTTGAATCATAAATGTGGGGACCACACATGGGTGGTCGGGAATTTAATGTTGGTAATTAAATGTCCGGCTACAAAAAATGTGTAACCAATTTTATCATTTATTAATATGATACATTAATCTTGAATTAATGACACAACTTGCTAATGAAGAGTTATTTTATTAACTATTCTCAAGGGTTGTATTTCCGTTGGAAAAAGGGAGAGGAGGCCTGTGCTAGAGAATCCTCCAATGAAGAACATCCTCCAATGAAGAACGTCCTCCGTCAAGAATGAGGAACCAAAATTGGAGCATGTTGCAGGAGCAATGGATGTCGGGTCTTCAACGTCTTCATCTCCTTCATCCCAATACCTCTAACAGACGATTGATGGAGGAAAATTGTTCTTTTTATTTATTCTTTGTGATGAATCATTGTTTCAATCTTTGAACCACCTACTATCGTCTTAACGTGGAGGGTGAGGCTGAATGAACACAAATTGATCCCTCCTCAACCTTATTATTAGTGTTTTATTCATGGGACACGATGACGGTGGCATCGGAACCACACCGCCGAAGGAGACTGCGGCATGTTGGCTGCGGCGGTGAGAAGATAGCGGCTGGCACGCCAGGAAACCGCAAAAAGGAGGGGAGGCGTGCGTTCGTGCCACTGGTTGTACATGTCGCCACGACCCGTTAGCCGTGGCGGAGTAGGGTGAACCACCAATCCAAGCAGGCTGCACCGCAATGGGCCACGCCCAGTGGGCCACACTGCGGCAGGTCGCACTCAGTGGGCCAGGCCGCCCCCTTTGTGGGCTGGGCTGGACCGTGGCCCAGCCTATCCGGACCGGACCCGGGCTCATCTGGACCCACTTTAACCTTTTTTTCCATAACTTGTGATTCAAGCATCTGATTGACGAACCATATATGGAGTAATAAACCTTGGTTCGAGATTTTCCTTTTGATATAATCAACTTGAGTTTTGGATAAAGTTGGAGTATAGCCGGGTTGGATCAAACCTGAATCCAACCGGACCCTCGGAGCAGAAATGCTAATAACATACAAACCAAGAATCCAATTGACGCAACGTCTATTGCGTTGGGTCAAATATGACTTGAAAGACCTTTGGAATACTTCTTCATGGAACTTCATGGTGGTTGAGGTATGACCGATGGATTGAGGAGCGGTTCTCCCAAACATGCTATTAGTGGGAATTCAGTGGCTGGTAGTGAGGTGGAGGTTGGAGACATATCATATGGAGGTTAGTACTGAGCGATCATGTGTGGGCCAGCACCAATCCAGTGTGAGTCAGATTCTGTATGGGTCAATTCTCAACAATACTGTGTGGGTCAGCGCATACCGATCCTGTGTGGGTCAGATTTTGTGTGGGTCAGTTCTCAACGAACCTGTGTGGGTCAGCGCATACCGATCCTATGTGGGTCAGATCCAATGTGGATCATTGTGGGGGTTAATACCTATCAATCCTATGTGGGATAGACTCTGTATAATCAGTAGTAGTACCTCTTGATAGAATAATATGATCTAGCTTCATGACTGATCATCTGTACTTCTATACTTCACTTATACCTGGTGTGATCTGAGTCCTTACCTTTAGGATATTCTTATATGTGGCGTTACATTAGTGGTACTTACCTTCATGATGTACTTCTATAGTACTTATATCTTCGTGGTGTTACCTGTGTGGTACCTATATCTTCATGGTGTACCTGTGTGGTACTTATATCTTTGTGGTGTTACATGTGTGGTACCTATATCTTCGTGGTGTTACCTATGTGGTACTTCTACCTTAGTGGTTTAACCTTTTTGGTATTCTTTCCTCATGCGTGAGGTGTGTATTTATTAGTAACTTTGGAATATGTATGGGAATATACCTAAGTAGTGTTGATGAATATTGTTTTGTGCTTTTTGGTTTTTATTTTGTTGAACTCTAGGTGACCTACGAGGGTCTCGAGGTACCTATTGAGTATTGTTATACTCACCCCTGATTGGGATACGCCCTCACCTTACTGTGTCCTATGCAGAAGATAGAGAAAACTGATCGAGGTCGAGGGTACCAGATTGGAGGCTAATCAGAGTTGGACATTAGACAAGGCGATCTGCCGGGATGACCGTTCGATAGATGTACCTACCCTTCAGGCAGGGACCTTAGCGGGTGTTCACGAGAGCTATTCTTTTTCAGTTTTACTTGTACTTCATAATTAGGCTTGTATTATAGACCCCTTTACTTAATATACACACCCTTTTTACTTTATAGTTTACCTTGTTCTTTTAGCTTGACGTGTGCTTGGTTTGGGTGAGTTTACAGGTTTAAAGGCAATGCCTTCCCGGTTTTAGGGATATGCCTTTTCAGTGCTAGTCGCCAGCCCCATGACTATGAAAGGCGGGCTTGGGGTTAGTCACGGCATGGGCCCTGTAGGACGGGCCATGATAAACTGGTATCAGAGGAGTTCGCTTTTATCGAAGAACTAGGACTCTGATTTTCCCTATAAAGAAATAGTTTATGTGTTATGAGTGTGGTTTTCAGTTCGGGGAGTCCAGTGTTGGTGCAATGGCTAACATATCCATACACCAGGACCCTGACTTCTGATTTCTGACTCAGTGCATGTAAAAACTAATTGTGTGGGTGGTTTTGAAATGTTTTTTTTTGTATTCACTTTGAGTCAGCTCACCGGGTATAACATAATGACTCTGGCTCACCCATTTCTTTTCAAGATGACTCCATGTAGATAGCCATCCATGGTTCTAGGTAGATTATGTGACAATATCCCACCAAGAAACGAGGCTTCGGTGAAAGCCCCCTTATGGTAGTTATACCATTGGGTGGTGTACCAGTGGCACCACTACCCATTTGGAAGCCCATGCCACTAGCCCTAGCAGCAGAGCATGCACGCCACTTGAAAGTGTTGCACGAGTTCCAGTTCTAGATGCCACTGAGGATCCGGGGCGAGACAGATCCACAGGTGGCTAAGGACTACATGGAGGCCGTGGTTTTAGTTTTTCGACTGGTATGGACACCAACCGATATCATGGTGATCCTTTCCGCTAGTCTTCTTCGGGAAGCAATGGACAGATGGTGGATATTGATGCTATAGGTTCAAGATGAGGTGACTCTCATCTAGGTGGGCTTAGAGAGACTTTTCAAGGAAGAGTTCATCCTAGAAACCTTATAATCAGTGTTTATACATGAGCTTCTCCACTTGTAGCAGGGTAGCATGACTGTGGATCAGTATTCAGCGAGGTTCACCGACCTCTCATGCTACTCCACTGACATGGTGCGGACCCTTTATTCAGATCTCAGACCTTTGAGTAGGGACTCAGATGGGAGATTAGAGATTTGATGGTTTCTCTCAATATCCCGACATAGGAAGGGGTGTTAGAGAGAGCACTCTTAGTGGAGAGCTTCCTTGCTGAGCATACACTAGCAGCAAGACCCACCACCAGAGGACATATAGCAGAGTCATCGGTAGCTGGAAGTAGACAAATGATACAGAGGTCCCGGAAGACCAGATCTAAAGGTGGAAGACCATAGGATACATGGTCCATGGTGTGGGGCTCTCAAGACAGAGTAGTATCGTCAAGGATCAGACAATGTTACTCGTGCGAGGGGTAGGGTCACATGGCTCGTGACTGCCCGACCCGCCGTACAGACGACCAACAGATGGTCGAAGGACCTACTGGTTAGAGGTGAATATTCAATTGAGGAGGTCCGTAGGTAGGAGGGGGATGTGTTAGAGGAGAAAGTTGTACATCAGGTGGTGGGTGGCGATTCGAGGTTCTACCACCACCACCTCTAGGTGGTCCACCCCAACCACCGGGAGAAGGTGGACAGGGATGAGATCAGATCTAGGAATCTGAGTCCTATAACCACGAAACCCCAGATATTATATGAGGTACAGTCTTTGTCTACTCCACCCTAGCTAAAATACATATAGACACAGGTTCCAGTCACTTTTTTATTTCCATGGCCCTCATTCGGAGCTAGGAGATTCCAGTGGAGCCTATGGCTTGATATTTATGGAAAGAGACTCCTACGAGAGTGGATTCGATGATTGCACATTGGTTTTGGAAGTGTGAGCTTACTCTAGGAGGTGTGAGATTCTGCTGAGATCTTCTAGTAGTGGCGTCGAGGCCTTACGACATCATCTTGGGTATGGATTGGTTATTTATAGTCCATGATCAGATCGATTATATTAGGAAAAATTTTCGGTGTGTCCGTATGGATGGGAATAGATTTTCCTTCATTGGCGAGAAGGGAAATTTTGCAACATAGAATGGACTTACCTAAAGAAGGGTTCAACTGATCACACATCATCTGGTTAGCCTTACCCTTAGAGTTATTGTTATTGAGAGTTTGATCTATCCTGTAGTGGTGGACCAGTACGCTGATGTATTCCCTGATTATGTTCTGGGTATACCTTCTTGCAAAGAGGTGGAATTTTATATCGATTTGTACCCCGAGACGACACCTATATCTACTCCAGCATATTGGATGGATCCCGTAGATATTTGAGAGATGCAAGTATAGCTGGAGGACTTTTAGGGCAAGGGGTTTATTAGGCCTAGTTTTTATCCTTGGGTAGCCCCGATATTTTTCGCCAAGATGGCTGATGGGAGTTTGAGACTCTGTGTGGACTATCGGCACCTGAACCATGTGACCATGAAGAAAACGTACCCACTCACGAGTATTGATAATATTTTTGATCAGTTGAAGGGATCATGATGGTTTTTTAAGATAGACCTCAGATCAGGTTGTCACTGGATCAGGGTACGAGATGAGGATGCACAGAAGATGACCTTCAGATGTCGGTATGGCCATTATGAGTTCTTGGTTATTCCATTTGGTGTGACCAACTCCCTAGCAGTGTTCAGGGGACTCATGAACAAGATTTTTCAGCCATAAATTGATCACTTTGTAGTAGTCTTCATCAATGACATCTTGATATACCCAGCGACAGAGGAGAAGCATGCCTATCATCTGCAGATAGTTCTGGACACACTTTGAGAGCACCAGCTTTATGGTAAGATCTCGAAGTTCTAGTTCTGGATATGAGAGGTTCACTTCCTAGGACACGCCATCTTGGAGGCTGGTGTTGCGGTGGATCCAACGAAGATTGAGGATATGCTTGCTTGGTAGCCACCCAAGAGTGTGACGAAAGTGTGGAGCTTCTTGGGTTTGACCGGTTACTACTGGAGGTTTGTGCTTGACTTTTCCAAATTTGTGGAACCTTTATTAGAATTGAAAAATAAGGGAAAAACCTTTGTGTGGTCGGAGAGATGCTAGTGGAGATTCCAGGAGGTGAGGCAGAGACTAACGAGTGCCCCTATCTTGAGGCTACTATAGGAGGGTGTTGGGTACGTCGTCTACTGTAATGCATCTGGGACTAGACTAGGATGTGTCCGTATGTAAGAGTGAGCAGTGATCACATATGGTTCTCAATAGATGAGACAACATGAGCATAACTACACTACCCATGACCCGGAGTTAGCAGGATTGGTCTTCTCCTTGAAGATGTGGTGACATTACTTGATGGGGGAACATTTTATAGTCTACTCTAATCACAAGAATCTCAGGTATATATTCTCTCAGAAGGACCTGAACCTAAGACAGTGGCGTTGTATTGAGTTCCTCGAGGACTATGACTTCAAGATAGTCTATACTCTTGGGAAGGCAAATTTAGTAACAGATGCACTCATTAGGAGATCTGGTATACAGTTGTTGAGTGAGGAAATTGAGCAACTAGCCACTTTGTGGATATCCTACATGGGTTGAGATGGAGTAGATTATCTTCAGTCTCTGACAGTCACTCCCCCACTCCTTCAACAAGTCAGGGAGGTGTAGCTTGGGGACACTGACTGAGAGGCTCAACGTGCTCAGATATCCACAAGATAGGCACCTGATAGATTTTATGAAGGTGGGGAGCATGTCATCCTCTTCAGAGGACGTACTATGGTACCCGTGGTGCTTAGGGAGTAAGTGTGGAGGGATTTCCATACATCCCCTCTAGAGATACATCCAGGAGTGGTGAAGATGTACCAAGACCATCGACATCAGCACTGGTGGCTGGGAATGATGAAAGTAGTGGCAAAGTTTGTCTCACGGTGCCTCATTTGTCAGCAAGTGAAGAAAGAGCATCAGATTCCATCATGATTATTTTAGCCACTAGAGGTGCCAGAGTTGAAGCGGGATGGAATCTCCATGGACATTATGATAGGACTTCTATGCATGACCAATGGACTTGATTCCATCTAGGTGATCGTTGATTGACTCACTAAGTTAGACCAATTTCTACCAATCATTGAGAAGATAGCAGTAAAGGGTTTGGGATGCCTCTATGTACAAAAGATTGTACGACTTCATGGAGTGCCATCTACGATTTTCTATGATCGTGAAGAAAATTTCACTTCTCGGTTATGGAAGAGGTTACAAGAGGCATTCGGGACACAACATTGGTCGAGCACCACCTTCCATCCTCTGATGGATGGTCAGACAGAGTGGACCATTCAGATCCTTGAGGACATGATGTGTTCTTGCATCCTAGATTCCAGCTGTAGCTGGGAGGATCACTCGCCTTTGGTGGAGTTTTCATATAACAACAACTATCATTACACTATCGGAATGGCACCATTTGAGGAATTGTATGGGAAACCTTTTTGATCTCCTCTGTGATGGACTGACCCAGGGGAGTCAGCACTCATGGGACTAGAGATGGTACTGGCTAACATGGAGAAGGTGAAGATCATCCAGGAGCGGATGAAGACTATGTAGAGTAGGCATAAGTCGTATGATGATAGGATATGGAGACCTCTCGAGTTTGATGATGGTGACCATTTCTTTCTATGGGTCTCACCTCGACGAGGTTTGTAGAGATTTGGCTAGGGTAAAAAGTTATCTCCGAGGTTCATCGTACCCTTTAAGGTCCTCAACAGAGTTGGTGAGGTGGCTTACCACTTAGCTCTTCCACCTCAGTTGCACCAGGTGCAAGATGTTTTCCACGTCTCCCAGCTAAGAAGATACGTACATGATTCTTCGCACATCATTGACTGGGGTGAGCTAGACATCAACGATGGGGCGACATTTTCAAAGGTTTCAATAGAGATTGAGGATCAACAGGAGCGAGTCCTTCATGGGTGGTCGATACCTCTGGTGCGCATTCGATGGCAACATGAGAACCTCTAGAAGAAAACATGGGAGTGAGAGGCATATATTCATTCTCCTTACACCCACTTGTTTCCCTAGTTTTTATTGTGGCTTTCCGGAACGTAAATCACTGAGGTGGGGTGAATATAAAGACTCAGATTTTCCCATGTAATTTTTTAATTCTATGGAATTATTACGAGTCCAAAAAAATTGACGTCGTGTGATTCTGAGGCTCGGTCTGCCCAGAATAAATTTTCGATCTTTTTTTGGGTACGTTCAGTAAACACGTGAGCGGTGTTTTGTAACTTTCGAACCGGTGCTCAAAATTGAAATACAAGGATACTATTGAACTCGCAGTGCCGATATTCACTTAAGGAGACCTTCACCTTGACCACAATAGGTCGAGATCAGGATTTAGTTTTTTATATTTACATGGGAGGGTTGGAAAAATAATAAAATAAAGTAATTAATGTTTATTTTATTTTTAAAACCACCCATTTGAATCATAAAGGAGGGGAGCACATGAGGATGGTCGGGAATTTAATGCTGGGAATTAAATGCCCAGTTACACAAAATGTGTTACCACTTTTCTCTTTAATTAATATGATATATTAATCCCAAATTAATAACCCAACTTTTTAATGAAGATTTATTTTATTAACTCCTATTGAGGGTTGTATTTATGTTAGAGAAAGGGAGAGGAGGCCTGGGCTGGAGAATCCTCCAACAAAGAACATCCTCCAAAGAAGAACGTCCTATGTAAAGAACGAGGAAAACAATTTAGAGTGTGCTGTGGGGGAAATGGATGTCGGGTCTTCAACGTGTTCATCTCCTTCCTCACGACACCTCCAACAAACGATTGAGGCCAGAAAATTGTTCTTTTTATTTATTCTTTGTGATGAATCATTGTTTCAATCTTTGAACAACCTGATACTGACTTAACGTGGAGGGTGAAGGCCGAATTAACACAACCTGATACCTCCACAACATTATTATCGACGTGTTATTCATGGGCCGTGATGAAAACGATGTCCCAACCGCACTGCCGAAGGAGACCATGTACCGTCGGCTGCGGTAGTGAGAAGATAGCAGCTGGCATGCCGACCGTCCGCGAGGAGGGGTGACGCATGTCAGCACCGCCAGTTGAGAAGGAGGCCACGACCCGTTGGCTGCGGCAGAGCAGGGTGACAGCTAGAATCCAGCTGACCATGTGGCGGAGCGGCGATGCACATCCACACCGCCAGATCTGGAGTTCATGATCGCTTGGCCATGATAGAGATCAGAGGGTGGCCGACACCCAGCCATCCACAGGTGGACAGCGGCGCCGTTGCACCGCTGGGAGGAGGACCGACCGACCACGTTCAGTGGGACAGACCATCGGGTACCACATGCCAACCCGACACTACACCTGCCGAATGGTGCAACAGATCATTCAGGACACTGAGGGGCACCTTCCCCCCGGATGTTGGCTAGGGTGGACCCCGCCACGGCAGACCACCCAGCTGAGTAGGCCGCACCGCAGCAGGTCGCAGCCAGCGGGCCAGGACGCCCCCTTTGTGGGCTGGACCAGACCGAGGCCCAACCTATTTGAGCCGGACCCAAACCAGGTTGGGTCGGCCCAGGCCGGGTCGGGCATGGTCGATCCGACCGGGTCCGACCGGACCGAGGCCCATCTGAACCCAATTTTACCTTTTTGGCCATAACATGTTATCTGGGTGTTTGATTGAAGAACCATCTATGGCGCCAGAATCATTGGATCAAGACGGTCCTTTTGGTATACTCCACTTGAGTTTTGGATAAAGTTAGAGTACAACCAGTTTGGATCGAACTTGAATCCAACCAGGCCCTCGGAGCGGAAACGCTAAAAGCTTAAAGACCTATTGCGTTGGGTCCCATATGACGTTATGGAACTTTGGAATACTTCTTCATAGAAATTATTGGTGGTTAAGTTATGAATTATGGATTTTGGAGAGGTTCTCCCAAACGTGCTTTTAGAGGAAATCTGGTGGCTGGCAGTGAGGTGGAGGTTGTAGATAGATCATACAGAGGTTAGTACCGAGTGATCATATGTGGGTCAGCACTGATCCTGTGTAGGTAAGATCCTGTGGGGGTCAGTGCTCAAAGATCATGTGTGGGTCAACACATAATGATCTTGTGTGGGTCAGATCCTATGTGGGTGAGCGCTCAACGATCCTGTGTGGGTCAGTGCATACCTATTTTTTGTGGGTCAGATCCTATGTGGGTCATTGCGAGGTTTATTACCTATCGATCTTGTGTGGGTTAAACTCCATATAATTAGTAGCAGTACCTCCTGACAGAATAATATAATCTAGCTTCACGACTGATCATCTATACTTCTATACTCCACTTATACCTGGTGTGAGATGAGTCTTTACCTTTATGGTATTCTTCTATGTGGCATTGCCTTGGTGGTACTTACCTTCGTGGTGTACCTGTGTGGTACTTATATCTTCGTGGTGTTACCTCTGTGGTACATATATCTTCGTGGTGTACCTGTGTGGGACTTATATCTTCGTGGTGTTACCTGTGTGGCACCTATATCTTCGTGGTGTTACCTGTGTGGTACTTCTACCTTAGTGGTGTTACCTTTGTGGTATTCTTTGTTCATGTGTGAGGTGTGTATTTATTGGAAACTTAGATATATGTATGGGCATATAACTAAGTAGTGTTGATGAATATTGCTTCATGCTTTGTTGTTTTTCCTTTGTGGAACTCTAGGAGACCTACGAGCATCTCGAGGTCCCTATTGAGTATCGTTATACTCACCCCAGCATGGGCAACGCCCGCACCTTGCTGTGTCATGTGAAGAGAATGGAAAACTCTGATCGAGGTTGAGGGAACTAGACTGGACACATATCAGAGGTGGACATTAGATGATACAATCCTCCAGGACAACCGTTCGAGAGCTATACCTACCCTTCAGGCAGGGTCCTTGGCAGGTGTTCACATGAGCTTTTCTTTTTCAGTTTTACTTGTACTTTTCAGATGGGCTTGTATTCTAGCCCCCTTTACTTACTGTACACACCCCGTTTACTTTATAGTTTACCTTGTGCTTGTATCTTTGTGTGTGATTTTTTTGGGTGAGTTTACAGGTTTAGAGGCAATGCCTTCCCAGTTTTAGAGATATGACTTTTCTGGTGCTAGTCGCCAGCCCCTGGCATATGGAAGGAGAGCTTGGGGTTAGTCATGACACGAGTCCTAGGGGACGGGTCATGACATAATATTCATTTTATCTAAATAATATTATAAATATGTGAATTTTTTACTTTTAAAATAAAAACCAACATTTATAAAAAAATCATGGGTTTTGACAAAAACAGCTTTCAAACCATAATAAAAATTAAAATTTTATTCACAAAAATCATATGATAATTTATATTAAAAAAAATTAATTTTTTAATAATATTTTATTAAAATATTATTTAATTTAAAATTCTATTAATTCATTAAAATATATTTATTAATTGAATATTAACTAAAAATACAATTTTTTCTTTAAAAACTATTTAAAAAGTAATAATAATAAAATGAATTTATATCCTTTATTCCATAAAAAACTAATGCACATAATCATAATGCTGAGGTCTTGTTACACAACTCCTTATAACACTCGCATATGACCTAGGGGTAAGGTGTGCGATGGTGAAAAACTCTTGGGGTTGCTCAGATAACATCGCTCGGGTGGTAATCTCTATCAACTTCTACTTCTCCCACAGAAGGTTATGTTTAAGCTTAACATCTTGAATCTCGACTTAGGCTTGGTCAAGATCAAAATCCCGTGACACTACCGCCTTTCCATGATCTGAAAAAATGGGCTTCATATGGAGCAATTCTACTAAATGATGCAATCAATTCCTTTGTCTGAGTAAATTGGATTTGTTAAAGACCTATATTTATACTAATCATGTGATCAATGTTCAATGACTATATTAGAAACAGTAACAATTCTTAACAGTATTTTTAAATCCAAAAACATAAAACCAAGGAAGTGAATATTTTATATAACTATTTTACATAATAAGTCATTTAATTATATCAAGAGGAATTTTGATTTACAAAAGTTTGGGTCGTTACATGATCAATAAGGGTAAACAAGGGAGATATAAATCAATAATCAATTTTAATCAAACCATGAGAATAAGGGTATGATAACATGAGATTAATATTCAATAATCATACCCAAAAATTCATATATCATAACCATAATTCATGGTTTAAATCTTGGTAGTTCATAAGAAATTAATCATATAGGAATCACATAACATGATCCATGATAGAATAAAATTCACATAAATTATTATTATAAAACAATGGTATAAAGTGTGGCATAATCATAATCATAGAAATCATATGTCAAGGTTACCCACCAAGACATTCATCACATGTTAGTCTTGATATAACCACCCATATACTTACTTTGGGACAAAGATAACCTCATATATACCATATTTTGAGCTTGGTATAACCTCCCATGTATCCTTTGAGCTCATAAAACATAAATATTTACCCAATTCATTGGAGTTATATAATATACCCAGACATATAATAATCACATTTGATTCATATATATTCCAAAAGACCATGAAAACATTTATCATTTCATCATATCTTAATCTATTAAAAAGAAAATAAGTTTCATTAATATTTCATCGTCATAATCATAAAAAATGCATAGAATTAATCAAGATGGTATCATAGTGTCATGTCCCCAGGGAATTACGAGTAACATCAAATGAAGTTATCATAGATGAAAAATAATTTTAAATGATCAATGAAATATTTATTGAGAAAGATAACCTTTTCATTATGAAACTACTTATTTAAAATATAAAATTTTACAAAAATATTAAGGAAACCATTTTATTTTAAAATAAACATGGAAAATCTTATGGGAATCCTCAAATAATTTAGTGGTCATGATAGCGAGAAAATTTGTTTGTACAGTTATGTTAAAACTAATATTCATTTACCACATTCAGTAAATGGAAAGAAGATTAATTTTAAACATTTTTATAAAAATTAAAACATGGGTAAAAATTAATTTAATCAATTATTTGAGAATATTAAAAACATTTCTGAAAACATTTTAAAGAAAATATGGACATGGAAGAAAATGATTCCTAACCAAATAGAAAAACAAAGTCAGTTTTCCATAAAAGAATTATTTTAGACCTTTATGTACTTAGTGAGAAGGAAATGAATAAAAAACTTGTAATTTATATAAATAAAAAGAGGATAATAAAAAAATATTTTTTTATATATATAGAATTTAATTTCATCATCAAATAATTTAAGTGTATATAATCCTGATAAAAAATGAGATTGTAACATAAAACCCTTACCTTAAGTTTGACATACGTCGTAATAAATATAAACTCGTATATAATAAATTTAAATTCATTATAATTATTTAAAATAACCATATTTATACTTATAATACAATAAATTATTTATTTATACATATTATCACCCATTCATTAACAATTATTTATCAAAGTCGTTGTTCCTGGTGATAAATGTTTCATTTTTTATGTAGGTTTCGATTAATTTGTTATGGTCATTGTATCTTTATCATTGTTATATCATATAAATAATGTTAATAATTAGATAAATATCATATATTTTCATTATATACATATTTATAACCATTCATATAAGGTATAGATAGAAAAATGAATTAGACTATTCATGGAGATGGTAGTCTATACGTACCCATGAACACAATTTGCATTTTAAAAAAAAACAAGGAATGAAAGATAAATAATAATTATCATTAAATAATAGTAATTATTTAATAAATATAATATATATTTATTAAATCCATCATTATATCCATCAATGTGAGGTTGTGATGGAAAATTAATCATATCACTATGTGGATGTAGTAATCCACAGGTACGAATGGGCGATACTTTCATTTAAAATATGACGTAAAGAAGGTGGGAAATGGTTAATGAATCATCATAATAACATATAATTATATTTATGATACTTAAATAATCATTATATGATGGATATAGTGGGTTTAAAGAAGGTGTAAGAAGAAATAAAATTTAAAGAGCTCTATTAAGATTTATACCTCTTCTTTGAAATACCTCTTTTATCTTACACCCTAATCCTTGAATGATTGATCTTAAGAGAAGAAAAGAGGATCTAGGATGAAGGAAAGAAATTTGGGAAGGTATTGGGGTAGTTATTAGTTGATATATAATTCTCAAAATTCATGAATAAGGGAGAATAGGAGGTGTTCCTTTATAATTGAGGGATAAGACAAACATGGAATTACTTAAAAGATTTAAATAATATAGTAATTTTCTTGTGTAAGCGACAAAAATGAATTTTTTTTCAAATTAATACAATATAATTTTTAAATATCCTTGAATAATAAGTATAAGAAAATTATATGTGGAATTATTACCCTTATCACTTAGTTTAACCCCCTAATAAACCTGTTTTAACCTTAATCATGAAAACAATTTTTTACTATTTTTACTATTCATTATGACCAAAAATGAAATTATAATCATCAATTTTTTGTTTAAAAAAATTGATTAAATATATTTAATCCATTTTATCAAATTCAATTTATATAAGTGACTCAAATTAAATTTAAACTAAGCGTGAAAAATTCAACAAAAATCCGTTTTTAGGAAAAATAATTTTAAGCATAAAATTGAATTCACTTTCATTCCTTGATGAGAAAAAATGTCAAATGAATGTAAATTTTTTTTATAGAATATATATTTTATACATTTAATTAACAAAATTAATCATTTTTTATTAATTTAATTTATTATGATAAAAATTTATTGTGCACATAAAAACAATTTTATGGAAAAAAAGTATTTTTACCTTTAAATGATTTTATCTTAATTCCTAAACTTTAGATAATTAATGTATATATGATTATTAATTTAATCATATAAAATTTAAATATTTTTTATTGAAATCATTTTTCAATATTGATAAATATACTTTGTTTAGATAAAAATACAAAACATGTAGAAAAATACATTACTTTGAAAATATGTCTTTCAATCATTAAATGATTTTATTAAAATTGAGTGATTATAAATACAATATTATCATCCTAAAATATGATATATATATATACATTTCATAATCTGTTTAATACTTTTATTACCTACCAATCTAATGGATTGGTTATAAAGGTATACTATATCCGTGTTCATTTATGCTTGAGGTTGTGTGTAAGAAAAGATATAAAATAATAAAATTTTATTTAAAATAAAAAAATATATAAAATTTAGGGGTTTTATATGATCCAATAATGATTTAATTTGAGATGAGTTAGTTCTCTTGGGGTATCATATAATGATGATGAGTTTTAAAAAAGTTTAGAATTCAACTATGGGATTTTACAGAGAGTCGGGCATGGGATTCCGTGGGCATGTTCTGATGATCATGGGATGCCTTAGGGGTTTAAGGCATCATTATCAGGTGAATTGTTAGCACATCGATAGTTTATGCTGGGAAGTTTTTGGAAAAGGCGGGCTAGGGGAGTCCCAACTATAATTTTTTTAATTTGATGTTGTGGGATAAGGACCACAATTTTTATCCATATTGGATATAACAGGTGCATTTTGAGGGCTAGTCAAGGATTATGGAGGAAGATTCGATATAGTTGGAACTTATTCTTGGAAAATTGAAACTCATCTAATTTATTTAAAAATTGAGAGGGAGGGTTTGTACTGAAGTTGGACTATTGTTTTCAATTATGTTTGGGTGCATATATTGGAAACTACATTAGGGTTGTCGATATAATTCCATGATTGTGTTTCGATAGGAAGTACTAATAGTGGAAGGAACCATAGCTCAAAATTAGATTCTTTTAGCTAGGTTATATACCGAGGAGTAATATTAGTGGGGTTATAAATTAGATAATGAGGAATTGAGTGTCTTGGGATAAATGATAATGGGAGATCACTATAATGCCCCGACTATAGTTACCCGGAGTCGGTGCATTATTACCTAACATTAGCATGATACAAGGAATATTTTCCCAAAAGACTGATTAGTTTAGTAGACTTGGAAGTACTAGACACATTCATAAGTTTTACATTACATCATGAAATAAAAGCATAAAATTTTTTTTTACCCTTTGAAAACACTTATATCCTTAGCCTATCCTTGCAGGTCAACCATTAAATACTTCTTCACCTCCTAGGAAAAATAAAATATAGAAAGGGGTGAGAGAAGATGCTCAGTAAGGATAACAATATAGAGGAAACTTTCCTAAATAAGAATAAACATTTAAGGAAATGTCTAAGACTAAAACAAAAGCCTTTTAAAAATAGACTTCATCATAATATGTATAAGATAAAATCAAATATTCCATTTACTTATTGACAAAGATATTCTACTAGTCTAATAATCACATGCAATTTCAATATCCAATTTCATAATGATAGAATGCATAATTCCAAACTTCTTAACCACATAGTCAGGGCCTTGTTCCATAACTAAAAATAATATTTTTCCAAGGCCTTGTGTCAAGACAGTAGTTTGTCCCATGAGACCTACCGACGCATCGAGGATCTATAGAAGGCTCTAACCGTCACTTACTAAGTCCAATTCATTCCTCATATGAAAAGGTTAAAACATAACATAAAAATTCGTATTAAAACTAACATACAAAATGTAAATAGTTTATCCATAAACCATGAATGGTATAAAAATAACACATCCACAATCAAACATATCACACAACATTTATTATAATATGAAAGATTTTTATCATAATAAATCAACTTCAAACTATCTTATAATCCATCAAAAGGATGTTTACATAGAAAAAATCAAAACTTTTTTTAGAGAAATATCTATTTCTATTTTTAAATCCTTTAAAATTAATATAATTATAAAAGAAAAAATTTATTTTGAAAATAATCTTATAAGATTGTAATAGAAGCTTAGACGATATTATAATGGCAGAAAATATCCACACACGCCGTATATGTTAAAAAAACATTCTTACCTTAATTTTGTTAAAAAGGTCATAAAGTACCTTGTTTGGAAAATGACAGAAAGATTCCCATAAAAAAAGTATAAGGTGAAGTAAGGGTATAAATGACTTTAATCTATTGTCTCGTAAATATTAAAAATGTTTTGAATTACATTTTTAAGAAAACACAGATGTGGATGATAAAGAGGTCTCAGTAGATACTTACGTAAAAACAACCTTAGATAATAAAGAGATTGTGAAATTAACCCTTAACTTGTAATTTTCCTTAGTTGAGGTTACTTTAACCTCCTATATAATAGTTAAATTGTTGTTATTAAATTATAGAAGAACCATATGCATAAATATAATATTATATATGATCTTCTAATATTGATTTGTTAATAATATTTTAGTAGTATCATTATTTTGGGTGTTAACTGATTCATTTTCCTTTATATGATTGGTTACGTAAGCTATGTTTGTTATGAATTAAATTTATTAGATTCATATACAGAATTAAATTATGTTAATAAAAATTATTTTGATACATAAAATGAAAATTATTCTTGAATGATTACGATGGGGAATTAATTTCATCACGTTCGCGGAGACAGTAATCCGTACGTACGCATGAGCGAAAATATCATTATATTGATAGAGAAATCATATGTAATGACATGGTATATCATACATAAATAATCATTAACATGTTATATTTATTATTTACATCAGTTATACTCATTATTATACCCATCAAAATAACGAAGTGTTTGAATAAAAAACTACACCCCGACGTGGAGACGGTAAGCCGTACGTACGCACGTATGGTGACTTTGTCATTTGTAGGATGGATAGAATAATGAATATGTTTGTACTATATTTATAATAACATCAAAGTATTTAGAAGATACTGTATTTATTATTTTTTTATGGAAACAACAAAGAAAGAGGAAGTGGAAGAAGAAAAGAACTTGAAAGAGGGTGGTGAAATTATTACCTCTACTTCGGGTGTTTCCTTTTGAGTTGATAAAAAGGGCTCATTAGGTTGGCTTTATGATCATATTAAGGAATATATGTTGAATTTAGGGAAGTTGGTAGGATATTTTGGCAGGGGTTGGCTGAGCAAAATGGCTTTTGAGGTGTGAAATTAAGATAAGGGGAAGTTCCCTTTTATAAGATCGGTGACCGTCACTTTAGGAAAAGCTTGAAATATTCTTTTATAATAAAATAATTTTCGTTTTATAATGGAAGAAAAATGAATTATTTCCAGGATAATATGGGTATGAGTCAAAAAAATCTCAACCAATAGGTTTTAGACAGGTTTAGGTCATCATATTAACCGTATCTTTTAGATTTAACTCTTAGTTAAATAGTTTGAAGTTTACCATGTCTCTTTATATTTTTCTATTATAAGGTTAATAAAATTACTATAACAAGCCAAGAGAACCCCATGTGGTTCATTATTAATATATATAACCTTATCTAAGTAATTTTACCGAATCTTATATTTTTATAATATTATATCAATTAATAATATAGTATTTGTTTTTAAAACTCAATTATGTCAATTTTGACACTATTTAGTATATGATTTTTTTGAAATCCATAAAAACTTTATCACTTGGAATAAAATTTATTTAACCAACGCTAAAATGTAATATCTACCTAGAAAACTAGTTTAATTAATCAAAAGTCTCATTTTATATTTATTTGGATATTTATAATATCAATTATTTTAATAACTCATTAATAAGGTAATTACTGCATCATCATTGTGTTATAAATAAATTAAATTATTTAATTTCTATAAATTATAAATAAAATACCATTATGTAGGAAATATTTTTATCTTTATAACTAATATTTATAGTCTAATTTATATTGTTTGTAACCCAATATCAAAAGTGGTTTAGTTATAAAACTTTGAATTTAACGCTTTTAACTCTTCTTTAAATAAAATAATAATAAATGTTCTAATCTAATCCAAGTGGACCAAAGAGGATCATATTTTATTAATAAGGTTTTTTTGGTAGAATGATATTTATCCAATATAATTAAGACACGTGTTAGAGTAATTATGATATTATTTTTACCCTTAATTACCCTATTGACTTTTAACCATGGTATATAAAAGTCAAAAGTTACTATTCACCAAAAATTATTTTCATCTTATTGAACCACTTTTTACTTACTGATGTTAACCGTGTCTCTCAGTTTTTTGAAATTCAACTCACAAAAGAGGTAAAATTATGTTTTATGCAAATTTTCAAATGCTCCTTGGAGGTGGGTAAAAGATGGTAAAAAGTTCGTTAAACTTTTTTTATATCTAAACTTATTATAAAATGACTCCAATGAATTAAATTGAACTTATATAGGTATTATGTATCTATTTTTACCTAAAATAAATTTAAATAAAATATATAATTATTTAAATAAAAATTTGGTTTTAAACAATAACTCAGTGTTTTTCACTATTTATAAAAAATTTAATGTTTTCAAAAAAATACAAAAAATTTACCCTAAGCTAATTTTGATATTCCAAATCCAAAAATGAAGTCCATTTTGAAAGATAAAATTCATTAAATTTCAAAAAGTGGGTATTTTTATTCATAATGGCTATTTTGATTGGTTGTGGTGTGTTTGAACTCAAAGTTGCATACAACACAAGTTATTGTATTATTCAAAGGGAAACGTATTGTGGAAGCATGGGGTGTAACATTATTTAATCCTTAAAATAATTTCTTCCTTGAAATTTCTAAAATATTACTGCATAAAAAGATTCGGGTGGTTCTTAATCATATATTCCTTGGGTTCCCATGTTGCCTCTTCCATCTTATGGTTTCCCCATAGAACTTTTACCAAACAAGTCATCCGGTTTTTCATCACTTGTTCTCTTGTATCAATAATCTTGAAAGGCCCTTAAAAATAAGACAGATCAGGTTCTAGTTCAATTTCCTCATTGGTGAGTACATCCGTTGAATTAGGAACGTATTTTCTCAACAGTAATACGTTGAACACATCGTGAATTTTGGAGAGACATGGCGGCATTTCCAAACAGTAAGCTACAACCTCAATTCGTTCTAGAATTTCGAAAGGTCTGATGTACCCGGGACTGAATTTACCCTTCTTACCTAATCATACAACTCCCTTCCATTGAGACACCTTCAAGAAAACATGATCTCCTACCTAAAATTCCAAATCCTTCCTTCGGTTATCGACATAGCTCTTCTGCCAGATTAAGATGCTTTTATGTGGGTTTGGATGACCTTCACCTTTTCCATCATTTCCTCCACAAGTTCTGGGCCTACAAGTTTTCTTTCACCAATATCATCCCAACAAGTTGTTTTATGACATCTCTTTCCATATAACGCTTCATATGGTGCCATCTGAATACTTGAATGACAGCTATTGTTATAAGAAAATTATACCAGAGGTAAATATTGATCCCACATACCTTGAAAGTTAAGTGAGCAAGATCTCAACATGTATTCTAAGGTTTGAATAGTACATTCTGATTGTCCATCAGTTTGAGGGTGGTAGGAAGTTCTTAAACTAAGTTTAGTATCCATGTCTTTCTGAATAATTTTCCAAAATATTAATGTAAAATAGGGATCACGATCAGAAACAATCGATATAGGTACACCGTGGAGTCTTAAAACTTCATTAATATATAATCATTCCAAACATTCAAGTGGTAAATCTTCTCTTATAGAAAGAAAATGTGCTGACTTGGTAAGACGATAAACAATGACCCATATTACATCATTCCTTCTAGAAGTCTTTGGTAGCTCCATGAAAAAGTCCATCGTAATATTATCCCATTTCCACTTAGGTATGGGAAGAGGTTACATGGATCTTCCATGTTGTTTCCTTCCATCTTTCACTTGTTGAAAAACCATACATCTTGACATATAATCAGAAATCTCCCTCTTCTTGTTGTCCCACAAAAAATGTTCCTTCAAATCTCTATACATCTTGGTGCTCCCAGGATTTATAGAGAAATTGTAGCTACAAGAATCATACAAAAATTATCTTTTTAGATCAGGTATGTCAGGAACACAAAGTCTCTTCCCAAATTTAAAAATTCCATGTTCATATATAAAGTCACTCAATCTCCCATCATTCACAGCATTAATCTTCTTTTGAAACTCATCATCACCATTATGAGAACTCTTTATCCTTTCTAGTAAATATGGTTTTGAAACCATTTGAAAAAGTATTGATGTTTCACATTCCATGGTTATTCCCATATCGATCTTTATTAGATCCTTGAAAATAGGATCCCTTTCAACTCTCATCTTGTTCAAAACTCCATGATCCTTTCTACTGAAAGCTTCTGAAACCTTATTTGTCTTCTTCAGGTGGTAGTGTATAGTGCAATCATAATCCTTGAGTAGTTAAAGCCATTTTCTTTGCCTCATGTTGAGTTATTTCTATGAGAAAATATACTTCAAACTCTGGTGATCAATATAAATCTCGCATTTTTCACCATAGAGATAGTGTCTCCATATTTTCAAATAAAATATTACAGCTGCTAACTCAAGGTCATGAGTATGATAGTTTTTCTGATGAATTTTTAGCTGTCGCGATGCATAGGCAATAACACTATCATTCTACATAAGGATACAACCAAGTCCTTTCTTTGAAACATCACTATAAATAACAGACCCATAATTATCTGATGGTATATTCAATATAGGATCATTAACTAATCTTCTCTTCAGTTATTCGAAACATTCTTCACACTCCTTTTTCTAAAAAAAATTAACCCATTTATGTGTGATCTTGGTTAATGGGTTTGCCAATCCGGAAAAATTCTGGACCAAATGCCGATAATAACATACTAAACCAATAAAACTATGTACCTCAGTTATACTTGTCGGTGCTGGACATTCTTGGGTTTCCTTTGTCTTAAAAGGATCAACATAGATTCCATACTTAGAGACAATATGACCAAGAAAATAAATCTCTTGAATCCAGAATTCACACTTGATTAACTTCCCATATAATTTATTTATTCTAAGAGTCTTTAGGATAAGGCACAATTGATTTTCATGATCTTCGTAGATTTTTGAGTAGACCAAAATATCATCAATAAATACCACTACCAAGTCATCAAGATATTCCTTGAGAACTCAATTGAATAGATCCCTGAAGATAGAGGGTTCATTAGTCAATCCAAAAGGAATTACTGTAAACTCATAATGCCCGTACCTGGTTTGAAGTGCTGTTTTCAGAATGTATTCCTTCTTCACACAGAATTGGTGATATCCAGATCGAAGGTCAATCTTTGAAAAATATTTAGCTCCATGATTTTGATCGAATAAATCATCAATGAGAGGTAGGGGATACTTTTTCATTATTGTTATATCATTTATCTACCTGTAGTCAATGCACGACCTCATAGATCCATCATTCTTCTTAACAAAAAGAACAGGGGATCCCCATGGAGAAATACTAGGGAGAATAAATCCATTATTACTCAATTACTATAGTTGTTTCTTTAGTTCCACTAATTCCACATTGGCCATTCTATAAGGGGTCATCGATATGGGCCTTAAACTAGAAATTAAATCAATGGAAAACTCAATTTCTCATTCTGGAGGATATCCAAGTTAATACTCTGGAAACACATAAAAATATTATTGCACAATAGGTACATACTCTATTTAAACATTATTTTCCTCACCCATAGTCATTTTATTCTCTTCCACCCCATTAATTGAATTTAGTTGAGCTACTGGGGGTGGATCTAGATAAGAATCAGGTGGTGATGTTTCTTCTCTAAAGATAAGGTAATCCTTATCATCATCAAGAATTTTAACCTCATTCCTATTACAAAAAATATTCACATCATGGTCTGAAAGCCAATATATACCAAGGATTATATCAAATTTAATCATGGCTGTGAGGATGAGATCAGTAGATAAATAACATTTATATTCCCTAGTGGGAACTGATTCATAAAACTTTATTACAATGATACTTCCCTTAAGAGTTTTGACTGACAACTCCCTTGTTAAATCAAATTGGAAATATCTAATTTTATTTTCAAACTAGGAAGATATGAAACAATAAGATGATCCAGAATCAAATAAAGCATTGGATAAACTTTAGAAAACCATTAAATTACCTACCACTACGTCTTTCAGAGCTTTAACCTCAGCTGTAGTGATCGCATAAGCTTTGCCTTGCTCCCTTGACCTTTTTTGGGGTAAGTTTCCTTGGAGCTCAGGACAGTCATTTTCATAATTCCCCTTTTCTCTACAATTGTAGAATTCAACATTGATAACCTTTTTCTTCCCCTTTCAATCACGAGTTTGGTGGCCTTTTTCACCACACTTGTGACAGACTCCCATTCCTTTCAAGAAAGTACTAGGGTATTTCTTCGCACATTTAACACAGGATGGATATTCAACTTTTCCTTTATTCCCCTTATTTCCATTTCCAGAGTTATTAGTAGATCTCTTCTTCTCTTTCAATCCTTTAAAGTTGAAAGACTTAGATAATTCTTTTTCTGTCTTGATAGCACATGAGACAATATCTTCGTATGATAAGAAGGATTTTGAGAATAATGATCACCGGATAAATGGTTTTAACACAAAAAAGAATCAATGAATATTAAACCTTAGGTTATGTATGTAATCTACAACATGACTTGATAACCTTGTAAAGTTAACCTCATATTTTGCGACATTTTCATCCACCTCTTGTCTCAGACTCAAAAAATTTCCTTTCCATATCTGCTCGATGGTCACGAGGAAAATATTTTTCTAAGAAAATATCTTTAGGCTCACTCCATTCCATATTTGATACTTCATCACCTTCCTTTTTATTTTGAATCAATGACCACCATTGATCTGCATATCCTGTGAGGCGATAAACTGCCATGACAACTTTTTCCATTTTGCTACTCCCCAAAGCGTGAAATATTTTATCTAAGAAACTTATCCAATTCTCAACTACAAATGTATTTTTAGTCCCATTGAATGTTGGAGGTTGTTACCTCATGAATCATTCTAACATTGATCCTCCACAATATGGATTAGGGTTCTCCATACAGGTAAGTTTATTATTCATAACCCGTGTGAGTTGTCCGAGTATGGTGATAAGCTGATCAGCACCAGCTGCATCACCAGCTCCACTATAATTATCTTGAGTAGGAGGAAAATACCTACATGGATTATGTTTGTTGATATAGTTTCCATTCCTTCCACTAGTTGTATCACCAGCTCCACTATAATTATCATATTAACCTTATCTTTTATATTTAACTCTTAGTTATATAGTTTGACATTTACCATGTGTCTTTGTATTTTCATATTATATGGTTAATAAACATACTATAACAAGCCAATAGAACCCCATATGGTTCATTATTAATATACACAACCTTATCTAAGTCTTTTGGCTGAAACCTAGATTTTTAGTAATATTATATCAATTAATAATATAGTATTTGTTTTAAAAACTCAATTATGTCAATTTTGACACTATTTACTATTTTATTTTTTTTAAAATCCTTAAAAATTTTATCACTTAGAATAAAATTTATTTAACCAACCCCAAAATTTCATATTAACCAAGAAAATTAGGGTAATTCATCAGAAGTCTCAATTTAGACTTATTTGTATATTTATAATACCAATTATTTTAATACTTCATTAATAAGGTAATTAAAGCATCATCATTGCGTCATCAATAAATTAAATTATTTAATGTATAAAAATTATAAATAAAATAACATTATGTAGGAAATATTTTTATCTTTCTAATGAATATTTATAGTCTAATTTATATTGCATGTAAACCTATATTAAAAATGGTTTAGTTATAAACTTTGAATTTAACTCTTTTAACTCTTCTTTAAATAAAATAATAATAAATGTCCTAATCTAACCCAAGTGGACCAAAGAGGATCATATTTTATTCCTAAGGTTTTTTATGGCAAAATTATACTTATCCAATAGAATTATGACATGTGTTTGGGTAATTATGATATCATTTTTACCCCTAATTACCCTATTTACTTTTAACCGTGGTAAATAAGTCAAAATTTACTATTCACCAAAAATTATTTTCATCTTATTAAACCAAATATTACTTAATGATATTAACTGTGTCTCTCTAATTTTTTGAAATTAATGTCAGAGAAGAGGTAAAATTATGTTTTATGCAAATTTACAAATTCTCCTAGGAGGTGGGTAAAAGACGGTAAAAATTTCGATAAAATATTTATATATCTAAACTTATTTTAAAATGACTCTAATGAATTACATTGATCTTTTATAGGTATTATGTATCTATTTTGACCAAAAATAAATTTAAATAAAATAAATAATTATTTAAATAAAAAGTTGGTTTTAAATAATAACTCAGTGTTTTTCACTATTCCTGAAAAATTGAACGTTTTCAGAAAAATACCAAAAATTCACCCTAATCTAATTTCAATATTCTGAATCCAAAAATGAAGTCCATTTTGAAAGATAAAATTTATAAAATTTCAAAAAGTGGGCATTACTATTCATAATGAATAGTTTGATTGGTTGTGGTGTGTTTGAACACGAAGTTGCATACAACACAAGTTATTGTATTATTCAAAGGGAAACGTACTATGGAAGCTTCGGGTGTTACACGCACTATATTCTTGATTTATCGATAATTAAAATTTTAGATTGGGATGTCGTGACTGTGTTCCATATGTTTGGAGTGACACTTTAGAAGTGTTTTTGGTGTTCATAAATAGAACATGACTATTTGAATAGGATTTGATGACTAGGGTAGGTCGAGATGTATAATTGGATAACCACCAAGACAACTTGAAGATGAGAAGTGTTATGGTGGGGTGTTTGTAATATCCCTTGTGTATGGAAGAGTCTAACATTTTAGAGGGATTTTGAGACTTTGTTATTGAGGATGGTTCTTGTTAAGAATAAAGGTTAAAAATAGAATTATCAGAGGTTAAAACCAAAAAATAGGTATTTTTGGACTTGGAATAAGGTTTAGAAGGTGGTAGGAAGTAGTGGAATATTTTCAGAGGAAGAATGAGTGGCCTTTTAGGCCAGTAAGGTCCACTAGCTTGTCGGTGGCCTTATACTGACTATCCAGTGGTCTTAAAAGGTAGAAACATGATTAATTTTACCATAAAAATTAAATATAGAGAAACCCCTAATCTTTTCCTCTCTTTTTCACATGGACCAGGGGGTTGAACCCCCTCCCTCCTCCACTTTTCCCTTGACTAGGGGGTGTTTTGGATATCGATTCAAAGATGTTTAATGCACATTTCATCCATTATTGTCACACTTGGATATCCTAATCCATTTCATTCTAATTTTCAATTATATTATGTTAAGTTTCATGGATTATTCCACCAAATCATTTTGGAATCATCATGATATTAGGGTTCCTTTATCCATTCTAGCTCGAGGACATCCCATAACACCGTTTACATGCCACCTCTCAACAAATTGACAAATATATGTTGTGATGCTAATTTTATTGTGGTTTTATTTTAAATTAATTCAAATAAGTGATTTAAATGGTGGTGTGAGTTATGGATTTGTCTTGGTGTAGGCCTGGGGGTGTGCTGAGGGTGGAAGACAGCCCGTTGCTCAAGGTTTCATCAATATTTAGATTCCCAATGAGTCAATAAGAAATATGCCTATTTGTAATTGAGTTTGTTTAGTTAATTAAAATTATTATAATTGATTAATTTGGGTTGTTTAAATTGAGTATAGATCTTTAATGATTAGTCGATATTGGTATGGACCTTAGAAGAGACTTGGAAAGCCTAGAAAAAATCAACCAGCTTAGAGAATTAAATGGAAATAGCTTTAGAAAAAGGTAGGTGGTCATGAAACTTGACTTGTGGAATTTATAGAGTTATTTATATGCTTGGGGATGTGTAGAATCACCATAAAGGTATATTCACATTTTATTAATGAAATGTTGGCTAAATTTGAATTTAAATTTTAAATATTAATTGAACACCCTAAATGACAGAAAAAAGTGCTTGAGCACTATGAACCCAGTGAATTGGATTGACACTACGACTTATAATAGTCAAATATTTGACTAAATGAGTTTAACTAGGCCCTTGGATACCAATTTATGGGTTTATTAACTATGTAATAATAGTGGGATATGATCCATCTCTAGTGTGTTGTTTATATGGTTTCATTATTAGACCCATATGGTCGCATTCTATTTATGACTTTGCCGAAAGTGTGATATACTCCATGAGATAGGTTATTCCCAAGTGAAATACTTGAGATTGAGGACCCCAAGTAGGATGCCTCTACTTTTGTATTGATCTAGGTGACCCCAGTAGGTTTCCCGATTCTTGTTTGACCTTGAGAAGGTGTGTTAGACATTGGTAGAGATGGTTACGAGTGTCACCTTTGAACTTGTACCTTTCATGTGAGATGATGGGATGCAGATGGTGATGATGGGTTTATATCTTTAATAAAACCTTTCACCCTTTTATTTTTATATAGTATTTGTAAAATTTTGTTAGAGTGGTGTTTTGATTGAGATGGAAAATACTCATTGTGGGGTTTTTAGGATACAAATGAAAAATCCCCTTATATCGAGGTATGTGATACTATTGGTGGAACCTTTATAGATTCAGAGCTGAGATTATATTGGTTCTGTGAAGAGGATAATTTCTTTCACATTCTTTCTCTTATGGATTATGGGTTATTTGGAGGGCATGGTCAAGTATTTTCTACTATTGGATCTCAATTTCTAAGAACCATTGTACAATGAGACAAAGCATTCTAAATGTGTGATATAGGGATACAGCATCCCCTAGGTCATTATACTATATACTGGGGTGATTTTATCCCAAATTCATTATCAATATATACTAGGGTGGAAGACCCCTGAGTCATTATTTTGTTTGGCATGATCATCGCGACATGTCTAGAGACACTCCAACACTAGTCAAATAGGTATGGTTGATTGTGTTCATGGACCTAAATATAGACAATAATTTACTTATTTTATTTTAAGTAGTTATTTATTTTTTCAGATCAATTCATATTCACATATAATTGCATTACTGATATGTATAGGGTTATATTGGTGGTTCCCTGTTGAGTTTTGTACTCACACCCTACTCAGGCCTCTATTACACTTGGGTACCTAGGAAGACTCACACTTGGTTGTAGGTATAGGTTGGGTAGGGGCTTGATTTTTTCTTAAGAGATTTAGAGCAGATCAAGTTGGATAATAGACTAGGATTTGGTATGTCTTGATAATATAGTATTGCCTCATTTGAATTTTATTCCATTTTTATTCTATATATGTGATCATCCTAATGGGAAATAGGTCTTGTATGCTATATGACTTCTCATGTATTTTTTTTCTATATTTCATTTATTAGAGATTATTACGTTTTTTAAATTTCATTTTCACTATCTCACATTATATATGATACATGGTTATTTATTTTATATCTGTAAACTTTGATATAGGAGGTATATTCTCTCCATGGTAACTCTTTATACCCTCACTTCTAGTCGATATCCTCTAGCATATGGGGAGGTGTTTCTAAGGTCATGTGGAACCATCAGTTTGGTTACTTTGCCCAGTGAGTTGGAATGAGACATGAAAAGTTACCATGGAGTAGATGGTGGGGTCTAATAACTTCTCTAAGTTCTATTATTAGGAGTCCTCATCTGAAAAAATGTTCTGGGAAAAGTTTATATGGTCTATAAACTTAATCCTTATCCCCCAAATGCTCATGCTATCCTATTAAAGGAAGAGAAACTCATACCACTTTTATTCCTTTTCTTTAATTAAAAATAACACATCCTTAAAATCCCACCATAAGTTGTCACATGATACATCAATTTATTACTAATCCCCAAGATACAATATCCACCATAGAAACGTTGATCCCCTAATCTGGCCAACTATGTGGGGAACCCAATTCTAGTATAGGATCGAATAAAGATGATAGTGATCCCTAACTCCTCCATCCAACAATCAATCTCTATATCAAAGATATTACTCTCATACTTTCCTATGATATGATGCTAATATCTATGCAACATCTACTTCCACTGATCATCCTCCTAATCCTATCAACCCTTTGATGGTTAACATGGTCAGCTTGTTGAAACTCCCCAACTCAGACCACACATGGGCAGTGATCAACTGAAAACTCTACAAGGAAAAAAGAAAAACCTTAGTTAGGTAGAAATGGATTCATTTAATTAACTCATTTATTCATTCCCAAAACAACTCCATTAAAAACAAAACTCAATAATGTATGATTCATATACCTCTTTTTCATCTCTACCTCTCAAGAAACATTTCTTTACTTAGTACATTCAGAGATCTTAAGGTCCTTGCATCAGATTACAGGGGAACCTAAAATATAGTTTCTTAGTTAGTATCCCTTATTATTATCCAAAACTATATTGGTTTAAAATTATTACCTAACCAAACCATGAAATACTCAACATTTTCAAACTCCAGACTCTACCCTATCTTTTAACCAACACTTTTGATATCACTTTTTCATGACCCCCTCTACCCTTTCCCCTCATATTCTAGTAGTGAAGAGAAGGAATGACCCCCTGAGTTTCACCTACAGTAGATCCCAAGTAGTAGACTAGTATTGAGGGTATAAAACACTCAAATGGGAGGCATTACCATTAATATAAATAAATGAAAAAGAGATAAGTTGAACAACCAGCCAACTAGTCTATCATATAAAATAAAAGAAACCAAAATCCAATATAAGTGATATACCATAGGAATGAATATAAAATAGATAAAAAACTCTCGAAAGATAAAAAAAATATCAAAAGAAAATTCTATGGTAGTAACCAAAACAACACAAGTTCTAAGCTAGTACTATCCATATCAATCACCAAATCCCTAATGGGAACCTAAAAAAAATAGTTTTTATATATGTATGGTGAGTATAACATGCATACTTAGTATATTAATTGTAACACCTCAAGATTTGTATGAGATATATTTTTTTTAAATTTATTTGATGTATAGTGTTGTGTGTTACCCCAAAATAATCTTGTTCTACATGAAACTCTGACTTAGCTTGTGGAAAATGCAACACTATTCTTGTGTTTTGTTATACACAATTTCAAGTCCGATTGATAGAATTCATTTCATGCAAAACCAAGTTTAAAAGAAAAATTAAATAATATTATATTACATTATAACTTAGGAATTATAATGTAAAGTATGAACAATATTAAATGAACTATCAATATATTCTTTACACATGTATATATAATTATTTATTTGGTGATCATTTAATTATAATTGAAAATAAAACCCTTTTATAACGGAAATGTTTTTCTGAAAAACTATTTAAATGAATTTAAGTGAGTTTATAAAATAATAAAATCACTCTTGATGGATTTTATTAATGAAAAATATATTTATTATATTCAATACAATGTTTAAAATTCATCTTATATGTTTTTTATACATGATATAAGAATAAATTTATTTTTCGTACAAAAGAATTATTTATCAAAAAAGGCATTCTTTCCACCTTTTGATGGAACACCCACTTTAAATATAGTTTTAACACATTATTATATTATATTTTACAAAAGTAAACTTATTATTTATAATCCAGATATAAAAAATCAATTTGGGTGTTTTTTTATATTTTTATGATAAGTTTCAAGTTTTGATGAATAGTAAAAATATAAAAAAAATTAATTGAAATCAAAAATTTGCATAGAAATAATTTATATGGTTATATTATCTAATGGGTTTAAAATATATATAGATTATAGTATTATAAGTTAATATAATTTAGTTCATTGACATTAATTTTACAATGAATTTTGATGTAAAAACATTTTAATCTTTTGCAATGTTTTGACTTTTAAAACCTATTTTCTCATTCGGACAATGAGGTTAATTTTAAATAAATTACTAAAAATAAAGTGTTTTGAATTTTGAAAAATGGATTCCATAATTGGAATAATTGATTCTAAATTATGTAAATATGGTTCTTTTATTTTTTGGGTGTTGGAATAGTAACTTTAGAAAACTTTTATTTTCAATGGTAAAATGGTAGATCCGGTAATTAATGATGAAAATAATATAATAAAATTACCCTAAAACTTGTATTTATATCATTGGATGTGTATTTTTATACCTAAATTACCCTTGGGTTTAAATTTCAACCTTTTTAATTTTCATGGATGAGATTAAAACATTTATTATATTTTATTTAAAAAAAGTTAAATATGACTTACTCATATTTTAATAACTATATAATTTTTATTATAAGGTTATATAGAAGATAAGTTCACCTATAGATGCTCATTTTAAAGATAATTTTTTTAAATTTATCATAGTATTTTATTTTTAATTTTCATAAAATAAATAATTACCTTGAATTCTTATACATTGATGATTCAAAAAATATTTAATTGATGAAAAATCAATTAAATAATTTTTATTAAAATGATAATGATGATTACAAGAAAAAAACACCTGACCATCTATTATTTTTTGAGTATATATCGACAATAATCAACCAAGTTTCAAGTTATTGACCATTTTATGCAATATTAAAAAGACTATGAAACTTATAATATTTTATTTAAAGTGATGTTAAAGTCGTCACATTCATGATTTTATACCTATAACATTTTTAGTGTAATATTTTATATAATATATATTAAAATATAAGCATACTTATAAAATATATAGGATTAAAATTCTTCATATTAATTTATTTATTATTTTAATTCCACAAATAAGAATATTAAATAATCACACAAGAGTGATCTAGTAATTATTTTATTAATGAAAATATCAAATTAATGTTATTTAAAATATTAAGATAAATATAATTTGAGATAATTGATATATATATAATGAATATTATAGATTAAATTTAACCCATATTAATATATTAATTTTTTTTTTCAAGGATAAAATCTTATCTTGACATTTTTAAAAATCCAAGAAACAAATAGTGTGAAAATTGACACTGTTGATATTTTTTCAAAATAATGTTTCATTAAATTATTTAAAAATCATAACACATTTAAAAACATATAAAATAATTATTATATGGTCTAAAATTTTCAAAATTTTTCATTTATGGTCTAACTAACATCATATAAGTAAAAATTTCACAATTTTAATATTGAATAATTTGTAACCATAGTTAAAATTAAAATAAAATAACTAAGGGTTAATTCAAATAATAAGGTTTAAATTGATAGAAAAACCTGTATAATTTTTTTTGATTATAATAAAACCTTATATCATAAAATATTTGAAAATATAACATTTTAAAGGTTTTTGTATGTGGTTTTATTTTATTATAAATTAATATATTTTTTAGATTCCAAAAGTGCCCCTCACCTCAATTATAAAAGGGAACCTCCTAACTCACTTACTCACATCATGTTGAGACTTAAAGTTTGGATATACCCTAACCATTTACCTTCTAAACCTTTATTATTTACATTATAGAGGTTATGGTCTTGTCAAAAGACCAACTCTAGTGCCATTAAGAGGAGATCTAGAAGGAGCTTGTTGAAGAAGAGGTAATCTCCTCTACCGATTCTTTCAAACTTATTTCTTCTCATACTTCCTCTTACCGAGTTGATTAAATTATAAAGTAATAAATATAGTATCAAATAAATTATTATATATTATTATTATTATGGAAAAAATATATCCCACCTTCAATTCATCCTATAAAAAAAGAAATCACCACACGTGCGTACGTATGACTCACCGTCTCCACATTGCAGTGTAATCTGTCTTTCACCAAAACCTTACATGAATGGGTATAATGATGTAAATAATAACTATATATGATTATTATAACATGGTATTGATTCTAAAACAATATATATACCAATCAATTCCATACCATTTCACAATAATGTGAATTATATCATCTCTCACACGAATGTACGACTTACTGTCTGCAGGATGTGATGTGATTCATTCTACACGATATCCATTAATGAATTATTATATAAAAGTATAGAAAAAATAATTATGATATATATTATATTAATATCATTTTTTAAATGATATAACTATAACCTAATAAGGATAGCTAGAACTTATTCGACAAAACATGCATAAGGAAATGAAGTAGTTAATACCCAAATAACGAGTAATAATATGATCATATATGATATCATAAAAATAACTATTAATCTGGAATAAGTCAATGAAATTACTTGAATAATTATATAGGATTCTCAGATATATACAAAGAATATCAGTCCCATGGTAAGGTATAATTTTTCAATCTCATTATTATCTAAGATTGTTTATACGTTAGTATTTACTGGGGTATATTTATCATCCACGTCCATGTATCTTAAAATTTATTCCTAGAATATTTTTAGTATTCTTATAAAAAAAATTAAATTTATTTTTACCCATTGGAAAATTTTAATAAATTATATGAAATTAATCTTTTGTTGTTTTCAATACGAGGTACTTTTTTGACTTATCCGACAAAAGTGCGAGATGCATGTTTTCTTTTAACTTATACGAACTGAATGAATTTTTACATTTTCATAATGACTTATTTACATGAATATTCCTTTACAATATTAAAATTTTATTTTCAAAGAAACTATTTTCTTTTATAAATTCATGAAGTTTTGAGAAAATAAAATGTTTTTCAAGAAGAAATGATATTTTTCTCAAGAATTAATTTTGAGCGGTCTTTCAAAATTATTTTCCATTTAAGATGGAATTATTTAATAGGGTTATGTTTCAATTATACTATCCCTATTATTCTTATGGTTTGATTATTTTTATGATGAAATGATATTTATTAAATCCATTTGTTTTACATGGATTATGTAATGATTGGATGTTTAAGACACCCATTTTATTCCTTGGGTTATGCTGTGATGAATGGTTCGGGATTTTTTATGTCACATGTAAGAATGATTTCATTATGATATGGATGAGAACTATATATACCTACAATAATTTGGGTAAAGATTTATATCTCATGATATATATAGGTCTGGAATGGGTAATGATATCAGTTCAGTAATATAAGGATGGAATTGGAAATGATATCGGTTCAATAATACAGGTTTGGAGTGAGAAATGGTCTCAGTTTAGTAATATAGGGATGGAATAATAAATGATCCCAGTTCAATAATACAAGGCTATAATAGGAAGTAAAATTGATTTAGTAAAATAGGGATGGAAAAAAGAGTTAACTCAATTCAGTAAAAGACTTTATCCACTATGATGGTCTTGGAAACGATCCTTGACTAATATATAAATGATTTTTTATTCTTATGTGTTTTCCATAATTCCATATTTTATTCTAATGATATTTTTCCATGGCTCATTTTATTTTATGATTTATTCCTGATGAAATACCAATATTTATTTCATGACTCAAGATTTTGATATATTTTATATACGTTATAATTTTTAAAAGTTATGTTCATGTTTTACATTCTTATATTAATGTTTTGTTTGATATTTTCCTTTTTTACCCTTTATGAGCATCTAATCTCACCATTTATAGTGTTTTCTTTTCCATAGGATATAAAGAAAGGTTTTAGGTAGAAAAATAAAGGGGAAGATCTTATGTTAGATTTTGAATATCTTTCACCATATTACAATAATGTGTTCCATGTTTCCAAAGGAACTAAACTAATATAGTATTTGGGCACTTGTTTGTGCAATGTATTAATTATTCCAAAAAATTACAGTAATTTACATGCATGTGAGGCTTGGGTATTTATATTTTGTATCAGAGTGAAGTTTTAGTCAAACTTTGGAAACTAGAATGCGAAAACTTTAGTGATATCCCTAGGGATATTTCTAATGATATGTATAGGGATGTCCCAAGGACAAGTCTAACTATATGATACATTTCTAGAATTTGGTAACAATTATTAATAACCAAGGATAAGAACTAAGGTGTCATAGATTAAAATATTATACTTAATTTCCCATAATTATGTGTTTTTCATCTATGATATGTATTTCTCACACTTTTCTTTTTGGTCAAAGTCAATAGTAATTACTAGATAGAACATAGTTAACATTGATTTTTTAGATGTGGAAAGTATAGTAATTATATGTCTTATGTGGAAATCTCATGATTAAAATTAGGAAGGTGTTATGAGTATTGGTTATATAATTAATGATAAAGATACTACAAATGACATGTGGGATCCATGGGATGATCTAACCTTATTGTTTACCTTAAACATAAGAAGCATGATTATATTAAGGTTGAGGAACCGTAATAAATGATTCACATTTTATATTCTTAGAATAAATAAAATAACAAAGCCTGAGTAATGATTTAAAAATAAATTTGGATGATTTAGGTGTATATGTTTTGGAATTTAAGGATTATGTATAAGTTCTTTTAGTATAAGTTTATCATTACAGATTTAAAAGGATATGTTGAGTAGTTAGGGAGACTTATAAAAGTGATTTAAGGGAAATTTAATATTTTGATTAAGGAAAGTTAACCCTTAATGTGTTCAAGATACAGAGAAAATTGTGTTTATCTTGGATAAAGGTATGTTGGATATGATTAATTGGATGATACTAATTAAGAATTTGTTGGAATATGGGATATGGTATCATAGATGATGTTTACAACTTTTTAGGCTTAAGAAATATATATAATAATATTTGGAATATGGAAACATGAATGTTTTCAATAAGGATATATGGTAATTCAGGTTATTACCATGACACAAGAGAATACATGATCAAGGTGTTCACATGTTTGGATGTGACCAATAAGAGATAGATTATGATATATTGGGGATAAATGTTAATCTTAGATAGTGGACCTATTTCTAAAGTTTTGTATTTTCATCTTTTAGAAGGATTTTAAGGGTATCAATTTATGAAAAGTTTGAGTTAAACTTTGGATGAAGTTTTTCAGAATAAACTATTATCTCACTATAGGTGGACTTATTCATATTTGATAACTTATCCTGACATTTTTGTATTGATAAAGATAGATGTAATGACCAATCATTATATTTATGTATCACATGATCTACTAACACTTCAGGAATGAAAAATTCAACTTCATTTCTTTGAATAAGAGATGAATTCAAAATTGTTCAAGGGAGAACCAATTGGGAGATTATACTGAAATGAAGTAATTATATATTCTCATGAAAATTATTCAACATTAAGAAAAGGGGTCATGATGTAAATGGGTACCCAATTATCATAATTTTTATGATATCAATGACCTATTTCAAGCTTTTTAGTTTATGGTTTTGTTATTGTAAACTTTCTCTGGATTACCCACTTTCTTGTGATCAGTGATCTTTATGAATCTCTATGATTATTTAATTTTTACCTCCATGCCCAAATCTTCACCTATGTTCTCCTATATAAAGACCAGGTCATGATTTAATTTGGATAACTATTATTTTACAACTATTTTTTTTAATACATAAGTTTCATTCATTTTTTTTAAAATGTGGGTTTCTATGAAAGAAACTTCCATGCATTAATCAGTTTATAACCAAAATGAATTTTGAGGGAAAAATTTATTTTAAATGAAGTAAAATGTAACACCCTAATATTTTTATGAGATAGATTTTTTTAATTTATTTGATGTATTGTGTTGTGTGATACACCAAGATAAGATTTCACTACATGAAAAACTGACTTAGCTTGCGGTTTATGCAACACTATTTATGGCTTGTGTTACACACAATTTCAAGTATTTTTGATAGAATTAATTTAATGAAAAACAAAGCTTTAGAAAAAAAGTAAATATTATTATGTTACCATATAACCTAGGAATTACAATGGAGATTATGAAAAATATTAATTGATTAATGAAAATATTCTTTAAATATGTAAATATAACTATTTATTTGGTGATCAATTAATTATAAACGAAAATAAAACCATTTTTAAAATGAAATATTTTTCAGAAAAAAATAATTAAATTTATATATGTGAGTTCATAAAATATTAAAATAAATATTTATCAATTTTATTAATTAAATATATATGTAATATCTTCAATATAAATTTTAAAATTTATCTTATATGTTTCTTATAGACTATATGAGAACAAATTCAGTTTTTCTAATAAAAGAATATTTTTTCAAAAAATTAAGTCTTGTTGCCTTTTAATAGAGAACCCAATCTAAATTTAGTTTTTAACACATTTTAATATTATATTTGACAAAACAAACATATTATTTAGAATAGAGATATAAAAATTTACTTTTGATGATTTTTTGATATTTTTTTCATAAGTTTCAAGTTTTTATGAATAGTAAAAATATACTAAATTTTATTTAAAAATGAATATTTTCATCAAAATAATTGATATGGTTAAGTTATATTATTTAATAGTTTTGAAATATATATATATTATATTTTTTCAATTAAATATAATTTAGGTTATTGGCATTAATTTTACAGTGAACTTTAATGTGAAAGCATCTCAATCTTTTGCAATGTTTTAAATTTTAAAACATGTTTTCTCATTCGGACAAAGGGGTTAATTTTAAATCAATTACTAAAAATTATGTGTTTTTAATTTTCAAAAATTGATTCCATAATTGGAATCAGTGGTTCCAGATTATGTAAATAATATTCTTTTATAATTTGGTCATATGAATAGTAACTTTAGTAAATTTTTATTGGCTAGGGTAAAATGGTAGATCAGTAATTAATGATGAAAATAATATTATAAAATTAACCTAACACATATCCTAATATCAGTAGATAAATTTTTTCAACAAAAACCAGCATTGGGTCTAAATGTTATCCTTTAGAAATCACTTGAATGAGATTATGACATTTAATATACTTTATTTAAAGAAAAATTAAATATGGCTTACTCAAAATTTAAAAACTATTTCATTTTTAATATAAAGTTATAAAAAATATAAGTTTGAATATAAATATCCATTTTAAATAATTTTCTTTTAATTTTTCATGATATTTTATTTTTATTTTTTATGAAATAAATAATTACCTTTAATGCTTATATATTGATGATTCAAAAATTATTTAATTGATGAAATACCAATAAAGTAATTTTTTAATAAAATGGTAATAATAATTAAGAGTCAAAAAAGCTTGAAAAAATATTATGGATTGGGTATATATCAACCATAATCATCCAAGAGTTGAGATATTGACCATTTTTTGCCATATAGAAAAGATTATGGCACTTATAATATTTTATTTAAAGTGATGTTAAAGTTTTCACATTCATGTTTTAATATCCTTAACATTTTCAATTTAGGATTTTACAGAATATATATTCAACTATAAGTATTATTATGAATTATATAGGATTTATCTTCATAATAGTATTTTTTAATTTTTATTCCACAAATAAGTAAGTTAAGTAATTACACAATACAAATGCAGTAATTATTTTATTAATGGAAATATAAAATTAATGTTACTAAAAATATTAAAAATAAATATAATTTGGTATAGTTAATATATCCAATGAATTTTATAGATGAACTTAAACCCTCAACTATATAATAATTTTTTATAGGATAATATCTTATCTTTAGATTATAAAAAATCCAAGAAATGCATATAATGAAAATTGACATTATTTACATTTTTTCAAAATAAAGTTCTGTTAAATTATTTTAAAATCATAAAACATTTTAAAAAATATAAATAATTATTATATGATCTAAAATGTTCTAAATTGTTCATTTATGGTATTATTTACATAAAATAAGTAAACATTTCACAATTTTAATATTGAATAATTTTTTACCATAGTTAAAGATAAAATAGAAAAACTAAAGGGTTAATTAAAATGATAAGGTTTAAATTGATAGAAAAAACATCTAAAAAATTTATTATTTGATTATATTACAACTTTATCTCATATAATATTAGAAAATATGAAATTTTGAGTGTTTTTGATGTGTTTTTATTTTATTGTAAATTAATATTTTTGGAGATTCCAAAAGTGCCCCTCACCTCAATTATAAAAGGTCACCTCCTACCTCACTTCATTACATCACTTTGGTCTTCAAGATCATCTATACTCTGAAAAATTACCTTATAAAATTCCATAGTTACATTATAGAGGAATTGGTATTCTCAAAAGGCAAACTCTAGTGCCTTTAAGAGGAGATCTAGTGAGAGATCATAGAAGAAGAGGTAATCTCCTCTACTTATTCTTTGAAACATATTTATTATTATAGTTACTATTCCTAAGCTGTTTTCATTATAAAGAAATAAATACAGTATCAAATATATTATTAGATGTTATTATGACCATGGAACAACCATATTCCACCTTCTATTCATCCTATAAAAAATGAAAGTATCACACGTGCGTATGTACGAATTACTGTCTCCACGTTGTGGTGTAAGCTATTTTTCACCAACCCCTTACATAGATGGGTATAATGATGGAAATAATAAATATATATGATTATTATAACATTATGTTGGTTCTTTAAAAAAAATATGCCATCTAATTCCAAACTATTTCATAATTATGGGAATGATATCGTCGCTCGTGCGTACGTATGACCTACCATCTCCATGATACGATTTGATTCATTTTACATGATATCCATTAAAGAAAGATTATATAAATTTATCAAATGAATAAATAAGAAATATATTATATTAATATCATTTTTTAAATTATATAACTATAACATAATATGGTTAACATGATCTTATTGGAAAAAACATGCATAAGGAAATGAAGTAGTTAATACTCAAATAACACGTAATAATATGATCATATATGATATCATAAAAATGACTATGATTTTAGAATAATAAATGAAATTATTGAAATTTTTATACATTGTTTTCAGATACATACAAAGGATATCAGACCTAAGGTAAATGATAATTTCACAATCTCATTATTATCCAAGATTGTTTATACATAAGTATTTACTGGGGTATATTTATCATCCATGTCCATGTTTCTTAAAAAAATTTCCCATAATATATTTAATATTATTATACAAATTTTTAGGTCATTTTTACCCTTATTTGAATTTTTATTAAATGGAATGAAAGTAATATTTGGTCATTTTCAATATGAGGTACGTTTTGATTTATACAAAAAAAGTACAGGAAATATGTTTTCTTTTAACTTATATAACAAGACTGGATTTTAAATTTTTCATAAATCCTTATTTATATGATGCTTCCTTTCAGTATTTCAATGTTATTTTCAATGAAATTATTTTATTTTAAAACTTCATTGAATTATGAGTAAAGGAAACGTTTTTGAGGAATAAAGGATGTTTTCCTAAAGAATTAATTTTAAGTGTCATATCAAAATTATTTTCCATTTCATATGGAATTATTTAATAGGGTTATGTTTCAAGTATACTATCCCTATTATTCCTATGGTTTTATTATGTTTATGATGAAATGGTATTTATGAAATTCTTTTTTTAAATGTATTATTCTATGATGGGATGTTGAAAAAACCCATTTTATTCCTTAGGTTATGCTATGATGAATGATTTATGTTTTTTATAGAATACATAAGAACGATTTCATTATGAGATGGGTGGGACCTATATCTCCTTCCAATACATTGGGTAAATATTTATATCTCATGAGATATGAAGAGATGTAAAAATAAATGATATTGGTTTAGTAATACAGGGTTATAATGGTAAATGATATCAGTTTAGTAATACATGGTTGGAATGAGAAATGATCTCAGTTTAGTAATACAGGGCTGGAACAGGAAGTAAAAATATTTTAGTAATACAGGGCTAGAATAGGGATTGAATTCAGTTTAGTAAAAGACTTTTTCCACTATGATGGTCTTGTTAATGAGCCTTGGATAATATGGAAATGATTTTCTATGCTTATGTGTTTTCCAAAATTTGATGTTTAATTCTAATTCTATTGTATCATTTTTGATGTTTCTTTATGATTTATTCCTTATAAACTACCAAGATTTATTTAACGACTCATGATTTTTTTATATTTTATACATGGTATTATTTTCAAAAGTTATGTTCTAGTTTTGAAATTCTTATGTTCATATTTTGTTTGATATTTTCCTTGTTTACCCTTAATGAGAATCTAAACTCACCCTTTATTATGTTTTATTTTCCCTAGGAAATAAATAAGGGTTTTAGGTCGAAAACTAAAGGGGAATATCATATGAGATATATTGAAGATCTTTCACCAAATTAGTATAATGTGTTCCAAGTTTCCAAAGGCACTAAACTAATACGGTCTTTGGGTGTCTGTTTTAGTAATGTATTAAGTATTTCTAAAAATTTTATTTAATTTCCATTTATGTCAGGTTTGGTTGTTTACAGTTGGTATCAGAGTGAAGTCTTAGTCAACCTTTGTAAACTAGGATGCGAAAACATTATCGAGATCCCTAGATATATTTCAAAGGATATATCTAGGGATTTCGTAAGGATAATTCTAACTGTTGGTTACGATCCTAGAATTTGGTAACAATGATGAATAACCTAGTATTAAACCTAATGTGTCAGATATTGAATTATTATAAGTAATTTCCCTTAATTTTGTGTTTTTCATCTATGACAAGTATTTCCCACACTTTTCTTTTTGGTCTTAGTCAATATCCATAACTAGATAGAACATAGTTAACATTTAATGATTTAGATGTGGAAATCATGAGAATTATATGTCTTAAGTGAAAATATCATGAAGAGAATCAATAATTTGGTATGAATATTGGTTATACAAAATAGGATAAAGAGACTGCAAATGACATGTGAAAGGTATGTGATGATATGACCATATTGTTTAACTTTAACACAAGAAGCATGATTATATTAAGTTAGAGGAACCTTAATACATGATTAAAATTTCATTTTAGTAGAATTTGTAAAATAATGAAGCCTGAGTAATGTGTTAAGAATAAATTTGGACGATTGTAGTGTATATGATTTGGAATGCAAGGATTATGTATAAGTATTTTCTGTATAAGTTTTTCATTAAGGATTGAAAAGGATATGTTGAATGGTGATAAAGAATCCGAAAAGTGATTTAATAGAAAGGTAATAATTTGACTAAGGGAAGGTAACCCCAAGTGTGTTCAAGATATGGAGAAAATTGTGTTTATATAGGATAAAAGTATGTTGGATATGATTAATTGAGCGATACTAATTAAATATTTTTTGACATGAGGGTTATGCTATCTGGAATGAAGTTTACAAATTTTTGGACTAAAGGAATATATCCAATAAGATTTGAAATAGAGAAACATCTATGTTTTCAATAAGGATATATGGTAATTTAGGTTATTACCATTACTCCAGAGAATATATAATGAATATGTTCAAATGTTTGGAATGTGACTAACAAGAGATACCTTATGATATATTGGGGATACTTTTTAAGTCGAGATAGTGCACCTATTTATAAAGATTTTGATATTTTTCTTTTAAAAGGATTGTACGATTATAAATTTATAGAAATTTTAAGTTAAAATTTGGAAGAATTTTGTTATAATAAAGTATTATCTCACCGTAGGTGGAGTTATGCATATTTGATAACTTTTTCTATCCTTTTTGGTGTGATAAATACAGATGGAATAAACTATCATTCTATTTATTGATTATATGATATACTAACACTTTAGGAATGAAAAATTAAAATTAATTTATTTGAATAAGAGTTGAATTGAAAATTGTTCAAGGCCTGACCAATAGTGAGATTTTAGTAAAATCAATTAAGTATGTCTTCTCATGAAAATTCTTCAATATTAAGAAAATGGGTCATGATGTAAAACAATGTCCTATTATCATCTTTTTTAGGATATCAATTACCTCTTTCATGCTTCTTTAGTTTATGTTTTTTTGATTGTTAACATTCTATGTATCACCTACTTTCATATGAATAGTGATCTTTATCAATCTCTATGATTATTTACATTTTTTTCCTTTATGCCCAAATCTTCACATATGTTCGCCTACGTAGAGACATAGTCATGATTTACTTTGGGAAACTGTTATTTTGCAAATATCTCATTTTAAAAAGAAGTTTTAGTCTCTATTTTTATGATGTGGGTTTCTTTGAATGAAAAATTCGATTATTAATCCTTTCATAACCCAGATGAATTTTGATGGTGAAATTTATTTTAAGGGTGTAGAATGTAACACCTCGATACTTTTTTGAGATAATTTTTTTAATTTATTTTATGTATTGTGTTGTAGGATACACCAAGACAATATCTAACTACACACAAAACTATATTAGCTTTCAATACATGCAAAACTATTCTTGTCTTGTCCTACACACAATTTCAAGTGCTTTTGATAGATTTTGTTTCATGAAAAACCACGTTTAAGCGAACAACTAAATATTATTATGTTACCTTATAGCCTTGGAATTATAATAGAAAGTATGAAAAATATTTACTAAATTATAAAAATATTCATTAAAAATGTATATATAATTAATTCTTTATTGACAAATTAATTATAAATGAAAATAAAACCCTTTTAAAATGGAAATGTTTTTTTTATGAAAAACAATTTAAATTCATATAAGTGAGTTTATGAAATAATAGAATCACTATTTATGGATTTTATTTTTGAAAAATATATATAATATATTAAATATAATATTTTAAATTCCTCTTATATGTTTTCTAGTCATGATATAAGAACAAATTAAATTAATCGGATAAAAGAAACATTTTTCAAAAAATGCATTTTTTCCTCCTTTTGATGTCGCACCCATTTTAAATCAGGGTTTTAACACCTTTTTATATTATATTATACAAAATAAACTTATTATGAAGAATTTGGATATAAAAATTAACTTTGGATGAATTTTTTATATTTTTCTGATAAGTTTCATGTTTTGATGAATAATAAAAATATAGAAACTTTTAATTAATTTTTTTTATAGAAATAATTTATATTTTTAGGTTACAATATTTAATGGATTTAAATATAAATATATTATATTTTTAATATTTAATATAAATTTTATCATTTTCATTAATTTTATTTTGAATTTTGATGTAAAATCATTTCAATCTTTTGCAAGGTTTTAACTTTTAAAAATCGTTTTCTCATTTAGACAAATGATTTTATTTTTCAATGAATTATTATAAATTCTATGTTTCTAATTTTTAAAAATTTATGTCCAAAATTAGAATAATTGGGTCCAAATTATGTAAATATGGTTCTTTTATTTTTTGGGCGTTTGAATAGTTACTTTAGTAATTTTTTATTTACCACGGTAAAACGGGATATCATGTAATTAATAATAAAGATAATATTATAAAATTACCATAACACTTATATTAATATCATTGGATGAGTTTGTTTCAATGTAAATCACCATTAGGTCTAAATTTTATCCTTTGGAAGTAACTTGGATGAGATTAATGCATTTAATATATTTTATTTAAAGAAATGTTAAAAATGTCTTACTGAAATTTTAATAACTATATAAATTTTAATATATGGTTATACAAAATATAAATTATACTATATATATTTATTTTAAATATAAATGTTTTTTCTTTATAATGGTGTTTTATTTTTAATTTTTAGGAAATAAATAATTACTTTAAAGGCTTATACATTAACGATGTAGAAACTATTTAATTGATGAAAAATCAATAAAATAATTTTTATTAAAATGATAATAATGATTAAAAAGACAAAAAAACTGAAAAAATATTATTTTTAAAGTATATATTTCCCATAATCATCCAAGGGTCTATTTATTTATCATTTAAAGATATATAGAAAAGATTACGACACTTATAATATTTTATTTAAAGTGATGTTAAAGTTGTCACATTCATGTTTTAATACCTATAACATGTTTAATTTTGGATTTTAAATAAGTTATATTCAACTATAAGTATTATTGTGAAATATAGAGGATTTATCTTCATCATGTTATTTTATTTTTAGTTCCTATTCGATAAATAATTATATAAAATAACTACACAAAATTGATGTAGTGATTCCTTTATTAATAGAAATATCAAATTAATGTTAATAAAAATAAGGAAATAAAAATAATTTTAGTTAATTAATATATAATATTAATTTTATATATGACCTTAAACCCTTATAAATTTAATAAATTTTTCTAGGATAACATCTTATCTTGATATTTTTAAAAATCCGTGAAATGAATATTGTAAAAATTGACACTATTGATGTTTTGTCAAAATAATGTTTTATTCGATTATTTAAAAAGAACAATACATTTTAAAAAATATAAAATAATTATTATATGGTCTAAAATTTTATAAATTGTTAATTTATGGACTAATTGACATCAAATGAGAAACAATGTCGCTATTTTAATATTGAATAATTTATTAAAATAGTTACAATTAAAATAGAATAATTAAGGGTTGATTAAAATAATAAGGTCCAAATTGATATAAAAACTTTTATAAAATTTATTGGTTGATGATATTACAATGTTACCTCATATATTATTATAAAATATAATTTTTTTAGGTTTTTAGATGTGGTTTGATTTTACTATGAATTTATATTTATGGAGATTCAAAAAGTTCCCCTTACCTCAATTATAAAAGGGAACCTCATACCCCACTTATTAACTTCACATTGAGACATAAATATCAGTTATCCTCTAACAATTTACCATTTAAAATTCCTTATTCAAATTTTATAGGTTCTATTATTTTCAAAAAAACCAATTGTAGTGCCTTTAAGAGGATATCTAGGGGGAGATCGTTGAAGAAGAGGTAATATCATCTACTCATTATTTGAAATTTATTTATCATTATGCATCATTTTCCTAAGTTTTTTACATTTTAATGTAATAAATATAGCATCAACAAAATTCTAAGATATTATTATAATTATGGAACAACCATATTTCACTTTTTATCCATCCTATGAAAAATGAAATTACCACGTGCGAGTATGTAAAGCTAACCGTCTCCACGTCGTGGTGTTATCTATTTTTCACCAACACCTTACATGGATGGGTATAATGGTGGAAATAATAACTAAATATGATTATTATAACACGATATTGGTTATTTAACAAAATATATACCATCCAATTTCATACCATTTCAAAATTATGATTATTATATCATTGCTCGTCTATACGTACGACCTACCATCTCCACGATGTGATGCGATTCATTTCACATGATATCCATTAAAGTATGATTACATAAATGTATAGAATGAATAAATATGATATATTTTATTAATTTAATTTTTTTAAATGATATAACTATAACCTAATAACTATAACTGGAACTTATTTGAAAAGAAATTCATAAGAAAATGAAGTAGTTAATACCCAAATAACAAGTAATAATATTATCATACATGATATCATAAAAATGAATTAATTAAATCATTTTATAGGATATTCAGAAACATACAAAAGATATTATATTTAAGGTAAGAGATAATTTCACAATCTCATTATTATCCAAGATTGTTTATAAGTAAGTATTTACTATGGTGTATTTATCATCCATGTCCATGTTTCTTAAAATTATTTTCCAGAATATCTTTACTATTATTCTACAACTGTTTAAATAAATTTTTACCTATTGGTGAATTTTTCTTAATCAGTATGAAATTAATCTTTTTTCATTTCTGATACAATTTAATTTTTTACTTATCTAACAAAATTATGAGAAGAATGTTTTATTTTAACTTCTACAACATGAAGATATTTTTATGTTTTCATAAAAACTTATTTTCATGAATCTTACTTTATAAGATTTAAAGGTTATTTTTAGATAAATTATTTTTTTTAAAATTTCATGGAATTTTTATAAAAGAATTTTTTTTGAATAAGAAAGGATATTTTCATCAAGAATTAATTTCAAGTGTTATATCAAAATTACATTTGATTTAAGATGAAATTATTTAATAGGATTATGCTTCAAAAATACTATCTTCATTATTCCTATTGTTTGATTATTTTTATGATGGATTTATATTTATGAAATTCATTTGTCTTACTTGGATTATTCTATGATGGGCTATTTAATAAACCCATTTAATTCTTAGGGTTATGATATGATGAATGATTTATGTTTTTTTTGGCACACGTAAGAATGATTTCATTATGAGATGAGTGAGACCTATATCTGCCTCAAATGTATTGGGTAAATATTTAAATCTAATGAGATAGATAGGTCTAGAATGGGAAATGATCCCAATTCAGTAATACATGGCTGGAATGAGAATTGATCTCAGTTTAGTAATACATGGATTGAATGAGAATTGATCTCAGTTTAGTAATATAGGGATAGAATGAGAAATAGTCATTGATCAGTAATACAAGACTAGAACATGAAGTAAAACTAGTTCAGTAATACATGGCTTGAATGATGAGTGAACTCGGTTTAGTAAAAGAATTTGTCCACTATGATGCTCTTGTTAATGAGCCTAGGATAATATGAAAATGATTTTCTATTCTTATGTGTTTTCCATAACTCCATGTTTCATTCCAATGATATTTTATAATTTCTCATGTTTCTTTATGATTTATGTGTTATGAACTACCAATATTTATTTCATGACTCAAGATTTTGATATATTTTATACATGGTTTTATTTTCAAAAAGTTATTTTCATTTTTTACATTTTTATGTTCATATTTTGTTTGATATTTTCCTTGTTTAACCTTACTGAGAATCTAATCTCACCCTTTCATATGTTTTCTCCTTCCCAGGATATAAAGAATGGTTTTAGGTAAAAAAATAAAATATAAGATCTTATGGTAGATGCTGAATATATTTCACTAAATTAGAATAATGTGTTCTAAGTTTCCAATGGCACTAATCTAATACCGTCTTTCGGTGTTGCTTTGAGTAATGTATTAAATATTACATAAAATTAATGTAATTTCTATGTATATATGTTTTGGTTCTTTAAAATCATACCTAAGGTCTCGCATGAAAATGTGGAAAGAGTATACTAACACCATTATGAACAAACAATATAACTAACTGACACCTACACAATTCAACCAATACCCCAAAATCACCAAGGCTCACTCACCAAATAACACATCAAATTACAATATGGTAATAATTAGAATAATATAATCATATTTTCCCCATAACCACTTCCCTACTGATTTTCTTCTCTCTTCCAATGATAAGACATACTTTTCTCCCATCTTTTCTATATCCACTAATGACAGAACCAACTATATATCATATCTTGTGACACCAACCACGCATCACATCTCATGAAACCAACAACACATCTCATATCATGTAACTAGGGTAGTGTGGTATCATGAATACATATGAAAAAGCATCATCCTCTCCCCTTACTAATTATGACCCCCAATATATACCTCAAATTTCCACTACTAGTATCACCATAATCTGTTACTGAAATGAGATTAGGGGAGAGGGGATAACCAGATATTTTTATCTTCCCTATCCTAGTTGTTAGAAAAAAACACCTATGTTCTTTAGTAATTGACCATGTTTCCGGAATTAGGTGGGTTGTGTAAGAAAACACAAGAAAATATATATATATAGTAATCTCTCACACCAGTGTAAATAACACCATTGAAATTGTTTTTTTCTTCTCAATAATGGTTTAAAATAAATGTTAATATAAGGGATGTATAATGATTTAAGTGTCCTTATTAATAAAACCAACATTAAAAAACCTTTTAAAACACCAAAAAAATTGGTAAAATACCAAAAAATTGAAAAAATATCACAAAAGAAGCAAGTAGAATCAAAACCCCTTGAAAATACTCACAATTTATTTTTATAAATATACATCTAAATGAAACTAAATCTCCAAATTATTCATAACTGTAAAATAGTCTACAAATAAATATTTAAGGTTTTTAAGGTATTTTTATGTATACAGAGAAACAAAATAAAAAACCTACAAAATAGCATGTTATTAATTTAAAAATACCACATATTTTCTTAAAAGTATAATTATTGTAATGAAACTAAAAATTTCAAATTATGTTGTTGTTAAAGTCATAATTATATTATAAATGAATTATTAAACATAATTCCCAAATTAATAATTTCATTTATGATGATGAAACCATGTTTATAAAGTAAAATTTTTTAAATAAAAATACTAGATATGTACGAAAAAACAAGTATTCACTAATATAAAAGTTATCTACATGCAATTTCACATATTCATTTTTTTTGGTTCCACTATTGAAAAGTGAGACCTATTGAACTCAATCCATGATCAATTTTAATTTTAAATATTAATTGTAAAAATGTATCTAAAATGAGAATAATAAAATTAAAGAGGTAAAAGAATAGAATAAAATTTACTTCTTTAAAAACTTGACAAATCTTATTTGAATACCAACTAATAAAGAGTATAAACAATATGATTTACATTCATTTAAAAAAAATATGTATAACATCTAATGTCTACTAAAATATAAAAATTGTAGAATTAATAATAGTACAATTAATAGTGGTTTATAATTATATGTGTTATTACGAGTAAAGTAATGGAAAAAACCAATATCTAATTATTGTGTTTTTTAATATTTTAGATATATGTTCAATTATGGAAATTTGGGACAATTGTTGAAATGTATTTTGGATCAATAAAAATATAAAAAATGTGATATCATATTGTATGAAAGGAGTGTGGAGATAACCGATTTGAAAATTAATTAATTAAATTAATATAACATAAGTTTAATTAAATAAATTTAATTAATAATTGAATTTACTTAAATGGAAAACAACTGTTACATGAGTATAGTGCGATCCTCACCCTTTACAATATCCATGAAGTTAGTTTTAAATATATTTGATATATAATCACTTCCACATATATCAACACTCATAAAAAATTATAATAATTATCTAATATATAAAAAACACATGTTAACTTGGTTACCCTATCAACATCCTAAGGAGTATCATAAGGTCCTAAAAACTAAAATATTCCTTCACTTTTCACGGATTTCTTCGATGTGAAATTCACCTATATAAGGCATGTGTAAGAAAATATTATAAGTAATTATGAATTTAATGATAAATACAAAAAATGAAAAACAACACATACCTCATATGTCATATGATGACAAAGATTATATTTACAAAGTAAAAAATGACCAATAATTTGTCCAACAATGGACACCTCCTTAGTAGGCAGTGTAACTAGAGCAGTTGGATCAATTATATCATTTACTACTACTCTTACCTAACCTGATTGCATAAGTTGAATATGTATATAATCCCTTAGATAATGAACAATTACACAATATATAATATGTACATGGGGATCCCTATCACGCAACTCACAATACATGGTCAAGTCTAAATGAGGATAGAGAAGATCTAGGTAAGAATGTTGCGTAATCTTTGTAGGTTGCATCTATCTCATCACTTCTATAAGCATAACTACTATAGCTGATTTAATTCCATCATACATTTACTCATTCAAGCTTCACATCTAAGGATTTAAAGTATTTATTTCTCCAATATATTATTCCCTCATCAATGTCGAACAATTGGTATTTCCCAAAAAAATCCAAAACTAATACCCTTCTTATACCCTCTAAAATGACCTGAGTGTTCTAGTTTCCTAAATCGTTATTTAGAATATCCATCATACCCCCAGGGATAAAGGTCCCCTAAGTCATTTTCTCCTGAAGGGTGTCCAAAAATAATATTTTTAAATGTTATATTAGTGAGATAAATTTATAAAATAGAAATATTACAAAAAATTATCAATTAACTACTTACAATCTTATCAGTTACTTGATTTGTTGGATCAGTAATATATTTACATTATTCATTATCACCCTTTACAATTTTTATAACAAGGGGGAAGATATATACGGTTGTGTGGAATCTCTTTAGTGTCCCTACTTGACTAGGATCTTAATCCACTAAATTTTTCAGTAATCATTTAGTCTTATAATAAAGGATACCCTCTGCGTGACAATGTATGAGGGTATACATTCCAAGATTGTATATATTGTTGAGTTATCCTAGAGTCATATTATATAATAAAAAATAAATAAGTTATCAAGTAATTAAAATTAAATAAAAAAAATTATAAAAAATAAAATACCAAAAAGGATTCCTCCCACAAAATGGATACAAACTTCATCCATATATCTGTATTAATAAACACATAATTAAGTCATGGATCTTTATTTTTTTACTTACAATAATATAAAATGAAGTAATATTTGACTTAAAATCTATATATCTAACTTTTACAAAGTATATTCTCTTTTTATTAATTACTTTCATCTCTTGAAAGTTAAATGTCATCTATAATTGAATAGATAATATATTAAGAAATGTATAATATTTAAACCATTGGAAAAATAATTGAATAAGTTCATATATTTTACCATTATATATTCCTATAATAGATATTTCACTAAATGATCGATTCTTCTCCAATCAGGTAATGGAATACTTTACTTACAAAGACACTATATATCTAAGTATGTAGGCTTGTTGGGTGGTCATTATCATTAAAGTTTATTATCAACCTATGCTATCTATGTGTGAGTGAAAGTTTAAGTAAATGTGTAATCCCATGACTACCATATTTAGGTACTATTATCTCTAGAAAATCATAAGAGTTACACAGAATTTTTATAAATATAAGTTTAATTTATTTAAATAATTTAATTACTATAGATACAATTATTCGAAAAAACACAAAAATAGACTCCCCTACCTCTGTTCCTCTCATTTAGAAAGATGTATACTACTTAAATAAAAGTATATTTACCTATATTTGATTAAAATTAAATAATTATAAAAGGAAAAAATTGATTTTTCATAATAGGAAATAAAAAATTCAATGTTATCCTCATCAACCAAAAAAATATGTCACTAAAACTAGTGAATATAAAAATTAATAACAAAAAAAAAACAAAAATAATTATCATCCATAAATTTTTAATTTTTGTACATATTTTTGATTTGAAATAAATTGTTTTTATAATTAAAAATTTAATTGTTCAGAATATGAAGAAAATTATAAATATTTTATTGAATAAAAGAATATACGGGAAAATAAGGAATATAAAGAAAATAATCATAGCAAAACGATGAAGGAAAAAATTTCAACCAAAAAATGGATATCTGAATCTTATGAAAATAAAAAATATTTAAAAATTGGTAGTAATGTTGAACATCTATATATTAAACTATTAAATTTCAAAAAAATAATGTTTTTAACTTTATCGGTTTCACAAATAAATAGATATATAACTAATTAATTAAGAGAGTAATGGATTATTTTCCCATATCCCTTCCATATGACCATTTCGTGTTTCATGAAAAATTTACATATCACATTTATTTTTCATCATTGGGTAATCATGTAATAGATGAATAAATTTCATACATGTCTTCAACATCATAAATAATCTCATCACTTAAATGAATTTTTCCCTTGTAAAACAATGTACCACTGATCATTTGATGGGTAAAAACATAACATATTTGTTTTTCATGTGTTTCCATGATAAATTATTCCACCATATAACTAAATATTCTCAAATCAACATGTATAAATTCATACTCATCATCTTTCACACCACTTTTACTATCAACCTAGTTACACTTAAATAGTGGTACTTAAAATTAAGTATAACCAATCTCACATATATCCTAAATAACTCCAAAATATGATGTTGATGCATATATTGGGTTTTTTTTTCTTCGGGACTTGAAAAATGTAGTTCTTAACCAACAACCATTAATTCAACATTTTTAACAGCACTCTTATCATTCCGTTTTTATGTAAAATGAAAAACTATTATTATCAATACTAAACCACACGATCACATTAACACTTGATCCCCCTTATAACCATTTCAATTTTTATATTGTGGACAATTCAATGTTTTTTTCTCCTTAAACCATGAAACAAATGTTTTTTTATCTTCATTATATTGTAATGGAGGGTTCCCTAAATCCAACTTAAACAATACATTTGATTACTATATCATGTATATAGTTATTTATGCATGAAGTATAATTACAATAATAGCATTTATATTTCTAAGTACACTATTTATATGGTCATTTACATAAACTATTTTTCATATCAAAAGATTATAGTAGTTCCTAGGCTAAAATGAGAACTTCCAGATACCATGACATTATTCTTAAATATATGCTATATGGTCTAGATACATCATAATGACCAAACACAGATGATGTATGACTATAATATTTTTGGGGGAATCATAAGTATTGAGACTTATTCTCATGAAGTTTAAATTTGGTGATCTTGGGTACATGAGATAAGGAGGACTGGCTTACTATTTCATGACCTAACCCAACGGGGCTTCAGTCACAACTATCCCAAGCCCACCTCTGTAGGTTAGGGGATGACGAAAAGCACCAAAAGGAATAGATAATATGGGAGGCCTTTTCCAAAGTACCTATACGCACACACACAACCGTCTCCATCCATAAGTTTAGATGAATAATAATAAAGGATGCATCATATAAAGAATAAATCATACATGTGAAAACTCTAGAGAATAAAAAAGTACGACAACTTAATCTGAAAAAGTAAGAAGGGAAAATACTTTACAAACCAGAAATATGTCCCAACCTAAAAATAACTAGAATGTAAATATTGATAGAGCCTATATTTGAATATCCAAGATCCGACCAATGTATGTGGTTGAATGCACTAGGGTATTTTTATGTTCCTCTATAATCACCATCGACCTGCCTGTCATCTATATAATACACAACACATGTGGGAAAAGCCCATGCATGGGTGAGTATATACATACCCAGTAGGATGACCTGAGAGCTAAAGGGGGAGCAATAAGAGACACAATACACATAGACAACTCAACCCATATAAAGAGAGTAATGAAATAAAACAACAAGGATACACATATGTTTTTATAATAGAAACCCAGATTAGAGAGAAATGGGATATCCATCTCACATATTAACTAAGGAGAAGATTCTTCCATCAGTTCCAAAAGTTCTATTAATGATGCCCAACATCGTGCCCTTCTGTATGAAGAAACATCAAAGTCGATCCACACCTCACCACTATGACACATAGTTGAGGGGACATAATTTATTGGAAGATTACCTGGGCCCTCATACAATAGGAAGGGTTCCACTCAAGAGATAGATGACCCATACCCTGATTCTATAGGAGGGTTCCACCCTAATAGTCGATAGAGGACAGATGACCTATCCCAATAATAGGGTGCCATTATGATAGTCGATAAAGGACCCATAACCTATACCAGAAAAAGAGTGACACTCTGGTAGTTGGGAGAGGACTCGTGCTCTATCCCAATAGAGGGGTTCCACTTTAATAATCAATAAAAGACCCATTCCCGGTCCTATAATGAGGGTTCCACTCTGATAGTTAATATAGGACCCATACCCACACTCCACACAAGGGTGTCACTCTAATGGATGAGTACCCATTACATAACTACAAATAATAGTGCCACAATAATGGTAGATTACCCATGCCCTAAATCCAAAAATGGGTGACCCTTAAATGGTTAAGGACCCATGCCTTGACTACACATGATGGTTTCACTCTAATAGTCGATGACCCTGTTGGGTCACTTTCATCATCAAACGTCACCTAAAGAATAATCATATCCATAAAATCTTACATCATATATCAAAAGTAACTCAGAATTTTACCATTAAATTTTATCTAGAAAAAAACCTCGGATATGTTACTCACATGTACAAATCTAAGTCCAAATAAAGGAGATACGAGAGGTAGAGTTTTTCTTAAGAAAGAGGGTACACCATGTGTTAAGGGACCCACACAGTGCCTGGTCCCACCATAATACGTGGATATTTCCTCACCAATACATTTATTTCCTTTCATGCAGATGTACACGACATGTACGAGTCTCACATAACATGTTTTTTCCACCTGGGGCCCCACTAATATACTCTTGGACATGTCATGTAATCTTCCTAATTCCTATGTACTCTGACACATGGTGTGTCCTACCATATAGGGCCCTTCCTGTGTTCTTCTATCACATGACCTATCTGTATAGGGAATGTCACACGACATGTGGCCTAGCCACACAATGTGTCATCCATAATTTTTCCAAAACCCTAGTGCTGCATCCAGAGGGGTACTACAAAACTTGTGTTTATCAGCCTATATGTATTGTAGTCTGGTATTTTTTAGAAATTTATATATGCTATAAAAGTTCTAGAACCACTCTCACCATGATGAATACCACTATTTGACCACCAAAAATCAATGGTAATCACATCTGGATATTATTTTTGATCGTCCGTTGCCCATAAAATAGAATCTGTCTCTCCCGTATGAAGCCTTCATGCACTACCACATCTCTGTCCATCACTCATTACCTCACTGAATTCCCAATCCATGATAGAATCCCCAACATACCACAATCTATATGAATCCATCCCTAATTCATCAATCCATTTATCGCACATGAATCTATCATGAATCTGTCGTTTCAATCATGCTCATACCCACCCAACAATGTCGAACCATGGCCCCATTGGAAAAAGATGGAAAATGAAAATGATTATTGGGAGAAAAGCTCAAGAACAATGTTTCAATAATAATTTATCAAGTAATCTTGGAAAATGAATAAAAATCAAGGATAAATTAGGTGAGAAATCATGGAATAATGGGGTAAATCGATACATGGGTGCATGAAAAGGATAGAAACGAATGTAGATAAAGGAAAAGGAATTGACCATGGTCAGTCTTCTTATCATAAGGAGAAAAATCTACATATAATGAGTTGTAACTTGATTAAATCAATTTTTGATGAATAATGTGCTTTCCAATAAAGGACGATGATTCGTTGCATTCATTGTACATCAATTCATCTGGATCTAGAGGATCATCATCTTCCAGTGTCAATCCACTAATGAAGAACATGGATTTATCCTCTTAAATATCATAGGGTTATGAATATAACCCTATATTTTTTCTATAATAGAATATTTATAGATTGAATTATGTTTTTGTGTCATCTAATGAATTAATTAAATTAATTAATTAATCCACTAAATGCACCCACCGACGATCACTTTATCTGAATATCTCATGCCGACCTACTTTTGGTCACACCTAGGATAATCTTAAGGTTTCAGATTCAAACATGGTCTTATATTTCTAATATGAGACTCCATTTAATATTTATCCCATTATTTATGAAAAACCATGCACGTATGATATAAAATATATTTTATATTTTCATAAAATTAATTTCAGGTACACCAGGCCTCAGAATCACGTGGCATCTCAGCTCATGACTCCGAAAATATTCATATATATATTTCAAGACTTTTAAGGAAAAAAATATCTCTACATTATTACCTCATTCAAGATTTTCATCACTTAAAATAAAAAACCAAACAAAAATACGGGGATACCGATCCCGCATTTCTCTCTCCCCCTCTTAGGAGGTCTTCTACAAGATTTTGTGCTTCTACAACACATGAACCAAGGGGATGGTATGTCTATACAGGGTCTTATCTTATATATAATCAATCACCCATGGGTTTTTTGTGAAAGTGACTCTATCCTCGATGTCCATCACTCCTTAGTTAGTGACGTGGATTGGGTCATTCACATATATCGTCAAATGTGACACATGGATGATTTTGTATACTGGATCCAAATGTGGGGGTATATAGAGATGGTAGGAAACCTCACCAACCCTCTATAAGAGATCAAATGTCATGATGAACCTTGGGGATAACTTTTTTCCCCATTCAAACATCCACAATTCTCATCGTGGGGAGAATATCAGGAAAATTTGGTCTCCCAGATCAAACTCCAAGGGCCTATGATGTCATTATTCATAAGATTTATTCCTACTCGGAGATGTCATCATCCTCTCATAGATCACCTAGACCTTCTCTATCACAACCTACTCCATCACTGGCTCAACAAGAGATGCCTTACCAATCTCAATCTAGCATAAGGGTGTAATCATCCTTATCAGGATCGTGAGTTACTCATAAAAGGCTCTCCATAATTGTGATGCAAACTATAAATCATGGTTAGAGATAATAGTTGAGGGAACCCCATGAATTCAAACAATCTCTCAAATATATAACTACCCAAAACATTCCAATAAACTCTCCTCCCTAATAACAAGGAAGTGAACTAAATTTTTATGTCCATCAAATATCACCCAAAGTGGTATCAAGAAATCTCTCCATCTGTGGAATACCTATCAAAAATCCTAGTGATATGTTGTCCCATTTCCACTATAGGATATCAAGATGTTGAAAAAAATCTATTTGAACTTGGTTCTTTGCCTTTACCTTTTGACACATGAGGCACTGAGAGATGAACTCGACCATACACCATCTCAAGCTTGCCCACCAAAACTACTAATGAAGGTCTTTTTTTACTTCTCCCACACTAGGATTCATAAACAAAGGATATTTGTGAAACTCTCTCATCACCTCCTCCCATATAATGACTAAGAACACGATTCATCCTGAGAAAAGGATGATGTGATTTTTTCCTTCAAAAAATCCATCTGGAGAGTCTCCTGAGTATATAAAATATCGTAAGACCTCAATGTTTATGTATCCCAACTATAAATATATCATATGATGGAATAGTGGAGGATTCAACACTATCAATTGAATAAAATATGAACCCTACTCCTCAACCAGGGTTAGCTACAAGAAAGTCAATTGCTCTGATGCCTCATGCACCAAACAATACTGATAATTCTTGATAAGGAAATCTTCCACCAAATTTCCGTTCCTAGGATTATCAAATATCTCAAAGTCATAGAACTATAGGAAATCCAACCAGAACCTCAATATTAGGTTCAATTATCTCTATGTGAATAAATAACTGAGACTTTGATGGTCTGAGAAAACAAAAATGTGCTATCTAAGAAGATAGTGCCTTGGAATCCTCAGAGTGAATGCTATCACTACCAAATACAGGTCATTAGTGGCGTAGTTACGGTCATGGGGACTCAAATGAATTGAACCATATGTGATAACTTCAGATCTCTATATCAACGCGTATCTGATTCAAGCTCCATAGACATCACAATATACTACGTACTCCAGACCGTCCTATCGTAGTCTCAAAATAAGAGCACTATTCAGTTTTATCATCAACTCAAGGCTCTATGGAACTATTTAGTCCAGATAAATGAATCTTCCTTCCATGTTATAGTGGTTAAAGGGGCTAAAATCTTGGATAAATCAGTGATGATTTTCTCCTTAAACCAAGAAACAAATGTTTTTTATGTTTATTCTGTTGTAATAGTGGGTTCTCTAGGCCCAACATAAACTTGAATTTTCGATTACCATATCATGTATATTGTGAGTTATGAATGACATATAATTACCATAATAGTTTAGATATTTCTAATTCCACTATTTGTATGGAAATATGCATAGATTAGTTATCATATCAACAGTTTATAGTTGTTACCAAGATTTAATGAGAACCTCCAGATACCATGAAATTAATCTTAAATATATGGTTTGTGGTCTCGATACATAATAATGACTAGACAAAGATAATGTATGACTATCAGGTACTGGGGGATCATAAGCATTGATACTTCTTCTTTTTAATTTCACACATGGTGATCTGGAGTACATGAGATAATGAAAACTGACCTACTATGTCATGACCTGACCTAATAGGATGCGAGCTATAACTACCCTACCTCCATAGTCCAGAGGTTAGAGAAACATGCTGAAAGTCATTAGTAATATGGGAGTACTTTTCCTAAGTACCTTTATGCACACACACACCCATCTCCATGCATAAGTGAATAATAATAATAATAAGAGATACATCATGTAAAGAATTAACCATGTATGTGTAACCTCTAGAGAATACAATATTACGAAAACGTAATCTAAAAAAGTAAAAATGGAAAATACACACCCAAAAAAATAGATATCCCAACCTGAAAATAATTGGAAATTAAATGTTGAGAGATCTTGTCTCCAAATCTTCAAGATCTGACCACCATACGTAGTGAAATGCACTAGGGTATCCATGTGCTCATCTGTAATCACCACTGACCTATCTGTTGTCTAAATAAGACACAACACATGTAGAAAATGTCTATGCAGGGTTGAGTATATACATACCTACTAGGATTCCCTAAAATCTAAAGGGGGAATAGTAAGAGAGACAATAGGAATAGATAGCTCAACTCAGAGCAAGGGAGTAATGAAATCCAATAAAAAGGATACACGTATATGGTAAGAATAAAAAACCAGAATAGAGAGAAATGATATCTCTATATCACATACCAGACTAGGAGAATATTATACCATTTGTTCCAAAAGGTCCATCAACAATGCCCAGCATCTCGCACGTCTGTATGAAGAAACATCCAAGTCAATCCACCCCTCGACACTATGACACACAATCAAGGGGACATAATCTCTTGGTATATGACCCATCCCTAGGTACATCAGAAGAGTTATAATCAATAGATAGATGACCCATACCCTGATTCTATTAGAGGGTTCCACCATGATAGTTGATAGAATACCCATGCCTTATCACAACCAGAGTGTTCCACTCCGATAATCGATAGATGAACCTTGAACAATTCTAGTAGGAGAGTGACACTGTGATATTTGATCAATAACTCATTCCCTATCCTAATAGGAGGGTGCCACTATGATAGTTTATAGAGGACCCATGCCATGTCCAACCACGAGGGTTCCACTCTAATAGTCGATAGAGGACCCATGCATTGACTCCACTAGAGGGTTATACTCTAATGGTTGAGGAACCATAACCTAAATCTATATAAGGGTTCCACTCAAATGTTAAAGGACGCATTTCCTAACTCTACAAGTGGGTAGTGCTCTAATGGTTGAGGGCCCATGCCCTAACTCTGTTTAAGGGTACCACTCTAATAGTCGATGACGATGCCCAATTAATATCGTCATCGAGCATATCCTAAAGAATAATCACAGCCATAACATATCACATCATATCTCAAAATCAAATATGAAGGCTACCATTTCATTCCATGTGGAAAAAATATCAGTATAGGTTACTCTGATGCAAAAATAGGTGTCCAAACAAATGAGATACAAGAGGTATAAGTTTCCTAAAAAAGGAGGGTACATAGTGTGTAAGGGGAACCACATGGTGTGTGGTCTGACCCTACTTCCTAGCAATGTTCTCTCTAACACATGGATCACTAGACATGTAGACATAAATGACATGTATGAGTCCCACACATTGTGTCTCGGCCAACTGGGGGCCTGCTAGTGTGCTTTTGGACATGTTGTGTAATCTTACCAATGCCTGTGTACGTCAATAAATGGTGTGTACTACTGAATGAGGTCCTACCAATTTTCTTCTATCACTTTACCTCTATTACTAGGGAGGTTCACATATAATGTGGCCTCACCCCATGACATGAGATTCTTAATTTTTATAAAACCCTAGTGTTGCAACCATAGGGGTACCACATGGCATGTGTTCATCTGCCTATATGGCATGTAGTTTGGTATTTTTTAGAAAATTATATATGATATTACTATTAAATATATTCTCTCTCTACCACAAATTTCACTGTTTGACCACAAAAAATTAGTGTTAATCACCTCTGGACATCATTTTCGACCTCCTGTTGGCTGAAAAATGGAATTTGGCTCACCCATATGAACCCGTCAAGCATTGATCTGTCTCTGGTCATCACCCGTCGCCACGCCAAATTCCAAATCCATGGTGAAATCACCCAAATACCACGATATATCTGAATCCATCCCAGATTCATCAATCCATTTGTCACACGTGAATCCACCATGAATTTGGGGGTCTGATCGTCCTTGTATCCACCTAACAATGTCAAAGCATGGCCCTATAATCCAATGACGATGAAAAAAAAGAAAAATTAGGATAAAAGAACAATAAAAAGGGTCAAAAAATTATTAACCAAGTATTCTTGGACAAATAATAAAAATTGGGGATATTTTAGGTGATAAATCATTTCAAAAATAGGTAAAATGAATAAAATAATTGAATTTGATATGTGGGAACCTACAAACATTCAAACAAAACATAGATCAATGAAAAGGAATTGAATATGATCAATATTTTAATCATAATTGGAGTAATTCATAAATGATGAGTTTTACCTTGATTTAGATCGATAGTTTGTAAAGAACGTGCTCTCCAATGAAGGAAGAAGATCTATTGCATTTCTCATGCCTCAATTTTCCTGAATCCAAAGGACTATCAGTGTCCTATTTCAACATGCTAATGAAGAACATGGAATTTTCCTCTCAATGTTCCTAGGGTTAATCATATAACCATATGAATTTTTTCTAATAGCATATTTATAGAGGAAATTTGGTTTTCAAGTTGTTTAATTAATTAATTAATCAATTAAATTAATCCACTGAATGTACCTTCCAATGACCTCTTTATCTTAACATTCCATTTCCAAAAAACTTTATGTCATTCTTAGGGTAAAAACCACATTCTAGATTCAACCACAGTCTCAAATTTTTGATACGATACTCCATTGAAGAGTTATCTCATTATTTATAAAAACCATGCACGTGTGATATAAAATATAAATAATATTTTTATAAAATTAATTTTGGGCACACCAGGACTCATATTCGCATGTCCTCTCATTATATGACTCTGAAAATATTTATGTATTTATTTATATTCTTAAAAGGAAAAAAGATCACTACATTATTCCCTCCTTCAATATTTTCATCCTAAAAAATAAAAAACTATTTTTTTTGGGAATACTGAGTTTTCATTTATCTCTCCAGCTCCAAGGAGGTCTCATGCATGCTCCTATGCTTCCACCACACATGAAACAAGGGGATGGTCTATCCACATAGGGTCCTCTCCTTCCAATCCTCAATATCAACTGAGTTCTCTATAAATGCGGATCCATCCATGATGTCTAGCTCTCCCCATTCAATGATGTGTGTGGGATCATGCACGTATCTTTTCAACTGTGAAACATGGAAGACATTATTCACCTAATACAACATTGGGGGCAAGGTGAGATGTTAGAAAACCTCACCAAACCTCTCTAAGATTTCCAATGGCCTTATGAACCTCAAGGATATATTTTTTCTCTGAGAGAACCTCCAAAATTATTATCATGGAAAGACTCTCATAAAAATGTAGTCTCCCTTATCAAACTCCAAGGGTCTATAACATTTGAATGCATAATATTTCTACCAGTTATGAGCTACCCTCATCCACTTTTAGATCACATGGACCTTCATTATCGTTTCTTTCACCATCTCTGGCCTGACAAGAGATGCCTCACATATCTCAATAGAGCATAAGTGTGACCTTCAGGGTATCTCATAATGTCCCTCAAAATGTTCCATGTTGATATTAGAGTAGTATATATTTTTGTATACAAATTATAATAATGGAAATTTATCCTCCATGCTCCAACTTAAGTATAACATGCAAGCCCATAGCTTATCCTCCAACACCTGGATAGTGCATTCAATCTTCCCATATGTTTCGGGGTGAGAGGTTGTACTCATCCTCATCTGGGTCCTGAATTCATCCTGTAGGCATCACCACAACTGTGATATAAACTATGCATCATGTCTAGAGACAATAGTAAAGGGAACCCCATGAAGGAGGATGATCTCTTGTATATATAACTAACCTGAAATCTCCACCAAAATCTGCTCTCTGATAGAAAGGAAGTGCGCCGAATTTTCATGTTAGTCAACTATCACCTAAGGTGTCATCATGTCCCATTATTGTTCATGTAAGAACTATCAAAATACCTTGGATATGGATTCCCATTTCAACTCTAGGGTATCAAGAGGTTTCCAAAAACCTATAAACACTTGATGCTCAGCCTTTACCTTCTAACACATGAGGCACTGAGAGATGAAATTGACTGCACTCTGTGTTATGCTAGTCCAAAAAAACTATATATGAAGGTCACTTTACATATTCCCCACACTAGTATGCATATCCAAAGGAGATGTGTAAAAATATATCATCACCTCCTCTCACATTGTGAGTAGAACCACCATCCGTCCCTAGAAAAGGATGACTTAATTTCATCCTTCATAAAATACATCAGGTGAATCTCCTAAGGATATATAGTCACATAATACCTCAAATTCAATGTATCCTAATAGGGATTCTCTCATATGGAAGAAGATTTGATGATTCAATATCACAGATTAAAGAAAAGTTGCACCCTCCTCAACCAGGGTTAGCTAGAGGGAAGTCAATGTATCCAACACCTCCAGCACCAAACGAGTATGGGAATTCTTGATATGGGTATCTACTACCACATTTCCATTCCCTAGAGTATAAAATATCTATAATTAATACTCCTTTAGAATATCCAACCATAAAAGCTATCTCAGGTTCATGTCTCTCAGTGTGAAGACATACCTGAGACTATGATGGTCTGAGTAAACAACAAAATTCTCTCCCAGAAGACAGTGTGTCTACATCCTCAGAGAAAAGACTATCAATAGAAACTCCAGGTCATGATTCATATAGTTATTATAAAGGGGGCACAACTTCCTTAACCCATATTTGATAAATTCTTATCTCTATATCAAAATGTAGCTGAGTCAATCCCCATAGGTATCACAATACACTACGTACTCCACAACCTCCTCTGGTAGTCTCAAAATAGGAGCACTCATTAGACTCACCCTAAAATTTTTGAAGGCTCTCTACCACTTCTCAGTCTAGGTAAATAGATTCTCCTTCCATGATAGGGTGGTCAAAGGGGCTTAAATCCTGAATAAGTCTACCAAAAACCTCATTTATTACCCCTCCAAAATAAGAAAACTTTTCACCTCTAACAATCTCCTAGGTGGCACCCAACAAGAACTACATCGATCATCGCCAGGTCCACAAATAATACATGCTCAGAAATGACATTCCCCAGGAAGTTAACCTCATGGATATAGAATTGAAAATTCAATAGGTTACCATAAATAATGTGCTCCTAAAGTAATCCTTGAACAATCCTCAAGTGCTCTGTATATTCCTCTTCTAACATAGAGTATATGAGTATATCGCCAATGAAGACAACAAAAAATTGGTCAATATACGGCTGGAAAATCCTATTCATAAAATTTATAGAAATATTTGGGGAATTCATCACACAAAAACGTATCACCAATAACTCATAGGGTCTATAAAAACATCATAATTATAGCATTAGAATATCAGCCTCGTGAACTCTCAACTGGTGGTAGTTGGACATGTGATTGATCTTCGAGAACTACCTCACACCTCAAAAATGACCAAAGAGGTTGTCAATCCTCAAGAAGGTTTAATTTTTCTTTATCACGGCTTAGTTTAGGTGACAGTAAACTATAAAAACCCACAATCTCCTATCCATATTTTTCACAAACAACATTGGAGCTTCCCAGTGGGACACATTGGGTCTGATAAAACCCTTTTCTTAAAGGTCCTCCAACTGCAACCGCATCTCTCAGAGCTTGGTAGGGGCTATCCAATTTTTCATAGAAGATATTGGAGCTATCTCAGGGTGAAATTTGATGAAAATTCCCATCTCCCGCCAAGGAGGTAGTCTCAAAACATCATCTGGGAAGACATCCATAAAATCCTCCACAACTAAAGGAATATAGATAATTGAAGAGCCTTATGTGATAAGGGATACACTCTTAAAATGATGGGTAATGGTATGAAACCTCCTTATCATAAAACCCACTCATCCTGCCATGAGATCCCTCTCACCCAAAAAGGAGAATCTCATCCCACTAGTGAGAAGGCATTTGACTCATCTACAGTGATAGTCAATTTGGGATCGGACCATGGAAATCTAGTTCACACCCAAGATGACATCATAATGTCTCATTATGATGACAAAAATGTCCCATGATATACTCTATTCCCCAAGTGATATCTTTCACTATCATAAAATAAAATATATCAAATAATCATTCCCTTTAGGAATCCCAAGGAAAATATGTTGGGAAAAAGTTTCAACTAGGAGCTCTAGATCTCACACAATAAGTAAAGAGGTGATGGAATAACTCAAAACTAGGTATACTAATACTAAATAAAGAGTATCATAAACACATATAATACCTCTAATAATATCATGAGATTCAGATTCATATGCCTCCATAGCTTGCAACTACTCGCGGCCCTAACTACTAGATCCCTAAGTCTGATGTGGGTTGCCTAGTTGTGGTGGTGGTAGGAGCTCATAATGTCATCCACCACCCAAAAATCCTCCTCATGGAGCACCACCTACTCACTTGACAGCTCTACCTCCCTATAATCAACCTTGATATTTCCTAGGAGATCCATGACCATAGAACTATCTCTATTGTAGTGGTCCATCCATTATCTTACTACCCTCCCCAGCATATCAGGTCAGGAAATCATGTGCCATGTGACCTCCCCCATCACATGCATCACATTTCCTCACTTCAGGATGACTTGGTCACCTATGTAGTTTTTATTCCACCTGATCATGTACTCAAGTATGATCGTGGGATGATCTCCTGTGATGAGATCCTATCAACTAGTTCTTTCTAGATAATGTAGATGAATAAACCCTATAACGCACACTACCAGCTTCAGCAGCATGGAATCCCTTTTACAGAAATATCTTCATCACCAGTGCCCACTCCAACACTCCGACATAAGTGGAAATTCATATGGGTACCAAACTATCACAAATTTCATGGTGGAGACCCTACTCAAACATTCGATCCTAGAAGAAAATATTTCATATCATGTTGAGGGAGTATCATATAAAGTCAGTAAACCTTACAACATACTCATTAACTATTTTCCCTCCCTACTATAGTTCCAGAAGCTCCTAAATCTGAATGAAGTGTAAGAATGAGGGGGTATTACTCCTCATGAAATAGCTGCTGTAAGTCAGGACATGATATTGTTGACTCATTATGCATTTGGGTAACTAGACTCCACCATCGACTAGCTAATCTATGGAAAGGGATGGATTCTAACATAACCACATGATAAATTGGTTTATATATAATCCTGAAAAATTTGATCAGTGAATCTATCCAATTCTCCACTTCCTGGGGATCTGGCTCACCATAGAACCTCAGTAGCCAGTGGTGATGGAACTCACAGAGTGTGATATTCCTGCACACATCCCTATCCAACTCTTATGGTACTAATTTCTTCTAAAACATTGGGGGTTCTGCAAAATTTATTCTTAGAGGATGGATATTGTAAAAATCGGCCCTAGAATAAGGCCTCATCACTCATTAGATCATCATAATGATATAGAATTAGTAACTTAACTATCTGTCTTTGTGGAGGCATTATAAAATTTCTTCAAGGCATACTAGATTAAGATGAGTATATATATGGGGTGATTACTCAAGAAAGATAGTCAAAAGACTCAATCCTATGTGATTCATGTACCAATGTTCCCTGGAAACAGTGTCTCATTATACTAAGTCGACAAGGAGGTAGTTAGAGTCCTAATGTATAGATATGTTGACCGATGAATCAACATTGGGTTCCCAAGAATGAAAATAAAACTCTAGACACTTTGTAAATGTTTCTCAAAATCTAAACCAAACTATTCAAGGGGACATAACTCCAAACATCATTCTGATTTCAAACCACCTTTGATACCAATATGCCATGACCTGGCCAAATAGGGATTGAGCTGTAATTACCCCAATCCCCCTTCCATGGGAAAGAGGCTAGAGACAAGTGCCAAAAGGAATAATTAATATTGGAGGCCTTATACTAAGTACCTACACACACAAAACCATATCCATGTATAAGTTTAGTGTAATAAAAAAATATATTCAGCATCTTGATAATAAACCTTGCATGTGAAACCTCTATGAAATAAAAGATTATGACAATGTAATCAAAAAAATTAAAAAGGAAAAATACCCTCCCAACTAGAAATATGTCACAACCTAAAAATAATTAGAATGTAAATATTGAGAGAGACCTGCTCCAAATCTCTAATCTCTGACCACTATACGCTATCAAATACACTAGGGTATCCCTATCCCCCTCTATAATCACCGATGACCTATCCACTGTCTATATCATACATGACACATGCAGGCAAATCCCATGTAGGGGTGAGTATATACATACCCATTAGGATGCCTCGAAAGATGAAGGGGGAGTAGTAAGAGACATTATAAGAATAGATGGATCGACCCATAACAAGAGAGTAATAAATTCCAACAATAAGGATACACATTTATACTCATAAAAGAAAACTATACGAGAGAGAAAGGGGATCTCTATCTAACATCCCAACCAATTATAAGAGTATTACATCAGTTCCAAGAGGTCCATCAATGATTCCCATCATCTTATGCATATATTCAGAGAAACATCCAAGTTGAGACACACCTTACCACTGTACCTCAAAGTTTAGGGGACATAATATATGTGTATAGGACCATTACCTAGTTTAATAGGAAGGTTCCAATCAATATCTAGAGGACATATACATTGACATTGTAGGAGGGTGCCACTCTAATAGTTGATAGAGGACTCATTCCTAGTCCATGTCAGAGGGTGCTATTTTGATTGTCGATAGAGGAACCATTCTCTATCCCACCAGAGGGGTTCCACTTTGATAGTTGATAGAAGAACCATGCCCTATCCTAGTAGGAGTGTTCCACTCTGATAGTAGATAGATGACCCGACTCTATAATAGGGTTTTGATCTAATGGTTGAGGAACCATGTTCGGAATTTCATGAGGATTCTACTCTAATGGTCAAGGAATAATTCGATGAATCTGTAAGAGGGTACCACTCTAATAGTCGGTGACCCTGCTCAATCATTATCATCATCCATCATCACCTTAAGAATAGTCACATTAAAAAAATATTGCATCATATCTCAAAATCCACTATGAAGTCCACCATCATGTTCTATACAGAAAAATGCCAAGGATAGGCTACTCACAGGACAAAATCCAACTCAAAATGAAAGAGATACGAGAGGTAGAAATTTCCTAAAAAGGGAGGGCACATGGTGTGTAAGGGGACCCACATAGTTTTTGGTACCACCCTACTTCCTACCCATGTCCTCCTCACCAAATGACTCACTAGACATGTAGATATAAACAACATGTATAAGTCACACACAACATGTCTTGTCCACCATAGGGCCCACCTGTGTGCTTTAGCCGTGCCATGTATTCTTGCGCATTCCCATATACACAAATACATCACATGTACTCCTAGATGAGGTATTTCTCATGTGATTTTGTCACATGGCCTCTCTACCCTAGGAGGGTCACATTGTGTGTGGCTCACCCATACAACATATGATACTTAACTTTTCAAAAACTATTACACCACAATCATAGTGGCACTACATTGCATTTGTTCATTAGACTACATGTCATATAGCTTGATTTTTCACAAAAAGTTAGATATGATACATGAATTCCAATTTTTTACTCACTACCTTGTCTCCTTTCTTTTAACCACCCAAAATTGGGGGTAATTTTTTTTCGAATGTCATTTTGGCCATCCTTTAGTCGGGAAATGGAATCGAACCTGCTCGTAAGAACCCACCGTACGCCACCTCATCTTCGTCCATCACCCATTGCCTCACTAGATTCTCAATCTTTGATGGAATCACCCACATCCCGCAATCTAGAATAATATATCCATGAATCATCATTATATTCTTTGCACTAAAATATGCCATGAATCTAGGGGCCTGATTGCACTCGTACCCTCTCAACAATGTCAAAATGCAGCCTTGTCAGCCAATAGTGAAGAAAATGAAGAATAATTAGGATCCAAACACAAGAATAAGGGAAAACATTCATTTTTCAATCATTCTTCTCGAATGGATACAAATTGGGGATAACCAGGTTGGGAAATCATGGTACAATAGGGTAAATCAAATTATAATTGAATCTGATATATGGGAGAATACAAAGGTTCAAATCAAATAAGGATTAAAGAAAAGTAATTGGTCATACTCAATATTTTAATCCCAAGGGGAAGAACAAAAAAGGAAGAGTCCTAACTCGATTCAAATAGATTGTTGGTGAAGAATGTTCTCACCAATAAAGGAAGAAGATCCATTGCATTTGCTTCACCTTGATTTTTTGAGATATGGAGGCTCGTCTTCGTCAGGACATTTAATGAATTAAATTAATTATTTAATTAATTCACTAAATTCACCCTTGAATGGCCTTTTTTTGACATAATGCACTAACTAACTTTAGGTCATTCGTAGGGTATAGCTCAAATTATATATTCAACCGTGTCCATTTATTTTTGATCTGAGACACCATTTAAGAGTTATCTCATTATTTATGAAAAACCATGAAATAATTATATAATATATATTTAATATTTTTATAAATTAATTTCAAGCACATCATTCCTTAGAATTACATGTTGTATTAGCATCTGGCTCCAAAAATATTCCATGATATATTTCAAAGTATTACATGGAAAAAATAAGGTCTCTACACACCAATAGGAAAACCACATATTTCACGTGTCATTGGTATTTCTTATACGTGAATATGTGTAATGATCTCTCAACTTGACATTATTATCAGTGTATACTATTTGATGACATAATTTGATAAATGTAAAAAATTACGGCATTTCAGCCATATGGAGGTAGCTTGTGTTGGGTGCGACATTGGTGGTATGACATTGATTGAATAATCAAAATATAATTTTTTCTCTTATAAAAGGAAGTGATGTCTTATTAATACATAATGAGGATGGTAGTCTCTTCACTAAATCCTTGGCCAAGTTAGAATAAGGAAATTCCATTCAGTAAGGTTAATGAATAATAAAACTGGAAATGACGATGACACAGAGTGTGCATCCCTATTTAAGAGATATCATGAAAACAAATATTATATTACACAATATGTGTTCATATGAAATGTTGTTATTGGTATGAATATACATTATCTATTAAGGGGTCTTTATGGGTCACTAGAATTAACTCATAGTATGTGAATTATATTAACTACTATCGAGATAAGTTTATAGAGGGTCACAAACTAATCATATTCAAAAGTTTGGTATATTCTGATGAATAAGAGTTTAGGAAATGATGGTCCCACCACAGGGTCTAAGTGATGTCCCAAAATATATGATTACCAAGAATAAATAAATTCATATTATTAGAGTTCAGAATAATTAGTATCAAATTTATTTATTAAATTTATTTACAAGTATTAAAGTAAATACATGAAAAAATATTATACTAACGAATATTATTTTAATATTCAAGGTTCATTTAATATTTATTATAATGATGAATTGAGTTAAAGAATCATTTTTTATCATGTAATATATTTATTTTATTAAATGTAAGTGATAAAAATTTAAATGATATTTATGGCTCATTAAAACGGTCTTAAAATGGTATTTATAGTGGCTAGTAAATATTCAAGGTGCAAGGTTCCATTTTCGGGTATTTTAGAACCTCATTATAAAAGGAGGAGGAGGATCTCATGAAATGAACTATTCACTGCATGATTATCGAGAGCTTATCTCTCTTATAAGAACATCTTAGAGTTAAAATCTCTTGATCCAATCCATTTATTAAAGTTAAACTTCATCTATTGATCGATAGATTCAGCGGTGATCATCGGGATGTTGAAGACATCATTGGATCACCATGCTAGAATCCAGATTTCAATGATTGATGCACCCATAGACTATAAAATAACATATAGATGATCTAGAAAGACCCATCATTGACTCCTTAAATAAATGATCACCAGTGTTGAATGGATGTTGAATTCAACTTCTAGATATAATGAGGCAATTTTTCATTTAATATTTATGATTCAATTTATACAATTGGGATCCTTGGGAGTTGTACTGGGCTTTACTATCGATGATTTAGTTACATAAAACACCATTAATATTTTTAAATCCTCATCCCGTCTTCTAGTTCTATGTATGTCAGTGCCAAAATTGGTATTAGAGATAAAATGTAAAGTTTTAAGATAAGATAAATTATGTTTTCATTAAATTCATGAAGGCGGAATCACAACAGTCTTAATACCATAAATGATGATTTAGTCTAACATCAGATGATGAGGTTGTGGCTGTTATATGTTTTTGAAATCAGATTATAATAAATGTTCTTGGAGGTTTAATTTGAATAACATATTTATATGTTTATTCTAATTTTACCCATAATAGGGTGTTAGTGGATATTTATGTTCTCTACACCAGTTCCAGTCAATTTTTCATCTGAAATATTTTTTATGGTTTGTTAATGTTACCATTCATCTAGCATCCACATTCCATCATTTGTGAAAGAATTATTTTTAGAGGGACAACCTTAGCCTTTTTGAAAAATAAGAAACAAAAAAATTAAAAGGGGGTGGGGAGTCGATATGTGGAAAGGTAAAACAACAGAATGAATGGGGTAGGGGGCACTACTAGTTCAAAAAATGGACAAGAAAATTCATAGGGTGGGGGAGGGTGTTTGATGGCTTCTCACAGAAGTCAAAAAGAGAAAAAAAAATATTTTTTTTGAGTTTTTACTAAGGGATTTCAACGCACCCTCCTCATCACCCCAGGTTTGGATCCCATGTATTGGTGACGTCCTACCGGCTCCCATTCCATACCCATACTCCTTTAACATAGTGACTAGGATGAACCCATCATTCTAGCTGACCTTATGCCCTCAGTCACCCCTATTCTGGTTAGTCACACTCACAAAATAGCTATGAACCTCCTAGCACCATCGATTCCCTTGGATAGCCACCCTCCTCACTTTGTTGTGTTGATGGTCGCACCCCACTAGCCTGTGTTTCTGACCTTCATTACTCTATTGTGCTCAAGTGCCTCATACTAGATCCTTTCTATCAATAGTACACACATCATACTTTATAGTACAACCTTTTTAATTCCCATTGAGACACCCCACCTGACTGGAATTGAAAATTATCTCTCACCAGATCCCATCCATCACGACCACCACTATCAGCCCCATCAGCAAAACCCACCCGACCACCAGCCAAACTGGGGCCACTACACACCTCCTGCCACGCTGTTGTCCCTAAGAAATCCCTGCTAAGCCCCTATCATTCATATCATACTACACACAACACCTAACATCTGACCCACACTTGATCCAAGTGGGATGACCTTGGCTAGGGAGGTCACGTTTTAGTGGACCTACTCATCTCATTTTCGCTCATGTAGAGGCATGGTATCCCTATTAGAAGTTTTTTGGATTTAATGGGGGACCAAGGAGAAAGGATTATGTATATATTTTAATATTAAGTAATATTTTTGGAAATAAAAACTATATAGGACTAAGTGACTGATGTTAATATTAAATGAATTATTTTAATTCATTCATTTCAACTGACATAAATTTATCATGAATTTAATATTCATTTTACATTTAATTTTCACATCATATAATATTTATCATTGATCGACCAATGTATGACTTGGATTAATTTATTTTATTAATTATTTTAAATTCATGTAGTATGTGAAAATTAATTTAAATATATTGCCAGCACATAGTTACTGTTTCTTGCATAATATCAATAAGATATTTCATATCAATGTGAGAAATATTTCATGTGTATTACATATTCTCGAGGCCCCATCACCTATACACGAGCATTTTATTTATGAAAAGGAAGTTTTACATGATGAATCACACTAATATTAGGTGGGAATCTAGATGATCCAATAATACATTAGACTAGGGTACAATATGTGGTACAAGTTTGTCATGACTCAAGTATTATACCTCTAGGGTCATGGTTGATCCATTCTATATAAATAGAATAAACAATATCAAATTCTTAAGATCAATCATGTTTTTTATTTAATTTATGCATTGATTATTATTGTTTTGGTAGTATTCAAGTGTGCATGATCACATAAAATAATAAACACTTAATGCATATATTAAAACAAATTAAGATGTGATGAATGTTTTTATATTTATTGCATGGTCATTTGTGAGTGAAATAACATATTACATGAACATTAGATAGAAAATGATTTAATTTCATTGAGAAATAAAAAAACCCTCAAATAAATATTAAGTCACTACACATTCCATCGTTTGAATTTTCACAATACCGGGTATACGAGGTGCTCATTATTCTTAGTTTAGGGTGCCTACTCTTATTAGGGTGTTATTATAAAAGAGATGTGTTGAAATAAATACATATAGAAGTATATAAATTTCTATACCGAGATTGTAACATTTTTATAGTCAAAACATTGATTAAATTAGGTTTATGAGTTTTAGAAGTTATGAATTCACTCAACAGTTCAAGGATCCACGAGTTAATGCAGTTATCTAGTCAAATTCCTATATTTAAACTCTATATGTTGTTTCATATATATATATATATATATCTTTGAATATTAAGATAGGTTTTGTGGATTATTGCCTCTAGAATACTCTAGCAACTGATTATTCCAAATCTAGTAGTGAGGGATACTAGGGTCCAATAAAATAGTGCCAGGCATTGAAAGATTTAATTAATCAATATTGTATAAATAGTAATCAAGATAAAATTACTAATCTACTAGTGTTTATTTTTATAGAAAATAGAAGGTAATATCATATATACACTATGATAACTATCAAACAAAGAACATGTCATGCTCATCAGGAATTTACAGGTGTAGCATAAGTGCTTCTACCAAGTACTACACTAAAGGAAATTCATGGTGTTGGAGTCCCCAATACCTATTGACCTACCTAAGAAATATAGGGTGAGAATGATACATACAAGAGACTTATAGATAATGAATTTGTTGTAAAAATAATAATGATATCACCAATTTCTATTGGGTTGTGGATATATTAGTAGGGAATGGGTGATTCCACATGCCGTCTCATCATTGAGAAGCTAGTGAGGAGAAAGTTGGGCGAGAAATAGAATGAGATGATGATTAAAATGAATGCGTGTAAATTGAAAGATGAATCAAAATATTTTAATGCATCCCATTATTATCTATTTTTACTTAATTACTCTAGTTTCATTTAGAATCATAAAATTAATAGAATGTAGAAAATTCTTCATAACCTTTTTGGTAAGGTTCTCCAAGAAAATAAGAACCTTGAGACAGTAAATTCATTACCCACTCCATCCAAAGATTCTCCTTATGAGCTGTAAATTAATAAATGGAGATAACGAACCTTGAGTCCTACCTCTAGTAGGCCCCGGGGTGGTGACTAGCACCGAGGGTACAAAGATCTCACAATATGGTAGGAATTTCCATTTATAAGAAAACAAGATCTGGAGATAATATGTATCAACTTTAAAAAACTCCAAGACATATATAAAATAAATCCAAAATCCATCCCACATGAATATTTAGAATAAATATGTTATATATGACATAAAATATCCAAAGTAAATACCAAAAATAATTCTAAGCACTGACATGAAAATGATCCCAAAGTTTGAGATAGTAGAGTCCAGAACAGTCCACAAAATCCTCCTATAAACCTGAAAATAGTTTTATATATGTAGGGTGATCATACATGTAAACTTAGTAGGAAAAACCAAATCTCTCATGAACGAGTGGAAGAAGCATACTAATGATCCTGTGAGAAGACAATAGAACCAAAAACACATAACAAGGTATACTATCCATCCCCACCTCACCAAGACATGCTCACAAAATAATGCAAGTCAAGTAAAGAAATATTGTAAGCACATCGATGAATGGATACCCCACACCACTTTCCCACTAAATAGCCTCTCTCACACCCTAAAGGAAAACATCCAAGCTCTCCCACCTCTTCCAATAGTACCAAGTCACAACCCAGCACACCCACCTAGGCCTCACAGATAGTCTGTTCACTAGGAGGAATGAAACTCAACACATCCCACCTGCACACATCTGGAACTCACAACCATATCCCTCCCACAGATACCTCGTCCATAGACTAATTCACATCACGAAAACACCTAGTAAGTACAACACATCTCATTCCAAAGACACTTTGTAAAACACAACACATCTCATACTAAAGACACCTGGGAAAAAATAACTCTTCCACACCCACCTGGGCCACACAAACCAAAACCTGCCTGAAGTGTTTTGAGATATCACTGCCTTGTAGAGGGAGAATGAAAGAGTAGGGTGTCAGCCTACCATCCCCTCACCGGGATGTTTGGGAAAGACAACACCCCCCATGAAAATGGGGGTGTTCGGCACATAGGGCTCAACTAGGGTGGGGTTCATATAGAAATAAAAATAATATACAAGAATATAAATATAGATATCTAACACTTAGCCCAACCTATGGGTTTTCAAACAACCAACCACCCCACAACACTTCCAACTTTTCTACTACCTCTAAATGCATTTATCAACTTTAATGATGGTCACTTCCAAAGTTGATAAATGAAAGCTATTTCACAACAAGACAAAAAATCAATTCATACCCCCAGTCAATTAAATTATTCAATTCTAATTATTTATTAATAATTAATTGATCCATTCAATCACTATCCATGAAATTACCAACCACATATATAACAATAAACACACCAAAAGTCATATAGAAGAATAAGAACCGTGGTAAATTAACTCAATTCATATTTCTTCTCTATTTAACACCCATTAATCTCATAAAAAAACTGATTCTGAGACATGGAGTGAAGCTTTGGGAATGATACCCATGGAGAAAATCTTGGAAAATTATCTATACTAACCACTTCAATCACTATTCTTCAAGGTCACCCATCCCAATCCATCCTATCAATAGATAAAACCCCCAACTCACAACCAAACCCAGAAGGACATCTCATCACAACAACAACACACCCATCACAACCATTATCAGTAGCCCCACTGCATAACCACACCATACCCACATAGATAGAAACATAACATAGCACAACCTAATCGTATCCCCATTGAACAAAACTTCCCATACATTCCAAAATCAATATCTTAACTTGAGATTCCATTACAACTTCAGAACCACCCATACACATAATGGTCCTCACAACCGTACCACAACTCAAACGAAACAAAACATATTTTGACTTACCAAGTCATCTATTGTTTAATTGAACCTGTTAACTTTTGAGGTTATCATAGAAACATTTTGATCCTGGGGCATCCATTTATTAGCCGAGTGTGTGTGGTTAACCGATTGCATCAGATTTGTTCAAAAAAACCAAAAATTATGCATTATAGAATCATTACTTGAAGTGAAAAAAATACCTCCAATGGCCAAGATTTTTAGAAGTCAACATCCCATATAATTAACAACATCAACAGATGAAAAAGAACATAATTCACTTTTCCCGACCCCGCATGTTGATCTCAAACCGATTCAATTATCATTATTTATTTGGTATTATTCTATTTTCAAAAAGGAGACATTGATACATTGACCCTCAATGATACACAAATAAAACTATAATGAAGGGATCCCTACCTCTAAGAATTGATGATCATCAATTCTTTACTACACTAAAACAAGGGATGCACAGGCAGGAAAAGCCTCTAGGGAAAAAACAATCCAAAAGGGTGTAACAAAACTGCATGGATCCTCAGGGGAAGAAAGGTTCTAGGAACCTCTATAAGAGAAAGGTAAAATATAAAAGGAAGAGAAGATACTAGATTTAGAAGTTCCAAATCCTAAATCGATATGAAAAATAGTTTTTAAAATCCATTAAAGTGGGATCTTGACCAAAACCACATGATTTGGAAGTCAAAGTAAGATTTAGGTTTTTAGAAGATATATATGATTCTAAAAATCTCTAAAAACAATAAAATATAGCATTACACTCATTTAACATCAAATGAAACATCAAAGGGGTGAAACTGAAAAAACTAGAGAATTTTGGAAAACGGTTGGAAATGACTCACCATTAGGTGAGTCACCATAGAGTGTCACTAGTGGATGAGTCACCAGTGAAAATGAACATTGGATGAGATACCGTTGGATAATTCACCATTGGGTGACTCACCATTGGATGATTCACCATTAGACGACTCACTTTTGGAAAACTACCATCGCTACCTACAGTTAGTGACTCACCGTTGCGATTCATCGGTGCGAGTCACCGTTCTGACTCAGCAGTCATGACCCACCATTATGAGTCACCATTGGAGACCTACCATCATGAGTCACCATTGTGACTCACCACTAGTGAGAGACCTTTGCGACCTACCGGAACTGACTCACCATAAGAAAAACTGGATTTTCAACAAACTCTTAAAATCAATCCCCATGACCTCCCAGAACACATCAAAAAACTAGTTTTTCACAATGTAATGGACTAAGAAGGTTTGGGCCATTACATCAGATACATATCAAGATATTCTCACCCTCTAGAATTAAAAACCAAACCCATAAGGAAAAGAGAGGTCCAAACAACCACCCTACAAGATACCTCTAAAATACCTCGCTACACTTGGATCACTACCAACAACCAAAGATATAAAAGTTCAATGATAAAACACCCTATGTTGTTTTAAATCTTGAGTGAAACCTCAACATCTAAGTACACCCCCTCCAACATCTGATAAACCAATTGACTAAAATCCACACCACACAATCAAAACAACCACACAGTCCAAACATGTGAACTAGAGAATTCCATCCTCCATGTCAAGATACTATCTTCTATGGGAGGCACAGACTTGACATCATGAGTTTAATCGCATATCAATTAATGAGTCTCGATTTGGAGTTAGGTACTCCCCTTTTTACATGTTAGGACTTCATCACACATCACATAACAAGGAAACTCATCTCGTAACAAATGAGGTTAAAAAATTACATCAAAAGGAAAAATAGAATAGGGGAAAACTCAAAAAAACTCTAGGTACTAGGTCAGCATATGTGCTTACTTCTTCCAAGTAATCTCCTCCAGGACACTATGCCTCCATAACATGTGAACCAAAGGAATGAACCATGCACGTAGCACCCTTTCATAATGATCCTGGATCTCTAATGGCTAGTCCACATATGTCATGTCTTCTTCAATATCCAATTCTCCCCAGTCAATGATATGAGAGTCATTATAAAGATATTGATAGAGTTGAGAGATGTGAAAGACATCATGGATCCTCTCCAACTATGGTGGTGGTGCTAACTGGAATTCCACCTCGCCAACTCACCCTAACACCTCGAAGGATTTAATGAACTTATGAGAAATATTAATCACTATAACAAACCTATGCTTCCCTCTTCAAGAGGAAACCTTCAAGAAAACATGGTACCCAACCTCAAACTCTAAGGGCCTCCACCTATGATCAACATATTACTTATGTTGGTCCTGCACTACTTTCAACCTCTCACAAATGAGATTAAACGTCCTCAAAAGTCCAAGACGCATGCCTGCAAAATGTCTTTTAATGTATGGATAGTCCGTTCTGTCTTTCCATATATCTGAGGGTGGTAGATAGTGCTGAGACATAACTGAGTTCCAAAAGCATCTTGAAATCCCGTCCAAACTCACAAGGTAAAACATGTATACTAATCCAAGACAATAGATCTCAGAACTCCATGCAACCACACCACCTCATACACATACCTTATTTCCAAGGAATCTACTACACCTGACTCCTTGATCATTAAAAAGTGACCCAACTTCATTAGCCGATCCACTAATACCCAGATATCATCATATCCTCCCTGAGCCCTAGGTAACCCTGTGATGAAATCCATTGATATTCCATCCCACTTCCACTCTGGGATATCTAAGGTTTGCATCAAACCATTGGGAACATGGTGATTATCCTTCACCTACTGGCACACTAAACACCTCAGTATAATCATCGCCTCTACCCACTTCAGTCTGGGACACCAAAATAGCATCCTCAAGACATGATACATCTTTGAAATTCTTAGGTGTACCACCAAGGGTGATCTATGAAACTCATGGAGGACATCCTGACACATCAATATTAGAACAAACAACTTTACCTGAAAAAAATATGGTTCCAACCATACTCTAAACATCCTTCTGGAGAATCATTGTGGTCAATTGGATCGCACATAACTTATTCCTATGAGTCTCCCCACTAATAATTTTCCACCTGATACATCCATGAAGACTAAAAAATCATCTAAAACTGTCACGAACCATCCCCCGAGGCCCATATCTTGACTACCCTAAGCCCGCCTTCCATAGGACAGGGGCTGGTGACTAGCACCAAAGGCATAAATCACTAAACTAGGAAAGAATTGCCTTTATAAACTGAAACACACACAACAGAGTACACAACTGGAAGTGAAACACTAAGAAAAACTGTATACAAAAGAGAGTTCTAGAAGTAAAGGGGGCCAAAAATGCAAGCCCAACAGTAAAGTACAAGGAAACAGAAAAGTACAAGTATAAGTACAACTGAAAGAAGAAAAGAAAAGAATCCACTGGGTTGTTCTCCAGGGTTCCTACCTGAAGGGTAGTTACATATGGCCTTTTCAGCACTCCACGTCTTTCCGTCCGCTCCGTGTACCATCATGCCGAGTGGTCCACCTCCGAGTACTGTCCAGTCCTGCTACTCTCTACCTCAATCAGTGCTGTCCGTCGTCTGCAGCCAATACAATGAGGTGCGGGCATAGCCCATACATGAGTGAGTATAACGATACTCAGTAGGGACCCCGAGACCCTCAAGGTCTCACAAAATCCAACAAGTATAAACCACAAGGTATGAAATCAATGAATAAAAATTACTTAGGTATGACCATACATATACCTAAGTTATCTAGTAACCCATCTCAATCATGAGGAAAAACACTAACGTCATTGACTCAGATCAAAACAGGATTTTATTCTAGAGGGTAGTATCGAGTAACAACCCCAGTCACACTTTTGGAACCTCGGATGATGGTTTACTCCTCCTCTATCGAGTATAGTGGGCCTACCACATCACACAGAGGCACTTCCCACTATCCTGGACTACTATGGTACTACTCCTGTCGAGTACCGTGGATCTGTTACAATCACACAAAGGCGCTCCCCACTATGGGTCTACCATGCTCACACAGAGGTGCTCCTCCTCATAGCATGCTGAGGTACTCTTCATGTCGAGTACCATGGGTCTGCTGCATCACACAAGGGAACTCCCCACTGTGGGTCTACCACGTCACATAGAGGCTCTCGTCAGTAGACTAGTTGAAATAATCCGAGTCGAAAGGTCAGAAGTCATCAGGTCTCAGCCATCTACTAGGTCTCCATACACCATTCTCTTGTCTCCGGGATGATCTGATCCATGAGCTACTGGTTGATTTTATAACTATCACGAAGTCCTAAGTAGATGTATCTCAAAGGTTCGCCTCATCATAGGGGTCTCAACGCAATAGATGACGCATCAATCGGATGCCCAGTCTGTGAGTTATTGGAATTTCTGTTCTAGGGGCCCGATTCGTTTTTAGGTTCAAACCAACCCAAACATATCCCAACTATGTCCAAACCTCAAGTGGGGTATTCCAAAAGAATTGTATCTCCTTAAGATTTTCGTCACCGTAGACGGTTCATCGATTGGACTCCCATATCCCAAAATATGGGCGAAAAGGTGAAATAGGACAAAGAGGGTATGGGTCCGGTCCGACCCAGTCGGACAGACCCAACCTGACCCGGTCTGTGGGTCCGACCCAGTCCGTAGGTCCGACCCAGCTTGAGGGCGGCCCGATGGCCCGTGCTGGGTCCGGAATAGTGGCCCGTGGGGTTTCTTCCTTAGCTGCGTCCAGGGGGATGCCACGCGCCCCTAGCTCTCAAACAGCTTAGACATTTCGGTGGGGACACAAACCGGTGCCAGGTGGCACCGGTCCAGATCACACGGGACCTGCTAGGTCCTTCTCTTCCCAGCTGGCCGAGCGGCCAGGCGCTCCAGCTCCTCCGACGTGGCCCGCCCTGGCCGCAACTCCCTACTCCTCCATGCAGCGCGACGGCGCCGCACCACCTCCGCCACAGCCCGGCCTGGCCGTGGAACCCTGCACCTCTACACAGTGTGACGACACTGTGCCCCCTCCCGGTGACCCAGAGGCCTTCCGCCACCTGTCTCCTTCACGACTGGCCCGATGCTGGCCACCTCTACTCCGCACCACGGTCTTCAAAAAACAAGGAGATATGAAGGGGGGGGGGTCGGGCTGTGTTCGTGCGGCTTGATCTCTCCACATTATGATGATATCAATTGGAAAAATAATTACCCAAGATTAAACGACGTTGAATGGAGAAAAAATCAACTCTAATAACAAAACAACCGCTACCTCATTTCGATGATCGTTGAAGAAGAATGGCGAGCATCGATTCGTCAATGTCGGAAAAGGAAGAGTGTAACCATCATTGGAAGATAAGCGTTCAGAGGAGACGAAGTCAAAGATGGCGTTCCTCGTGGTCGACCCCTTCTTTTTTAGCATGGTTGATGATCGCTGAAGATGTCTATAATTCTTAATTGGCAGATATTTCTCCAAGGGTTCTCCAAGTTCTTCCAAGTTCTTCCAACCGCTCTCTCAAGCTCCACCAAAAAAATTGCCAACCAAAAATAATGGGTTAAGCCAACCCATTATTTAATTTTTTAGCCAAAATATTCAAAATAATTCAAAAGGTGTCAATTAATTAAGTGAAAGAGTTCAATTAATTAATTGTGAGGGTTGGCACATTTAATTAAAGGAAAAAACTCAAGGGTTTATCCACTTAATTGTGGGTTCCAAGGGGTTACAACCCACGGGTGGTCCCCACCAAAGATATCCTCCCAAGGGAGGTTATGTGCATGTGGGACCCACCACCATAACCTCTCATGGGAGGTTATGCTGTGGTGGCCCCCACCTCTAACTTCCCCTTGGAGGTTTTAACCACCAAAAAAATAAAAATAAGAAAATACTTATTTTTATTTAACTTTTTCCTTAAAAACCAAAAAACTAACTTTCATTCCTGACCGACTGTCATCGAGGTGAAAGTCCTCTTAAGTGAATACAGGTACTGCAAGTTCAATGGTGCCCTCAGATTTAAATTCCGAGCATCGATCCAAAAGTTATAAAATCTCACTTGCATGTTTACTGAATGTACCCAAACAGAACTTTAGAAATTGATTACGGGCACACCGGGTCTCGAAATCAAGCGCTGTAAATTTTCACAGACTCATAAAATTCCCATGTATTTTTGAAAAAAAATTCCACAAAAATTATAGGTCTTTATATTCTCCCCACCTCAGGACTTTACGTCCCCATAAGATACAACTCGAACTAAGGGAACAAATGGGGGTACTGAGCATGCATCTGAGCCTCCCGCTCCCATGTGCTCTCCTGGAGATTCTCGTGCTGCCAGCATACGTGAACCAGAGGTATAGACCATCCAAGTAGGACCCGCTATTTTCGATCCTCAATCTCTACTAGAACCTCCATAAAAGTCACCTCATCATCGATGTCCAGCTCCCTGTGGTCGATGATGTGGGATGGCTCATGCACGCATCTCCTCAGATGAGATACATGGAAGACGTCATGCACCCGGTGAAACTGAGGTGGAAGAGCTAAGCAGTAAGCCACCTCACCTAATATGATGAGGACCTGGAAAGGTCCGATGTATTACAAGTATAATTTACCACCTCGGCCAAATCTTTATATTCCTCATCGAGGTGAGACCCCTAGAAAGACATGGTCTCCATCCTCGAACTCTAGAGTCCTACATCTTCTATCAGCATATGAATTCTTCCTGCTCTGTGCAGTCTTCATCCATTCCTGGATGATTATCACCTTCTCGGTGGTAGCTCACACCATCTATTGTCCCAGCAGTGCTGACTCCCCCGGGTCTGTCCAGCACAAAGATGATCTGCAAGGTCACTCGTACAAGGCCTCAAAAGGTGCCAAACTGATGGTGGAGTGATAACTGTTGTTGTAGGAGAACTCTACCAAAGGTAAGTGGTCCTCATAGTTGTGACCGAAGTCATGTACACATGCGTGGATCATGTCCTCAAGGGTCTGGATGTTTCACTCGGTATGGCCATCTGTCTGAGGACGGAAGGCGGTGCTCAAACGTAGATGCGTCTCAAAACCTCCTACAACTCCTTCCATAGCCAAGAAGTAAACCGCGCGTCATGGTCGGAGAAAATATAAGAAGGTAATCCATGTAAATGCACAATATATTACACATAGATGTGTCTCGAGCACTCTACTGAGCCCTGCTCTCTGATTGGTAGGAAGTTGGCTGACTTGGTGAGTTGGTCAACAATCACCCACATTAAATCATGACTCTGGGATGTATGTGGAAGACTCATCATGAAGTCCATGGATATCCCATCCCACTTCCACTCTGGAACCTCTAAGGGCTGTACCAAGCCTGCTGGTACCTGGTGCTGCACCTTCACTTGTTGACAAGTGAGGCATCATGAGACAAACTTAGCTACTGCCTTCTTCATACCTGGAAACCAGTGATGTCGTAGAAGGTCCTGGTACATCTTCACCACTCCTGGATGAACTGCTAGTGGGGAAGTGTTAAATTCCCTCAACACTTCCTCCTGAAGTAAAACATGTACCAAGGTACATCCTCTGAAGAGGATGACATGCTCACCACCTTCAAAAAATCCATCAGGTGCTTGACTTGTGGATATCTGAGCTCATCGTGTCTCGCAGTCAGCGTCCCCACATTGTGCCTCCCTGGCTCACTAAAGAAGTGGAGGAGTGACTGTAAGAGACTATAGAAAGGCTGCTCCATCCCTATCCACAAAGGATATCTGTAAAGCAGCCAACTGCTCTGTCACCTCTCCTAGCAGTTGTATACTAGTCCTCCTACTGAGCGCATCTGCAACAACATTCCTGTTTTCTAGGAGTATAGAATATCTTGAATTCATAGTCCAGGAGGAACTCAAGCCATCTCCGCTGTCTCAAGTTCAGGTAATTCTGAGAGAAGATATACTTGAGACTCTTGTGATCAGAGTACATGGTAAAATGTTCTCCCATCAGATAGTACCACCACATCTTCAAGGCGAAGACCACTGCTGTTAACTCTAGGTCATGGGTAGCACAGTTCTGCTCATGTTGTCTCAGCTAACGAGAACCATATGCAATCACAACTCGCACCTGCATTAGGAAACACTCGAGTCTGTTCCCTGATGCGTCTCAGTAAACTATGTACCCTACGCCCTCCACTAGAAGCCTCAAGATGGGGGCTCTAGTTTGCCTTTTCCTTAGCTCCCGAAAGCCCTGCTGGCATCTCTCCAACCACACGAAGGGATGCCCCTTATTCGTCAGGGCTGATAGTGGTGCTGCAACTATGGAGAAGTCTGGAATGAATCTCAGGTAGTATCCAACCAAGTCCAAGAAACACCATACCTTTGTCACACTCCTGGGTGGCTCCCAAGCAAGTACCTCCTAGATCTTCACTGGATCCACTGCAACTCTAGCCTCTGAGATGACATGACCCAAGAAGTGAACCTCTCGAATCCAAAACTGGCACTTTGAGAGTTTACTATAAAACTGGTGCTCTCAGAGTGTGTCCAGTAATACCTGCAAATGCTAGGCATGCTCCTCCTCAGTAGTCGAGTAGATTAGTATGTCGTTGATGAAGACTACTACAAAGTGATCAAGGTAAGTCTGGAAAATCATGTTCATGAGACACATGAAAACTGCTAGAGCGTTGGTTACGCCAAAGGGTATAAACAATAACTCGTAGTGGCTGTACTGACACCTGAAGGCCATCTTCTGCACATCCTCATCTCTAACTCTAGGATGAGGATAGCCTGATCTGAGGTCTATCTTTAAGAAACACTGGGATCCCTTTATCTGATAAAAGAGGTTTTCAATCCTCAGGAGTGGGAACTTGTTCTTTACGGTTACCTGATTCAGGCGACGATAATCGACACGAAGCCTCAAGCTCCCATCCACCTTCTTGGTGAACATAATCAGGGCTGACCAAGGAGAAACACTGGGTTGGATGAATCCCTTCCCCTACAAGTCCTCTAGATGTACCCAAAGCACATGAAGCTTAGTGGGAGACATCCGATATTCTGGAGTAGATATTGGAGCCGTCCTGGGTTGCATGTCAATGTAGAAGTCCACCTCTCTACAAGGAGGTAGTCTTGGAACATCTTCAGGGAAAACATTCGCGTACTGGTCCACCACTACAGGATAAGTCAGACTCTCTACATCGACTGCTCTGAGGGTAAGGCAAGACAACTGGTGAGTGATTGGCTACACCCTCCTCTAAGTAAGTCCATCATGAGCTGCAAAGTTTCCCTTATCATCGGTGAAGGTGAACCTGGTTCCATCCATGCGGACACACCGCACTTTTCATCTAATACATTCAATCTGAGTATGGGCTGTAGATAACCAGTCCATACCCAAGATGACGTCATAAGGCCTTGACGCCGCTACGAGGAGATCCTAGTTGAAGCTCTTACCTCCTAGAGTAAGATCACCCTGCTGGCACCAGTGCGTAATCGTAGAGTCTGCTCTTGTAGGAGTCTCTAACCGTAAGGATCGAGCTAATGGCTCTGTCGAAATCTCTGAGCTCCGAATGAGGGAAATGGAAATGAAAGAATGACTAGAACCTGTGTCTATAAGAACTGCCGCTAAGGTGGAGTAGACATAGATAGTACCTCGAATCATCTTCGGTGCACCATGGTCATACGCCTTAGCTTCCTGAAGCTGAGCTCTCCCCTATCCGCCAGCTCCCTATGGTCGGGGTGGTCCTCCTAGTGGTGGTGGTGGTAGCACCTTGTAACATCATCCACAGCCAACTACTCGACCAGCTTCTCTGCCACATCCGCCTACTCCCTATAGACCACCTCGATCAAACCTCATCCTCTGCCTGGGTTGTCCCTCAACTATCTTCTGATCATCTAAATGGTGGGTCAGACAGTCACGAGTCATGTGACCCTACCCCCCGCATGAGTAACACTGCCTGCTCCGAGTAGGTAAGTCACTGCCCCAGGTGCCCCGAACAACTGATCCTGAGTCATGCGGTTGTCCAATCGTGGGTTTAGTCCTCTTGGAACTCTGCGTCATATGTCTACTGCCATCTGAAGAAGACTCCATTGCGTGTCGACTAGTAGTGGGTCTCACTGCTGGTGACTGATCAGCAAAGAAAATCTCCACAAGGAGGGCTCTCTCTAACACCCTCACCTACGTCGGGATACTGAGTGAGATCATCGATGCCCTGATTTGTTGCCTGAGCCCCTACTCGAGGGTCCGAGACCTAAATAATGGGTCTCGTACCATATTTTTTGAGTAGCATGAGAGGTCAGTGAACATAGCTGAGTACTGTGCTAATGTCATGCTGCCCTACTATAGATGAAGTTTCTCCTGTATCTGCATTGCATGAAGTGTGGCTGGTAAAAACTCTACCCAAAACAGGCTCTCGAAGTCTGACCAGAGTAGTTTCGCCTCATCGTGGACCTGGAGCATCAAGCTCCACCATCTGCCTGCTGCTGCCTGAAGGAGACTCACAGCAAGAATCACCATAAGGTCCTCTAGTGTCCCCACCAGCCTGAAGACTCTCACCACAGCCTCTATCCAATCCTCAACTGCCTGTGGGTCCATCTCTCCCTGGAACATGGTTGGCCTCTTGTGTTAGAACTCATGTAATGTACTCAAGCGATGTTCATCATCTGTTACTGGGGCTGGTGACATCGGTGGCCCAACGGGATGTGGTACCGCTGGTGCCTCCACCGGTAAAGGGCCCTGCACTGAGGCCACGTTGCTTGGTGGGCTGTCAGAGCGTATGAATCTCAAGGCTCTACGAGGAGGCAACCTGAAAGAAACAGATGTGACAAGGTCAAAAGACTATACCTGGTGAGCAGACCTAGTTGAGCTAACTGAAGGAAAACTTTTAAAGACACGCACGCAATTGTTGTTTTCATGCACTAAGTCGGAAATCAGTTGTGAGGGTCCTGGTGTATGGATACGTTGGCCACCTGCACCAAAACTGGACTACCTGAACTGAAAACCACACTTATTACCCTTAAAACTATTTATTCAGAGAAACGAAAGATCAAATTTCTAAGTTCTGCATTAGAACCAACTCCTCTAATACCAATTTGTCATGAATCGTCCCCTGGGGACCATATCGTGACTACCCAAGCCCGCTTTCCATAGGCCAGGGGATGGAGACTAGCACAAAAGGCGAAAATCCCTAAACTAGGAAGGCATTGCCTTTATAAACTAAAACAAACACAACAGAGTACACAACTGGAAGTAAAAAAACTAAGAAAAACTTTATACAAAAGAGAGTGCTGTATGTAATGGGGGCCGGAAATACAATCCCAACAGTAAAGTACAAGGAAATAGAAAAGTACAAGTACAATTACAACTGAAATAAGAAGAAAAAAATCAGCCACTGGGTTGTCCTCTAGGGTTCCTACCTGAAGGGTAGGTACAGATGGCCTCCTCAGCACTCCATGTTTGTCCATCCGCTTCGTGTACCCTCACGCCGAGTGGTCCTCCTCTGGGTACCGTCCAGTCCTGCTACTCTCTGCCTCAATCAGCGCTGTCTGTCATCTACAACCAACACAACGAGGTGCGGGCATAGCCCGTGCATGGGTGAGTATAACGATACTAAGTAGGGACCCTGAGACCCTCAAGGTCTCAAAAAATATAACAAGGATAAAGTACAAGGTATGAAATCAACGAATAACCATTACTTAGGCATATTCCCATACATATACATAAGTTTTCTAGTAACCCATCTCAATAATGAGGAAAAACACTAACGACATTGACGCATCTCAAATCATGATTTTATTCTAGGGGGAAGTATCGACTAACAACCCCAGTCACACTGTCAGAACCTCGGCTGATGGTGTACTAATCCTCTATCGAATACAGTGGACCTTCCGTGAAACACAGAGGTTCTTTCTACTATCCTGGACTACTGTGGTACTCCCCCTGTCGAGTACCGTGGATCTGATGTGCTCACATAGAGGCACTCCCCACTGTGGGTCTGCCGCACTCACACAGAGGCACTCCCCCTCGTAGCCTGCTGAGGTACTCCTCCTCTCGAATATCGTGGACCTGATACGTTACACAGAGGCACTCCCCACTATGGGTCTTTCACGTCACATAGAGGTGCTCCCCACTAGACTAGTCGAAACACTCTGAGTCGGAAGGTCATCAGTCATCTGGTCTCAGCCATCTACTAGGTCTCTGTACTCCGCTTGCTCATCTCTGGGAGGATCTGATCCATGATCCACTGGTCAATTATCCAACATTCATTAAGTACCATGTATAAGTATCTCAAAGGTCCGCCTCATCATAGGTGTCTCAACGCAACAGACGACGCGTTAATCGGACGACCGGTCTGTGAGTTATTGACATTTCTGTTCCAGGGGCCTGGATGATTTTTAGGTTCAAACCAACCCAAATGTATCCCAACTATGTCTAAACCTAAAATGTGTTATTCTAAAAGAACCATCTCGCTCTAATCTTTCCTTCACCATAGACAATTCGTCGATCGGACCCCCGTAGCCCAAGATATGTGCGAAAAGGTGAAACATGATAAAGCGGGTCCGGTCCGACCCAGTCCGCGGGTCCGACCAAGCCCAAGGTGTAGGCCTGGCCCGAGGGGTCGGCCCGGCCTAGGGGAATCCCAAACCGAGGGTAACCCGATGGCCCACGCTAGGTCTAGCCGGACGGCCCATGCTGGGTCCGGCCCGGAGGCCCGGGCTGGGTCCGGCCCGGCGGCCTGCAGGGGGTCCGCCTTAGCCGCGTCCAGGGGGAAGCTTCACACCCCTGGCTCCCGAACGGCTTAGCCATTCAGGTGGGGACCCAAACCGGCACCAGGTGGTGCCGGTCCAGATCATGCGGGACCCGCTGGTTCCCACTTCTCTCTTCTGGTCGAGCGGCCAGCCGTTCCCGCTCCTCCGCCGCAGCCCGCCCTGGCCGCGACCCCCTTATCCTCTACATAGCGCGATGGGGATGCACCACCTCCATCGCGGCTCGGCCCGGCCGCGACCCCCTGCTCCTATACATGGTGCGATGGCGCCGCGCCACCTCCCACTGACCCGACGACGTTGTGCCACTGGTCTCCTTCACGATCGGCCTAATGCCGGCAGCCACTGCTCCACACCATGGTGGTCAACAAACGAGGAGAAACGAAGGGGGAGGGTTAGGACGTGTTCGTGTTTCTTGAGCCCTCCACATTATGATGATATCAATCGGCAAAATAATTACCCAATATTGAACGACGTTGAATGGAGAAAAAATCAACTCAAATCACAAAACAACCCCTACCGCGTATCGATGATCATTGAGGAAGAATGATGGGCGTCGATTCGTCAACGTCAGAAAAGGAAGAGGGTAACCATCATTGGAGGATAAGCGTTCGAAGGTGACGAAGTCGAAGACAGCGTTCCTCACGGTCGACCCCTTCTCTTTTGGCACGGTTGAAGATCAAGGAAGGTGTCTGTCGTTCTTCGTTGGAAGATATTTCTCGAAGGGTTCTCCAAGTTCTTCCAAGTTCTTCCAACCCCTCTCTCAAGCTCCACCAAAAGAATTTCCAACCAAAAATAATGGGTTAGCGAACCCAATATTTAATTTTTTTGCCAAAATATTCAAAATAATTCAAAAGGCTTCAATTAATTAATTTAAATAGTTCAATTAATTAATTGATAGGGTTAACACATTTAATTATAGGGGAAAACTCAAGGGTTTATTCACATAATTGGGGGTTACAAGGGGTTACAACCCTAGGGTGGCCCCCACCAAAGATATCCTCCCAAAGGAGGTTATGTGCAGGTGGGCCCCACCGCCATAACCTCTCATGGGAGGTTATGGTGTGGTGGCCCCCACCTCTAACCTCCCCTTGGAGGTTTTAACCACCAAAAAAATAAAAATAAGAAAATACTTATTTTTATTTAACTTTTTCCTTAAAAAACTAAAAACTAACTTTCATTCTTGACCAAATTACGTCAAGGTGAAAGTCCACTTAAGAGAATTCCAGCGCTTCGAGTACAATGATGCCCTCAGATTTCAATTTCGAGCACCGATCCAAAAGATAAAAAATCATGCTTGCACGTTTATTGAATGTACACGAAAAAAAACATCAGAAATTGATTCCGAGCACACCGGGCCTCAGAATCAAGCGTCGTAAACTTTCACAGACTTGTAAAATTCCCATGTATTTAAGAAAAAACTTTCCACAGAAATTACGGGTCCTTACAAAAACAAACCGGATCAACTTTTGTCCATTCTTGCATCTAAGTGCAAGGCTTCTAGCTCCTCCATTGATTTCCAAGAATCCATAGATTCTCGAAAATCTCATTCTATGAATTACTACTCAAGGAATCAGCCAAAACATTCCCCTTTCTTGAGGTGTAGAAGATCTTAAAAACCATAGTCTTGAAGAAACTCCATACACCTCCACTTTCATAAGATCACATATCAATGGGAAACGATATACCTAAAGCAATAGTGATTTGTGGAGACCACAAAGAACTAGTCAATGAGGTAATGTCACAAAAACTTCAACACAAACACAAATGTCACCAACTCTAGATCATGGGTGGCACTATTTTGTTCATTGGGACATAACTGCCTTTACCAATAAGATATAACTCCCCACAGATTCATCAGCACACATCCCAAGAATATATGGGAAACATAAAAAAACACATCAAAAATCATATCTTCCCCTTGAAACTAGAGCACTGGAGCACTGACCAACTTCCCCTTTAGGTAGTCGAATGTTTCCTAACATTGTTTGGTCCACACAAAATCTTAGTCTTTCCAAGTCAATGTTTTCAATGGAGATACAACTCAAGAGAAATCAGGTACAAATCTACAGTAATATCCCACCAGACCAAGAATAATGTGACCCTCTACAACATTATTGGGTTCTACCCAAGAAATAACTCCCTTGACCTTTGATGGGTCTATTACTACACCCTATTGTGACACCACTTGTCTAAGGAAATAAGCCTATCATGTTTAGAACTTTTACTTGGATAGCTTTATGTAGATCTAGCAGCATTGAAGAACCTATAAGATGGACTTGAGATTCTTGGTATGCCCCTCCTCTTACTTAGAGTAGATTAGGATGTTGTCGATGAATACAATGATGATCCAGTTGAGTAACTCATGAAATATGAAGCTCATGCACCCCATGAACATGACTAATGAATTAGTAACACTGAATGACATGACTAAAAACTCGAAGTTCCCATACCCACATCTGAATGTAGTCTTTGGGATATCAGCTTCTTTAAACCTCAATTGGTGATATTTGGACTTCATATCAGTCATTGAAAAACAACTATGTCCAAAGAGCTAGTTGAAAAGATCATCTTTCCTCGGGAGAGAGTAATAGTTCTTAACCATCACTTGACTCAACCTCTAGTAGTCTACGAACAACCTCAGAAAACCATATTCCTTTTTAGTGGACAACACTTGAGAACCCCATGATGACACAATGGTCTAGATAAAGTCCTTCTTCATTAGATCATCTATCTAGATCCTCAAATAATATAACTCTGAAGGTACCATCTGATAACGAGACATCAAAATTGGAGAAGCACTAGGATTTAGGTATATCTAGAACTCAACGTCACATCGAGGAGGTAGAGTCACAACCACCTCAAGAAAAACATCTAGGAACTCCCCAAAAACCCTAGGGACTTCAGTGTCTACTATTTCCATATAAAACTTAGTTAACAAGGAAACAATATGATCCATACACCGACTTCCCACCTAACATCTCCACTCTCTGACAAAAGCCAAATGCTGACCAATCATATCAGAGTACACGACTCTTCTTTGCAAGCAGTAGATAGAATCATGCAAAGAATACAACTAGTAGATGTCAAAAATAATATCGTATGGTTTCATATGTAGAAAGAAGAGATCCCCATGGGACTCTTACAGTCCCATCATCAGTATACATCCCTATCACACATCAAATAATCCGGTATGACCTCTGACTTGTGTACACAACACTAGGGGCATGCGAAACCTCTCTACATCTAGTCCTAGAGCATAGGATAGACTGGGTGAAACAAAGCAGTTCGAAGCTCCTGAATCTTACAAAGCACAAGAAAAGGTATTAAACAAGCTGATCATACCTCTAATAATCTTTTTCACTGCTATAAATTCTCCCTCAATGGCATGAAACTGACCACATCCATCTCTTCTATCCCTATGATAATGGCTGCCTCCATGACCATGCCTGAGTTGAGGTCCTTGATGAACACCCTAAGGTCAGCCTCTACCTACTCCATCTCCCCTCAGTAGAACATGAGCTCATTGTCCCTACTACTAAAATGGACTAAACAACAACTTCTATTGAGGCTGGCGTGGAACCTGAACACCTCTACAAAACTAAGCTTGAATGGATTCTGGGAATTGGTTCTCAAGATGGCTGTGAACCCCAACAACTAAGCACATCAGTCCCAAACCCATAGGAAGGGCATGATAACTATTAGAACCAGAAGACTGGAAGGGAAACTACTGAGGTTTCTTCTATGCTGGTCAAAACCGCGAAGGTCCAATGCTTGAGATCTTCCACTGATAGGACTGCCTCTTAAAGAACTATATTGGATTCCCTCTTGTAGTAAAACTCTCTATGATTTCATCATATTGATTATTTATTCCTTCTTATGAACTTATAAGTATCTTGACAACATAAAGGGGGTAACTGCATACTAGATAGAAGGAATAAGTGACTCCTCTAGGAGTGTCACACAAGATTCCACATCTAGAAAGATATTTGAAAAAAAGGAGATCCTTGAACTTGATCCCCAAATCCCATACTGACATACTCCCTAGCTTGAGGGAGATTAATGCCTCTTCCCAGCCTTTAGGGTCGATTAAAGGAATTATTCCCCTAATTTGTCGAAATCGACCTACAAAAAATCATCCTCCATCCTCTCCCCCAGGTATAACATCCACCACGGACGTGTAGCTCCCTACATCTAGCTCACTGCCAAAAGAACCCAATACTCTATCAAAGCCTAGATCAAACTGAAGGTGATATCAAGCTTCTCAATCTAGTTCCTAATCTCAATTCTTGAATCACTACCCTCATACTTTCCCAAAGTTATCTGCTAAAAATAACGTAATGTTATCTACCACTATCCCTCCTCCTCCACTAGATCGACCCTACACCAATCAATCAGATTGGCCTAATGTGCCTCAATTGACTGAGCCACACACAGATGATGATCGGGTGCCATAGCTGAAAAAGGTAAACACATAATTCCTAAGCCTGAGTGATATGAAATTTTATTTATGGTTTATTTTAACTCATTGTATTATCCATTTAAAATTACAAAAAAACTAAATTCAAACAAGAACAAAAGTCATTATGATGCATGTACCTTTCCTAGGGTCTTTACCCTGCAAACAGTGTAGCCTCACTTGGTCATTTATTAGGCTTAGAGTCCTTTCATCAGATAAAAAGGGGCCCTAAAATCCTATGTCCTAGCCGGTCTTCCCTGTACTGTGTCACACACCAAGATCACTTAACACTGTTTCCCAACCAACCCATGAAATACTCACTATGACTAACTCTAAACTCCATCATATCTCTCATCCATCACCTCTAATACCCTTCTATCATGACCCCATCCCTCCAAGGATTCCCCTCCTAAGATGTCAATGCAAAAAGGGATATAATGACCCCCTAAGTCGCGCCTGTAGTAGCCCCCGGGGTGGTGACTAACAATAAGGGTATAAAGATCTCACAATATGGAAGGCATTAAACTTTATAAGAAAACAAGATCGATAGATAAGTTATATAAACCAAAAAACAACTCCAAGACATATATAAAAGAATTCTAAAATCCACCGCACATGCATATTTAAAATAAACATATTAAAGATGAAATAAAAACTCTAAATTAAATACCAAAAAAAGGATAAGAATCAATACGGAAATTTTCCCAATGATTGAGCTAGTAGAGTCCAATATGGTCCACAAAATCCTCTTGGAAACCTGAAAATAGTATTATATATGTATGGTGAGAATACAAGTATACTCAGTAGGAAAAACTAAAGTCTCTCTCACACTAGTGGAGGAAGCATACTAATGATCTCGTGAGAAGACAAGAGAACCAAAAAAACCTTACAAGGTATACTAGTCATCCCACCTCACCAAGGAATGCTCACAAAATAACACAAGTAAAGTAAATTAATATAGTAAGCACGTTTATTATAGGGTTCCCCACACCACTTTCCCACTGATAATCTACTCTCATGACCTAAAATGTTTTTACTGGTGCTCCCACATCTTCTAAAATTACCACATCACAACCCGCCCACACACACCTGGGCCTCATAGCTGGTCCCATCACCTGGGAAAACAAAACTCAACACATCCTTCCCACACACCTAGGTCTCACAACCACATACCTTATATAGACAACTGATCCACATTCCAAGTCACATCCTAAAAACACTTGGGATGTAAAAAACATCTCATCTAAAAGAAACCCTGGAAAACAGAACATATATCGTCATAAAGACACCTGGGGAAACACAACTCACCCACACAAACATGGACCCCACAAACCATGACCTTCTAGAAGAGTGATGGACTATCATCATCTAGAAGAGGGATAAGGGAAGAGTGGTCGGCCATACATTGATCCTCCCAATGGGATGTTTGGGAAAGACACCCTCGAATGTGATAATGAGGGTGTTCAACACATAGTGATAAACTAGGGTAGGGTATGTATATAAATTACAAGAACATACAATAATATACAAATAGACATCAAACACTCATCCCAACCTATGGGTTTTTAAAAAACTAACCACCCATATAACATCCAACATTTTTGTTACCTCTAAATTAATTTATTAACATTAATGGAGATCACATTCAAAGTTGATAAATTAAATCCACTTCATAAAAAGAAACAAACTCAGTTCATACCCCCATAAAATTCAATTAACAAATTATAATTCTTTATTAAAAAATCATTTATCCATTAAATCACTATCTAGGAAACTACCAACTGTATTATACAACAAGACAGACACCAAAATTCATATATAAGAAGAAGAACCATGGTAAATTAACTCACTACATATTTCTGCTTTGTTTAAGACCCATTAACGTCATAAAAAACCAATCCCGAGACATGGAGTGAATATTTGGGCATGCTACCCATGGAGAATATCTGGGAAAATTACCCATACTAACATCTACCATCACCATTCTTCAATGTCATACTACCCAATCCATCCTCTCAATAGAGAAACCCCAAAATCTCATCCAAAACTAGAAGGAAATATCACCAGAACCATTGCACACCCATCAAAACCATTCTCGGTAGCCCCACTACATAACAAAACCATACTCACATAGACAGAAACACAACATAACACAATCTGATAACATCCCTCCTACACAGCACTGCCCATCCATTCCACAATCAATATCTCAAACTAAGATTCCATTAAACCTTCTGAACCACCCATACACATAACAGTTCTCACAACCATACAACCACACAAAACAAACAAAAATATTCAGATTTAAGAAGTCATATGTTTTTTAATTCCACTTATTAACTTTTGGGGTTATCATAGAAATATTATGATTCTGGGGAATCCTTTTATTAGCCAAGTGTTTGTGGTTAAACAATTTCATAATAGCTGTTTGAAAGAAAACCAAACATCATGTGTTCCTGAATCATTACTCAATTCAAAAAAATTCCAACAATGATCTTGATTTTCAGTAGGAACATAGCCCATAAAATTCAAAATATCAATAGATAACAAAGAAGAATATAAGTCACTTTTCCCGATCCTACATATTTATTTCAAAACAATCCAATTATCTTTAATTATTTTTTATTCTACTATATTTATAAAGGAGACAATGATACACCCATCTGCATGATACCCAAATAAAAGAGAGACTAAGGGATCCCTATCTCAATGAATAGATTACAAACACGTTCTTATTGCGCTAAAACTGGGGGTGCATAGGTAGTAAAAGCCTTTAGGGAAAACATGATCCAAAATGGTGAAACAAAACCACATGGATTATTGGGGGAAGAAATATTTTGGGAATATTATTAAGAGAAATAGAAAATTCACAAGGAAGATAAGGTCTTAGATTTGGAAATGATAGACCCAAAATCAATGGGAGAAATCATTTTTAAAAGCCATAAAAGGAGGATCTTGACCAATACCACACAATTTGGAAGTTGAGGGAAGATTTAGGTTTTTATAAGATAGATATGATTTGAAATGTCTCCAAAAACCATTAAATATGGTATTAAACTTATTTCAATTCAAAGGAAATGTCAAAGGGGAATACTTGAAAAATTGGAGAATTTTGGAATTTTGACAAACTGTTGAAATGAATCACCATTAGGTGAGTCACCGGTGGAAAATTCACTATTACACATCACCATTGGATGAGATACCGTTAGAATAGTCACCATTGGGTGACTCACCATTAGGTGAGTCACTCTCAAGAAACTCATTGTTGGAAACCTACCATCAGCGACTCACCATTATGAGTCACCAGTGTGAGTCACCATTCAGACTCACCGGTCCTGACTCACCATCACGATTCACTATTGTAACTCATAATTAGAAACCTACCAACAAAAGTCACCATTGTGACTCACCGCTGACAATATATCATCGTAACCTACTTTTCACGACTCATCATTGGAAAATATGTATTTTTGAAAAACTCTTTAAATGAGTCACTATGATCTCCCAGAACACCTCAAACACTAGATTTTTACAAAGTAATGGACCAAAGAGTTTCGGGACATTTCAAGTTTAATATTTAGTTCTTATGGTGAAAAAATTGAAATACAAGGAGAAAAGGAATATGGAAAGTTTAATTCCAAAGGAACATTTTCAACATTTTTAAAATAAAAGAAGTTGATCATAATATAGGTGGTTGTTTGCTTCACATGTCATGAAATAAGTATTTGTGAAATTAAATTCAATGAACTGAATTCAAGAACAATTAGTCACTTATTCTCCATATTCATCATTATATGTGATGTTTCTATGATACTTATTTAGTATTAAATACAATATTTATGTCACATATGTGTATTTAAATAAATTAACCAAGTAATAATTAAAATGTTATAATAAGTAAGGTGAATTCTCTGAGCAGTTAAAATAAGGTGATTCCTAAGTCAGCTGTGAGAAGTACAAAACTTATAATTTTCAAGTTTAATGATTTTATTTGAAAGTTTATTGAGTATAACTGAAACATTTATCTAATGTGTCCAATGAAAACAAGGATACATTATTTCATTTTGGAATAAATATTTTTTTGGTGTATAATACTCAATAAATAGTTCTATAATGCTTGAATAATTGGAAATAACTGATGAATATAAAATGTAAGACTCGAATAAGTAGTTATAGAAAAATAATTCTTTGTAAAGTGAAACTAAAAGTAGTTATCAAGGATATACCTTGCATGTTATTTAAAATGTTTGGAGTTAGTAAACTTATGTGATATTAACATATTTATTTTTAATTTTTGAAAAAGAAACCTTTTTAAATAATGTCAATCCATAAAGATTTATGAATTAGTTTAGCTAGAGACTGTGAACTATTATAAGGAAAAGATAATGGTAAATATAATTCATAATATTAATTTAATAGTTTTAAGGAATATAAGAGTGAATAATGAAGTATGCATGGTTAGAAGATATGAGTAGCTTATGACCCATGTTCTGAAGAATATTTTGACCAATCATTAATCAATCTTGAAATGTAGAGTGGATTTATTCTTAAACTGACATTTTCTTTTACACATCAAAGATATGATGTTAGTACGTAGGATTAATGTTGAGTCTAACATGAAATCATTGATCTATAAAATTTAGTGTAGAGTAATCCCTAAACACACATTTCTTTATACACACTGGATTCATGATGTCAGTAAAAAAATGAGAATCAATGTTGAGACTCATATTCATTAAATAAAATTGAATTATTTTTGAGATATGAGTAACAAAAAATATATTTATCCCATAAATATATGCCAACTATAATTTCAAATGGATATCATATGATTTATATTATGATATAAATCCATCATGTCATAATAACATGTGTTAGATTCAAAGTGTTTGTTAAGGATATAAACAAACATGAATCAAGATAAACACGAAGTGAATGAGGGTAATTATCCTAATTTTTTAAGGAAATTATAGAAATAACTAAGATAGAAAAGTTATAGTCAAGAGATAGACTATATTTCTATAAAAGGGTGCACATATCAATTTGAGATAGTGGAAGAAATATTGACTTGAATTTATTAAATTCCAAATATGCAAAAATAGTTAGCATAGGAACAAGTACAACAAGATCTTGTGGAAAAGGATTATTACAAAGACACATACTGCATAGGTAGGATAACACCATGGTAATGGTATTTTATTAACTGTGGCTGGTGATACATTATTCATTAAGAATAAAAAATCCTACAAGTAGGAAATAAATGATAGCATGATAATTTTGAAGAGTTTAATTAAAATTCAATAATGGATTCAATGTATCCAAGTACAAGTGATTAATATATTGAATGTTTCAAATATTGATATTGTGGTGGTATTTAAGAGAAACATTACTTGGGTGGTACAAGAGAAATATCAATATATCTTGATGGATTATACCAAGTCAACATGCCTAATTCCATAAGAGTTTTATTTTTCATTGCAAGTTTCTATGATGATAATATTGGTCATTGGATGTCAGGACCACCAATATTGGAAAGAATCTATATGACACAACCAAAAAGGGTTGGTGACACTATAAAATTAAAATATTTGGTGCAAGTTACGAAAATAAAGTTTTTTATTGAAATAATAGACAATATCATAGAATTTTAATTTGGAATGAATTTATTCCACGTGTCTACAAAATTTTAGTAGGATCACTACTGGTTTCCCAATAAAATATGTTTAATAACATATGGAAAACAATTATTGGTCTTACAATTAGTTAATACCAGAATAAATTTAATTCTCTAGTGATTTATTTAAAGTTTAAACTTTTATTCTAGATAATTATATCTACTATGGTAGATCTAACAACTAGTTAGACCAAGTAAAAATTACATATACTGACAAAGTATTAAAAAATATAAGTTGGAACAATTTGAGATAGAATCATTTCCAATGTCACATGGCATAAATCTCTTCAAGAAGACATGTAAAAGAAATATGAGGAGATTAATTTGGTTACTTTAATTCCATATTCTTTAATTATGGATCAATCACATATACCATGCTATATAATACATGTTATATTTCCAGAATATACTTTATGGTAGGAAAATATCAGTATAAACTAGAAGAAGTACACCTAAAGAAATCATAACTTTCTTATTATTCTTGAGGGAGTACAAGATATATATTCCCAGTATTTGGGGAGGAAGGGACACTATTTTTAGGGGACAAAAACTAGTCTTCCTTTGGATCAAATTGATCAAATATCATAGTTAGGATAAGTCAATTAGTAAGGGAATTTCATTCAATCTAGTGGTAGCCATATCTAAAAACACTGAGTTCGTTGTAACTTTTGGTATTTTTAATGAAGTGGTGGATAATATAAAAGGATTTGTTCTAGTTCTTGGAATCACTCTTAGTTATTAAAGTTTTATGAAAATATTAATTATGATTACACTATTATTGGTACTAGACAATATAAATTTTTTTTGATAGTGGATAAAAGTAAAACATTTGGGAATATCATCTCTTGAGATGTATTATTAATGGATTTGAATTTTTAGATAACAGAATAGTTATGAATCAAATACATGGTATCCCCAATGATAAAATCTAGAAATCAGAAGAAGAATGATCTTATCCTTTGAGTTCTAATAAATATAGTTAAAAATATGGATCTAGTTCAAGTGAGAGTGTTATAATTGTGGGTTCTTTATACGTAACTTAAACCATAATTTTTAGTTACCATATCATGTAAACAATGAGTTATGCATAATGAATATTTACCATAAATTTATTGAAATTTCTCTATACACTATTTCTATTGTAATTTTGACAGATTATTTTTCATATCAAAAGGTTATAGCAGTTACCAAGATATAATGAGAACCTTGAGAAAATATTGAATTAATATTAAGAAAATGATCTATGGTCTAGATATATCATACTAACTGGAAAAATATGATGCCGGACTATCAAGTATTAGGAGATAATAAGTATTGATACTTCTTTACATGATGTTTTCACTTGGTGATCTGGATTACATGAGATTATGAGGATTGACTTTCCAATAGAAACACCACATATTTTAGGTGTCATTGATAGTTCTTATCTTCTAACATGTGTAATGGTCTCTCGAATTGATATTATTATTAGTGTATACCATTTGGTCATGTACTTTGATTCAAGGTAAAAAAATATGGAATTGAAGTCATGGATAGGTAGTGACATGCCCATGGGGCATCGTTATTTCTCGATATGTATAATAAAAAAAATTTAAAAAAACTAAAACAACACTAAAAAATTATTTAAATGTATTATTGGTAAGTTTGATGTCGAATCCCCTAAGACAATGAATTAGTTTTATTTGGTTTTCAAAAGATTTAATTTTATTATATTGAATAAAGATGTGAGAAAAGATTCCTTTGATTGATTTTTAGAAAATGAAACAAATAATTATGATTGTTTTGGAAATAGGTTTGAAAAAAAATAAGAAAGAATAGTGAAGAACATTGATTGGTTTTGAATCTGATTTTGAAAATAATTCCAAAGTTTTGAAATTTTAGGGTTCTGGTGAAATTATATTTTAGAAAATAAGTTGATTAATTAAATATTGGTGTAAGAGTAGAGATGTGAGAGATCCAATGGTCATGTTATCCCCTCCTTGACATGGCAATCCCCTATTTACCTTAGATAGGAAATTTAGGGTTTTACTAAATCAAGTTTTTATCGATACAATGTTTAAACATGATTCCCCTAAATTTGAAAATGGACATGCCTATTTAGGGTTTTTAGTTGTACTATTTTAATGTTCCTTTTCTGATTCAATTATCAATGGTTATGAAAAAAGGAAATAAAGGGATTGAAATTTGAAGATTTAATTACGACAAACCAAACACAAGAATAGAATAAAATGCAATCAATCCAATTACACCATAACTATTCTATTAGATAACACTAGAATTAGGTGGGTTTTCTCACTCGTCCTAGTTATGAGAGGATAAAAGGTAAATAGAGAATAAAAAAAATGCATAATTAAAATAGGTATGAAACTAGGAAGGGCCCTACATAGCGCAACTTCTTTCTCTATGTTTTGGTCTCTAGGATCTCCTCTTTAGAGGTAGTTTAGAACTCAATTTAAAGGCACTAATTGGGATCATGTAATAATGACTATCAATAAAGATTGTTCCAAAAGTGGCATGGGGTGGATTCTAGGTCTTAAAATGTGTTAAAAAATAAAGATACATCAAATATGGACACTTTAATCCCATACTTACTTTTTCACATGACATGTAATGAGTTCAAAACCAGTATCACTTTTGGGAATTTTTACTTCTGTCACAGTGTGACATACATGTATCACACCGTGAAACATGCGTACTTCACTTATATCTTTTTTTCTCCACTTCATGATGTGTATATCTTTCATAACTTACACCGGTACACAATGTGTAATGCCATTTTTATGCTATTGAAGACTTTTTTGTCCTCATTTATTTAGTTTTATTCCTCAAAAGTGTTCCACGATAATCCTAAAAAAACTCTTGCCATGCCATGAGTGATGGCCACACTATGAAGTTCCTTTTTTTCTCTATTTTAAATTATTTTTTGTATCCTTAAATAAAACACAAAATGAGTTAAACCATTCACAAATTGTCATGAAAAATAATTTAACAACAAAATCAATATATTAAAACACCATAAAACACATGAATGAAATAAAAATATCATGTAGGTTATGTTGGGTGCATAATTAGTGGTATGAAATTGATTTAACTATCAAAATAGAGTTTCTTATTTTGAAATGAAGTGATGTCTCAAGCGTAGGTGATTAGGATGGTATCACCATCACAAAATCCATATCCATGTTATAATAAGGTAAGTTTTTTCAATAAGGACAATGAATAGTAATTCAAGAAAGGATAATGAAACGAAGTGTGCACCCTGATTTATGAATATTATGAGGCAAAGAAATATATTACCTGATATGTGTTAGTAGGAAAGGTTATAATTTCTGTGACTATACCATGTCTCTTTAGGGGTCTTGATGGGTTGATGGATCTTCTCCTATTATATGAATACTATTTTCTGCAATCAAGATAAGGGTCTAGAGAGTCACTCACTAAGTGTATTCAAAAGTATTTACTATTCTAATGAATTAGAGATTAAGACATGGTGGGCCCCCATCATATAGTTCAGGAAATGTTTAAGAATATTCAATCTCCCCCAATAAAAAATTCATATCATTTTAGTTTTCAATAATTAGTATTAAATTTATTTATTAAATTTAAATATAGGTATTAAAATAAATACATTGAAAAATATTATATAGATGAATATTATTTTAATATTCAAGGTTCATTCAATATTTATGGGAATAAATAGTTGAGTTATGGACTCAATTTTATCATGAAATGTATTTATTATATTATAAGAAAGTGATAAAAATGTAAATTATATTTATGACATAGTAAAACGGTCATAAAATGTCATTTATAGTGAGTAATACATATCCAAGGGGATGAGAGAAATTTTTGGGTATTTTAGAACCTTACAATAAATTGAAGAGGAGGCTCTCATGCAAAAAACTATTCACTATATGTTTTTAAGAGAATATCTATCCTCTCACCACATCCTAGAGAGATCATCTCTTGATCCATGATTTGGAAAATGTTTATTTTCATAAATTGATGGATCAATGTAGTAGTGATCACTGGGACATCAAAGGTATCATTAGATCTCTGCCCTAGAAATAATATTTTGGAAATCGATGCTCCAAAAAAATTTCAATGTATGTGTGCATGATCTTCCATTAAGCAATGATTAGTAGCAATGAACAAATTTCTAATGAGGCTTCAGATTGAATGAGGTAGTTTTCATCTTAATATGTGTGCATAAGTATTTTTACACGGGATCCTCAAGAATTGTACTGAGATATGTGTCACCAGTTAAAAAAGAGTTACACCAAATTCTACTGAATTTATTTAAATCCTCATCACATATACTTCCACAACACACCCGATTACCAACACATTCAATAAACAATTTTCATTTCTTATTAAATATGATACCTTCAATCCAAAAATATGAGATGATATATATAGTTCAACATCACATATTCTATTAAAAATGTATAACAATGTATGAAAAAATTCATTATGTAAAATTAAAATTACCTTTAAGCCAAAAATACCTTTACCTTCACTATCAACTATCACATGCCAAGATATAGGGAGACCAGTGTGGTCCACTTTTGAAAAATAATCAGTATAAAACTCAATTACCTCTTTTGATATATATTTTTTAAAAATATTTGATGTATATTCTTAATAAAACCCTTCAAAATTTTCATATATATTTCAAAAATATATTTCTAACATAAATAAATAGGCCCAAATATTCTTTTATCTCACAATAAAAACCAATAGATGAACAATTATATCCAAAAATGATGGTATGAAATATAATTATAGTTAATAAAGTATGAGAAAAACTTCATTATGTAACACATATAACAAATTTGGATCTATAAATTTACTAAAAATTGAATTGAAAATTTTACACAACCCATTGATATAATTTATGATAGGTATTGACAATATTCCACCAAATAAAACCGATGGAAACTATTATATCGATACATGGTATCTATGAGATTTCAAACCTATTAACTCTAAATATTTCAATGACACAAAATTTATCACATTTGAAGATAACCCACTAAGAAATTTAATACCATGTAGGCATTGAAAAAAAAATTATCTTCTCACTTTTTCTTAATGTGTGAAAATATAAAGGAAAATATGTTATGTTTACTTTATTTGTGGAATCTAACTCCAAATGCATTCCCATGTTTATCAAGTCCAATATTGCATAAAATATATCATTTTTATTTCCCTTTTGAGGTTTAATAATGTTCTTATTAGATGATCAAAATTTTTTATTGACATTCATAATGTCAATGTTATATTTTACATTAAAAATATAAAATTGGGAAAATCAGTTAAAATAGATTGTTTCTTCCATGTATTTATTTGATGAACAAAACATCCTTTCTTTCCAAATGCGACATAAATGTTTTTCACCTTGTTATAATATTCTATATCTAACAATGGTTGTGGGGAAAATCATACTCTATTAAACCATTAAATTATTTTTTTAATCTTTGATAAGGTTGATCCAATCACAAAAATATCTGATTTCCATGCACAATCTTTTTCTTCCATTTCAAAATTGATGTTATGATGTCCCCTATTCATAAATAAGACAATTTTTATGTCCTATAACACTATATCTAGAAAAGTTTCCACATTCATGAAAGTAATTTATAGTGAACATTATGATAGAATGAAAAACAATACTCTTTATTGTATGAATCAAATATTATAACACATGTATCCCATAGAAAATTCAAATAATCAATCAATGGTGATAAATAAACATTAATATTATTTACAGACTATTTGTACTAGTAATAATAAATCTTAACATCATGTATTTTCTCTTCATATATATCTATAGGAAAAAGTTATAGTTAACCAACATAGCAGACCAAAAAATTTGTCAACAAATATTTTTTATTGTGGAAAATTAGTAGGGTAACATAGGTTTCCATCAGATATGTGATCATATATATACCATATTATCCTCTTTTCATTATTTTAATTTGAAAATATATTCTTAAAATTAGGAATTATTAGAATGGAATAGATTGATTTAGTTGGAGGTTTGGTACCTATTCTTGAGAATAAATAATGTTTGGATTTTTCATTCATGTTATATCATGATGTCTTATATTTAGAAAATTCTTATAAACATTAATATTCCTTCTTATACAACACATAATTTTTAGGAAAACATGTATCTTTTTATAACCCAATCCCATTGGTCATAAAATTTATTTTCCCTGATAATTGGAATCTGGAATTCCATTGCCATATGGAAGTATTATTTTTAAAAGTTCAAGTAATTTAGTGAAACTTTAATCAATACAACCATTTCATTTCAAGATAACTAATATCAACATCGCCTATAACACTTTAAATTTAGGGAAACCTAATAATGGTGGTTTCTTAGCTTCTTCATACATTCATTCAACACTTGTTGTCTTTAAATGGATTTAATACCAATATCATAAATTAAATCTTTAAGTCTATCCTATGTGTCATGTTGAATAACTTTATCATCATTAGATCTTTACTTGTATGTTATTTTACTATGCCATATCAGGCATTTGTAATTATAACTAAAACCATAGAAACTCAAATGATCTTTGATTTATTTATACTCTAATTTACTCATATTCAAACAGTTCATGCATGGACAAAAAATCATCTCTTTGTTTTCAAGATTTTGTTTAGAAATTTTCAAGATATTGTCAACCTAATTCTCATATTTATTGTTAGTTCTTTATGAATTTATCTTATTACTATCCATTAATTAACTAAAAATTAACAATATAAGAGATGAATATATTAATATATATAAACATTTAAACATATATATAAATAAATAAAATTAAACCATATAAGAATATAAATATATAAACATGTATAAATTTCTAACAAATTATTAATATCTTAAAAATAATTTATAAATTAAAAAAAATAAAAAATATTTTTTAATAAAAAGTAATTATAATGAAAAAATAATGTATAAATAAATTTTTTTCTAGAAAAAAAATTTCCAAAAAAAATATAACGATAAAAAATTTATAAAAACAAAAAATTATAAATACAAATAGTTAAAATGAAAAATAAATTAAAATAAAAAACAATTTATAATAACAAAAAAATTATAAAAGTAAACAAATTTTAACAACAAAAATTTATAATTTAAAATAAATTTCGTAAAAAAATGATTGGATAAATGAAATTAATAAATATAAAATATTTAAGTAATTTTTCAAAAATATAAATTACAAAATATTGAGGTTAAAAAGGGAAAATAGTTGTTGAATTCTAATCTAATCACCCAAGGGTGGTGGAAATAGGGTGAATAATGCAATATTGAAGGGAAATGTTTGTAAATTTTTTTTGAAAATTGAATGAACTAAAAACCAAGAGTGCAGTCACAGGTTGAGAAAATTAGGGTTTCTTTGTAGAGAATAATATTGATGGTTTTAGAAGAAGGATGAATCATGGATGATTGAGGAGAAATAATGTAAAAATAGTCTAATATCAAAGGAATGTTGAAGATTGATCGTGGGCCGGGTATCATCGTGAGTTGATAGGATGAGTGTTTCAAAAGATCACATCGAAAAAATGAGGCGAAGTCTATGTGAATTATGTTTTTTAACATATTTTGACATTAGTTTTATAAAAAACTAATGCTAAAATATTCCTATGTCACTTTTAAAATTTGTTATGAAAAAATAGATGTTAAAATAATGATGATATTTTATGTTTTTTACTATTGACACATGCCCACACCTATGATTACACACAGGAAATACCACCACAACTATCGTTAGAACAATAATGAACATCATTCCTCCAAGAACTACCTTAAATATAGAACAGACAACCCACAAAGAATAATATAGGGCCCACCACCTAGGTTCCTTTTTCTATTTTAAATTCAATGATGAACCACCAAGATTTATTAATTTAGTTATTAGTTTAAATTCACTCCAACAAATTATTTATACATAACTAAACTTATGTATTCCAAACTTAATATTCAATTGTTATCAAACTACTTTCAAATAAGCTCCATAGTAATCCACTGCCTCACAACAAAGGCCATCAAACTATAAAAAATCAATTCCACCAAGATGCAAATCCAAGGACACCAAGATATACAAACAAGGCCACCAAGCTATGTAATCAAGGAATCCAAGATGTAGACAAAAAACCAAGCATAAAATAAACATATTGAACTTATTATTTTCATATACTAACATTAAATATTATACCAAATAAGGGTATTCTTAAATCAAGTCAACACAAAAATCTATAATTTAATAATAATAATATAGAATGAAATAGAAACAACAATAAGTCAATATCAAGGAAAGATGGTAACAACATATTCATAACACCATACCCTTTCAATTTAATTAGTCTTTTTTATTATCTTTATTATTACAATTCATACCACTCACCCAATTTAAAAAAAATAATTATAATCCCATAAATTCATATAAATGGGAGAGAACTCTAATCACCTAACTCAGAAGAATCTTTCTAGTTTTATTTGTTAATACAAAGTAAAATATGATGAACTATGAGGCCACAACCACACAAGGGATCCTCAAGTAAGTTTGAAATGAAATGATGCACCTAAAAATCACAATTCAAATAAAACTACAACTCTAAAAAACACATCCATTGTGAAATATTTGGAGAAACAAGGAATAACTCAAAGATAAATAGAAGAATAACTCACCCATAATCACCGATATAGTAACTCTAGATACCAAGGTATAATTCCAAAGATAAGGGGATGTTAGGGATCCCAAAATCACTTGTGAATCACTTAAAGATTAATAAAAACAAATGGATAACGAGGGAGATCATAGGGAGGTTAGGACTTATATATAACCTATAAATGGCCCCATTCACACTGTGAATGGTTGGTTCACACCATAAAACATACTTGGTTCACACTTTTCTAAAAACAAGGAACTCGATCCAATAATCCTGTAGGACTTTCATATCATGAATATATACTTTCATGACATGAAACCTTCAAAGATAAAACTACCAAAAAACTTGACCATGAACATTCATGAAGTGAACAACATTTCATACCATGAATCAGACCTAAGTAGAAATTACAAAATCAAATCATGTATCCACCCAAGAAACATTATTCATGCTGTGAACTAGTGATTCACAACACAAATCCCCACCCACAATTTCAGATTTAGCACCACCTCCTCCTCTTCCTTCTCAAACCCATCTCAAGGAACCCAACACACAAAAATCACAAGTAACAATCAATAATGGTTTTGGGAATTACACTATCATTTTTCCTTAAAATAATCTCAATATACAATCTAATGTTATGATCAAAACTATCACTAAACACCCAACCATTTGAATTATCATTACCCAACTCTGACCCTCTTCATATAAGATAATTTCATACCTAAATTCGTCTAGGAGTAATATTTTTTGTCCAACACTACCCAAGTCAAACTCCATCGTATGAATGACTTAGATAGTGAAGAGAATGAATGTTAAAGAAAAATAAAGAAGAAAATAGAATTATTTAAAAGGGATATACTTCATACCCCAATAAATTTATCGACCATTTAAATTTTATAAAAAAATAAATAGAAATGTTTAATCACAATGAACTCAAAGAAAAACACTAACCCCTCCCTCAAATATACAACCGAGTTATTTATCCATTTTTATAGAGATGAGAAGGGAACCGTGGGAGAAAAAAAGATAAAATGAAAGATAATGTAGGAGGTGGAACTAATATATATTAATAAAATTGAATAATACTACAACTAAAAACCCCATTCTTATCTAATGAAAATGTTTAAGTATCTTCAAAATGATATCAAGTTATACATTTATATGCATGAGGGTTGCTCATTTTTATGAAATTTATGTCCATAAAAATTCCACACATGTCTGAAATAGTAAATAGAATAATTTTTAATGTTTTTTTCTTTAAAATTATTTTCCTATGTCTTGGATTGAAACCCAAAAAAAATAATCTTTATTGGCCATGTTCAGAGGATTTTGTGATATAATTATGAGACAAAAATATTAGGTCCTGGTGACTGTTTAGATTCAAATGTTCTGGTTTCCCATGAATTTACATATTTTAAGATGGTAAAATATTTAATAGGAACAATTAAGGAAAATACCCCAATATTATTATTATTCATTCCAAATTTTTACTCATTTAGACAAAATATTTTGATATATGGGTCAGAAATTATTATTTTAAAATATGTTCATTGATTTCAAGGCCCCACTTGTAAACTTCATTCAGTGTATATAATTTTGGATTCATTATTTGATCCTATTGAATGAGATGTATCCCAATGAACATGAAATCTTAAAAAAAGTAATTTTATAATTTAGATCACATTAATAAAAGTTATAACTGAAATACCAAGATGATATAAAAATATTTAAAATTCCAAGATTAATCCATTTTCACAATTATGCTTAAATTTGTATTAAAACCTAAAATTTTGATAATTACCCTTAAAATAACAATTTTTAGGTTCATAAATCCCCTATAATTAACCGTTTCACTCATAGGAAATAATCTATACTATGGTTATAACAAACTTAATAGGGAATAAATGAAAAATAATAAACCTCATATTTTCAAGAATTTTATTTTCTAATTAAATTTTTTAATCCCACCAATTTTATATTTTAATAAAAATCATCACATTTTTAGTTTTTAGGAATATTTTGATCTCAATTGTGAAAATGGATTATTTTATAATTTTACGAATTTTTATATCAATAAGGTATTTCAATCATAACTTTTTTTATACAATTATAGAAATTATGAAACTATTTTTTAGGATTATATTTTATTTGAGAAACATTTACTTGAATATGACCAAGTGTTGGATCCAAACTTTGGAGGCCAAAATGGAGATCACAATTTGGGCCTCAAAATATGTACATAGTTCTAGAGATTTTAATATAGGGGACCATATCTTCTAAAAAGACAATATAAACAAGTTAATTTTTTAGAGAAATATAAGTGAGAAAATATCATTTTTGTACTATGTATACATGATATTTATCCTCATTCATTGTTAAAAATGAATGGGAAATCAATGCATTGGGATTTGAACAATATTCCATAAAATAAAACATTTCTTTATGATGTGACTGTAAATTTTTCAACACATGTAAAAAGAGGATGAAATTTTGTGATAGAACACACAATTAGAGGGGGAAATTATAGTTCAGTATTTCAAAAAATTCAGATATATTTTGGGGATATCATACACATACATTTGTAAGAAAGATTTGGATCCAAAATGATCGACCCCTCTCCCTATAAAAATGTACCTCCACTCTCTTTCAAGGGGTCAGAAATTTAATTTGGACATTTAATTATCCAATTTCAATAGATTAGTATTATTTTTTGTGTAATTATCTTATAATTTTTCATATATTAGTTTCTCCATCTCATAATTTTCTCAATTATATTATTATTTTAGGTTTCCCCCACCATACTTATTATCAAATCCATAAAAATGGAGAACTAACATCACAGTTTTTTGAGGGAGGGAGTTGTGAATGATTATGTTAAAAAATTACACATTTATATTTATTTTATTATAATAATTAATTATTAGAGAAAATGATTATGTTAAAGGGTTCACTCCACTTTCTATACTATTTTTTTCTTCTTCCCAATCATTTTCCCTCTCTTTCGACATCATAATGTTTTATATGGATGGTCGATATAGAATAGTGGTTATCATTTGAGGGAGATAATCCTAAATTCATAGGGTTGTTGTGGGGTAATAAAATTTAAAGTTTAAAGTTTCTAAGTCATAGGGTCGATGTCAATATTGAGTTGAATATCGATAACTTATACTTTTAAAGAACAATGATAGTATTGTTGTGAACTGTTAAGAATAACAACTTATTTATTATTTATAAATTTATTATGCCTTGTTTTATTTGTTTTTTAAATTTATATATATCTATATTACTCATATTATAAACCCATTATTATATTATTATCGTATTATAATAGTATATTCTTATTATAAATAGTTATAATAGGGGAATGGTGTGTGTGAGTGGTCTCCTTGAGAGATTTATTGTGGGGGTGAAATTTACTTCATTCATTGGTAAATAAGAATTTATTGATTAGAAATTCATGTAAAATACATGTTATCCTTTAGGAACCATTTTTGTGGATTCCAAGATCATGAATGCACTTTTTTTTACGAAAAACCAAAAAATCATAAAATTTTTAAAAAACCCAAAAAAGAAATTCACTGAATATTATTCATTTCTTAGGTTAAGATATATTTTATTAAGAATTTTACAAATTCCTGGTTTGATGATGTTTCTAATATGGATGGATCATTAAATATTCATGTGTGATATAATTTTTTAATGATGGAGGAAAACTCTAAGATTATTGAAGAATTGAGAAAACGAATGGAGATCCTTTATACTTTTATTAATAATTTAAAATCAATGAGATGGGAATATAAAATAAATAAATTTGAAGAATAAGTGAAGATTATTACATCTAATTTATTATTTTAAGAACTAATGGAGTCCTTCAATTAATACATATAATATCCAGTCAACCTCTATCAACCATTTCTTGAAGAGGTATTTGAAGAAAACTTTCTATCTAATGTGCATTTGGGAGAACAAAATGATTTGGATAACTATTGTTGTGATTTTGTAGAAGATAAAAAGGCATGTGATTCACCCATAATTCTCAATAAAATATAATCTACTCTGTACCTTTATCTTTAATATGAAAAATACACCAAAAATTCAGTGGAATTTTAAGGCAAATTAGACGAGATTAACCAATTACCTCTATCCATAACAAACATAATCTAAGAAGTGTTGAGAAAAAAAGATTAAATAAAGACAAGATTAATGAGGTATATAATATTTTGATAAACTAGTTTATTTACAATTTTATTGAAAACTAATTTGGAATAACCTCCCACTGCTTTGAATTTTTCATGTTTTACCAACACATAGATTTCCCTGGAGGATGTAGAAGATGATGATACACTTACTGAGACAGAGTTACGAGTGGCCTTTCATGAAGAGATCATGTACCAAGTTGAACTACTAGAATGAGATGGTTTTTTATATTAATTCTTATGGATTAATATTATTCAAGTTGAATAGTTTTCTAAGATTCCTTTTAATTTAATTTCTGATAAAGTACATTTGAAGTAGGGCCTAGATGTTTAAGAGGACACAAAAAAGTTGTGGATGTCAATAAGGATTAACCATCCATTTTATTTTCCCCACCACAAAAGATGTACTTAATTTATATATAAAAGAATCTTAATTACTTTATCCATGGATTTTTTCTACAACCAATGTGATACGATGCAAACTAGATGGAAAATTATGTGGTGGTTCAAATCACACAAACCACACCCACCATCCAATTTTGGGTGATAGCTGAAACATTCAACTAAAGGTAGTAAAAAAACAGTACACACTCTAGGGTTTAAACTAAGTTCAATTCATATAATTTCCCTTTCAATTTTTCTTTATTTTCATTTTTAATTTTGTAAATTTCTTATGTTTTCATCTTTCCTTCAAGGTCTAAGGTGGTAGTGACTTGGAACATAACTCAAGGATTCCAATGGAAAACAAATTTTGGTAGTATCTTTCCTTATATATAGTTTTTCTTTCCTTATAATTTTAATTTTTTTTGAGATTAAATGAGAGGATAATTAAATAATTATAATAGGGAATTACAATATATTTTTATTAATTTTTTGTGTGTTTTCTTGGTTTCTTATGTTTTTAAAATCAACTTTGATTTAGTCTCCATGTTTTTTTTGTTTTTAATTTTTTGGACTGTTTTTAAAATCTTATGACTAATCAAATAATTTGAGAAATTCAAACCATACTTATTTTAAAATTAAATTTTCAAATATAATAAAATTTATTTGAAAAAAAATGAAATTAATTGTAGAAAAAAATTTAAAATTTATCTTAGGGTGATTTTTTTTATAATTTTCTATAATGAATAATTTTTTGTTGAATAGTAAAAAATACTAATTTTTATTAAAAACTATATTTTCATTTAAATAATTTTCAAATTTTGTTTTTTAAATTGTTTTAACAGTAAAATTAGTTCAAATATATTATTTTTAATCCATTTTATTTGATTAGAATCAAATTTTTGTTGAATTTATATATACGAACTTTTATACTTAAGAAAATATTTTCTTTGGAAACCATTTTTTCATTGTCATTGCCCATTTAATATTAAAATAAATTCTACCACTTTTATTAATTAAATTTTATAAAAATATATTCCATATTTTTATAAATCATAATTTATATTGTTTAATAGTTTTAACTTAATTTTTTGTCTTAATGAATAGTAAAAATAGTAAAAAATTGTTACTTCAGTTAAGGTTAAAATAAGTTTACTGGGAGGTTAAAATAAAATGATAGTGTATAAAATGAATTAAAAAAATTTATAATTTATATTAAATTAACATATTCAGAACTTATATAATATGAGTTCTATTTATTGTCTATTCTGGATCAATTTTGTTTGAATAGTACATTAAATTATTTTCATAAACTCCAAGTGTGTCCTCTTCCTCACTTATAATAGGATAACCCCTATTCTTTCCTCTTTACACTTAAAGATAAATTTTTTATAAAATACCAACAAAATTAAAATTATTTCATACATAAACACAACCTAGAGTACCTTTTTTTATCATAAAACTATTCTAGGAAGGTCGTAGGTATAAACCAAAAGTAGTTATATGAAGAAGTTGTATAGTTATTAATAACACATTTTCATTTTATTTATTCTTATATCTCCTTAAAATATTATTCAAGTATGATGAATTACTAAAAAAATATCGTCCATATATTTATATGTTATTATGTTAATTATATAACCTATATGAATCTCTTCTTCCATCAAATGGTAAATGAAACCGTTAGTCATGTGTACGATGAACTACAGCCTCACGAACTGATATAATTAATTTTCCATAATTTATTATAATAACATTATATAATAATGGATTTAATATATATATATATATTATATTTATTAAATAATTAAACTTTCGAAATTATAATAGCACATATACCTTCTTACCTTCTAACCCATTGGAAAATGATAACATCGCTCATGTGCACGTGTGGACTATTGCCTGAGCGAAGCGATGTGATAAATTTTTCATTTTATTTTATTAAGGATGGTAATTAGGATATATTTACTAAATATATTATATAAAAACGTTTTTTGGAATTTTAATTATTATTTAACTATATTTTTTTCTATCCGTCAAAAATTAAAAATATCAATTATGCATACGTACGACCTACCGTTTTCATGAACGGTATAATTCATTTTACCAAATCTATATTTTTTGGATAACTATAAATAAATATATAATGAATATATATGTTATTTATATCATGATTATAATTCTTTATATTATATAAATATGATCAAACTATAAGGACCAAAACTACCAAACCAAAACATACATGAAAAACAGAGTAATTTATTATCTAGAATAGTGATTTTAATAAAGATTTTTTAATAAAAAGGTGAAAAAAGATTATAAGTAAATCATATATAGAATGATATATATGATTATATTTCTAGAATATATTTATAAAAAATCTATGTTTATTATATACAAGGTTCTTACACATATGAAGGAAGTCAAACCTAATGTAAGAGTTTACTTGACAATCTCAATAATATTCGAGATTATATATGTTTAAGTCTTTGATTAGGGAAAATTATTTGATATTTATATATTAAAAATAATATATTTTATTCTCCTATGGTTATTTATATAAATTATAAATTTTAATTTAATTTTTCTATCGTTAAGTACTCATGATATCAAAATAGTGTCTTAAAGGAAAAATAACTTTTTTTTCCTACTCGACATGGAATCATTTTCTCTCATGACTATATTTTCCTAAAAGTACTAAAAAGAATGTTTTTAAAATTATCCAATGATTTATTATAGAAATTTTTACCCATGTATTAATTTTTGAAATAAATTTAAAATAATCATCTATCATTTTCCAATGAGGTGCTTTTTTGACATTTTTACAAAAGTGTGAATAGAATGTTTTTAACATATATAAAATGAACAAAATTTCTTGTCATCATGAGATCTAATTAATTTGAATCTTAATTTACAAGTATTCATGGGTTCTTCTAGACACTTTTTTCTTAATATTTAGAAAATATTTTATACTTTAAATAAATGATATCAAACCAAAAGGATATTTTCCTTAAGAAATTTGATGGTGATATTTTTAATGTATTTTAATTTTTTCCAATATCTTCTATTGTATGTTATGATGAAAATATAATCTAATGATACCATAAATGTTATTTATTTAGATGTTTTATGATTAGTTTGACTGATGAATGTATTGATATTTTTTATGATAGTTCTCCCAATATTGAAATTTATTGATTTTTAAGGAATGTTGATTATGTTATGTTGTTTGTTCATATGATGAAGGCATTGAAATTATTATGTGATGGGTGGGGAAAAAATTAAATATCATCTCAATATATCGGCAGGTATCACGATGCAAACTAGATTGGTTATTTGGATAAGACCTTACCCATTTATATAATATGCCTTGGTATGAGGCATCGAAAACATGTTTTAGATGTTCAGGATTATGAATTTCATCATTATGAAATTAGTTTTTGATTTCCATGTGATTGTTTTCATAGTTATGACATCCATGGATAAGTTACCAAATCATGTGATTATTTATATATCATTATTTGATTATCATTTATTTCTTCAATATTATTCATTCCTTATTGGATTCTATCGTACACATATCCTTATTGAGCATCTAAGATCACACCTTTCTTATTTTTATTTTCCTGAGGATTCAATGAAGTATATTATGATTAATTTTTAGGGATATAATAAAGTAAATAATGGTGTTATAAAAGAAAATAATGTGTTGTATTTTGAGTGTTGAAATATAATGTGAGATTCATGTATGTATATGGTTTTCAATACTACTATACTATCCAGTCTTTTGGGATGCAATTCTTTATATATAGTACCAATATAATAAAGTAACCACTGATTTAGGGCTACTAGGGTTAAGTTCTATACACATATCCTACATCAATTTTTAATAAGCATTAGATATTAGATAAACCTTCTAATAATATTTCTGGATCATTCACTATCCATATACCATTTATCATTGATTCTCTAGGATATTTATCCCAATAAAAAAATCCAAACAATAAATTATATTGGTACCCATATTCTCTTGGGTATAACAATATTAACAAATAAATATTTGGAAAACCAAATCTATTAGTGTGGTCTAGAAAGTCTATCCCTTAACTTTGAAAAACTTTTTAAAAGAAAAACATATTTAACTCTATAAAATTATGGATTTCTCAAACCACAATTATTAGAATAGTTACATAATTATTCACAGTGAAAACAAATAACTTTTTAGAGGTTTTTATTCTTAAACGTAGGTAAAAAATTGTTTTTATAAATATTATGGTTTTCTCCTAGGATTCTTATTCCAAAGTGATTTTTATGTGATTTATTATTTCTAAGAATCTGATTCAAGTAATATTCACATTTTTTAAACAATTAAAACATATCTAATATATTTAAATTTCTTTATAATCTCTTAATATTTTTTTCATGTTCAATAGAAGAAACAATATAATACTATATCATGGTATTCAAATCATGAATCTCTTTTAATTCTATTTTTTAATTAAAAATTTTTAATCATTTTTAAGGGATTTGTTTATCTTTTTCTGGATTTTATACTTAATTTAGAGCATATTAAAATATTCATTTAATAATTTAAAATTTTAATTTAAATTTTCTAATTCAGATTTATATTCTTAAGAATAAAAATAATATACCTCACATAAGTGTCCTATAAAGAAAATTTATCCTTTTGATTAGAAATTTCAGCTTCTGAATCTAAATATATTTCACTACCTGAATCTTCATAAGCATCCCATGTTAATTACATGTATCTATTATCATTATTATTGTAGTTAAAATTTTTAAAGTACTTATAATTAAAATTTTCATTTTCTTGTTGCTAGGGAAAATATGTTTTGATGTGTCCAATATTTTTGCATTTATATCATGTTAACTCTATAATTTTTATAAAATTTATTATAATTGATAAAGGGTTTCCTAAATCCTATTATGTTATTATAAAATAGTTTCAAATACCTTGAAAAATGAGAAATATCACTATCTGAATAAGAACCATTGGAAGAGTCTTTCTTGGATGAAACAATATTTTTTTATTTACTCTTCTTATCATCTTTTGAATTTAAGACATTCAGAGTAGCATTATACTTATTAATAATTTTATGATCAATATATTCTTCCATTTCAACCTCATACATCATAATAGTTCCAATGATAGTTTTGATATTTAAATATTTCACATAAGTATATTTCTTATAGTAAACTGAAATTCCACTCCACTTAGATGGTATAACTCTTAGAAATCCTAGATCTTGATCCATCTTGGTAATTAGAGTTCTCATAGAAGCAACATTATTTAAAATATCCATTATACATCCATCAATATGAGTTATTTTTTCTCCATAAACCATTATAAAAGTTTTGATATTTAAATTATCGGTGTTATATCTCAGCCGCCTAACATTATTAGTACCCTTATAGTATACTTTTATAGTTGTTCACATATTATAAACTTTAGTAAACTACGAAACTAGATTTAACTCATCTATACATAGTTCACATATGATAGCATTAATTAATTTAAAATTAAAATCAATGTTTGATTCATTATTAGTATCCCATGTTTTGGGTTTAGTCTTGGTATTTTTAAAAGGTATAACACCCTTTAAGTATACTTAGATACCATTATTTTTTTGGTAATTGATATTTAAAACCATCTAAAAGCCACAGTTTTCTCTATTAAATTATATGGATATATCCATAGACATACCTTTTATATTTTCCATCATATCACCCATTTTTAAGATGATATTAATACTTCAACCTTTGAAAGCTGATAACTCAAAAGTCATACCCTATAATACAATTTGTTTAGAGTCTAGGTGTACTAAAACTCAAGAGGGAGGGTGAATTGAGTTAATGAAATTTTATTTTCTTAGAAAAAACCAAAATTTTAAGGAATGATAACTTCTGATAATGAACTAAACAAAATAAAAAATAAAGTAGATCAAACACCTGAGATTTATAGTGGGGTGGGGAAAAAAATCCATTAGCACACTCCACTAAAACCTATCTCCAAAATCATGGTGATTCTCACTAGAAAAATACTTTTATTGGGTATTTTATGTATTTTTCATGAGGAATAAATGACTAAATTCAAGAATTTTACACTTGAAGCAATACAAGGAGATATTACCATGCTCCATAAAGGATTTACAAAACACCATCCTTCAAGGTTCATTTAACAGGAACCTTCACACATCCAACATAATGAAATAATATAAAATTTTATAGATGAATAGAATAGTTGTAAGATACAAATGATATAAGAGGATAAATATATAAGATAAAATATAAAATTCAAATCATATCAAGGATAATATTCTAAAAAAACTATATAACTTGAAACTTCTTATTCTTCAGCTGATAAAAAATTAGCCACATGAAATATTTTTTGATAGAGAGTTAGAGTGAAAGTTCTTACTTGTATTATTGGGTATCTTATATATATTTTTCTTCTCCAACACATGAAAAAACATGAAAATTTTATCTTTTAATTTCATATTATTGGATCCATAAAAAATGTTATTTGAACTAAATTCTTGAAGTCATTTTCTTGAAAATACCTTGGAAACATGATTGATCATTAAATTAGTCTTTTACTGATACATTCTTTCAGTACTTATAGCTTCTTATAATTGATTTTATCAAAAATATGTAATATAATTTTTAATACATTTCTGAAAAAATTAATTCCCATTAGAAGTACAAAGAAATTAATAAATAGATAGTTGTAAAATGATGTATTTGATTCTGGATCACCATATATACAAATTCCACTAATTTGAATTCATGTATAAAAATTGATCCATGTATCCATTCTTCACCTAACTGATTTTTTCACATAATAAATTTATGAAGGAATTCTTTAAATAACCAATTTTCTCATGTATTGGATTCATCAATATATGAAATTTCACCATCGATGTTTCCATGATGTAGCTATTTCACATAGACATTTTATTTACATGGTTGATTTATATAGTTGGTTTCTCAGCATAGTTGAATATTCATGTAATTGATTTCCTTACATATCCAATTTTACATAAATAGGTTAATTTTATAAAATGTCCAAAAATTTTAGAACTAATAGAAGAATGGCATAAATAATGATAAAACATGGTGAAAATGCTTAAAAAACAAAAATACATCAGTAATATCTGAAGGGTATTTGAGATCTTAAAAACATATATTTCATGGGATATGTTGGAACAACATTAGTAGTCTAATGTTAGTATAACATTATTAATATTTTATACACATATTTTCTATCCAATTTAATTTCCCTTATTTTTACAATAAGTGTAGTTCATGTAGAATGAGTATATGGTTTTTTAGATCATTTCCTTAAGAAGTGTGAGCCCATCCTTTCATCAAGGAATTCAATAGTTGATTTTAGTTCAATGGAAGATAACGGTCGAATTTGATAAATAATGAAGGGGTGTCCCACAAAAAGTGAAATTTGAATTTATTATCAATAAGGGGGAGGAGGGATCATTAACTTTTAGATGAATTTAGTATAAAAAACAAATCTTAAGGGGTATATTAAAGTACCCAAGGGGTTATTAAGGATGGTAGGAGAGATAGTGTCTGGAATAATGAAGTAAAGAACAATATTATATTTGATGATTGTAGAACTAAGACTTATTTTATTTTATGACAAGTCTTATCACATCTCTGATCTCATTTTAAGGTATTCTTATATTTTATTTCTTATCTATCTTTTTCACTTAGTTTCCCTTTGATTTTTGGAGTAAAATAGAGATTTTGTGGAAATATGCCTATGCACACGGTTGGCGCACTATTAGTAGTAACCATATATCCACCTAGAAAATTGTGTAATAGTATAAAGACCCCACTGCATGGGATATTCATGGTTTTGTGTCTCATCCCATATAACTATGTTGAGGTCTCTACCCAGAGAGAATAGTCTGCAGATTTACCAAACGGTTTCCCAAATCGTGGGGACTAACCATGTGGATCTACCAGCACATTAAAATTTCTTTATCCTCTTAGGGTTAACCACAATATCACCCAATTTATCTCCTAATTTAGGATTCCTCACCGTAGAAACACCTCTACCTCTTTCCACCTCCCTTGGAGCTCTATTCTCTTTCCATATTTGGTGTAGTTCTTTGTCAGTTCATCTGGTAAGTGCTTTCTCCAGTGTTTGCTTCCTCCAATAGAGGGTTTCCTATTTTCTTTTTGGGGTTTCATCTTCTCTAACCCTGGGTGTCATTTTTAGGGTTCAATTTTGATGTTATTGGTTTGATCTCTTGGTTTAAGACATGATCTTTCCTCCTCATGGTGTGGTTGAGGTGCAGTGGGAATTTCACACAGGATTTTTGGGATTTCCATATCAAAGGTAGGTGATTCTATGATTAAACACTGATTGATGAATTTATTTGTCTTTCTTGTATTCTTTAACTTGTTTTATGAATTAAGGATGTGGTGAGAATGTAGTTTTTGATTATTTTGGTTATGTAATGTATTTTCCATGTAAAATTGGTGTATTATTGAAGTGAGGGATTATTGTGTGCTTTTTAAATGTTTTATAAATTGTGTAAATGTTTTATTAAGTTGTTTTTGGAATTTGAAACATAGTTGGAAGGTTTTTGAAGTGATTTTGATTTTTGAAAGAGGTTTTGGGTGTGAAAATTATGGTTTTTGGTGTGTGTGATGCCTTGTTGGGCTTGTGTGTGTGAATGTGGTGTATATTGTGGCATATGAAAATTGATTGAGCACTAAAGGAATCTTGGGTAGATAGGAGGGTGGATTATGAATAGTGTGCTAGTGACACAAGAGTGGATATGACATAGTTTCACATAGCAGGATTACGATGACAAAAATTACTAAACATTGATCAGGATCAATGAAAACCAGAATATTGGACTCTTCTCCTCTCTAGTGGATCGTGCATGGGAACATGGAAGGTTGTGGTTCCTATACAACTTTACACCGAGACATGAAGTTCTATGGTACCATTTTCTTTATAATACCTATAAAACATTTCCCTTGTTGGTTGTCTTTGACTATATTCGCTTGTCGTCAACATATGGTGTGGATTTTGGTTATTCCAAGGGTGGATGTTTTTTAATTGAAAATTGAATTTCTTTTGAAGTTTTTTTTCATTAAAACTGATTTCATTTAACTTTTTCTAGCAATTCCTTTAAATTTTTAAACCTGTAAATTTATTTTTCATTAAATGTTTAGAGTATGGAATCCTTTTTGGATGGAATCCTCTTGGGAAATAACTCATACCCTTCTTACACCCTTGGGTGTAAATAGATTTTATAAGGCCCCTGCCTTAGACATTGAATAATATTGATTTAAGTCAAGAATTCACATTGAGGATCCTTTTATGTTTATATTTTTAGAGAATTAGGCCATAACTATTACATAAAAATTGGATAAAACTAAAACATAATCCATTTATTCCATAATATAAAACATTTAAAAGTAAACATGATTTATTTTCTATATAAAAATCCTCTCGTCTTTTTCCTTTCTCTTACCCAACATTTTACCTTGTGAAAACATTTTAAAAACATGTTATGAGCACACAAATCTTAGTAAGGGATATACAATGAGGAATGAAAACGTTATTCCATGAATATTTATAAACCCATTAAACCATAAGAATCCTAAAAAACTTCATAGCATTCATAAATCATAAAGGTAACTTGTAAAATCCATATCATATTTACATTGTATTTTTCACATCTACATAGGGAATAACCTTCATGGTTATTTTTAGAATACCCATCACAGTATATTCCCCAAAATTCATAGAAGAAACCTTATTGTTTAACTCTGTCTCATTAACCGATGCATTTGAGATCTATCATGGGCTCACCCACCCTCAGTTTATCACGGAACCACCCATATACATAAACAATTTCTAAGAACCATAACATAATCATAACACATAAAAAATTCATAAAATAAAAATAACTTTTCCACATTGTAATCATAAGATATAATTTCAAAATATTGATATAATAAATAAATTCTCATTACCATTTTCAATACCAAAATACCTAAATGGGTAATATAATGTTTATTTTTGTTTTAAAATCATTACAACTTATAGAGGAATACAAATATAAAATAATGGTTAGGTGGCAGAAATGTCGTTGTCACTGCGTACATTATTTATTTTTCTTTTTTTTTCATTTAGTAAAATGGTTCAAAAAAATATTCCTTTTTAAAAAATTTTAATGAAATTAAACATCAAAGGGGTTAATTATACACCATATAAAATAATGTGGTGTATATTATCAAAATATGTCTCAAGGAAAGGAGATTGAGATGAAGTCCCTTACCTGGAGTCCGACTCATCACGTATAATCGTTATATTCTAGAATAACAAACTTAAGTTAATTTATACTTTATTGAGATCCTTTTTCATATTTATTATTCATTTTAAATCACATATTTCTATTTTATAATAATTACATAATTATTTAAGTTCATAGCAAACATTTTGTCGATATTCAGTACTTGAGTCAAAAAGGAACATGGTTTTGATGTCACTAGTCCATGTAGTCATAATTCCATCATCTCCAGAATACTATTAATGAAATAATCATCACTTTTATAAATTAATCATACTTTCTAAATAAAACCATTAATTATGGTTATGAAAAATGAACCATTTTATATTCCCAAAGACGGTAGGTCAAACATACGCATGGGTAACATTTACATTTTCCATTAATCATTATGAAAATAAGGTAATTGTTATTTTATCTTTAAATTTTTTAATAATATTTTTAAAATCATAATACTCATTTAAATAAACTTATATATATCATACAATTGATGTGGTGAATAAAAACGATTCGCATCGCATCGTGGAGGTGATAGTTCACACGTACGCACGAATGACGTTATTGTTTTTATGTGCATGGAAGGTAATAACATAGTTAAAATATCATTATTCTTTTAAAATGATAAAAATTTCTAGAATATCACATATTAATATTAATTTCATCATGATAAACAATCTTGATATATGGTAATATAAAATGAACTAAATCAGTTCGTGGAGGTGATAATTCATACGTACACACGAATGATTAATTGCTTTCCCATTTTATGTAATTAGAGATAGATTTAGGAGATGATATTAACATAATAAAATATTACAATATTGAGGATAATATAGTTATTATTTCATCTTGGAAGAATAATATTCAAAGGAAGTGGAAGAATAAATAATATAGAAACTCTTGAAAAATGATACATCTCCTTCAGTTGATCACATTTGAAGAAAAAAATTAACACCTCTACGAAAGGGTGTTATAAATACAATAAGGCCTCAACAATGTGGTAAGGGATTCTCAGAAGATGGTTTGGAAGATCTTGTTCAAACCAAAAGTCTTTAGAAGTGTGAGTATTATAGAATAGAGGGTACCTTTTTATAGGAGAGGGGAGGGGCACCATTATAAATTCCTAAATTTTTAAATTAATATAAATTAAATTTTTAATCCAAATGCTTCCAAATTGAAATTTTTCTAAGATAATTTAAAGAAAATTATAAATCCTCTATTCAAATAATATTAATACATGTATTAATTTCATTTTAAACCTTATCTTTTTAGTTTATCCTTAATTATTCTTTTTTAATTTTAATTGTGGTAACAACATTTTAAGTGTTAAGAGGCTATAAATTTTAATAATATGAATTAAATTTCCCATAATTAGATATATAATGGAAATTTACACCTTATAATAGTAAATTTTGTATTTTAAATTATAATTAGTATTTTTAAATAATTTAATAAATTGTTATTTTTATAGAATATCAATTATGTCAATTTTTACACTATTCACTTTAGTGAATTTAAATAAAATTTAAATAGAGAGATAAATTCATCCAAAACCATTTATTAGCCTTATAACATGTCATATTAACCAAAAAAAATTTTATCACATAAATTAATATAAATAATATTTATTTTAATATTTTTAATATCATTTATTTTATTCTTTCATTAATAAAGCAATCACCACATCATCATTGTGTCATAATTAAATTTATTTATTTAATGTCTAAAAATTATAATTAAAATACTATGATTTAGGAATTTTTTTAGATATCAAATTACTATTTATAGTCAATGAGATCACTTATATAACAATATATTAAAATTATTTCAATAATAATGGACTTGTTTAGGTCATATTTGACTTTAATTTAAATTAAATGTTATAAATGTCATAATCACACCGAAGTGGCTTCCAAAGGCCAAATTTACATCCCAAGGGTTATCTGGGTCGGCCATAACTCATAAAATAATATTATTAAATGTTTTAGAGTAATTTTATATTATTATAATATTATTTTTACCCTTAATTACCTGATTTAACCTTTGACTGTGGTAAATAAAAATAATTACAAACGTTTCTATTCATAATGTGAAAAAATAAAAGGGACATATTTACACAATTTAGAACTTATGATTCCATATATGGAATCTATTTTTCCAAAATAAAAACACATAAGTTTCAATAATTGATTTAAAATTAATCCTCATTGACCAAATGATAAAACAGGTTTTTAAAATTAAAATCCATCAAAAGATTGACATGTGTTTATATAAAATTTCAATGTGAAATTATTTACAATAACCAAAATTATATTAATTAATAAAAACATAGTACAATTACTCATTAAAACTAATTTAATGGATAACCTAACTATATAAATAAATTAGACGAAAATGTAGTTCATGAATTAAAATATAGTATTTTTGTCTATTCATGAAAAAAATGAATTTTATCATAAAAATAAAAAAAATATTCCAAAGTATATTTTGATGACCTGATTTTAAATAAGAATCTTTTTTTAAAAAATATAACATATAAAAGTGAAAAAATCTATATTAAAAATGGGTTCTCAAACAAAAGGCTGTAAAACTACCTTATAAAAATATTAGAATATTTTATGCTTAAAAATGGAGTTATTATTATTTTAAGCCTATATTTTTTTTGGAAGAATGAAAAAACATTTAAAAAACATGTGTGAATATAATATTTTTAGTTATGTTCATTCCCACCAATACAACGACTAGTCATTAACTACTATTTAAAATAATAATATTAACAAAGTATTATTACTTAGTAGAACTCAATCTTGTGTGAAACGTAATATTTCAGAGAAACTTGTTGTTGCGTGTTGAGTATGCTATCATACGTATTCTACCATTTTAAGTAAACTCAATATATAATTCATACATATTAATTGATATGAAAATTCTTTATTTTATAATTACTTGGGATGTTATATCCTTCTCCCTTTTATAAATTGCATCCTCACAATTTTATTCACTTATAAAATAAGTGAGCGTATTTATCCCTCATAGTATTTTGGTATTAACATGTGTCCTTTTTAACCGAATGGGTTTTCCATAAAACCTTAACCCGATGAATCAACTTATTCCTCAACACATTATCTTTGTGGTTAAGAATATATATTGGTTGATCCTGATAAGAAAGATTCTATTCCCACTGAACTAATTCTAGACTCAAAAAATGTTATGGATATGGAAAATACATCATCAACATTGAAACATGAAAGACATTGTGTACCAAAGATAAACTCAAAGGTAAATCCACTCTATAGAAAAATGATCCAACTTTACCTAGGATTTCATATGTTTCAATGAACCATAGACTCAGCTTTATCTTCTTCCTAAAACTTATCTCACTTTTCCATGGTGAAACTTTGAGAAAAAAATGATCACCTATCTAGAAATAAGGATATTTCCTTTGGTTATCTATATAAAATTTCTATATACTCTGATCTTTCCTCATGTTATTATAAATAAACTCAACTTTCTCTGCCATCTCTTCTACCAATTCTGGTCCCATCAACTTCCTTTCACCTACTTCATTCTAAAAAGCTGGAGTTCAACACCACTTTCCATATAATGCCTCAAATGGTACCATATGTATAATGGAATGAAAACTTTTATTATAATAAAATTCAACCAAAGAATGGTGTTGATCCCAACTTCCATAGTAATCCATTGAACAAGATCATAGCATATCCTCCATGGTCTAAATTGTTCGTTCTGATTTCCCAATTTCTTGAGGATGAAAAGTTGTGCTGAAATTTAATTTAGTACACAACGACTTCTAAAGGCCTTTCCAAATGTAATAAGTGAATCTAGGATCACGATAAAATATAATGAATAGGGGAACTCCATATAACTAGACTATATATTTAATATACAATCAAGAAAATTGATATAGATATAGAGTATCTCGAATAGGAATAAAATGAGTAGATTAATAAATAAATCAATAATAACCGATATGGAATTATTACCTCATGATGTATTTAGTAATCCCACAAAAAATTCCTTGTATATATTTTTTCCATTTCCACTCTAGTGACAGAAAGGGATGAAGTATCCCCTTTAAAAACTATCTTTCTTATTTCACCTACTGTCAAGTCAAACAATTCATAGTAAAGTCAAAAATATCGCTTTTTAGTCCATCCCACTATTAGTACTCCCAAAGATCTCTGTACATCTTAGTAAATCTAGGATAAACTGAAAACAAAGAACTATGAGATTCACATAACAACTCTTTCATAAATTGTGAATCACAAAGCACACATAACCTCTTCCCAAATATCAAAACACAACCCTTATCAATGTTAAATTCATGAAACATACACATCTTAACAAATTATACCTTTTTCTATTACTTATTTCCTTCCTTCTATGCTTGATAAATTCTATTTGATAGAGATGATTTCACTGACACTTGAAACAAAATAGAGCAATTTATTACACAAATAAATTTGTATCCAAAATTCATCAAATCATTAACCAAAGTATCACATTATAAATATATCATGATTAATGTAGCATTACTATTTCTACTCCAATCATCGACCACCTTATTTTCTTTTACTGGATAGTAATGAATCATGCAATCATAATCCTTGATTAATTCCATATATCTCTTCTATCTCATGTTCAGTTCTTTCTATGTTATTATATGATTCAAAATTTTGTGATTAGTATATATTTTACACTTTACACCATACAAATGATGCCTAAAAATTTTTGATCCAAAAAAATAGAAGCTAAATCCAAATCATGTGTAGGGTAATTTTACTCATGAGGTTTCAACTAAAGTGAAGCATAAGAAATGACCTGATCATTCTGCATTAGGATACAGCCATGTGCTTTCAATGGAGAATCACTATAGATAACAAACTCACCATTCCTGGATGGTAGTGCCAAAACTAGAGCATTCACTAATCTTACTTCCAATTCCTAAAAACAGTCATCACCTTCTTTTTTCCAGATGAACTAAACACCATTTTTGAGTTAACTTAGTCATTGAGATAGATAACCAAGATTTTTTTTCAAAAACCTCTGATAATAACCTAATAAAAAAAGAAAACTATGAATCTCGATTATATTTTTCAGTCTTGGCCATTATTCAATAACTTTTGTTTTAGAAGGATCAATAATTATGCCATATTTAGAAACAATATGACAAAGGAATGAAATTTCTTGCAACCAAAATTCATTCTAACAAAATTTTACATAGATTTTATTTTCTTTTAAGGTATACAAAATAATCCTTAAGTGAATTTCATGTTTCTTTGGGCTTTTAGAATATAACAAAATATAATCTATAATAACAACCAAAAACTGATCTAAAAACTGATGAAATAATCCATAAATGAGATTCATAAATACAACAAGTGAATTAGATAACCCAAATCGAATAAATACAAACTCACAATTACCATATCCCATTTGTAATGATGTCTTTGGAATGTCATCCTATTTCACCTTCAGCTGATGGTACCCAAACCTTAAATCAATCTTTGAAAAATTACCGAGATCCCTGGAGATGAAAAAAAATCATTGATATGAGGAAAAGGATACATGTTCTTAAGAGTGATGTTATTCAAAGCTTTTTAATCAATAAAAATTCTCATAGAACCATATTTATTTTTCAAAAATAAAATAGGATCACCCCATGGTGAAGTACTAGGTCGAATGATACCTTTATCTAGAAATTCTTGCAACTATTTTTTCAATTCCACCAGCTCTAATTGATCCATTTGATAAGGGTGTTTTGAAATAGTCTTAGCATGAGGCACTAAATCAACAACAATCTCAACTTCTCAATCATGTATAATACTAGCTAACTGATCAAGAATATTAATAAGATACTCATTTACCACTGCAACATCATTGACTTGAACAATTCCTTTATTTTCAACACTATATGAAAGGTAAAATTCATTTCCATCTTTTAGTAGTTTCTCATCTTCCTCATATGTTATTATAGGTAAGGGTTAATTATTGTACTATAATTGAAACTATCTATAAAAATAAACTTCTTTATATCTATAGTAAACCATATCATGATAAATAAAAATCTAATCCATACACAGAATAACAAAAAGATATACAAGAGGAAAAACAACCAGGTTTACAGGTAAATAATTTCCATAGATAAAGATAGAAATATTCTTATAATTCCCTTTTTCCTCTAAATTTCATCAAGGTGTTTTTACCATAAGTTTTTGATTCATTTATTGATGTAGGATTTCTAATTTACTATAAAGTTTCTCAGAAATGAATGAATTTGAAGATCCCGAGTGAAATAGAGTATTGGAATACTTTGAAAAAACCTATAACATACCTGTTACCACATAATTTGATGGTCCCACATCAACCGTAGTAGTAGAAAAAGATTTTTCCACACCCTTATGCTTTTGATCTTGCTGGTTTTCACCCTGGGTAATCAACATTGGTCACACATTGGCATAATTCCCTAACTCATTATAACTGAAACATCTTAACGCTGGTTTTTCATTGCCTACCTGGTTGTCTTCCTTATAGTTTTGAGAAATATTAAAAGTCTTAAAACATCATAATCACTTCCCAGACTTTGAGAGAAATTCTTTAGGATGATTTTTTCCACACTTATCACAAGTTGGAAATTTAGTTTTCTTATGTACAAACTTCTTTTATGAACTCTTCCCTTTTACCTACTACCTCAACCTCCTATTCTGCAATTTTTAAAAGAACACGTGATCATCAGAAAACTCCATTTTCACTTTAGTCACATGTCGAACAAGTTTTTCATAACCTTTTAACTCATGAAAATCCAATTCCATTTGATACTTTGGCTTCAATCCTGAGTAAAAATGATATATTTTAATATCAATATCATGAATGAAATTTGGAGCATACCTTAATAGTCGAGTGAAGTTTTCTTCACAAGCATCCACTAAGTCCTCTTATTTCCTTAATTACATGAATTGTTTTACATCGTAATTGGAACCGCATTAGGAAAATATTTCTTAAGAAATATACCTTTGAATTCATCCTAAGCCATGGCATCATGCTCCTCAAATTACCTTATATTCATTACCATCAAACACCACTAATTGGATTCGCCATCAAAACGGTAAAAAAAAGGCAAACCTTTTGATTTTCTTAACACCCCATGATATTGAAAATACTTTCTAGTTCTCTAATCCACCCTTCAGCTAGCATAATGTCACACGATCCTTTGAATGATGGAGGATTTTTACTCGTGAAATTCCCCACTAGTGACATGTTTCTCTATGATTGATATGGATGATGTTGTGCATAGATAACTTTACCATTTATAGCCTAATTCAACTGAACCATCACTGAAAAAAACTGTTCAGTTTTAATTCTAACCATATCAAGTTACTGATTTGGAAGGCTATTTCTCTTGATGTCATCCTATCATTCTTTCCATATTTCCTCTATAGAAAACCATTCTAAACAAACATATATTTGATGAATAGACATGGTAATATTCAAATGTTATATCATGTAAATTTTACCATACAGTAAAAAGAATTTATGGATACTCTATTAACAATATATTATCCCCTAAAATTATCTAAACTAACCTCTGAGACCAACTATAAGGCCCCAACCTTAAATATTTCATAATATTGATTTAAGTAAAGAATTCACATTTAGGGTCTCTTCAAGTTTAGAGTTTTTGAGAATTAAGCCAAAACTATTACATAAAAATTGGATACAACTAAATCAAAATACATTTATTCCATAATATAAAAAATATAAAGGTAAACTTGATTTCTTTTTCTGGATAAAAATATTCTTGACTTCTTCCTTTATCTTACCCATCCTTTTACCATATGAAAACATTTTAAAAACTCGGTATGAGTACAAAAAGCTCGGTAATGGATATAAAATAAAGAAATAAAACGTTATTCCATGAATATTTATAAACCCATAAAATAATAAGAATCCAAAAAAATTCATAGAAATAATAAATCATAAAGGAAACTTGTGGCATCTATATCATACTTACATTGAATCTTCCAAATCTACATAGGAGTAACATTCATGGTTACATTTGGAATACCCATCATGGAATATTCCCTAAATCTCTTAGGATAAACCCTAATGTATAACTCCATCTCATTTCCTATTTCCTTATAGAGCTATCAGGGGTTCACCTTCACTCAGTTTATCACGTAACCACCCATATACATAAACAATTCCCAAGAACCATTACATAATCATAACACATAAAACATTTATAAAGGAAAAATAAAATTTACACATTGAAATCATAAGATATCATTTAAATATATTGATATAATCAATCAATTATAAAAAAAAATTCATAAATACTTAAAAAGGGAATATGGTATTTATTTTTCTTTAAAAAACATTACAACTTTTTGTTGAATCCAAATATCAAATAATGTTCATGGAGGTAATAAATGTTGTTGTCACCACGTATGATAAAAACAAACATTCATTTTTTCATTTAGTAAATGGATTAAAATAAAACGGTTCATTTTTAAAAAAATTGAATGAAATTAAAATTCAAATGGGTTAACTATACACCATATAAAATAAGGTGATATATATGATCAAAATATGCCTCAATGAAAGTAGATTGAGATGAAATCCCTTACCTTGAGTCTGACTCGTCACATAAAATCATTATATTCATGAATAATAAACATAGGTTAATTTAAAATTTATTTAGAATATTTTTCAGGTTTATTATTCCTTTTATATCACTTATTACCATGTTATAAAAATTACATAATTTTTTAAGATTATATTGGATGTTTTGTTGATATTTGGTACTTGATTCGAAAATGAACATGGTTTTGATGTCACTAGTCAATATGAAAATAATTAGATCATATCAAGAATAGTTTTCATGACATAATAATCACTTTTATACATTAATCATACTTTTTAAATCAAACCATTAATTATGGTTTTGAAAAATGAACAAAATTATATTCATGGAGATGGTAGGCCGTACGTACGGATGAGTACCATTTTCATTTTTTGTTGATCATTATGGAAATAAAGTAATTATTAATTTATCTTTCTAGAATTATCATAATATTATTAACATAATAATTATCATTTAAATATAATTATATTTATCATATAGGTGATGTGGTGAATAAAAATGATTCACATCGTATCGTGGAGGTGATAGTTCACACGTACACACGAATGACATTATGGTTTTTATGTGCATGGAAGGTAAGAACACATTTGAAATATAATTATTCTTATAAAATGATAAATATTTCATGAATATAATATATTTATTTTATTTCCATCATTATAACCAATATTGATATACGGTAATAGAAAATGAACTAAATCACTTCACTGAGGTGATAATTCACACATACACACAAATGATTAATTCCTTTCCCATTTGATAGAAGTATAGAAGGATTTATGGTATGATATTAACATAATAAAATATTAGTATATTTATTATACTAGATATATTATTTAATCTTTGAATAATAATATTTAATGGAAGTGGAAGAATAAATAAAATAGAAACTCTTAAAAAAATGATACCTCTTATTCGGTTGATCACCTTTGAAGAACACCTTAAAACCACTAAGAGGGGTGTTATACCTAAAATAATGCCTCATAAATGTGGGGAGGGATTCTAAGAATAGGTTTTTGTAGATATAGGTAGAACTAAAATCCTCTTTAAGTGCTATTATTAGATAATATAGGTGCCTTTTTATAGGAGAGGGGTGGGGAACCCTTAGAAATTATAAAAATATTAGATTAATATAAATTAATTTTTTAATACAAATGAAACCAAATTGAAATATGCAGAATATATAATGAGTGTAGTTTTAAATATATTCATAAAATAATCTTAAGACATGTGTTATTTTATTGGAAAAATTATATTTTCGGTTTACCCTAAATTATTCTCATTTAATTCTATTTGTAGTAACAACATTTTATGTATTAAGAGGCTATAGATTTTACTTATATGAGATCAATTTCCAAAAAATACACACATAATGAACTTATATACCTTATTATATAAACTTTTTTATTTTAAAATATTTTTAGGATTTTTAAATAATTTAATAAATTTCTATTTTTTATAGAATATCAATTATGTCAATTTTTACACAATTCTCTTTATTGAATTTAAATAAAATCCAAACATAGACATAAATTTAGACCAAACCATAGAATAGTCTTTTAACATGTCATATTCTCCTTGAAAATTTGTGGATCAAATAAATTATGACAAATAATATTTATTTTAATATTTATAATATCATTTATTTAATTCATTTATTAAAAAAGAAATCAATGTATCATCATTGTGTCATAATTAAATTTATTTATTTAATTTATAAAATTTATAAATAAATTACCTTGATGTGATTAATCTATTTATATTTCAAATAAATATTTATTGTCAAATATATCACTCATATAACCTCATATGAAAATTGTTTTAGTAATAAAAGACATGTTTATGTCATATTTTCCTTTACTTTAAATTAAATGTTATAAATGTCATAATCACACTCAAGTGGCTTGCAAAGGATTTTTTTTCATCCCAAGTGTTTTATTGGTTATCCATAATTCATCCAATAAAATTATGACAATTTTCAGGGTTGTTTTATAATATAATAATATTACTTTTACCCTTATTTACTTGATTTACCCTTAAACCATGGTAAATAAAAATAATTAATAAAGTTAATATTCATAATGTCCCAAAACAAAAGGGAACTATTTACAGAAGTTAGACCTTATGATTCCAAATATGGAATCCATTTTTTCAAATTAAAAACACATATGTCATAGAACTTAATTTAAAATTAATCCCCATTGACAAAACGAGAAAATAAGTTTTTAAAAGTAAAATCTATCAAAATATTGACATGTGTTTATGACAAATATAAATGTGAAATTATTTACAATAACCAAAATTGGATTAAATGATAAAAACATAGTACAATTACAATTTTAAAGCAGATAAAAAAATAAATTAACTATATAAATAAATTAGATGAAAAAGTAGTTTTGAATTAAAATGTAGTATTTTTCACTATTAATTACAAATAAAATTTATCATAAAAATAACGAAATTCATCCAAAGTAAATTTTGATGTACTTATTCTAAATAAGAAGTTTATTTTGAAAAATAAGACATATAAAAGTGAAAAAAACTAGATTTTAAAATGGTTCTCCATCAAAAGGTGGTAAAACTACCTTTTAAAAATATTAGTATATTTTATACTTAAAATTGAATTTATTCTCATTTTAAGCCGCTAAAATATATTTCATGAATGTGAAACACTTAACAAACAAGTGTGAACATAATATAGTAAGTTATTTTTTATCCTTCCAATATAACGACTAGGCATTAACTACCATTTAAAATAATAATATTAATAATGTATAATTGTTTGGTAGAACTCAGTCTTGTGCGCGACATAATATTTTAGAGAAACCTGTTGTTTCATGTCAAGTATTCTATCATGCATAGAAACCCATTTTAAGTAAACTTAATATATAATTCATACATATTAATAGATATGAAAATATCTTATTTTATAATTACCTGGGATGTTACAAAATTGGTCTTGTTTTATACAGGTAAGGGTTAAGCTTCTGGTGATGGTAGTTTGGGATGCTATTGATCCTCTTGGGAGGTGTTGTAGTGATTGATTGAGGGAGGTAATACCCTTTCCATATGGTTTTTTTGGGCGATGGTTTTTTGTTCCCTTTTTGTAATAGCTCTCTTTTAGTTTTTTTATAAACTTTTATACCTGAATTTAAAACCTTGTAAAGGCTTTTTTGGTTTCGATTTCTACCTTTGGTATATTATTTATTTTTGTTTGATTTATAATTTTATATTCGGGTAAACAATTCCCACTTTTTTGTGTTGATACTTTGGCACTTGTGCCAGACCGTGGGGATAAGAAATGCCTTTCAGGCCATACCAAAGAATGGGTTGGGCACAGGTTCAGATGATGTCCTGGCATGGTTTGTGACAAAATAGTTTCAAAGGAGGTTTTATCTCTTTGAGTCATGATATTTTGGATGATTCTGGATAGATAAGAGTTAGGACTATTGAGGCTCGATGTTCTAGTTGTGGGTAGGGTGCCTAGCCTACACACCTAATCAAATACCTCGAGTCACCATGGGATGTTGGGATATTGGTTTGGCTTTTCCTCCAGGTGGGGGTGTGCATATTGTAGAATATACATGTACAATGGGGTGGTGGTGAAGTGGTTTGGTCATTGAGTTTCTTTAGAAACTTTGACTTATTAGTTTTGCGTTTATTGTTGAAATTTTGTAGATCTGTTATGTTAATGATTTTCTCATGTGACTGTTGCCTTTTGTAGAAACATGCCTCCTTAGAAAGTTCCCTAGAAACTGTGAGAAGAATCCGTAGAGATTTCTCCCCCACCACTCGATCAGAGGATGGTAGATGTTGTGGTTCAAGATGTTCAGGCTCTGGGATAGGGATAAGGTCCTACTTCCACTTCAATAAAAGAATCTAACCCTGGATCTCATAATGATAAAGCCTATAAAATCCTAAATAATAAAAATCTATGTTTTTGATGTAGTTTGTAGCCTCAGGAAGTAGAGGAGTGGCTCGACATGATAGAGAGCATGTTCAAGTTTCTAGAAACTCTCAAAGAGGCCATGGTGAATTTTTCTTTGTTTCTGCTAGAGGGTCCCTGTTGAAGGTGGTGGGGATCGATGTTTTAAGCTGTGAAACATGAGTAGATGAGCTGGAAGGACTCAAGGCGGTCAATAATGGCCATTACTGCTCTGAGGTATTAGTGTATGCTATGTGTAGGTAGTACATGGATCTTGTTAAAGGGGACCCGTTAGTGATGGAGTATGCCAAACGTTTTGTAGAGCTGGTTTGGTATGCCCCTAAGATAGTCTCCATTGATTAGATGAAATATAAAAGGTTTGAGAAATATTTGTAGATATAAATCTATTATTAGGTATTCTTGTTCAAGTTGAAAACTTATCCTGATTTGGTGGACTAATCTTGTATGGTGGAGATTGACTGCAAGGGCAGGTCAAGTACCTCTGGAGCCATATCAGTTATGGGAAATGACAATTGATCGGAAAAGAAGAGGAAGCGTGATAAGAAAGGGAAGAAGGGAGGTGGTCTCTCAGGTCATCCTTCCAGGTAGCCTTCCTCTATGGAGTCTGATGTCGGATCCGTTGGGTTCCACCAATGTTGGAAGGTGGGACACACTCGACCTACTTGTATGTCTCTTTGAAAATCCTCTCATCAGTGTAGAGCATTGGGGAACTTGCAGAGATTCAACAGAGATACATGTCCTTATCAGAGAGGTGCATGATTAGTGGATTCTAGGGGAATAAAAACATAGATAGAATCATCCAGGATGATGGGATATCAGTTTGGTGGTCGAGGCGACATGACTAGGTATTCTTCTTGTCACAGTTAGCTCAGGGTAGAGCCTCAGGCTAGTGGTCATGTTCAGATTTAGGCTGATACTAGGCACCTTCATGCCATGAAGTAGGCACTAGTGGTACAAGATGCATGTCCATTGACTATTCAAGGTACCATTCTGGATTCATTTTCTTTAGCTATAGTTTTATTTGGTACTAATGCATCTATGTATTTTATATCTTCTCGTCTTGTAAACCTATTGAATCTTCCAACTGAGTTGTTGTCTATTGTGATGGAGTTGGTGACATCGTTGGGAATGAAGAAGGAGAAAGGCCTTGGGTGACCATAATTTTCACTTTATGTGTCAAAGGTTGAGATGGAATTGGATTTATTGGTCCTACATATGGACCTATTTGATCAGATCCTTGGCATGGATGAGATGGTTCATTTTTAGGCACACATTGATTGTTATCAGCAATGAGTTAGTTTCATGGAACCTCATGGAAGAGCCTCAGTTTTCCTCAGAGAATGGGATCCTCGGTTGGGTCATGGTAGACCTCTAATACGATAGCTGGTTAATATTTCTTTTCAATTATCATCACTTGTGTTAGAGGATGGTGGTGGTTCTCTTATGGGTGGATTACCTCATGTGGTGGATGATTTCGCAATGGTATTCTTGAATGATTTTTTAGGTTTACCCTCAGAGTGGGACATGAAGTTTTAAATCTATTTGGTGCTAGGAACACAAATGATATAACTTACCTCTTATCATATAGTACTCAATGAATTTAGGTAATTAAAGATATAGCTGGATGATTTGGAATCCAAAGGGTTCATTCACCCGATCATCTCTCCTTATGCTGCTCCTGTTTTTTTTTGCGAAAAAACTGGCGGATTTGTCTAGTTTTGTATCAAATATTGAAAGTTAAATAAGGTAACTATAAACAATAAATATACTTTGACCCAAATTGATGATTTATTTAACTAGATGAAAGGGAAATGTGGTTCTCCAAAATCAATTTGCGTTTGAGTTACCACCAAGTTTGGGTAAAAGTGGTAGATATCGCAGAAATGGATTTCTGAAGCAGGTACGACCACTTCGAGTATTTTTTCATGCCTTTAAAATTGAATAACTCTCCAGTGGTCTTTATGGTGCTCATGAATAGGGTGTTCCACCAGTATCTCGATTATTTCATTGTGGTATTTTGGGATGACATCCTGGTATACTTCTGATCAGAATTGGATCATTAGAATCATTTTTGAATTGTGCTCAGAACCTTGTGGGATCATATTCTCTATTCAATGTTCTAAAAGTGCACTTTATGGATCAGGGAAGTGAAATTTATGGGCCATGTCATCTCAAAGAAAGGGGTTTCAGTGGAAACCAACAATATCAGTTTGATAATGTCGTGGGAATAACCAATAAACATGTTTGATATCAAGAGTTTCATTGGCCTGGTGGGGTATTACAGTCGGTTTGTTCGGGATTTCTAATGGATTGAATCCTCTATGACTACATTAACTTGGAAGGGTGTGAAGTTTGAATGGAGCTCAGGATGTCAAGAATATTTTGAATAGATGAAGCGGCGGTTGACTACCACACCAATGTTGGTCTTTCTGAAACCTGGAAAAGGGTATGTGGTTTATTTCAACTCTTCAAGTATGGGTTTCAGGTGTCTGATTATGCGGGATGATCATGTGGTGGAGTATGGTTCTCACCAACTCTGACCATATGAGAATAATTACCCAACCCATGACTTGGAGTTGGTAACAGTGATGCATGCTTTGAAGACATAGTGTCACTACCTTTTTTGGGAGAAGTTTTTGGTCTACTCTGATCATAAGAGCTTAGCCTACATATTCTCATGGAAGGATCTCAATCTTAGGCATTGTTGTTGGATCAAATATTTGTAGGGGCTTGACATTGATATCGTCTATACCCCAAGAAAGGGTATTGTGGGGGCTGACACCTTGAGCAGGAAAGTGCCAGTGCAGGCATTGAGGAAGTCCATCGATGAGTGGACCTTGATGAGGCTCTTTGGCCAGATGCACTTAGAGACCAAGTAGCATAGTGGAGATGCATTCCTGGCAAGTGTGAAGTTGGATCCATCTATTCTGGATCTAGTTCAGCAAGTGTAGCCCGATGATGAGATGTGTCATCAGTTATATGCAGTTTCATCATGGTGGAGAGGCATGCTCTGATTTTTCCTTATCTCCCCAGGGAACACATTGTTTCAAGGGTCATTTCATGGGGCCACTATCTATGAGAAATGTGGTGATGTAGGATTTCCAATTGTCTCAGTGGGAAATTCATCCTAGTACTATCATAATGTATTATGATGTGACTTGGCAGTTTTGTTGGCCAGACATGATATGGGACATAATAGACTTCATATCAAGATTCTATACGTATCAGTTAGTGAATGCAGAGTATCACAAAACTTCTAGTTTACTTTAACCGTTACCCATTCCTACATATAAGTGGGATGAGGTCTCTATGGGCTTCATTATTGGATTACCTCATGTACCTCGAAGAATAAACACTATTTTGATAGTGATTGACCACTTGAAAAAATCATCCCACTTCATTCTGATCAAATATTTAGTAAAGGTCGATGAGTTGGGATGGTTGTATGTTCAAGAAATGTCTAGAATTCATGGTGTTCCATTAGTGATTGTTTTTTATAGAGATCCACATTTTACCTATCAGTTCTGGGAAGGCCTTCATTGGGATTTGGGGTCAGAGATAAAAATGATCATGACATACCACCCTCAAATGGATGGTGAGACAGAGCGATAAAATCAGATTATGGAAGACATGGTTCCTTCATGTTTCTTGTAATTTTGAGGTTCATGTGAACAACATTTGGTATTGGTTGAATTTGATTATAATAATAGTTACCTATCCCCTATTGAAATGTCTCTCTTTGTGGTGCTATATGGTTGGCCTTATCGATCATTGTTCTGTTGGGATGAGGTAGGTGAGACCTCACATTTGGGACTGAACCCGGTAAAAGAGGTGTATGAGAAAGTAAATCTGATTAGGAAGTGGTTATTGACAGCTCAGAGTTTCTTGAAATCTTATCCCGATCAGAGGCGTCAAGACCTAGAGTTCGCTGTGGGTTATCGAGTATTCTTGAAAGTGGCCCCTCATTTGGGTCATCGTTGTGTTGGGAGGCAATGAAAGATAAAACCAAGGTATATCAGACCCTTAGAGATCACAGATCAGATTGTATAGATGGAATACATGTTAGGTTTTCCCTCCCATTTGATGTCAATTCACAACGTGTTTCACGTATCCCAACTAAAAAAGTATAATCCAGACCCATCTCATGTGATAAATTGTTAATAGTTGAAGATTGATCATGACTTATAAATGTTGGAGCAACCAATAAGGATATTATATTCCCAATATAAGGTAATTCATGGGAATCCTATCCCATTGGTCCATATCCTTTGGAAGCATGGGGTGATAAACATTAGACTTGGGAGTGAAGTTTTGGATTAAGCAAGAGTACCCATTTCTATTTTTTATCAGGTTTCATGTTGAATTTTCGAGGGTAGAAAGTTTTTATGGTGGGGAGAATTGTCAAATTTGTGATCTCATTTTAAGGTATTCAACTATTATTTTTCTTTTCCATATTTTTTCATTTGGTTTCCCCTATATTTTTGGAGGAATATAGAGAATTTTTGGAAAATAGGCCCCTATGCACGATTTTCCAAACAACATGGAATAACTATGAGGATGTGCCAGCACATTAAAATTTCTCTCTACTTTTGGGTTTAACACCCAAATCACTCCATTTATCTCCTCCTTTAGGCTTCCTCACCCTATTTATGCCTCTCCCTCCTTCCACCTCCCTTGGAGCTCCATTCTCTTACCAGATTTTGTGTGGTTCTTCCTTGGCTCATCCGGTATGTGCTTTCTCCATTGACTTCTCCCTCCAATGTTGGGTTACCTCTCATCTTTTGGGAGCTTCATCTTCTCAAGAACTAGGGTGTTTTTTTAGGGTTCTATGTTGATATTCTTGGTTTTATATATTGGTTATAGTTTGGATCTTGACTCCTCGTGGTGCAGTTGAGGTGCGGTGGGAATTTTGCACTAGATTTTTGGGTTTTCCATATCAAGGGTAAGTGATTATGTTCTTAAATATTGATTGAGGAGTTTATTGTTCTTTCCTGAATTCATTAAAACTCTAATGTAATGTGGTGTTTTCCCAACGGTACTATAGAAATGGTTTGAGGAAACCGTTTCTATAGTTTAAAAGAAGCAACATTTGCTAACGGTTTGAATAAACCGTTGGCAATGTGTACACTTTCCTAATATTTCCCAATGGTTTTAGAAAAATATTGGGAAAAAAATATTTTTTCTAAGGTATAACAACGGTTTTGATAAACCATTGTTAAAGTGAATATTACTCAATGGTTTTTAAAAACCATTGAGAATGTTTTCCCCCAAATACCCATCACCCGAACTCCTAGTAGGTCTAATTGCAGACTTAATCCAGAGCTCCTCCCAGCGTATTCTCAGCCACGAAACACCTTCCACCCGAAGATCCTTCTTCAATCAAACACATTTTTATTTATACGCTTCATATTAGTAAGTGTTACCTTAGTTTTAGTGTTTTTCCTCTTATTATTTTATATTTGATGTTTTTATTTCGGCTAAATTAGACTTATTGATGTTAGAGTAACGAACCCTTTGTTTGTGTTATGTTTTTTTAGTCTACACTTAATACATCGTAAATGGTTTGTTTAGTGGGGTTTGTTTAGTGGAGAGGGTAAAGGTTTTGTTTTATGTTTTTTGTTTAGTGGGGTAAAGGGTTTGTTTTATGTTTGTTTTATGTTTGTTTTATGTTTGTTTTATGTTTTATGTTTAGTGGGGTTTTATGTATTATGTTTAGTTGGGCTTTATGTTTTTTTAGGAAAATGGATAATGCATGATAGTTTTTATTTTTTAAGGAATAAAATGATTTTAAATAAAAATACCCTAAGGGGGATGAAGGAGGGCTAGGGGGTTGTCTAGGTGTGGGGGGTTGTCCAGGTGAGGGGTGGGTTGTCCAGGGAGGTAGGGGGCTACAGGGGGGGGGGGCTATAGGAGTGTGGTAGAGGGGGGTATGGGATGCCCTAAGGAGGGGCGTGGGATGTCCAGGGGGTCAGGGTGGGGTGTCCAAGTGGGGGAGGGGGTGTCCAAGGAGGGGGGTGGGCTGTCTAGGTGGGGGGGGGGGGTTGTCCAGGTGGGTTGGCTGTCTAGGTGGGGGGGGGGGGGTGCAGGGGATGGGGGTGGGTTGTACAGGGAGGGGGTGGGCTGTTCTAGGGGGGATATCCAGGTGGGGGAGGGGGGTAATGGGCTGTCCAAGGAGGGGGGGGGGGGCTGTCTAGTGGGGGGGGGATGTCCAGGTGGGGGGGGGGGGGTGTCCAGGGGGGATGTCGGGGGGGGGGGGGTGTAGGGGGTTGTAGGGGAGGGGGTGTGGGATGTCCAAGGAGAGGGTGGATTGTCCAGGGGTGGTCGTGGGTGGGGTATCCAGGTGGGGGAGGGGGTGTGGGCTGTCAAGGGGGGTGGGCTATCCAAGGGGGTGGGGGTGGGCTGTCCAGGTGTAGGAGGGGGGTGTTGGGTGTCTAGGGAGGTGGGGGTGGTGGTGTGGGCTCTCAAGGGGGGTGTGGGCTGTCAAGGGGCAGTGGGCTATCCAAGGGGACACCCCTAACCCCCTGAACAACCATGTCACCCCCGTGGATAGCCATCCCACCCCCATGGATAGCTCGTACCCCCTGGACAACCACCCTGGACACCCGCCCACCACCCCGAACACCCTAATGCTCCCGAACACCCCCACCTATAGAAATCCCCCCACCCCCTTGACACCCCCGACCCCACTGGACAGCCCCACCACCCCCGTGGATAGCTCGACCACCCCCATGGACAGCCCACCCACCCCCTGGACAGCACGCCCACCCCCTTGGACACCCCGTACCCCCTGGACAGCTCCGCCACCCCCATGGGCAGCCCTCCCACCCCCCTGTTCACCCCGTACCCCCTAGAAAGCCCCACTTATCACCTGGACACCCTACTCACCCCCTTGGATAGCCTGCCCACCCCTAGACACCCCCTACCCCCTGGACAGCCCGACCACCCCCGTGGACTGCTCGCCCACTTGGACACCCCAACCCCCCTAGACATCCCCCACCCCCTAGACACCTCCAACCCCTATGGATAGCCCCTCCATCCCCTAGACACCCTGCACTTCCCTGGACAGTCCCTCCGCATTTGGCAATGTATGTGATCACTCAAATTATCTACTAAAATATAAAATTTCTTCGATATAAAATTTAGTCAACTCCTGAATAATTCTCCTCCACAAGTGTACATTATCTTGTACAATCATGTATAGTTCTTCAAATATTTTTTTTATAAATATAGTGTTTTTTATCTTTTATATTATTATTCTCATATAGAGTAGTGTGTCATTTATGGATTTATATAATGTGAACAATTCTCGTTTACTTAAATATATTTTCGATGAAACTTAAATCTTATTGAATTGATTTTGATGAAATGACTTATAATAATTATTTTTTCACAGAGTAGATAGAATATGTATGTTTGAAACCAATCAGATCTCAAGATATTTTCAAAACAATTTGGAGAAATTTTTAGATTTTTCATTTCACAATGCTTCAAATAGTGGTCACATACACTGCCCATGTTCTATTTGTGTTAGAAGACCTTGGTTGAGCTGTGAAGAAGTCAGCTACAACATAACAAAATATGTTTTTCAAGAATTCTAATATGTGGGGTATCACAATGGGGAGAAAATTAAATCTCAAATTGATGATGATCGATATGAGAGGACTGAAGTGGAGAATTTTTTGTATGATCTGTTTCTGTTTATTCATAATCATGAAAAAGAAAGGATTCTGACCCAAGAAGAGTTCAATACGAGGAAACATGATGCATCTTATGAAAATTATTATGTTTTCAGGGTGAAATAATTGAATGATGTTACGATGACTCCAGTATATCTAAAATTCGATAAAATGAAAAAGATGGAATTTTTAATCCAATTGTTTGATGGGAAAACAATGTGTGGGAATTCTAATACAACAATCAATTATATTGTTACCTTCTTGAAGGATTTACTTCCATATTATGCAGATGTTCCCTCAAAACACTATATGGAATGGAAGTAAGTTAAGGAACTTTAATTTTTAAGAAAAAAAAAATCATGCATGCCCGAATGATTGCAGTTTATTCTGGGAGGGAACCGCTGAATGAAATGATTGTATAAAATGTGGAACATCCCCTGGAAGTAAAAATATGATGGAACACCATTCCGTGTGCCACATAAAGTAATGTGTCACATTCAATCGATCCCCAAACTCTATAATATTATTATGTCTGATGAAATATCAATAAAAATGAGATGACATGATATCGAGGGAAAGAATACTAATGATGGGTTGGTTTACCCTACAAATGGATTTTCATGGAAGTGATTTGATTCTTGATATTCTTATTTTGTATCTAATGTGTGTAATGTGAGGCTGGGTCTTTCATGAAATGGTTTTATTTCGTTTGGGAAGATGCTTACTTCACACATCACATGGCAAGTTTTTATACACATTTATAATATTCCCTCGTGGTTGTGTATGAAAATACCTTTCACTTTCATGAGTATACTCATATCTAGACCTTTAGTTCCTAGAATTTCTATTTAAATATACATGAAACCTTTAATAAAAGAGTTGAATCTTCTTTGGGATGTGGGTGTGTGCACAAAAAATGCATATTCAAAAGATATATTTTAGATGCGTGATGCACTTATGTGGACAATCTATGATTTTCGGGATTATACATTGATGTCTGGATGGAGAACGAAGGGAAAACTGTCATGTCTTGATTGTGTGAAGAATAAACAATCCAAAAGATTGAAACATAGCTGTAGTTTCAGTTTTATGGGACATCGACAATTCTTTCCAATGGACCATCCATATATAAATAATTGTCAAAGATTTGATAATACCATAGAGACCGATGATCCACCTCAGAAAATGTCTTGAACTGATGTGCATAATGAATTGAATGATTTCAGTTTTTCATTCGTGAAGGGTCAAATGAAATCTGGATAGAGAAAGAATGTTTCCACTGAAACTTGTTACAATTGGGGGAATTGGAGTATCTTTTTTTATTTTCCTTATTGGTCAAACAATTTTTTAGGCCATTGCTTAGATGTAATGCACATTGAAAAAAATATATGTGAAGTATTGCTTTCAATACTTCTAAAAGTTAACAGAAAGAAAAAAGATGATTTACAGTCTGGACGTGACTTGGTGGATTGGGGCATCAGACCAGAATTGAATCCTGTGCGTATCAGTGAAAATAAATTGAAAGTTCCATGTACTTCTTATGTGATGACACCAACGAAAAAAAAACAATTTCTAGAAGTATTATAGACTATTATAGTTCCTGATGGCTATTCATGAAACATATCTAAATGGGTTCATAGAAGAGTGTTGATGCAAAAATCTTTGAAGACTCATGATTATCATGTTTTTCTGCATGAGTTGATTCCAATAACAATCAATCATCTTTTGTGAAATAATGTAAGGGTGACTGTTATTTGATTGTGCCATTTTTAGAGATATTTGTGCCAAGAATTTGTCCAAGTATTTCTTATAAAATATGTTGACAGATGCCCCATTAATTTTGTGTGAGTTGGAGAGAATATTTCCTCCATCATTTTTCACATGCATGATGCAACATACTGTCCATATTACCCCTAAAATACTTCTCAGAGGACCTGTTTCTTTTCATTGGATGTATCCAACTGAAATAAATATGTACACATTAAATTATTATGTCCAAAACAAGAATCATCCCGAAGGTTCTATCGTGAACGGTTACTTGGATCAAGAATGTATGGATTTTTTCTCAATGTATTTGTCTGATCTTTCTAAAATAATGAACAGATCAATGAGAAATGAAGAAGAAAAATATGATAAAAATTGAACCCAGTTTTCTATCACTTCTTCAAACAAGAGGAATTTGTGGATCATATACATTGAAGACATTAATCCTTGAAGAGCATGAGATGGAACATCGCACAGTTTTGTTCAACTGTGATTTGTTCGATGACTATATCAGGTAACTAAATTGAATATGTTTATGTTACATATATATCTGTTAATATATTGATATTTTTTATCTACAGGGAACATAAAACAATGATAAATAGAAATCATAGTTTGTTATCTTTTAGAAGGAGGGAGTATTTGTATATCAAATAGTTTTCTGCTTGGTTAAAATTGAAGGTAAATATATTACTCTTTAAAATAATTAAATCAATATTTAATAAAGTTTGATATTCAATTATATTGCAGGTATTGAGTTTGCATGCTGACTCTGTCTATGAGGAAATAAGAGCGTTGGATTTTGGTCCTAATACTGTGGTTCATGACTGTAAATCAATTGTTATCAATGGGTACAAATTTAATTTCACTGAACGTGGAAATAACATGAGAACACAACATTATGGTGTTATGGTTACTGCCACAACAAATTGTTATGCCAATGCATCAGATTGTAGACTGCGATTTGAAAATGTGGGTTATTATAGAGTCGTTGAAAAAATAGTAATATTGGACTATTACTCTCATGGATGAGTCATGATGATGAAATTCCATTGGTTTGATTCGATGACAAGATATAGCACATTTATTGATGATTGTGTATTTCAAGTAATTAATATGACTCACACTCTTGCTATCAAAAAACTATATGTATTCAAATCAATGGCTAAATATTTTTATTATGTCAAAGACCAACTTCAACATGAATTTGGTGTTATAGTTGAAGTAATTACAAGAAATATTTTTGATGATAGTGATGATTGAATTGACTATGTCCCTAATACCATTGGAACCAATCCATTTATTTCTTTTGATGACTCTAATAGCTCAACTGTCAGAGTTGATTGTGAACCTAAAGTTGTGGTGGAAAATATATAGAATCATCCATCCATGTTCTAAATTCTTTTGGTTTACCTTGATTTGGGTTGTTAATGTTGGTACTATTCAAATTGATTTAATATTTATTACAAATATGTTGTATCCGATTTGACTGTTATGTGCATTTTCAATGTTTAGTGGTTGGAATTTTTATTTGAATTGCATTTTGTAATTTGGAACTGAACTGTATTAAAACCTATGAAACCAAAATTTCTAACTTGGTGAACATTTCAATGCTCCAACTGTGATTTGTATAAAACTTGTATGACTCTAGGACCTCTCTTTAACATTTTACCAAGTAATGAACATGATGGTTTCTATTCCTCTACAAAACATGTATCGAAACCTGGATCATCTACTTGAGCTAAAGAAATTAAATTTTCCCTTAATTTTGACAACTGCTTCACCACTTATGAATCAGGTAGATTCAATGTTCCATGATTTTAATAGACTAAGGACAATTAGTAAATACTCATCCTACTAAAAATTAAATTTCTTTATTACATGTTGTACGATTTATTGACTTCATTATATATTTGTTCATGATCACCTAAAACAATGGTTAGTTAAATTATCCATGAATCCCCCTATTCCCTCTCATTTATTTGGTTTTTTGTGTTACACATTAGTTATCCTTTTTTATTTACTTCTATATTTGTTTTCAAATGCAGGAAAATTAAACCAATTGAAGAGAGGTGACAAAAATAGATTATGGAAAACAATCGTCGCATGGATGGGCTGGGAATTCCACCACCAGTTCCTGCAGTGAGTATTTTATTTCAAATATATTTATTTAAATAATATATAATGTCATGTGATTAATTTTTTAAATTTTTTTTAGGATCCACCTATTAGGTGATAATTATTTGATGAGAAGCTTAGTAGTCGTCCCAGTACTCAGGGTGTTTGTAAGAGAGGGGTGGTATGGGAGTTAGACGATCTGGTCGACGTACCCGATTAGACCCTACCCCTCCCACTGACATAACAACCATCCCACATTCTGATCTTGGTGTGCCATTCAGGACATACAGGATATTTAGACCTCCCATGTTTTCACCACCCTTTACATCTGAGCCTCCTCACCTATCTGTACCATATCTGATGATGATTCCCACTCCCCATCCAGCATTTTTCCATCCATCCCTGTCATCTTCTTTTATATTTTTTTCCTTCTCTACAAGATTTTATATTCCATATTCTTCGACTACTAATCCACCAGAGTCTGTCCCTGTGGAGCATACATTGGGACCCACTCTATCTGTATAGGGTGTTCCTTCAGTTTCTGCGAATCCAATGACAACCATTGACCAGACTACTGCAGGTATACTTATACAACCCTAACAAATTGTTACACCATTATTTATTTTCATTATGACGTGTAATGATAAAATATTTGTTTTTATTTCATAACAGATATGTTTACTGACAGGAGACGGGGGTAGGGGCGTACACACATGCGATCGGTGTGGAATCTCCAAACGCAGTTCATGGTGGACTATAATGAATATAGTCAGATGATTGAAAAATCAGGGCAGCAATGTCGGATTTTTTTGGTGACAATTTCCAAATACTCCGACATCATTACTATCTGTAGAGACCCAAAGATTGATGTACATGGAAATTACATTACTTTTGCAGAATACTTAATACATAACAAAAACAAACACACAAGGACCGTAATAGTTTAGTGTCTTTGGAAAATCGGATCATAATCTTCTAATCGTGGTGAAAGATCTTCAACATCTCCCATAAAGATCTTCCCCTTTTTGTTTTCTTACCTAAACGCTTTCTTTATATCCTGGGGAAAAGAAAACATATAAAGGGTGAGCTCAAATGCTCAGTGAGAGTAAACATAGAGAACACAAAACAATCCATAAACATTTGAATGCAAAAACTTGAACATAAATTCTAAACATCAAAATCTTTAGCAAAAACATAAATCTTGGAAGTACGTGAGGCATATATCATAAAGGAACATCAATAATGATAAAATAGCATGGGAATAAAGCATTTAATTGTGTCATACCATTAATCACATGATATGATTTCCATAGTAGCCAAGGTATTGCTGCCAAGACCATCTTAGTGGGCAAAGTCCCTTTCTGAATCGAGTTCACTCCTCATTCCAGTCCTGTATTACTAAACCGGATTAATTTACCATTACAACCATGTCTATATCATGAGATATAAATCTTTACCCAATTAATTTGAGGGAGATATAGGTCCCACCCATCTCATAATGAAATCATTCTTACTTATGCCACAAAATAAACTTAAAACATTCATCATAACACAAAGAATAAAATGGGTTTCATAAACATCATCCCATCATCACATAATCAATATAAAACAAATGGATATTTCATCACAAGAAAAATGAAACCATGTAAATCATAGAGACATTATACTTGAAACATACACATATGAAATAATGTCATCTTAGATGGAAAATGGTTTTGATAAAACACTTGAAATGAATTCTTGAGGAAAATATCCTTTCTTCTGCAAAATCATTTTCTTTTCACAAAATTCCATGCAATTTTAAAAGAAAAGTATTTTGTTGAAAATAGTCATAAAATCTTGTAGATTAAGCTTCATAAAAATGTGGCTTTAGGAAACCATAAAAATCCGTTTGTTCATGCAGTATAAGTTAAAAATAACATTCCTCTCGTACTTTTGTCGGAAAAGTCAAAAACGTACCTCGTATGGTAAACAAAAGAAAGATTCCTTCCATACAATGTGGTAAATGTAAAAATAAGGGTAAGAATTAATTTAAACATACATGGAAGAAAAGTATATATTTTATTAAAACATTTTGAGAACATATGGACATGGATAATAAACATAACCCCAGTAAATACTTACGAATAAACAGTCTCGGACAGGAATGAGATTGGAAAAAATTATCCCTTACCTTAGGTCCGATATGCTTCGTACATATCTGAAACTCCTGTATAATGATTTAAATAATGTCATTTACTTATTAAAAAATAATATTCATTGATATTATATCATATATGGTTCACTTATGACTTTATATTACCCGTTCTTTTGTAAATTCCATGTTAAAGCAGCATTTTAGGTAAAGTCGTTTTATTTATCATACTTGTTTGGACTTGTTGTTATAGATATTATTATTACTTATATCATGATTTAATTACTTCCAGAATGTAAATCATGATTTATATATCATATATATTCAGTATATATATATATATAATAGATAGATAAATGAAATGAAATACACCGTTCATGGAGACGGTAGGCCGTATGTACGCATGAACGTTGTTTTCCTTTCCTTATTGACTTGAATGGAATTAATTAGATGACATGAATACATAAATCAAGTATCATTATTGTGTCATATATTTCATTATTATTCATTATATATACTTTATAATCATTCATGAATGATTAACATGGAGAATGAATCTCATCGCGTCGTGGAGACGGTAGTCCGTACGTACGCACGAGCGATGATATCATTCCCATGATTGTGGAATTGTATTGAAGTATATGTATAGTATTTAAAAATAAATATCACTTTACAATAATCATATACAGTTATTTATTTACACCATTATACCCATCCAAGTAAGGTGGTGGTCGAAAACATATTACACCACGGCGTGGAGAGGGTATTCCGTACGTACGCACGCGTGGTGATTTCGTTTTCCGTAGGATGGATATAAGGTAAAATAGGGTTGTTTGATATTTATAATAACATATCAGTATTTGAGTAATACTGATGTTATTACTTTATAAAGAAACAACTAAATAATAGGAAGTAGAAGAAGAAGTAAACTTGAAAGATTTGGTAGAAGAGATTACCTCTTCCTCGATGCACCTCCTTTAAACTTCTTCTAAGGGCAATAGAGTTGGTATTTTGAGAAGACCAGAACCTCTATGATGTAACTAGAGAAGTTTACATGAGGAATTGGCAGGGTTTGGCTGATCTTCAAGGCTCAAAAGGGTGTGAAGAGAAGAGGTAAGGGGTGTCCTTTTTACAAGGGAGGAGAGGGGCGCCTTAGGAAAACATAAAATATTATTTTATAATAAAGTTATATTCGGTTTTTAATAGCTCAATATTAATTTATTTCAAAGATAATGTGGTTATGGGTCAAAATAATCTCAACAAATATGATTCAGATAGGTTTAGGTTACTATTTTAACCTTATCATATAGATTTAATTCTAAGTTAAATAATTTAACTTTTACCGTGTCTTTTTTGTTTTCTTACACTATATGGTTAATAAACTTACTATAACAAGACAAAAGAACACCAAGTGGTTCATTATTAATATATATAACCTTATCTAAGTCATTTTGATGAACCTTAGATTTTTAGGAATAGAATAACAATTAATAATATAATATTTGTTTTAGAAAATATTTTATGTCAATTTTGACACTATTTGGTACTTGATTTTTTTGAAAATCATAACAGCATGATTATTTCAAAAAAAGTTAATTAAATAAATACTAAAATGTCGTAATAACCTATAATATTAGTTTAATTCATAAAAATCCTCAAATTACCTTTATTTCGGTATTTATAATATCAATTATTTTAATATTTCATTATTTAGGTAATTACTGCATTACCATTGTGTCATAAATAAATTAAATTATTTAATGTCTAAAAATTATAAATAAAATACCATTAGGTAGGAAATAATTTTATATTTCTAATGAATATTTATAGTCTAATTTATCTTATGTATAACCCTATATTAAAAATGTTTCAGTTATTTAACTTTGATTTTAACTATTTAACTCTTTTTTAAATAAAATAATAATAAATGTCCTAATCTAATCCAACTGGACCTAAATGATAATATTATATTCATAAGGTTGTTTTTGGTCAAATTATACTTATCCAATATAATTTGTACATGTGTTAGGGTAATAATAATATCATTTTTACCCTTAATTAACCTATTTACTTTTAACCGTTGTAAATAAAAGTACAAAGTTACTATTCACCAAAAAAAAAATTATCTTATTGAACCTCATTTTACTCCTTGATATTAACCATGTCTCTCAGATTTTCGAAATTCCATTCACAGAAGCGGTAAAATTATGTTTTATGTAAATTTTCAAATTCTCCTAGGAGGTGGGTAAAAGACGGTGAAAAGTTCAATTAAATTTTTATATGTCTAAAATTATTATAAAATGACTCAAATGAATTACATTGAACTTATATAGGTATTATGTATCAATTTTAACCTAAAATAAATTTAAATAAAATAAATAATTATTTAAATAAAAAGTTGGTTTTTAAATAGTAACCTAGTGTTTTCACTATTCATCAAAAATTGAATGTTTTTAGAAAAATACCAAAATTTCACCCTAAGCTAATTTCGATATTCTGAATCCAAAAATGAAGTCCATTTTGAAAGATAAAATTTATTAAATTTGAAAAAGAGGTTATTACTATTCATAACAGCCAGTTTATATAATATTTTAATAACATATCGTTGTTTAGTGAAACTCGGTATTGAGTACAACACACGCTATCGTGGAAGATCATGATTGCGTGTAATGAAATCCAAGTCAGGGCTGCATGTAGTGATGTCTCTGTTTGGTTTTGTGTATAACATAATAAAAACATATTTCATTTATACATTAAACAAAAATCTAAACTTAATGTTGCGTAGAGTAATTCCCACAAAACGAACTTGAAATTGTGTGTAACACGAGCCAAGAATAGCGTTGCGTATACTGCAAGCAAATACGGTGTTACATATAGGGCAAGATAATCTTGGTGTAGCGTACAACACAAGACATCAATGAAATTAAAAATAATAATTCTCATAAAATCTCGAGTTGTTACATTCTACCACCCTTAAAATGAATTTCGCCCTTGAAATTCGTCAGGGTTATAAATGGTCTATTACTTGAGAGTTTCTTTCATAGAAACCCACATCTTAAAAAGGAATATCAAAACTTAATTTTAAAAAGTAAAGTAATAAATGTAACGGTTACCCAGATTAACTCATCACTAGGTTTCCACATAGGATAACATAGGTGAAAATATGGATATGGAAGATAAATCTAACCATCAAGTTCTGATGGAGAGTGGTAGAGAACATGGCTATGAAAAATCCAACAATCACAAAGCCCTAAATTTGTGATGATCTAAGGTACCATCTGATTCATCGGATATAAGGGCACTAGGACAATATTTTTGGTTTTCAAAATGATTTCCCTAAAGTTGAAGAATTTGAATTAGAAGAAATACTTACTTTATTTCGGTATAATCTCACCGTTGTTCATGCCTTGAACAATTTCCACTCTATCTCTTAAAGAAATGAAGTTGAATTTGTGATTCTTGAAGTGTTAGTGGATCATGTGATAGAATGATGGTTCATTCCATCTGTCTCAAACAAAAGGGTAGAAAAAGTTATCAAATATACATAAGTCCATCTATGGCGAGGTTAATCATATATACTTCCAAAAATGGACATATACTTCATCTATCATACCGCTTAATATAATAAAATTAGTTTCTACTAACTAGGGACTTCTTGTAGGCCAGTGGTAGGTGATAAAGGCCTGTCACACTTTGGTTGTGGGTTCGATTCCAACAACCTTGTCCGACGCGACGAGTTGTCGCCCATCCTGTAGGTTGTCCTTTTTATAAAACTATAATATTATAAAATTCTAGGAATAATAGAAAAATTTATAGCCTTAAACAATACTATCTGATGTCTAACTTAATCCATTCCAATCTTTAGGCTTATCCAAAATACATCTGTCCAATCTCATTGTATAAAGAAAATGATTACTAGAGAGGTCATATACCAAGCATGTGAACACCATCATTAATCTCCCATATATCATAAGATATATCTTGTTAGTCAGTTTCCAAACATGTGAATACCTTAATCATGTATTCTTTTGAAACATGAATTACCATAGAACCTTAGCGAAAACATGAATGCTGTCAAAAGTTAACTCATTCCACATAACAAAATCCCAAAATTTCTATATACTCAAACCATGTGTAAGAACCCGGATCTTCATTTCATGTATGTTTTTCCTTTTCTGGATTTTTTAAGAAAAAAATGACCTTTCTGGAAATTTTCAAAGTACACAACATGTACTTTCTGAGTACACATCTTGTACTTTCTGAGTACATGCCGTGTACTCTTCCCCAACTCAAATCCATGGGATGGCCATGCCCGGGCCACAAACATGGTGTGTAGGGGTGACGAGGAGGCCGATTTTGGAGGAGTACGGAAAAGACCCAGTACACGTCGTGTACTTTATTTTTTTTACTAAATGAACCGAGGTCACGCCTGACGCACATAAACACCTCCTTCTAGGCCCCGTTTGTCCGATAGCGAGACGTACAGCTGAATCATCGATGAGCTCCCGCCCCTTCATCCGTTCTTCGATTAGAGAACGGTCGATTGCATTGGAATCGCAGCGGTAATATCTTCCTTCTAATTGAGCTTCGTTTTCCGATTCCTATTCGTTTTCGAGTTATCATGGGTTGAGAGTTTGGTGCGTTTTCTCAGATCTACGATGTTCTAAGGGGAATCAATCATCGTGATTCACATATATCAATCACCTAGGATTGAGGTAGGTGGTTTGTGCCTTTCTGTTGAAAGTCGATGAGTATTTTGTGAAAATTCCACAAATTCCCTTGGGTGGGGAATTGTGGGTTTCTATTTTTGCCCCTCTTGTTTTCCTTCTTTTCTTGGTTGCTGTAGTAGAGGTTTATTCTTGTATGTAGAGTAATTTATTTTGTGCTCAGGATTCTTTGCCATGTTTTTTTTCTTGTTTGGTGTTTTTCCAGTTGTCATGACTAGCCGTAGGATAGTGTAACTGCAACTTTTTTTTACTGTTGATCCTTAGAGTGGTAGCCAAGTATTTCATGAGGTTTACTTGGATGATACACGCATGCTATGAATGTTTTATTTTCTCTCAGGACTATGAGAACCTAGAGTAGTAGACCAAAGGGAGAATTGACATAAGGGCTTCTCCAGAGTGTCTTTAAATACGATGCGAGACCACAGGGGGAATTGACGATGAGTGCTTCCTCAGAGAGTCTATAGTTCCTCGACACGGGCCACAAGGGGAATGAGACGTTGAGTGCTTCCCCAGAGAGCCTTTAGTACGATACGAGACTATATGGGGAATTGACGGTGAGTGCTTCCTCAGAGAGTCTATTATTTTTTTTAGCTGAACCAGAGGGGTGAGAATTTTTGTGCCTCCTAGAGGGTTGCTAGTAATTATAGGTTGAACCATAGGGGTTAGGCTGTGAGAGCTACCCAGAGGGTTACCTTTTTTTCCTTATTGTTTCTGGCTGTTTTTTGTGTACTACTTTTGTTAGAACTGTAGATTTTAGCTACTTGTTTTCTTGTTTACCGTTTCTGTACGTTACTCGCCATGTATTCATTGACTGTTAGGCACATATCTTTGGGTGATTTCCTACTGGGATTGTATCTCACACCCTGTTTGGGCCATGATTTTAGGCCCAAGAAGACTATGTTTCTGTAGGTATAGATAAGGGAAAGAGCCCTTATTCATCGGGTTCTTTATTCATTGGAGTTGGAGAGCATGGGACCGAGCCGAGGCTTGCGACGCTGAGGAGTTTACTTTGTTTTTTTTGCACTTTGTTTTCAGTTATACTTCAGAAAGTTGGTTTGTTTACTACTTTCCATAGAAATATGTACCATGTTTCATCATTATTATGTATCCATTGCTTCCGCTGTTCACTTCAATTGTTGTATGTTGTTGATTGTTTCTACTATTGTGTCTGGTTGTTTTTCCGCTGTATACTTTACCGAATGAGGGAATAGTTTCCCCACCGACTCACCAAGGCCCTCGATGCTAGTTGGTAGCCTCTGGCATTTGGGGAAACGCGCTTGAGGTCATGTGGCGAACCGGGTACGGGGAACCAATAGAGGGGATCCAGATTCGGGTCGTTACAAAGTTATATCAGAGGAGTTGTTTTCTCTTTCTTTACTGTTTGAAGACTTTTTCCAGAGATAGGATGAACTCGGTACTTGGTGTTAAGCTATGCTCGGGAGTAGATAACCCGTGTACAGGAAAAATCCATACTACCTCGTTAATTTCATTTTGCTAGTTTTGAGTTTTTATGGTTGATATGTTTTCATCTAGAGTGATTCGCATGACTTTTGCGGTTATTGTTTTGATATTTCGGTTCTATTTCTGTCGCAACCTTATGAGATGAGGGTATGAAATATCATTAATCATATAGGCACTTCTAGAAATCACATGACAAGCATTCTTTCCATGCCGTCTAGGGAGCATTAGTGATTTCCTGTTGTTGTGATAGGCTTTTTGGAGATTATGTATGCGGTTGTGATAGGATTTGTGCAGATTATGCATGATATTGTGATAGATGCTTGATAGAATCTCTACTGTTATCTTAGAGAGCTGTTGTTTTCCTTTGTATGTGACAATATGAGATTACAAGCTTTGATTTGCGGGGAGTACGGGCCCTCACGAATCAGAATTTGGCACCTCTTGGCCTTGTTTTCAGTGTTTTTGGGCTTCTGTGCAGTTTCTGAGCTACTACCCAGAAAAACCCAGAATACACGGCATGTACTTTTGACTACACGCCGTGTAGTTTTTAGGCAATGTCACTGACCATGTGAGGAGAAACACGGTGTCATGAGAATAACTTCAGGAACACACCGTGTACGGGATATACACACCGTGTAGTTCAGAGCCATGTACCCGGCCGTGTCACTAACAACAGGGGCCGGGGAAGCTCGAGTAGAACACGCCGTGTTGCAAAGGAACACGCTGTGTAGTCTTGTTCAGGTACCCGGCCATGTCACGAACAACACAGGTCGGCGTTACCTTCTCTTATACATGCCATGTGTTTTCGGACACACGCCGTGTAGTCTTGTTCAGGTACTCGGTCGTGTCACGAACAACACGGGGCAATGTCACCTTCACCTATACACACCGTGTTTGTTCGGAAAACGCAGTGTAAGGTTCAACCGTGTAGACGGACATGTGTTTAAGAAACACGGGCCATCGAAGCCTTGTCTAGTACACGTCATGTGTGTTAAGAACACGCTGTGTATTCTCAGGTTAAGTTAGACCGTGTGGGTTAGCCATGTAAAGAGACTAGGGCAGGGGTACATGCCCATGTCAGTGGCTTAAGAAGTCACATCGTGTTGTTTTTATACACGTCGTGTAGTCATGTTTTGTAAATTGGTGTGTTTTCCTTCCCCTGTTCCCATTTTGTACTCTTGTGTTTCTGTCCTTGCTTCTCTAATATAAGGTGTGCTTTTGATCTTTTAGAACTATGCCTCTGAGACATTCTTTGGTTGTACATCTGTCATCAGGCAGTGATCAGACTCCAGATATGGCTGATCAGAGACTTCCTTCCGATCATCCAGTCGAGCCAGCCTTGGCACCGGCATTCATACCAGTTGTAGGCATTGATGATATGTTCAGGGAATGTTTCATTAGGATGATGTTGGACTTCTATGGAGCGTCACCTCCTGCCACTACTATGGAAGACTTGACACAGGTTTTTCAGCAGCAGCATCCTCCCACGTTCTCGGGGGAAGGAGGACCTCAGGCTGTATAGTCATGGATGGAAGCCATGCTGACTATCTTCGAGCATCTGGAGATGCCTCCAGAGAGGTGGGTCAATATCGCTACCTACATGATCTGAGACTCCGCCAAGAGGTGGTGGGATGTGATCTCATAGGAGGGTCATCAGCAGGTTATGGTGTGGGAGGAGTTCCAGCGCGTGTTCTACAACTACTTCTACCAGGAGACCCTAAGGACCAACCGAGCCCAGGAGTTCGTGAGCTTAAAGCAGGGTACTCTTTCTGTCATGGTTTATTTATATCTTTTCACCGAGCGGCAGCATTTCACACCCCTCCGGGAGGGGAGTGGGTTGTTATTGGCAAGGACGTTCGAGGATGGTCTCATGCGGGAGATCCGCTCACAGGTGAATATCTTCTAGTTGACTTCCATCACTTCCATCGTTAACCAGGCACTAATTGAGGAGTGCAATCTGAGAGACTCCAGAGCTAAAAGCCAGGGCAGTTCTACTTCCATAGATATTTTTTCTCCAGATGACAGTAAGAAGTGCTGTAAGGAGTCTATGCGTGGTGATCCGAGGAAGCGAGATGCATCGTCAGGTAGCCAGGTGGTATGCTACCAGTGTGGCCGGTCAGGGCACATGAGGCCACAGTGCCAGAGGGACCCCGTGGAGTGCTGATCTTGCGGCAAGATGGGTCACCTTCAGCGTTTCTGCCATGATTTCTCACCAACAGTAGGTGACCAGGGTTCTTCCATGACTCCTCGTTCAGGAACAATACCAACAGTTTCTCACCTGTAAGGGAACTGGAGTTCTTTCGGCCTTTCGGGCCGAGGTGGAGGTCGAGGCCGTGGCGGTCAACCACCAGTCCCTTAGTACCAGTAGGGTGGATCTGCTCAGAGTGGTCAGTCAGGGGCACAGGGCCGCGATGCAGGCCAGTCTTTCACCGTGGAGCAGACCTATCAGGAGCAGGATCCCGGACCTTCTACAGTTCGAGGTATGGTTTTAGTAGCCTTCGTTTAATCTTTAGCTCTTTTCAATACTAGTGCTATACATAGATTTATCTCTGTTTCTGTCATGGAGAGCCTTGGGCTCTGCATCTTTTCTTCTGACGACTTGTTGACACTAGACACACCTTTGGGGACGAGGAAATCTAGTGTATGCTAGTGTAGAGAGTGCCCTCTTGAGGTTGCAGGGTATCGTTTCTCATGGGATATCTATGTCCCAGAGATGACAGGCTATGATTTCATCCTCAGGATGGACTGGTTGGTTCCTTTCCAAGCAGTCGTCAAATGTTATCGTCACAGAGTGAGTTTTGTTTCACTAGAGGGTGAATATTTTCTTCACAGAGGCGAATGGGATGTTTAGGCGAGTAGAGCAGGGATCGAGCATCATGAGCTAGGAAGGGTGATGGCCCAGATTTCTAGTCTTTATCTGGAAGATCAGGGGACTTCGTAGTTGGACATTCTTCTGGTGGTGAATCATTTCAAGGATATCTTTCCAGGGGACTTTTCGGGTTTGACTCCGGATCGTGAGGTATACTTTTCTATTGAGATGATGCCATGAGAGACAACAATGTCCATTCCTCCTTATAGAATGGCCACACCTGAGTTGCAGGAGCTCAAGAAGCAGTTGGAGGAGTTGTAGGAAAAGGGTTTCATCTAACCCAGTACTTCTCCGTGGGGTTCACCTATCCTGTTTGCGAAGAAGGAAGACGGTACCCTTCGTCTTTGTGTGGATTATCGAAAGCTGAACTAGTTGATGGTGAAGAACCGATATACCTTTCCAAGGATCGATGACCTCTTTGATCAGCTTCGAGGAGCCCGAGTGTTCTAGAAGATCGACATGAGGTCTGGGTATCATCAGTTGCGCGTTAGACCATCAGATATACCTCTGTCCACCTTCAGGATCATGTATGGTCTATACGAGTATACAGTCATGCCGTTCGGACTCATGAACACGCCTGCAGTTTTTATGGCACTGATGAACCGAGTGTTCCATCCTTACTTGGATTCTTTCATCGTGGTTTTCGTGGACGATATCTTAGTGTACTCTCATACTCGAAACGACCATACCACACATCTTGAGATCGTTCTGAGTACACTGAGAGAGCATCGACTTTATGCTAAACTCTTGAAGTGCCACTTTTGGATGGATCAGATTCACTTTTTGGGTCACATAATCTCAGAGGCAGGATTATCTGTGGACCCAGATAAAGTGAGAGCTCTGGTCTCCTGGGAGCAGCCAAAGAACTTTTTTGAGGTGCGGAGTTTCCTAGGGCTGGATGGATAATACAGATGCTTCATTCAGGACTTCTCACACCTAGCATCACCTTTGATAGGACTGACCAAGAAGGGGGTGAAGTTATTCTGGTCTGAGTCTTGTGAGTCAGCCTTTCAAGAGCTAAAAGGAAGACTGACGTCAGCACCGATACTAGTCTTGCGAGATTCAGTCTAGAGCTACACTGTTTATTATGATGCTTCGGGTATCAGACTAGGAGCTGTGCTTATGCAAGGAGATGGAGTCGTTGTGTACGAGTCTCGGTAGTTGAGGCCGCATGAGAGGAACTACCCAACGCATAATCTGGAGTTAGCAGCTGTTGTTCATTCCTTACACTGTTAGAGACACTATCTGATGGGAGAGCACTTTGTGGCCTTCACCGATCACAAGAGTCTCAAGTATATCTTCACTAAATGTGATCTGAATATGAGGCAGTGCAGGTGGGTCGAGTATCTTCAGTCGTTTGATTTCGAGCTTTCTTATACGCCAGGAAAGGGAAACGCAGTGGCAGATGCGTTGAGCAGGAGAACTCAGGTTCAGGCGGTGCAAGAGGCCATCGGTGAGTGGAAACTGATGGGTCTGTTCTCTGAGATGTATTTGGAGGTGCACAATAGACAGGGACATACTTTCCTTTCTTCGGTAGCTATTACCTCAACACTACTTCATCGGGTACAAATGAGGCAACTATCAGAATCAGAAGGTTTAGTCCCATGGGAGAGTTTGTCAGGAGAGGACCCTCTTTCTGGATGGACAGTGGGCAAGGATGATATCTTGCATTTCTAGGGACACGTATGGGTGCCATCAAACAAAAACGAGGAGCTGATGTAGGATTTTCATTCCTCAGTTTGGGCAGTTTATCCTGGCTCACCAAGATGTATCGAGATCTTCATCGCCAGTACTGGTTCCTAGGTATGAAGAATGATGTTTCTGGTTTTTTCATGAGATGCTCTACTTTCCAGCAGGTGAAGGCGGAGCATCAGCGACCAGCAGGCCTTTTACAGAAGTTACCCATTCCATAATGAAAGTGGAATGATGTTGTGATGGAATTTGTGACTGGGTTGCCGAGGTCACCTCGGGGAAATGATGCTGTTTGGGTTGTCGTCGACAGGCTCACGAAGGTTTCTCACTTTTTGCTGATAAAGAAGACCTTCAGTGTCGATGATTTGGGATGACTTTACATTAGAGATATCGTTCGTCTGCCTAGAGTTTAACACTCCATTGTTTCAGATAGGGATGTGCGCTTTACTTCCTAGTTCTGAAAGGGACTTCAGAAGGCTTTGGGTACCCAGGTATTTCTAAGTATGGCATACCATCCCCAGACTGATGGCCAGTCCGAGCGCATGATCCAGGTGCGTAAGGATATGCTCATAGCTTCCATCCTAGAACTTGGCAGTTCTTGGGAGAAGCATATTCCTTTAGTGGATTTATCCTAAAACAACAGTTTCCAGGTGACCATTCAGATGACACCATACGAGGCTTTGTAAGGTAGACCATGCCTATCACCCTTGTGCTGGCTGGAGGCAGGAGAGACAGCCTTGCTGGGACCTCGTTTCGTTCAGGAGACTTCAGAGCAGATAGAGATGATTCAGAAGCGGATGGCTACAAAACAGTCTCGGTAGAAGTCTTATGCTGATCAGCGGAGATGACCTCTGGAGTTCGAGGTCAGGGATCTGGTTTTCCTGCGTGTCGCACCGAGGTTGGGACACAATAGGATTCAGAGACTGGGTAAGCTTTCATTGCGGTACGTCGGGCCGTTTGACGTCTTGGAGAGAGTGGGGCCAGTCGCCTATTAGTTGTAGATACCTCATAGGTACTAGGGTATGCATGACTTATTCCATGTCTCTTAGTTCTGACGTTACTTTTCGGACCCGTCTCATGTATTTTATCCTGAGGAGGTTGAACTTGAAGCGGATGCGTCATTTGAGGAGCATCCTATCTGGGTTGTCGATCATAGTACAAAGGTTCTCTACTGGCGGTCTGTTCCTCTGGTACGGGTGCTATGGAAGCACAGGCGAGTACAAGACATGACCTGGGAAAGGGAGACCGATGTACGCTCGAAGTGGCCGGAGCTGTTCGGGGATCCTTCTTCTACGCCATGTTAGGGAAATTCGGGGATGAATTTCTTTAAGGGGGTAATTTTATAAGAACCCAGGTCTTCTTTTCAGGTATGTTTTTCCTTTTCTAGAGTTTTTAAGAAAAAATGAACTTTCTGGAAATTTTTAAAGTACACGTTGTGTACTTTCTGAGTACAAACCGTGTACTTTCTGAGTACACGCCATGTACTCTTCCCTGGCTCGAAGCCGTGTGCTGGCCATGCCCGGGCCACACACTCGGTGTGTAGGGGTGACGTGGAGGCCGATTTTGGCGGAGTATGGAAAAGACCCGGTACATGCTGTGTACTCTAAAAGTACACATCATGTACTTTCTTTTTTTTAATAAATGAACTGGGGTTACGCCTGACGCACAGAAACACCTCTTTCTAGGTCTTGTTCGTCCGAGAGCGACCCGTACGGCCAAATATTTGACGAGCTCCCACCCCTTCATCCATTCTCCGATTCAAGAATGGTCGATTGTGTTGGAATCGCAGAGGTAATATCTTCCTTCTATTTGAGCTTCGTTTTCTGATTCCTCTTTGTTTCCGAGATATCTTGGGTTGAGCGTTTTGTGTGTTTTCTCAGATCTACAACGTTCTAAGGGGAATAAATCGTCGTGATTCACATATATCGATCTCCAAGGATTGAGGTAGGTGGTTTGTGCCTTTTTGCTGAAAGTCGATGAGTATTTTGTGAAAATTCCACAAATTCCCTTGGGTGGGGAATTGTGGGTTTCCTATTTTTCCCCTACTGTTTGGCTGCTTTGCTTGATTGCTGTAGTAGAGGTTTTTGCTTATAAGTAGAGTAATTTATTTTATGCTCAGGATTCTTTTCCATGTTTTTTCTGCCTGTTTAGAGTTTTTTCAGTTTCCATGCCTAGCCGTAGGATATTGGAACTGGTACTTTTTTTACTTTTGATCCTTAGAATGGTAGACAATTAGTTCTTGAGGTTTACTTGGATGATACACGCATGCTATGCATGTTTTATTTTCACTCAGGACTATGAGAACCTAGAGTAGTAAACCAAAGGGAGAATTGAGGTAAGGGCTTCTCCAGAGTGTCTTTAAATACGATGTGAGACCACAAAGGGAATTGACGATGAGTGCTTACATAGAGAGTCTGTAGTTCCTCGACGTGGGCCACATGGGGAATGAGACGTTGAGTGCTTCCCCAGAGAGCCTTTAGTACGATAAGAGACTATATGGGAAATTTACGGTGAGTGCTTCCTCAAAGAGTCTATTATTTTTTTTTGTAGCTGAACCAGAGGGGTGAGACTGTGTGTGCCTCCTAGAGGGTTGTTAGAACTTATAGGTTGAACCATAGGGGTTAGGCTGTGAGAGCTTCCCAAAGGGTTACCTTTTTTTCCTTATTGTTGCTGGCTATTTCTTGTGTACTTATTTTGTTAGAACTGTAGATTGTAACTGCTTGTTTTCCTATTTACTGTTCCTTTACTTTACTTTCCATGTATTCATTGATTGTTAGGCATAGATCTTTGGGTGATTTTCTATTGGGATTGTATCTCACACCCTGTTTGGGCCATGCTTTTGGGCCCAAGCAGACTATGTTGCTGTAGGTATAGATAAGGGAAAGCGCCCTTCTTCATCGAGTTCTTGATTCACTGGAGCTGAAGAGCATGAGACCGAGCCGAGGCTTGCGATGCTGATGAGTTTACTTTGTTTTGTTTTGCACTTTGTTTTCTGTTTTACTTCAGCATGTTGGTTTGTTTACTACTTTCCATAGATATATATTCCATGTTGCATCATTATTATGTATCCATTGCTTTTGTTGTTCACTTCAATTTTTGTATGCTGTTGATTGTTTCTCCTATTGTGTCTAGTTATTTTTCAACTGTATACTTTACCGAATGAGGGCATAGTTTCCTCACCGAATCACCAAGGCCCTCTTTGCTAGTCGGCAGCCTCTGGCATTTGGTGAAACATGCTTGAGGTCATGTGGAAAACCGGGTATGGGGCACCAGTGGAGGGGCTCCGGATTCAGGTCATTACAGCATGATATCACATTGTCCTTATATCAGTCATGAGATCATGAATAATATCAAAATTTTATTTTCTCTTTATCCCTTCATTATGTGTATATCATCTTCTTTCCAAAAATATCTGAATAACCTTTCAGGGTTACCAGTACCATTCAACATATACTTTCAAATACTTTAGAAAAAACAATAGTGTAACAATCCTTATATGTTTCTTTATTCCATAGTACCATTAAATTACCTATACAACATAATTCTTGACAAACATACAATCATTCCACTACCTTCTTAAACCATTGACCAAGCTTCAACACTTCTTTCATCTCATATATCATTTGTAGTCTCCTCATCATCATCCACATAAATACTACCCATATGACCTTGTTGATTCTCTTCAAGAGATTTTCCCTTAGGGCATGGTTTTCATAATGCCCATACATTTCACATTTAAAACAACAAATCATGGTTGATGTCGTAGCAATACCATTATCCTTATCCATGGTGTTAACTGAACCTTTTCCTTTTCACTTACTAGATTTGTGTCCTTCTTTTCCGCACCCAAAGAATCTTCCAGTTCTTTTGAAACATTCTCCTTGATTCATCTTCCCACATGATTTACATGAGGGAAATTGAAGTTTCTTTCCTCTATGATCATCATGAAACTCTATGTTTCTCTTATTAGCTGAGTCGGGAAACTTACCAAAGTTGAGATTATTGATCATATTATGAGATTGATGATTAGGCATAATAATGATATGTGGACTTCCAAATCCAATTTCATTTGGTTTCTCAGGAAGAATATCATTCCATTGTCCATCATATCCTCCATTATCGTGAATCTTCATATTTCCAGCCATTTTCTAAAACCCAAAAAGAATAGTGTGAGAGGCCAAAATCATAATAAAGGGGGAGTAACTTCAATATCGAACATCTTATGTTTAATTATAATATCGTTACTGTAATTCTAGGACTACAACCTATACTTATAATTAACCTTAGGGACATCCCTAGACAAACCATAGAAATTTCTCTAGGGATCCCACTAAAGTTTTCGTATCCATGTTTCCAAAGGTTAACTAAACCTCCTTCTGATACCAACTATAGAGACCCAATTCTTGATGTACATGGAAATTACATTACTTTTGCGGAATACTTAATACATAACAAAAAAACACACAAGGTCCGTAATAGTTTAGTATATTTGGAAACTCAGATCATAATCTTCTAATCATGGTGAAAGATCTTCAACATCTCCCATAATGATTCCCTCTTTTTGTTTTCTTACCTAAAACCTTTCTTTATATCCTGGGGAAAAGAAAACAAATAAAGGATGAGATCAAATGCTCAGTAAGGGTAAACATAGAGAACATAAAACAATCCATAAAAATTTGAATGCAAAAAACTTGAACACAAAATCTAAACATCAAAATCTTGATCAAAGACATAAATCTTGGAAGTGAGGAATATATCATAAAGGAACATCGATCATGATAAAATTGAATGGGAATAAAGCGTGTAATTGTGGAAAACCATTAATGACATGATATGATTTCCATAGTATCCAAGGCATTGCTGCTAAGACCATCTTAGTGGACAAATTCCCTTTCTGAATCGAGTTCATTCCTTGTTCTAGTCCTGTATTACTGAACCAGATTAACTTACCATCCCAGCCACATCTATCTCGTGAGATATAAATCTTTACCCAATGAATTGGAGGTAGATATAGGTCCCACCCATCTCATAATGAAATCATTCTAACTTGTTCCACAAAATAAACTTAAAACATTCATCATAACCCAAAGAATAAAATGGGATTCATAAACATCATCCCATCATCACATAATCCATATAAAACAAATGAATATTTCATCATAAGAAAAGTGAAACAATGTAAATCATAGAGACATTATACTTGAAACATACACATATGAAATAATGTCATCTTAGATTGAAAATGGTTTTGATAAAACACTTGAAATGAATTTTTGGGGAAGATATCCTTTCTTCTTCAAAATCATTTTCTTTTCACAAAATTCCATGAAATTTTAAAAGAAAAGTATTTTGTTGAAAATAGTCATAAAATCTTGTAGAGTAAGCTTCATGAAAATGAGGTGATATGAAATTGTAAAAATCCGTTCACACTGTATAAGTTAAAAATAACATTCTTCTCGTACTTTTGTCGGAAAAGTCAAAAAGTACCTCGTATGGTAAAAAAAGGAAAGATTCCATCCATACGATGTGGTAAAAGTAAAAAGAAGGGTAATAATGACTTTAAACATACATGTAAGAAAAGTAAAAAATTTATGAAAACATTTTGAGAACATATGGACATGGATAATAAACATAACCCCAATAAATACTTACGAATAAACAATCTTGGACATGAATGAGATTGGAAAAAATTATCCCTTACCTTAGGTCCAATATGCTTCATACGTTTCTGAAACTCCTCTAAAATGTTTAAAATAATTTAATTTACTTATTACAGAATAATATTCATTGTTATTATATCATATATAGTTAACTTATTACTTTATATTACCTGTTCTTTTGTAAATTCCATATTAAAGCATGGTTTTGGGTAAAATTGTTTTATTTATCGTACTTGTTTGGACTTGTTGTTCTTGATATTATTATTACTTATATCATGATTTAATTACTTCCGGAATGTAAATAATGATTTATATATCATATATATTCAGTGTTTATATATATATAATATATAGATAAATGAAATGAAATACACCGTTCATGGAGATGGTAGGTCGTACGTACGTACGCACGCGCGATGATTTCATTTTCCATAAGATGGATAGAAGGTGAAATATGGTTGTTTCATATTTATAATAACATACCAGTATATGATTAATAATTATGTTATTACTTTATAAAGAAACAAATAAATAAGAGGAAGTATAAAAAGGAGGAAACTTGAAAGAGTCGGTAGAAGAGATTACCTCTTCCTCGATGCACCTCCTTTAAACTTCTTCTTAGGGCACTAGAGTTGGTCTGTTGAGAAGACCAGAACCACTATGATATAAATAGAGTGGTTTAGAAGAGGAATTGACAGGGTTTGGGCGAGCTTCAAGGCTTAAAAGGGTGTGAAGAGAAGAGGGAAGGACTGTCCTTTTTATAAGGGAGGAGACGGGCACCTTAGGAAAACTAAAAATATTATTTTATAATAAAGTAATATTTAGTTTTTTATAGATCCAAATTGATTTATTTCGAAACTAAGGTGGGGATAGGTCTAAATCCTCTCAACAAATATAATTTAGACAAGTTTATCTTACTATTTTAACCTTATCATTTATATTTAACTCTAAGTTAAATAATTTAACTTTTATCGTGTCTTTTTTGTTTTCTTACACTATATGGTTAATAAACTTACTATAAAAAGCCAAACGAACCCCAAGTGGTTAATTATTAATATATATAACCTTATCTAAGTCATTTTTACTAAAATTAGATTTTTAGGAATATAATAACAATTAATAATATATTATTTGTTTTAAAACCTATTTTATGTCAATTTTGACACTATTTGGTACTTGATTTTTTTGAAAATAATAATAGAATGATTAGTTCGAAAAACGTTAATTAAATAAATACTAACATATCATATTAACCTATAAAATTAGTGTAATTCATAAAAAGTCTCAGATTACATTTATTTGTGAATTTATAATATCAATTATTTTAATATTTCATTATTTAGGTAAATAATGCATCACCATTGTGTCATAAATAAATTAAATTATTTAATGTCTAAAAATTATAAATAAAATACAATTAGGTATGGAATAGTTTTATATTTCTAATTAATATTTATAGTCAAATTTATCTTATGTATAACCATATAATAAAAATGTTTTAGTTATTAAACTTTGATTTTAACTATTTAATCTCTTTTTTAGATAAAATAATAATAAATGTCCTAATCTAATCCAAGTGGATATAAATGATAATATTATAGTTCTAAGGTTGTTTTTGTTTGAATTATAATTATTCAATAGAATTAGAACATGTTTTAGGGTAATAATAATATCATTTTTACCCTTAATTACCCTATTTACTTTTAACTGTGGTAAATTAAAGTAAAAAGTTACTATTCTCCAAAAATTATTTTTATCTTATTGAACCACATTTTACTCCTTGATATTAACCATGTATCTCAGATTTTTGAAATTCCATTCACAAAAGCAGTAAAATTATGTTTTATGTAAATTTTCATATTCTCCTAGGAGGTGGGTAAAAGACGGTGAAAAGTTCAATAAAATTTTTATATGAATAAAATTATTATAAAATGACTCAAATGAATTACATTGAAATTATATAGGTATTATGTATCAATTTTAACCTAATATAAATTTAAATAAAATAATTACTTATTTAAATAAAAAGTCGGTTTTTAAATAGTAACCCAGTGTTTTCACTATTCATCAAAAATTGAATGTTTTCAGAAAAATACCAAAATTTCACCCTAGGCTAATTTCGATATTCTGAATCCAAAAATGAAGTCCATTTTGAAAGATAAAATTTATTAAATTTCAAAAAGTGGGTATTACTATTCATAAAGGATAGTTTATATAATATTTTAATAACATATCGTTGTTTAGTGAAACTCGGTATTGCGTACAACACACCCTATCATGGAAGGTCGTGATTGTGTATAATGCATGACATGTCAGGGCTGTGTGTAGCGAAATCTCTGTTTGGTGTTGTGTATAACATAATAAAAACATATTTTATTTATACATTAAACAAAATCTATACTTAATGTTGCGTATAGTAATTCCCACAAAACAAACTTGAAATTGTGTGTAACACGAGCCAAGAATAGTGTTTCGTATACTAAAAGCTAATACAGTGTTGCGTATAGCGCAAGATAATCTTTGTGTAGTGTACAACACAAGAAATCAATGAAATTAAAAAGAATAATTATCATAAAATCTCAGGTTGTTACACTGTCAGCCCGCTCTCATGGAGAAAGCTTCCAAATGAGGTCAAGAATAAATTCTAGGCAGAGATATGGGTAAAAATATCTGTTGTATTTAATGCAATATATTAATTTTTGTATTTATATGAATTAATATTTTTTTTTCAGCTACAGTTTAATTTCCTCGATGGTGAGAGTGCACGATCAGTATGTCTAAAGGAGTTAGGTGAGCTTTGGAGAGCTTATAAGGATGAGTTGTACACTGGCACGCATGCTAGAGTGGGCATAGAGTTAGAGGTGGTCCCTATCGTGGGTGATTTTTCCACTAGAATATTATTGAAAGATTATTACTCATTGGGTGACTAGCCAATTTATAGTATTAATCAAATTAGATGTATTTAAATGAAAATTTTCATGTTTTTTGTTAATATTAATTATTGAAATTTATTTAGGATGCATCTGAAAGAAAATAAAATACATTGATGCTAAAAAATACGTCTACACAATGGGACGTACTATGATTCCAGATCATGGGAGATAGTAGGTATGAGAGTTTATACTCTTTATTTACGACTTTCACTTTCTATTGCTTCCTCCATAATTTATTCGACTGCTAAAGTTGTTATATAATTTTAGTTATAGAATTACTATGTTTTTTTGGTATAATATTTTTAATTATGGTTTTCTACATTCAATTTCATTGTAGAGGCATAAACGAATATAAAATGATGCGTGCCTCGAGAAAAACTATCTTGCTCAAGTAGAAAGAAGAAAGATGGAACTGCGGTTAATGAACCGACTCAGCAGTAGATTGTAAGTTTTACTTTGTAGATTTAAAATTTTAATCTATATTTTTTAAGTTAATAATCTATTAATATTTTTAATAGGCTGCTTTAGATGCCCTTGATGCCTAGGAAACTGACAATTTTGGGCCAAAAGATCACTTACATTTGGTGTTGGGAGATGAGCACCCTGGTAGAGTACACTGCAGACCTGTGAAGTGTATAGTTCTGACGAGGTATTGGCCCTCATAAAGTATAATTTGTAGTGTCACTGAGTTTCATAAGGTTAAGGCACAAGAAGAACTGGCTAAAAAAAGGGCCACAGAGATGGCAGAACAGTCTATTAGGGAAAGCACTGCATTTATGAAACTGATGGAAGTTTTACGTCCAACAATTCCTCTAGAGGCCAACACTGCTTGTGATGAATATATGTCATCGATTCGTTTTACATATGGTTCACCAGGTTGTAGTTCTATTAGTGGTCAAGACGATGGCGAGGAGGAGGCTGAGGTGGAGGAGGAGGGCGATGAGGAGTCTGAGGCTGAGTACGAAGGTAAAAAGGTGGGCAGGGACGATTATGGGGACAACGATGAGGATGAGGGTGAGGGTGATGGTGATGGTAATGATAGTGATGGTGATGAGGGACAGATTGATCCCTTACATTTTTACTGATATTACTGACATTTGATGTTGATTGATTTATTGTGTCTGAACATATGTGTGATTATGTAGGTCACATTATATTTATTTTTTATCTATTTTAATGAAATTTTAATTTTTTAGTGGAATTTATAAAATTTATGGTCTGATTAGAAGTTGATATATTGAAATTATTTTTTTATCCTTGAAAGAATTTTCATATAAAATATGTAAATACCATCCCATCTGTCTATGATACCCCCCAGACAACCCCCCACCCTCCTCCCTAGACATCGGACACCCCCATACAACCCCCTAAATAGCCCCCCTGGATAGCCCCACACCCTCATCCTAGGACCCCGAACAACCCGCTGGATAGCCCCCTGAACAACCCCCAGATATCCCCAGGACACCCCCCCCAATCCTCCCTGGACCACGAACAACCCCTCGGATAGCCCCCCACCCTCCTCCATGGACCTCGGACAACCCCCCTTCTCCCTGGACCCTAGACAGCCCCACAACCTCCAACTTAGACCCCGTACAACCACCAGACAGCCCCCCGGACAGCCCCCGGACAACACCCTAGACAGCCCCCCAGATAGCACCCCGGATAGACCTCAAACAACACCCCAGACAGCCCCCTGGGCAGCCCCCCTGACAGCCCCCACCCTCCTCCCTGGACTCCAGACATCCCCCTAGACAGCCCCCACCCTCCTCCCTAGACCCTGGATAGCCCCCCTCCTCCCTGGACACTGGACAACCCCCCACCCTCCTCCCTAGACCCTGGACAACCCCCACCCTCCTCTCAGGACCCCAGACAGCCCCCCTCCTCTCTAGACCCTGGATAGCCCCCACCTTCCTCCCTGGACACTGGGCAGCCTTCAAATAGCCCCCCAGACAACCCCCCAAACAGCCCCCCCAGACATCCCCCCTCCTCCATGGACCCTGGAAATCCCCCCTCCTCCCTGGAACCCAGAGAGCCCCCCACCCACCTCCATATACCCCATACATCCCTACGTCCTCCCTGGACCCTAGAAAGACCCCAGATAGCCCCTCAGACAGCCCCCTAGATAGCCCCCTGAACATCCCCCCTGACAGCCCCCCACCCTCCTCCCTAGACCCTAGACAGCCCCCCGGATATCCCCCCACCCTCTTCCCTGGACCCCGGATACCCTCCTCCCTGGACCCTAGAAAGACCCTAGAAAGACCCCAGACAGCCCCCTAGATAGCCCTCCAAACATCCCCCCCTGACAGCCCCCACCCTCCTCCCTAGACCCCGGATAACCCCCCCATAGTCCTCCCTGGACCCCGGACAGCCCCCCCAACCTGACATCCCAACATTGGGTGAGCAGCGATTTGGAATATATAAAACACCACAACAATTCATGAATGGCTAAGAACCACCTACCTTGATTCCGAAGCAAATTGAACTCTTTATTCAGCATCTTGGATCCCAATCTAATCTCTCTTTAAAATGGACACCCTTTTAAGTAAAAACAACTGACATACATAAAAACCAACCAAAATTCTTTTGATTGTGTTGATACGTTAGCACGACGATCCATGGGTCATCTGTGGTGTGTACAAGTCAACCCCGCCTCAATCCGAGGGTGTGGATGGTACAACTCAAAGTGTCTCACTTTTTTTTAATCGGACAACATTTAAAGTGAACAAAAAAATTGGAATACGGAAAACTGACCAAACGCATTCTGATTCTATTGATACTTTAGGACAACAATCCATGGGTCAGTTTTGATGTGTACATGTCAACCCCACCTCAATCCGAGGCACGATGTGGCCAGTACCACTAAAACTGTCTCACTTTAATTTGAAATGAATAAGTATTTAAGTGAAAACAACAACATGCATAAGGAAAACTTACCAAATGCATTTGGATTATATTGATACATTAGGAAAATGATCCATGGGTCATTTGTGACATATAAAAGTCGACCCTTCCTCAATCCAAGGCATGGTGTGGCCGGTACCACTCAAACTATCTCACTTTTATTTGAAATGGACAGGATTTTAAGTGAAAACAATAACTTACATATGGAAAACTGAACAAATTCTTTCTGAATGTATTGATACTTCATGACAATGATCCATGTGTCATTTTTGATGTGTAGAAGTCAACCCTTCCTCAATCCTAGGCATGGTGTGGCCGGTATCACTCAAATTGTATCTCTTTTGTTTAAAATGGACACTGTTTTAAGTAAAAACAACAGACATATGGAAAACCAACCAAAAGTATTCTGATTGTGTTGATACTTTAAAAAAAGTATCCATGAGTCATTTTTGACTTGTATGAGTCAACCCAGACTCAATCCTTGTCAAGGTGTGGCCGGTACCACTCAAAGTGTCTCACCTTTATTTGAAATGGACAACATTTTAAGTGAAAACAATAATTGGCATACAGAAAACCAACCAAACGCATTCGGATAGTGTTGATACTTTAGGTAAACGATCCATGGTTCATATGTGACGTATACGGGTCAACCTCACCTCAATATGAGTCACGATGTGGTTGGTATCACTCGAAGTATATTTCTTTTGTTTAAAATGGACACCCTTTTAAGTAAAAACAACTGGCATAAGAAAAAATTAACAATCGTATTCATATTGTGTTAATAAATTAGAAAAACTATCCATGGTTCATTTTTGACGTGTACAAGTCAACCCTGCCTCAATAAGAGGCATGGTGTGGCCAGTACCACTCAAAGTGTCTCACTTTTATTTGAATTGGACACCATTTTAAATAGAATATAGAAAACCAACCAAACACATTAGGATTCTATTGATACTTTATTAAAACGATCCATGGGTCATTTTTGATGTGTAAGAATCAACCCCTCCTCAATCCGAGGGACGGTGTGTTCGGTACCACTCAAACTATCTCACTTTTATTTGAAATGGACATGATTTTAAGTGAAAACAACAAATTGCATACGAAAAACTAACGAAACACATTAAGATTCTATTGATACTTCCGGAAAATGATCCATGGGTCCTTTTTCGCGTGTACGAGTCAACCCTACCCCAATCCGAGGCACGGTGTGGCCGGTACCACTCAAACTGTCTCACTTTTATTTGAAATGGACAATATGTTAAGTGAAAACAAAAACTTTCATATGGAAAACCGACCAAAGAAATTTTTATTCTGTTGATACTTTATAAAAATGATACATGGATCATTTGTGATGTGTACGAGTCAAACCCACCTCAATTATAGGCACGGTGTGGCTGGTACCACTCAAACTGCCTCACTTTTATTTGAATTGGACATGACTTTAAGTGAAAACAAAAACATGCATATGGAAAATTGACCAAACGCTTTCGTATTGTATTTATACTTCAAGAAAATTATCCATGGGTCATTTGTGACATGTACAAGTCAACCTTTCCTCAATCCGAGTTTCGGTGTGGCCGGTATCACTCAAAGTGTCTCTCTTTTGTTTAAAATGGACATTGTTTTAAGTAAGAAAAGTAGACATTTGGAAAATCGACCAAACATATTCTGATTGTGTTAATACTTTATCACAAGGATGCACAGGTCATTTTTGATCTGTACGAGTCAACCCCATCTCAATCTGAGGCACAGTGTGGCCGGTACCACTCAAAGGGGCTCACTTTTATTTGAAATGGAAAACATTTTAAGTGAAAACAACAACTAGAACACGATAAACTGACCAAATGAATTCAGATTATATTTATACTTTATGAAAATGATCCATGGGTCATTTGTGATGTGTAAAAGTAAACCCTGGCTCAATCCAAGTCACAGTGTGGATGATACCACTCAAATTGTCTCACTTTTATTTGAAATGGACATGATTTTAAGTGAAAACAACAACTTGCATATGGGAAACCAATAGAACGTATTCTGATTGTGTTAATACTTTAGCACAAGGATTCATGGTCTAGCCTCACACAATCCACTTCTCATGCAAGGAAATCCTACCCCTATTCTAAAACACATGACAGTTAATGCGCCAATCCCATCCTCAAACAGTGGGTTCTAGGATAAAAAACAAAGTCCTTTTGGGAACCCAATAACAAAGACATAATTGAATATTAATACCCACTACCCAAAATGGGGATTCATCTCACATCAAACCCAGGAGACCAAATTACAATTAGCCACATAACCCCTTATTTCAATTTCAAATTCTATGAAAAACATGTAGGATATTCTGGTAACCTATCTGATATGTCGAGATTGGCCAATGTTTCCCACTAACACATGAGGTACCATTTATTCAAGGATACATTGTCATTAGAAGAATATAAACATCCCTTGTGCTTTATATAACTCATCCTAGGTCTAAGAACATGAACACTACCATTTTATATCTTATGGGTATCATGATCCTTGTTTACTCTACCCAAGTTTTTCTATTGGTTTTAAGATTGTCAACCCAAGACCATGAGTAAACATCCCATGTGATTCCTATAACATGTAGGATTTTTCTATTGTGTGTATTGGTGTTGCGGTTTGAGTGTGGAGTGAATTCTAAATTTTGAATACTATTATAGGTGTTATTGCTCGTCAATTTTAAATTTCTGAATTCTGGATGTATTGGATTCTAGCTTTATTGGTAATTAATTCTAAATTTTGAATACTATTATGTGCATTGTATTGTAGATGTATTGTATTTTAATATTGTATTGAAGTTATGTGTAACACCCCAAGATTTCATAGTGTGTTATTTCTTCAAAATAATTCAATAACTTGCACTACACGCAACACCAAGTTAAAGTGCACCATGACTTACCAAACAAGCCATTAAAAAGAGGTTATGAATAGTATTAACTAAATTTTAAACATTATATAATCCTTATAATTTTATAATCCATATTATGAGTTTCTTAGACATAATGTAAGAACAAATTCATTTTTTTCAGATAAAAGAAGTATTTTTCAGAAATGCAATTTTACCAACTTTAATAGTGATTCCTTTTTAAATCCAATATTTTAAACATTTATATATTCAATTGGACTAAATAAATTTATTCTTTAGAATGGATAAATAAATCAAATTAACAATGTAGCACCCCAACCTTCTACGGTACTCTTCTCTTTGAATAATGCGATAGCGTGTGTTGTACGCAACATCGAGTTCTTACACACCACAACCAATCAAACTAGCCATTATGAATAGTAATACCCACTTTTTGAAATTTTATAAATTCTATCTCTCAAAATGGACTTCATTTTTGGATTTGTAATATCAAAATTAGCCTAGGGTGAAATTTTGGTACTTTTCGGATAACTTTCATATTTTGATGAATAGTGAAAATTACTAAATTTTAATTAAAACTACTTTTTAATCGAATTAATTAATATTGATAAATTATGAATTCGAGTGTTTTTAAAGTATATTTAGAATATATTTTTACCATTAAATTCAATTTTTGTCATTGGAAATAATTTCACAATTAAACCAGACATAAACAAGTGCCAATCTTTTGATAGTTATTATCTCTTAAAAACACGCTTTTTTGTTTTAACAACGAGAATTAATTTTAAAGTAATTTCTTCCACTTCTGTGTTTTGAATTTGTAAAAATGGATTCAATATTTGGAATCAGGATGTTCAAATTGTGTAAATAGGTAACTTTTATTTTTATACATTTTGAATAATTACTTCGGTAAATATTTTATTTACCATGGTTAAAGGGTAAATCCGGTAAATAAGGGTTAAAAAATAATATTATAGTAATAAAACATTACTATAAAACGTGTCATAACCTTATTGGTTGATACATGTCTGACCATGGGAATCTTTGGGTCGATTTTTGGACCCCATGGAGCCACTTGTAAGTGATAATGACACTTTATATTAATCAAGTTAAAATAAATACAAAAATGACATAAGCATATAGCTTTTAGAAAAACAATTTTTTACATATGGTTATATATGTTGGATTTTAGACTATAAATATTCATTATAAATCTAAAAGGATTTCATACATAATGATAGTTTATTTATAATTTTTAGACATTAAATAATTTAATTTATTTATGACACAATAATGATGCAGTAATTACCATAATAGTGAAGTAATTAAAATAACTGATATTATAAATACCAAAATAAATATAATTTGAGACTTTTTATGAATTAAACTAATTTTATAGGTTACTATGACATGTTAGGATTTACTTAATTAACTTTTTTCGAAGTAATCATTCTGTTATGATTTTTACAAAAATCACTTATTGAATAGTGTCAAAATTGACAAAAAAGAGTTTTAAAAAAAACTATTATATTATTAATTGATATTAAATTCCTAAAAATCTAAGGATCGGCCAAGAGACTTATATCATGATATCTATATCATTAATGGACCACTTGGGGGTCTCTTGAATGTATATAGTAAATTTGTTAACCATATAATATAAAAATACAAAGAGACATTGTAAAAGTGAAACTAATTAACTAAGAGTTAATACTTTAAGATAAGGTTAATATAGTGACCCAAACCTATATAAATTCTATTGGTTGAGTTATTTTAGAACCATACCTACCTTAAAATTTAAATAATCCACTTTGGAGCCATTAGAAATGGAATATGAATTTATTATAAAATAATATTTCTAGCTTTTCCCGAGGTGCCCCTCACCCCTCTTATAAAAGGGCACTCCCCCTTCTCACTAATTCACACATTAAAAGCCTTTTGGTTCGGCCAACCCCTGACCAAATACTCTCTCAACTTCCCTCACCTCATCCTAGAGGCCTTCCTTTAGTCAGAAAGCCAACCTAATGAGGCCTTTTGATCAAATCAAAAGGAAGAACCCGAAGAAGAGGTAGTGATTTCACCACCCTTTTTCAAGTTCCTTTCTTCTTTCACTTCTTCTTTCTTTGTTATTACCATTGTAAAATAATAACTCCAGTATATTATATATACTTTGATGTTATTATAACATGGTACAACCATATTTCAGTATTCTACCATCCTTTTAATGACATGTCACCATACGTGCCTACGTATGGCTTATCGTCTCCACGTCGTGGAGTAATTGTTATTCAAAACAATATTATTTGGATTGGTATAAAAATGATGTGTAATTCATGTAAATAATAAATATAACATTTTAATTATTATGTATATATGATATACCATCCAATTATATATTATTTTAATATCAAAAGAATGATATTGTCGCTTGTGCGTACGTACGGACTACCGTCTCCACAAACGCGATGAGATTCATTCTCTATCGTATCCATTAAAGTATAATTATAATTTGATGATTTAAAAATAATGTTTAAGGACTTGATATAATTATAGATATGAATAATATAAAATCTATCCATGACAACCACGACTTACGTAATAAAACATATAAAATAAAACGAGTAAGTTAACACCCGAAACAACGATAATTCTAAGATATTACTAACAAAGCAATGTTAAAAGATCATATATGATATCATATGAATGTATATGATTATTTTATAATTTAATAACAATTATTTCACCATTATACATGAGTTTAACCTACCCCCAACCAAGGAAAAGTACAAGGTAAGTGTTATTTCACAATCTCTTCATTATCCGTGGTTGTTTATACGTAATTATCTATTGGGACATATTTATTACCCATGTCCATGTTTTATGAAAGAGTTTTCAAAGGAATTATTTTTAGGTACTTTTTACTAAAACATCATTTCAAATATTATAAATGTTTATTCTTCTAAATCATTCTCATTAATGTCCATGTCTTCAAAATGGGTTTTAAGGATTTATTTATATGTACATGAATATTTTTAAAATGTTAATTACTTTAAAAATTTTCAAAGTGGTATGGGACACTTTTATTCAAAAATTTCTTTCAATGACTTCTTTTCCAAATTGTGTGACTTTTAAATGTTTTCATGAAAATGATATATTTCTCTCAAATATATAAAAATCCAGTTCAAATGTATATGTATTTAATGCAAGATTAAAAATGTTTTCAGAAAACCCAACTCTCGAGTGTGGTAGATAGGAAGGGATTGGGAGTGGACCCATCATGGATTGTAATTAGTCAAGCAGTCTCATAATTAGTTATTTTGTTTTCAGAAGATTGCATAATGTTTTCATAAAAACACTAGAGTATATTTTAGAAATTTTAAACGTAAGTATCATCTAAAAAAATTGCATCGGTAGGTATCATGAGAAAAACTAGTGTGTTGGCACAAGGCCTTGACAAAATAATATTTGTAGTCTTGGCACGAGGCCTTGGCTATGTGGTTATGATAGTCTGGAATTATTCATTCCATCATTATGAAAGTGGTTATTGATATTTCATGTGATTATTCGACTATTAGAATATCCATGTGAATAAAAAAAGGAATTATTTCATTTTATCTTTGCCATATTATGTTGAAGTTCAAGTTTTAAAGGATTTTATGTTAGTTATAAATTGACTCAAATGTTTATTCTTATTTTTGAAAGTTTCTACTATATTGATTACCCTTACTGAGCATTTGAGCTCACCCCTTTCTATGTTTTATTTTTTCTAGGATTCCAAGAAGTGTATTGTGATTGATATACAGGGTTAAGACAAGGGAATAATGGCACACATAAAGGATTATTTATGTTGTTTTGTATGTTATGAAGTGTAATGCAACATTCATGTATGTAATCTATTTTCCAAGACTACTAAACTGATCAGTTCTTCAGGATTTGATTCCTTGTCATCATGCCAATGTATTAAAATAATGCACTGACTCTGGGTAACTAGGGTCAGGGAGTTACAATTGGTATCAGAGGAAGTTTAGAAATAACCTTGGAAACTAGATTTTGATAAACTCTGATTAGAGCACATAGCCCTAAAATAGAATTTGAGGATTAGTATAGAAGAACTTCCTAGAATTTTGGTATTATAGAGATTTTATGAGTTTTCTGAGCAATACATCCCTGTCTGGATACGAGCAGGTAGAGGCGGCTCTGTCAAAGATGTACCTATGGGTAAAACCCGAAAACACCGCTTTGAGATAGACTCGAACAGGAACTAGTGCACGACAACGGGACTTGCTGCACTCTTGGTTACGACACTCCCGGGGGATATGCTTAGGATAATTCCCATTTTATTTACAAACCACTATGAAGGGATCATGAGTATATACTTACTCAAAGAAAACATTTTTTATGATTACTGATTATATCCATAAACTGTTCAATTTTAATTAGGAATTATTTATTGCAATTCATAAACTGACCTAGTTTATGCTATTGTATAGAAATGGCGCCCAGTAGAAGGAATGTGAACTCCAGTAATACGTATGATCCAATGAGTAAGAAGGATCATATCTTTCATGGTATTAAGACATCATTTAGAATGGAAATATTCTCCCACGTATTATCATCATATGAAGAAATAAAATCATGTGTGGATAAGATAACTAAAGAGTTTACTGAGTCTTATGGATTTGAAGGGAAGCAAGAGAAGAAAAGAATGTAAGAGAGAAAGATGGATAAAGGGAAGAGGGAAAAGAATAATTTCCCCATATGTGATAACTGTGGGAAGAAACACCCTGGAACTTTCCCAGTCATCAGACTATGCCACAAATGATGCTATTGGATAATAATCATGTTATGATACTACCACAAATGAAGAGGAATGATTAGAGTTATTATGTTCATTATGTCATTTGAGTGTTGTATCAACAATGTACTTTTTATAATAATTATGGAGTATATAAGGATTGTACTGCAGTACTATTTCATTAAGGACTTGATATTGTGTGGAACAATGAAAAGTGACTCAATAGTAGGATAAATTTTTGGAAAATATATGGTTGAGAGAATGATAAACCATAATATAGTGCTGATACCGAGGTAGTGATTTTGGAATAATACATGATTGATTTGGATAAATTATATTGGATATTCTTGACTACCTTAAAACTGATTAATGATTTGTATATTCCATCATTTTTGGGGTTTACAACATTTTTTGATTGAAGGAGTATATCCAATATTATTTAAGGAATAAGGGATCATGAATGTAATCAATAAGGTTTTATGGTAATTCAGGATGATGTAGTGTTTTAAAAAAATACATGATGAAGGTGTTCACATGTTATTACGCAGAAAAAAGGATCTTCATTTTTGGACTAAAGCATTTTGGATAGTTCTAGTTTGGATTATTTTCAGATTTCCATAAAAGAACAACCCAGAGGTTGGGCGACAACCCGTTGCGTCCGGCAAGGCCGCGAGACTTGAACCCACAACCGAAGGGCGACAAGGGTGTATCACCTACCACTGGCCCACGTAATGTCCAGGATTAAATAATGTAGTGTTTTTTAAAATATTTGGTAGATGAATTATAAATCTGTTATTTTTGGAACCCTATACGAATAGGATAAATAGAATATTTTTTTACGTTCTATTATCTTTTAGAGTGAAAGATGAGTTTGTGGTAGAAATTAGTTAAAGGATGGAACTCTACTTGTCAAGAATATATTTTTCTTCTTCTATTATTCTATGAAGAAATTAATTCTTATACTTTATTTAAGTAATTCTAAAACCAAAAATGTGTTATCCTAATACCCTATGTTTTGTTGAACTGATGGTGTTTCAAATCATCATAGATTGATGAATTTAAGGACCTCAATTTTACACTTGTTTGTGATTGATGACCTCAATCACTACCTATAAATATTTAAATTTTTCTTCCAATTATATGTCTCTAATTTCCACCAATGTTCTCCTAATTGAGATCATAATTTGGTGGTGACCCTTTCATTTCTCTTTTCCTCATATTAAGACTAAATTTTAGTAACCCAATTTCCGATGTGGGTTTTCCCACAAAGATATTTTCTATTTTCAACCTTTTATTTTTCAAAGAACAATTTAAAATTGCGAGGACACAATTTACTGAAGTAGGGGAGAATTTAACACCCCAAGGTCTCATAGTGTGTTATTTCTTCAAAATAATTCAATAACTTGCACTACACGCAACACCGAGTTAAAGCGCACCATGACTTACCAAACAAGCCGTTCAAAAGAGGTTATGAATATTATTAACTAAATTTTAAACTTCATATAATCCTTAAAATTTTATAATCCATATTATGAGTTTCTTAGACACAATGTAAGAACAAATTCCTTTTTTCAGGTAAAAGAAGTATTTTTCAAAAATGCACTTTTACCAACTTTAATAGTGATTCCTTTTTAAATCCATTATTTTAAAATTTAATATATTCAATTTGACTAAATAAATTTATTCTTTAGAATGTAGAAATAAAACAAATTTACACTGTAACACCCCAGGCTTCTACGGTATGCTTCTCTTTGAATAATGTGATAGCGTGTGTTGTACGCAACATCGAGTTCTAACACACCACATCAATCAAACTAGCCGTTATGAATAGTAAGACCTACTTTTTGAAATTTTATAAATTCTATCTCTCAAAATGGACTTCATTTTTGGATTCGGAATATCGAAATTAGCCTCAGGTGAAATTTTGGTACTTTTCAGATAACTTTCATATTTTGATGAATAGTGAAAATTACTAAATTTTAATTAAAAACTACTTTTTAATCGAAATAATTAATATTGATAAATTATGAATTTGAGTGTTTTTAAAGTATATTTAGAATATATTTTTACCATTAAATTAAATTTTTGTCATTGGACATAATTTCACAATTAAACCAGACATAAACAAGTGCCAATCTTCTGATAGTTATTATCTCTTAAAAACACGCTTTTTTGTTTTAACAACAGGAATTAATTTTAAATTAATTTCTGACACTTCTGTGTTTTGAATTTGAAAAAATGGATTCCATATTTGGAATCAGGATGTTCAAATTGTGTAAATAGGTATCTTTTATTTTTAGATATTTTGAATAATTATTTCGGTAAATATTTTATTTACCATGGTTAAAGGGTAAATCTGGTAAATAAGGGTTAAAAAATAATATTATAATAATAACAAATTACCCTAAAACGTGTCCTAACCTTATTGCTTGGTACGTTTCTGACCATGGACATATTTTGGTCGATTCTTGGATCCCATGGAGCCACTTGTAAGTGATAATGACACTTTATATTAATTAAGTTAAAATAAATACAAAAATGACATAAGCATATAGCTTTTAGAAAAACAATTTTTACATAGGGTTATATATGTTGTATTTTCTAATATAAATATTCATTAGAAAGATAAAACGATTTCCTATATAATGATAGTTTATTTATAATTTTTAGAAATGAAATAATTTAATTTATTTATGACACAATGATGATTCAGTAATTACCATAATATTGAAAAATTAAAATAATTGATATTATAAATACCCAAATAAATAATATTTGAGACTTTTTATGAATTTAACTAATTTTCTAGGTTACTATGACATGTTATGATTTACTTAATTAACTTGTTTCGAAGTAATCATTCTGTTATGATTTTTACAAAAATTAATTATTGAATAGAGTCAAAATTGATATAAAAAAGTTCTTAAAACAAATATTATATTATTAATTGCTATTAAATTCCTAAAAATATAAGGTTCGGCCGAGAGACTTATATCATGATAGGTGTATCATTAATGGACCACTTGGGGGTTTCTTGTATGTATATAGTAAGTTTGATAACCATATAATATAAAAATACAAAGAGACATTGTAAAAGTGAAACTAATTAACTAAGAGTTAATACTTAAAGATAAGGTTAATATAGTGACCCAAACTTGTCTAAATTATATTGGTTGAATTATTTTATACCCATAAACACCTTAAACTTTAAATAATACACTTTTGAGCCATTATAAACCGAATATGAATTAATTATAAAATAATATTTCTAGCTTTTCCAAAGGTGCCTCTCACCCCTCTTATAAAAGGGCACTCCCCCTTCTCACTAATTCACACATTAAAATCCTTTGGGTTCGTCAAAAACCTGACCAAATAATCTCTAAAGTTCCATAACGTCATCCTAGAGGCCTTCCTTTAGTCAGAAAGCCAGCCTAAGAAGGTCTTTTGATCAAATCAAAAGGAAGAACCCGAAGAAGAGTTAATGATTTCACCACCATTTTTCAAGTTCCTTTCTTCTTCCACTTCTTCTTTCTTTGTTATTACCATTATAAAATAATAAATCCAGTATATTATACATACTGTGATGTTATTATAAACATGGTACAATCATATTTCAGTATTCTATCCATCCTTTTAATGATATGTCACCATACGTGCGTACGTATGGCTTACCGTCTCCACGTCGTGGTGTAATTGTTATTCAAAACATTATTATTTGGATGGGTATAATAATGATGTGTAATTCATGTAAATAATAAATATAACATTATAATTATTCTTTATATATGATATACCATCCAATTATGTATTATTTTAATATCAAAAGAATGATATTGTCGCTCGTGTATATGTACGGACTACCGTCTCCACAAATACGATGAGATTCATTCGATATCGTATCCATTCAAGTATAATTATCATTTTATGATTTAAAAATAATGTTTAAGGACTTGATATAATTATGGATATGAATAAGATACAACCTATCCATGACAATCATGGCTTACGTAACAAATCATATAAAAGAAAACGAGTAAGTTAACACCCGAAAAAACGATAATTCTAAGATATTATTAACAAAGCAATGATAAAAGATCATATATGATATCATATGAATGTATATGATTCTTGTATAATTTAATAACAATTATTTCCCAATTATACAGGAGGTTAACCTACCCCCAACCAAGGAAAAGTACAAATTAAGGGTTATTTCACAATCTTTTCATTATCCGAGGCTGTTTATACGTAATTATCTACAGGGACATATTTATTATCCATGTCTATGTTTTATGAATGAGTTTTTAAAGGAATTATTTTTAGGAACATTGTACTAAAAAATCATTTCAAATGTTATAAATTTTTATTCTTCTAAATCATTCTCATTAATGTCAATGTCTTCAAAATGGTTTTTACGGATTTATTTATATGTACATGAATATTTTTAAAATGTTAATTAATTTAAAAATTTTCAAAGTGGTATGGGACACTTTGATACAAAAATGTCTTTAAATGACTTATTTTACAAATTGTGTGACTTTTAAATGTTTTCATAAAAAAGATATACTTCTCTCAAATATATCAAAATCCAATGCAAATGTATATGTATTAAACACAAGCTTAAAAATGTTTTCAGAAAACCCGACTCTCGAGTGTGGTAGACAGGAAGGGATTGGGAGTGAACCCATCATGGCCTATAATTAGTCGAGAAGTCTCAGAATTAGTTATTTTGTTTTCAGAATCTTGCATAATGTTTTCATAAAAACACTGGTGTGTATTTTAGAAATTTTAAACGTAAGAATGTTCTAAAAAAATTTGCATCGGTAGGTCTAATGAGACAAACTAGTGTCTTGGCACAAGCCCTTGACAAAATCTTATTTGTAGTCTTGACATGAGGCCTTGGCTATGTGGTTATGATAGTCTGGAATTATGCATTCCATCATTATAAATGTGGTTATTGATATTTCATGTGATTATTCGACTATTAGAATATCCATGTGAATAAGAGAAATGCATTATTTAATTTTATCTTTTCCATATTATGCTGAAGTTCATGTTTTAAAGGCTTCTATGTTAGTTATACATTGCCTAAAATGTTTATACTTATTTCTGAAAGTTTCTTCTGTATTGCTTACCCTTACTGAGCGTTTGAGCTCACCCCTTTCTATGTTTTATTTTTCCCAGGATTCCAAGAAGTGTATTGTGATTGATATACAGGGTTAAGACAAGGGAATAATGGAATTCATAAAGGATTATTTATGTTGTTTTTTATGTTATGAAGTGTAATGTAACATTCATGTATGTAATCTATTTTCCAAGACTTCTAAAATGATCGGTTCTTCAGAACATTATTACTTGTAATCATGCCAATGTATTAAAATAATGCACCGACTCTGGGTAACTGGGGTCGGGGCATTACCGTTGGTATCAGAGGATGTTTAGCAATAACCTTGGAAACTAGATTTGGATAAACTCTGATTAGAGCACATAGCCCTAAAATAGACTTTGAGGATTAATATAGAAGAACTTCCAAGAATTTTGATATTGTAGAGATTTTATGAGTTTTCTGAGCAATACATCCCTGTTTGGATACGAGCAGGTAGAGGCGGATCTGGCACAAATGTACGTAGGGGTAAAACCCGAAAACACCACTTTGAGTTAGACTCGAACGGGAACTGGTGCACGACAACGGGCCTTGCTGCACTTTTGGTTACAACGCTCCCGGGGGATATGCTTAGGATAATTCTCATTTTATTTACAAACCATTATGAAGGGCTCTTGAGTATATACTTACTCAAAGAAAACATTTTTTATGATTATTGATTATATCCATAAACTGTTCAATTTGCATTAGGAATTATTTATTGCAATTCATAAACTGACCTAGTTTATGCTATTGAATAGAAATGGCGCCCAATAGAAGGAATGTGAACTCTAGTAATACGTATGATCCAAAGAGTAAGAAGGATCGTATCTTTCATGGTATTAAGACATCATTTAGAAGGTAAATAGTCTCCCACGTATTATCATCATATGAAGAAATAGTTTCATGTGTGGATAAGATAACTAAAGAGTTTACTGAGTCCTATGGCTTTGAAGGGACGGAAGAGAAGAAAAGGATGGAAGAGAGAAATATGGATAAAGGGAAGAGGGAAAAGAAGAATTTCCCCATATGTGATAACTTTGGGAAGAAACACCCTAGAACTTGCCTGAAAGGAATGTGAGTTTGTTATAAGTGTGAAGAAAAAGGGAACAAAGTACAGGACTGCAAGGGTAAGAAAATGGTTTCAAATGTACAATGCTTCATTTGCAAAGAGTTTGGACACTACGTGAACCTATGTCCCAGTCATCAGACTATGCCGCAAATGATGCTATTGGATACTAATCAAGTTATGATACTACCACAGATGAAGAGGAATGATTAGAGTTCTTATGTTGATTATGTCATTTGAGTGTTGTATCAACAATGTACTTGTTATAATAATTATGGAGTATATAAGGATTGTACTGCAGTACTATTTCATTAAGGACTTGATATTGTTTGGAACAATGAAAAGTGACTCAATAACAGGATAAATTTTTAGAAAATATATGGTTGAGAGAATGATAAACCATAACATAGTTCTGATACTGAGGTAGTGATTTTGGAATAATACATGATTGATTTGGATAAATTATATTGGATATTCTTGACAACCTTGAAACTGATTAATGATTTGTACATTCCATCATTGTTGGGGTTTACAAAATTTTTGGATTGAAGGAGTATATCCATTATTATTTAAGGAATAAGGGATCATCAATGTAATCAATAAGGTTTTATGGTAATTTAGGATGTTGTAGTGTTTTAAAAAAATACATGATGAAGGTGTTCACATGTTATTACGCAGAAAAAAGGATCTTCATTTTTGGACTAAATCATTTTGGATAGTTCTAGTTTGGATTATTTTTGGATTTCCATAAAAGGACAACCCGGATGTTTGGCAGCAACCCGTCACGTCCGGCAAGGCCGAGAGACATGAACCCACAACCGAAGGGCGACAAGGGTGTATCACCTACCACGGGCCCACGTAATGTCCGGGATTAAATAATATAGTTTTTTTTAAAATATCTGGTAGATGAATTATAAATCCTTTTTTTGGAACCCTATACGAATAGGATAAATAGAATATATTTTTTTACATTCTATTATCTTTTAGAGTGAAAGATGAGTTTGTGGTAGAAATTAGTTAAAGGATGGAACTCTACTTGTCAAGAATATATTTTTCTTCTTCTCTTATTCTATGAAGAAACTAATTCTTATACTTTATTTAAGTAATCCTAAAACCAAAATTGTGTTATCCTAATACCCTATGTTTTTTTGAACTGATAGTATTTCAAATCATCATAGATTGATGAATTTAAGGACCTAAATTTTACACTTGTTTGTGATTGATGACCTCAATCACTACCTCTAAATATTTACATTTCCCCCCCAATTATATGTCTCTAATTTCCACCAATGTTCTCCTAATCGAGATCATAATTTGGTGGTGACCCTTCCATTTCTATTTTACTCATATTAAGACTAAATTTTAGTAACCCAATTTCTGATGTGGGTTTTCCCACAAAGATATTTTCTATTTGCAACCTTTTATTTTTGAAGAACAATTTCAAATTGCGAGGACAAAATTTATTAAAGGAGGGGAGAATGTAACACCCCAAGATTTTATAGTGTGTTATTTCTTCAAAATAATTCAATAACTTGCACTACACGCAACACCGAGTTAAATCGCACCATTACTTACCAAAAAAGACGTTCAAAAGAGGTTATGAATAGTATTAACTAAAAATTAAACTTTATATAATAATTATAATTTTATAATCCATATTATGAGTTTCTTAGACAAAATGTAAGAACAAATTCATTTTTTTCAGATAAAAGAAGTATTTTTCAAAAATGCACTTTTACCAACTTTAATAGTGATTCCTTTTTAAATCCAATATTTTAAACTTTTATATATTCAATTTGACTAAATAAATTTATTCCATAGAATGGCGACATAAAAAAAATTTACAATGTAACACCCCAAGCTTCTACGGTAAACTTCTCTTTGAATAATGCGATAGCGTGTGTTGTATGCAACATCGAGTTCTAGCACACCACAACCAATCAAACTAGCCGTTATGAATAGTAATACATACTTTTTGAAATTTTGTAAATTCTATATCTCAAAATGGAATTCATTTTTGGATTCAGAATATCAAAATTAGCTTAGGGTGAAATTTTGGTACTTTTCGGATAACTTTCATATTTTGATGAATAGTGAAAATTACTATTTTTTTTAAAAAAAACTAATTTTTTATCAAAATAATTAATATTGATAAATTATGAATTTGAGTGTTTTTAAAGTATATTTAGAATATATTTTTACCAGTAAATTCAATTTTTTTCATTGGACATAATTTCAAAATTAAACCGGACATAAACAAGTGCCAATCTTTTGATAGTTATTATCTCTTATAAACACGTTTTTTGTTTTAACAACGAGAATTTATTTTAAATTAATTTCTACCAATTCTGTGTTTTGAATTTGGAAAAATGGATTCCATATTTTGAATCAGGATTTTCAAATTGTGTAAATAGTAACTTTTATTTTTAGACAATTTGAATAATTACTTCGGTAAATATTTTATTTACCATGGTTAAAGGGTAAATCCGGTAAATAAGGGTTAAAAAATTATATTATAATAATAAAAAATTACCCTAAAACGTGTCCTAACCTTATTTGTGGATACATTTCTGACCATGGGCATCTTTGGGTCGATTTGTGGACTCAATGGAGCCACTTTTAAGTGATAATGACACTTTATATTAATTAAGTTAAAATAAATACAAAAATGACAAAAGCATTTAGCTTTTAGAAAAACAATTTTTACATAGGGTTATATATGTTTTATTTTAGACTATAAATATTAATTATAAAGCTAAAAACATTTCCTACATAATTATATTTTATTTATAAATTTTAGACATTAAATGATATAAGTTATTTATGACACAATGATGATACAGTAATTACCATAATAGTGATAAAAATTAAAATAATTGATATTATAAATACCCAAATAAATATAATTTGAGACTTTTTATAAATTACACTAATTTTACAGGTTACTATGACATTTTAAGATTTACTTAATTAACTTTTTTATAAGTAATCATTCTGTTATGATTTTTACAAAAATCAATTATTCAATAGTGTAAAAATTGACATAAAAGAGGTTTTAAAACAAATATTATATTATTAATTGATATTAAATTCCTAAAAATCTAAGGTTCGGCCAAAAGACTTATATCATGATAGGTGTATCATTAATGGACCACTTGGGTGTCTCTTGGATGTATATAGTAAGTTTGTTAACCATATAACATAAAAATACAAAGAGACATTGTAAAAGTGAACCTAATTAACTAAGAGTTAATACTTAAAGATAAGGTTAATATAGTGACCCATACCTATCTAAATTATATTGGTTGAGTGATTTTAGACCCATACCAACCTTAAACTTTAAATAATCCACTTTGGAGCTATTAGAAACCGAATATTAATTTATTATAAAATAATATTTCTAGTTTTTCCAAAGGTGCCCCTCACCCCTCTTATAAATGGGCACTCCCCCTTCTCACCAATTTACACATTAAAAGGATTTTGGTTCGGCCAAACCCTGACCAAATACTCTCTAAACTTCCCTCAATTCATACTAGAGGACTTCCATTAGTCTGAAATCCAACCTAAGGAGGCCTTTTGATCAAATCAAAAGGAAGAACCCGAAGAAGAGGTAATGATTTCACCACTCTTTTTCAAGTTTCTTTCTTCTTCCACTTCTTATTTATTTGTTATTACCATTATAAAATAATAACTCCAGTATATTATATATAATTGTATGTTATTATAAACATGTTACAACCATATTTCAGTATTCTATCCATCCTTTTAATGACATGTCACCATACGTGCGTATGTACGACTTACCGTCTCCACGTCGTGGTGTAATTGTTATTCAAAATATTATTATTTGGATGGGTATAATAATGATGTGTAATTCATGTAAATAATAAATATAACATGATAATTATTCTGTATATATGATATACCATCCAATTTTATATTATTTTAATATCAAAATAATGATATTGTCACTTGTGCATACGTACGGACTACCGTCTCCACAAATGCGATGAGATTCATTCTCTATCGTATCCATTCAAGTATAATTATCATTTGATAATTTAAAAATAATGTTTATGGACTTGATATAATTCTGGATATGAATAAGATACAACCTATCCATGACAACCACTGATTACGTTACAAAACATATAAAAGAAAACAAGTACGTTAACACCCGAAACAACGATAATTCTAAGATATTATTAACAAAGCAATGTTAAAAGATCATATATGATATCATATGAATGTATATGATTCTTTTATAATTTAATAACAATTATTTCACCATTATACAGGAGGTTAACCTACCCCCAACCAAGGAAAAGTACAAGGTAAGGGTTATTTCACAATCTCTTCATTATCCGAGGTTGTTTATACGTAATTATCTACTAGGACATATTTATTATCCATGTACATGTTTTATGAAAGAGTTATCAAAGGAATTATTTTTAGGGAATTTTTACTAAAACATCATTTAACATGTTATAAATTCTTATTCTTCTAAATCATTCTCATTAATTTCCATGTCTTTAAAATGGTTTTTAAGGATTTATTTATATGTACATGAATATTTTTAAAATGTTAATTAATTTAACAATTTTCAAAGTGGTATGGGACACTTTGATTCAAAAATGTCTTTAAATGACTTATTTTACAAATTTTTTGACTTTTAAATGTTTTCATGAAAAAGATATATTTCTCTCAAATATATCAAAATCCAGTGCAAATGTATACGTATTTAACGCAAGCTTAAAAATGTTTTCCGAAAACCCGACTATCGAGTGTGGTAAACAGGAAGGGATTGGGAGTGGACCCATCATGGCCTGTAATTAGTCGAGCGGTCTCAGAGTTAGTTATTTTGTTTTCAGAAGCTTGCATAATGTTTTCATAAAAACACTGGAGTATATTTTAGAAATTTTAAATGTAAGTATCTTCTAAAAAAATTGCATCGGTAGGTCTCATGAGACAAACTAGTGTCTTGGCACAAGGCCTTGACAAAATCTTATTTGTAGTCTTGGCATGAGGCCTTGTCTATGTGGTTATGATAGTCTGGAATTATGCATTCCATCATTATGAAAGTGTTTATTGATATTGCATGTGATTATTCGACTAGTAGAATATCCATGTGAATAAGAAAAAGGCATTATTTCATTTTATCTTTTCCATATTATGCTGAAGTTCAAGTTTTAAATTATTTTGTGTTAGTTATACATTTCCTCAAATGTTTATGCTTATTTCTGAAAGTTTCTGCTGTATTGCTTACCCTTACTGAGCGTTTGAGCTCACCCCTTTCTGTGTTTTATTTTTCCCATGATTGCAAAAAGTGTATTGTGATTGATATGCAGGGTTAAGACAAGGGAATAATGGAATTCATAAAGGATTATTTATGTTGTTTTGTATGTTATGAAGTTTAATGTAACATTCATGTATGTAATATATTTTCCAAGACTGCTAAACTGATCGGTTCTTCGGGAATTTATTCCTTGTAATCATGCCAATGTATTAAAATAATGCACCGACTCTGGGTAACTGGGGTCGAGGAGTTACATTATGGGTGATATTTCATTTCAATTATGGATGTATTGGATTGTGAATATATTGAATTCTGGATTTTTCTCTTGTGTTGTGTTTTGAGTGAGGAAGGAAATTTAAATTTCTAAATTTATGAATTCTGGATGAATTTAAAACATCCCATATAGCCTTTTGGATTCTGGGTGTATGTGTTCTTGCAGGTCATAGAGAGTTGCAGGTTAGAGGTGGCTACTGTAGGTTGGAGGTGGCTGTTGGCTGCTACAGCTTTGGAGTTCTATAGTATATGTATACCAACTATTTTTAAAACCATTAGTGTAGACTTTTGATGTATATTATACCAATGGTTTTGTTATAACCGTTGGTATAAACTTCAACCAACGATTTTAAAAACCATTGGTATATCCTTTGGATGTATATCATATACTATATACAAATGGTTTTAAACCATTCATATAAGGGTAACATATACCAACAGTTTGCGAAACCGTTGGTATATCTCTTAGTTTAACACATATACCAATGGTTGACACAAAACCATTGGTATAAGCTTATACAAATGGATTACTTGTCCATGGTTTGGGAAACCATTGGTATATAATATATCGATGGTTTCCCAGCCTTTACCAATTGTTCTAAACCGTTGGTAAAGGGTAAAATTCCCATAGTGACATGTTTTATGAATTAATAATGTTTTGAGAATGTAATTTTTAAATAGTTTTAGTGTGAAATACTTTTTAAAATGGAATTTTCATGTGAAATTGGTGTATTCTTGAAGTGGGTCCTTGTTTTGTGCATTTGAAAGGTTAAATAAATTGATTAAAAGTTTTATTATATTGTGCTTGGAATGTGAAACATGTTGGAATGGTTTTGGGGTGAGTTTAATTTTTGAAGGAGGTTTTGGGTGTGAAAATTATTGTTTTTATTATGTGTGATTCCATGCTGGTCTTGACTGTGTGAATGTGGTATATCTTTTAGCATGTGAAAATTGATTGCGCACCAAGGGAAGCCTTGGTAGCTAGGAGGGTGGACTAGGTCAGGTGTGCTAGTGATACAAAAGTTGTTATGACCCATTTTCACTTAGAGGGATAATGATTAAAACACTAACTAAAAATTGATGACGATTAGATACAACATGAATATTAGATTATTATACTCTCTAGTTGCTCATGTAACACCCCAAGCTTCCATAGTTTGCTTCCTTTTTAAATAATTCAATAGTGTGTGATGTATGCAACACCGAGTTCAAGCACACCACGACCTATCAAACTAGCCATTTAAAAATTGGTTATGAATAGTATTAACCACAATATTAATTTAATATATATCCCATATAATTTTAACATTCATCATTTATATTTCTTAGACATAATATACGGAAATTCTATTTTTCAGATGAAAGAAGTATTTTTAAAAAAATGAAATTTTTCTGCCTTCTAATGGTGAACCCTTTTTAAATCCAATATTTGACACTTTTATATATTAAATTTAATAAAATACAATTCTTCTTTAGAAGAGGGACATAAAACTTTAGTTTGGATGAAATTTTGGTACTTTTCTGATAACTTTCATATTTTGTTGAATAGTGAAAAATACTAAATTTTAATTGAAAACAACTTTTTTAATAGAAATAATTTATAACATTAAATTATAAATTTGAGTGGTTTTAAATTATAATTTGATTATGTTTTTATCATTTAATATAATTTAGGTCACTGGTTGTAATTTCACTTTTAAATTATACATAAACACATGTCACTCTTTTGATAGTTTTTACTTCTAAAAAACCCGCCTTTTGGTTTTGACAATGAGAATTAATTTCAAATTAATTACTACAACTTGTGTGTTTTTAATATCAAAAAATGGATTCCATATTTGGAATAATAAGTTCTAAATTGTGCAAATAGGTACCTTTTATTTTTTGACATTATGAATAGTAACTTTAGTAGTTATTTTTATTTACCTTGGTTAAAGGGTAAATCAGGTAAGGGTAAAAAATATTTTTATAACAATATAAAACTACCCTAAAACATTTCCAAATGATATTGGATGAGATATATTTTAAAAAATGATAATCTTTATGCTTAAATTTTGGTATTTGGGGACCACATGGGTGTGATAATGACATGTTACAAGAAATGATCTAAAGTAATGATAATTATAACATAAACATATATCTTTTACAAAATAAATTTTAATATAGGGTTATATAACTCATATCTATGTCTATAAATATTAATTAAAAATATAATAAATATATTCTACCTCAAGGTATTTTATTTCTTATATTTATATATTAATAATTAAATTTATTTATGACACAATAATGATGTAGTATTTTCCTTATTAATTAAAGAGTCAAATAAATGATATCATAAATATTAAAATAAATATAATTTTAAAGTTTTGATTCCATAAACAAATTTTAAGAATGAAATTTATATATTAGAGATGTGTTAATAACTTTTATTCTAATTAATCACTTTCTTGTGACTTCAACAAAAATCAATTACTAAATAGTGTCAAAATTGACCTAAATAAGTATGAAAAAAAAATTCTATTTTATTAAATTATATTAAAATCCTAAAAATCAAAGATTATTCCAAATGACTAATATAATGTAAAAAAATTCATTAATGATCTAATTATTGTTCTATTTTTATTTTTTAGTAAATATAGTTACCATATATCATTAATATGCAAGAAGACATGGTAAGAGTTGATATTTTCAACTAAGGGTTAAAGCTAAAAGATAAGGTTAATTATGGGACCTAAAATTTTCTAAAACCTATTAGTTGAGATTTTTTTGACACCAAAGCATCTTATATTTTAAATAAATGAGTTTGGGACCATTTGAAACCGAAAATAATTTTATAATAAATTAATATTTCAAGTTATTCCTAATGTGCTTCTCACCTCTCTTATTAAAGGAAACATCCATTCCTCTTTAATTTACACCAACAAAGCCCTTTGGATCAGCCCAAACCTGCCCAAAAATCCTCCCCACTTCCCTCAATTCATCCTAGGGGCACAAAATTTGAAATAAATCCATCTTAAGGAGTCCTTTTGTGCAAATCAAAAGGAGACACCCGAAGAAGAGGTAATCATTTTATCCCTTCATTCAAAGTTCTTTTCTTCTTCTACTACCTCTTACTAAGTTGTTACCATAATAGAATAATAAATATATAATATAATATATTCTGAGATGTTTTTAAGATTATTTTAAACCAATATTCCTCTTTTTACCCATCATATAAAAATAATACCACCATGCGTGCATATGTATGGCTTATCGTCTCCACGTCGCGGTGCAAATTTTTTTTCATGTACACTTTATTTCCATGGGTATAATGATGAATTTAATGGATTTGAATAATAAATATAAATAATATTTTTTATATAAAATTAACATTCCATCAATTTATATACCAATTTACCATTAATGAAATGACACCGTCGCTCATGCGTACGTACATCTTACCATCTCCACGACGTGATGAGATTTATTCTCCACTTTAACCATCCAAGAATGATTATAAAAAAATATAATTCATAATTATGAAATATATGAAATAATAATTATAATTTAATGATATATATATATATAAGTATTTATGTATGTATGTATGTATGTATGTACACATATGTCATTCACTTACTTCCATTCAATATGATAAGAAAACAGAAGCATCGTTCATGCATACGTATGACCTACCGTATCCATGAATGGTGTATTCCATTTTATATATATATCTATTATATATATTTATATTATTAATATATATGATATAGAAATCATATTATACTTTCTAGAATAAAGTAAATATGATATACCAAATGTGATCAAGAATAACAAGTCAAAACGTGAATGATAAACAAAGCGATATTACCTGAAATGTTACATTAACTTGAAATTGTTAATAAATGGGTAATATAATGTCATAATAAATAATATATTATATCATAAATATTATTATGCTTCTTATATAAGTTAATAATATGTTCAAAAACATTATACAGGAGTTTCAGAGTCGTACAGAGAGTATCAGACCTAAGGCAAGGGTTAATTCCTCAATCTCATTATTATCTGAGATTGTTTATGTATTTACTAGGACATATTTATCATTCATGTCCACGTTTTATAAAAATGTTTTCAAAAGGAATCTTTTAAGGTTTTATGGAAGATACTCCTTAACTATATCATCATTTTAAATGTTTTAAAGATTTATTTTTGTAAATCTATTTAATTAATGTCCATGATTTGAAAATGATTTTAAGGATTTATTTTTATAGACATGATTGTTTTAAAATGTTAATTCCTTTAAAAAGTTTCAAATTGTTATTGGAAACTTTTATTTAAAAATATATTTTAAATTAATTCCTTTATAAATTGTGTGACTTTTAAATGATTTCATGAAAAAGGGCTATTTCTCTCAAAGAGTTTTTCTGATCATTTTGAACTATGTCAACATCCTTTACAAGATATTATTCTTGATTGAGGTTGATTTATTATAATAAAATCATTCATATTGTATTGAATAAGTTATGATATGTTTTACTGTTGATGTGATTTTTTTATACCATTCATGGTTTATGGTTAATGTATTGACATTTTGTATTCTAGTTCTAATATGAATGATTATGTTATGTTTCACCATTTTCATGTGAGGAATGCATTAGACATAGTAAGTGATGGGAGGGCCCACTATATCCCCTCGATGCATTGGTAGGTCTCATGAGACAAACTAGTATATTATCACAAGGACTTGGTAAAATATTTGTGTATTTTCATTGGACAAGGCCTTGATGTAGTAGTTATTATTTCTAGCATTATGCATTTCCTCATTATGAAATTAGTTATTACATGTGATTATTCGACTAGTTGAATATCCAGGAACATGTATATATGGTAATTTTTTATTTATTATTGCAATATTATGATAAAGAAAATGTTTTAAAAGGATTGTGTTCCAATTTTATTCCTTTCCTTAAAGGTTTATGATTATTTATGATAGCTTCTACTCTATTGTTTATCCTTACAGAGTATCTGAGCTCACCTCTTTCTTATGTTTTGATTTCCCCATATTCCATGAAGCATTTTATGATTGATATGAAGGGTTAATCTTGAGGAATAATGGAATTATCCAAGTATTATTTATACTATGTTTATTTTAGAAATTTTAATTAAACATTTATGTATGTAATCTATTTTCCAAGACTGCTAAAATGATAGGTCCTTTAGAACTTGATTCCTTGTAATCATTCCAATTTATTAAAATAATATATCGGCTATGGGTAACTGGAGTTAGGGTATTATAGTTGGTATCATAGGAATTTTATCAACAAACTTGGAAATATATTTGGAAGACATATATTAGGGATCATAACCCTACGATTGACTTTGAGTATAAGTACAAAATAACCCCCTTAAATTTTAGTAATGATCATGGATAACCTCAGATTAAACATAAGATGTTATAGATTGAAAGTACCTTCCCTTTATTTTTTCATTTTCTTCAATGAGATATATTTCTCACCATGTGATTTCTGGTCTTAGTTAATGAAGGAAACTACAAGGAATTGTATTAACAGTGAGTTTAATGAAAAATTTGGTGATTTTGAGAAAAAAAATCAGATAATGACTGGATAGAAAGATATTGTGATTATTCCAAATAAATTATAACGATATATGATTAAAAATGTAATCTTTGATGACATTCCTAATGCATTGCGTAAGAGGAAGATGAATGTTTATAAATTTTTAAACATTAAGAATATAGGAAAGAAGATTTGGCTTCTTACATGTCATGAGTAAGGGAAGATGAACCTTGATAAATACCTCAAATGGAAGGAAAAATGTTATCTCTATGGGAAAAAGGGTCATTGAGTGAACAATTTTTGTGGATTTCAATGTCTCATCTATGGAAATTATGGGTACTACCCAACTCAATGCTCAGACATAAGAATCTACCTCTAAACCAAAAGAAGGACCCATTCCATGCCAACCATTAAATTGTAAGGATTGAAGTATTTATGTATTAGGATCCAAGAATTAGAAATAAGTGAATTATATAAGGAGTAATCAGTTTATGTTTCTTGCTAAGGATTTTCTAAAATATGTTGAATTGTTATAAAGGACATGAAAATTGATTTAAGGGTTATATTATAGTTAGAGACATATGATTTAGGTAGAGATAACCCTTATTATGATCCTTATGATAAGATAATAGTGTCATGTTTGAATAAGTAAGATGATGCTAGTTTCTTGTGAACTAATTTTGAATTTCTTGACAATAGGGTTATGTAATCATGGATGAAGTGTACAACTTTTTGGGACTTAAGGAAAAATCCACTATGTTTTGGAAGAAGGAAAATGTGTTGACCCGGACCATCACGGTCCATCCCTTTGCCAAATTCCAGATTATAAGGGTGGCAGCTTGGTGCTAGGACGTCATTTTGGTGTGTGACCGATTGGGGCGACCGATCGGTGCGACCGATCAGCGCGACTGATCGGCGCCACCCAGCCTTGTCGGGTTCCTCTTCTACAGTTTTTCCCATAACGCCTCTTTTAGGCTTTTTATTTTTTTAAGTGGTTCAAAGCAATTTAAAATCCCATAATTAATTCCTAAAAATATCAAGGAACCTCCCCGATGGGGGATATTAAACAAAAACTTTATGCCATCGTGTGTAACTGACGAACCACGTAGGAAACCACAACCTGACTTTCTAGATGTTCAAAATTCCCATATCCCGTAACAAAGGGATCTTATCAATATATCACACGAGAATTCTTCCTTCTTCTTTTTCTTCTTCCTTTTGGCCGACCTCCCTTTCTTCCCAATGCGTTTGGAGTCTCCTTTTTCAAGGCAAGGGGTGAGCCTATACTGAAGCTTTTCTATTCACCCTTGGAGTCCCTGACGTTCCTCCCCTGCAAGTTGTGAATCCCCTGTTCTTGGTGCATAGAGAACTTTGAACTTTGATCAATCAAGTAGGGTTTTCCTTCGCCACTCATTTCTGTGTATCATACGGGGCCGGTATTCTTTTGTCTCTATGGTAATTTATGAAACCAAACTTAATGAAGATAATGAACGGACTTTTAAAGAATGAAGGGGGGTGTGATCCATGTTTCTACTATAATACTTTTATGTTGTATGTGTTCTGAATTGTGCAGGCCTATGCTCACTGAAAATCATGGTCGTTGGTGGTCTTTCCTTGCGCAATAATGAACATTTTTCTTCTATTTTGATTAAATTAATTAACCTATAAATTGGTTAATCACGTAAACTCAGTTGGTTTAAATGGATGTTCAGTAAAACAAGAATCTCTGTGTGACCACCCCGGTTAACAAAAAGAAAGAAGAAACTAATTAATGTTGTGCCTGAACCTGGAAGTCATCCACTATATTTGGTGGTGGGTGTGTTGTTCTGCCTGGTGCTTATGGGATGATGCGAATGGGGATGGGATCCTCTATTGTGGCATGGTTGTTGGTTGTGAATGTGAAGCTGTGTGGTTGCTTTACTGTGACATGAACTCGGGTGGAATCCTCTATTGTTGATAAATCATTGGTTCCCGGTTTTGGGGACATGGGGATGTGTCTCGGCGTTTTATTTGTTTCCAGTACTTCGATTGATCTCACTTATCCCTTTTGTGAGGTTTTCTTTGGTTCCAGACCTTTGACGGATCTCACTAATACCCTTTCGTTGATTCAACTCTACAAGAGAATCGGGTGTGAATGCTTAAATTGTTTTTGGTTGTTTCTCTTTCCTGGATTGTGTTTATGCCTGTTAGTTGCCCGGTAGTGCATAATTCAACCTAATGGGATCACTTGAACATGAAAACAAGAATGGTTGAGTGGGAATTAGTTTGAGAATGAGTTGTGACTTGGTCGTGAGTGTCGTGGCTTCTTTTGTGAATGAACAATAACAAGGGTGTTTGTGCTTAGGTTTTGGAACCCCTAGTTTGGGATGAGTGTTTGTTAGCTATAGATATATCTATAGCTTTTATATTTCTTATTCGTACCCCACCCAAGTTGAGCACTTAGTGATGAACACCCCATTTCACGGGGAGGGTGTTTTTCCCAACACTCTTATGAGTGGATGGTTATTAGATCCTTTATTCTCCCTTTCTTGAATAGCCTAAGACTCTTCGGGCCAGATGTGATGGCCTAAGGTCCATTATTAGCCCAAGAATATTTGGGAAGGGTAGTTGTGGTGGTTGGCCTAGGTGTCTACGGGCTTGTTGTTTCCCAAGTGTCTTTGGGATGAGGCCCAGGTGTCTTCGGGCCTGGAAGTTGTTGTTCTGGCCCAGTTTTGTGCCAGTGGGGTTTGGATGTGGGACTGCGGTGAGGTTGTGGCCCATGTGTGTGCGGGTGGGGTTTGGCAGTGGGACTGCGGTGAGAATGGCGGGATTGGTTTGATGCGTAGGATATATTCAATAACCAGTGGGAAAGTGGTGCGGGGTACCCAAATATCTATGTGCTATTACTATACTTTACTTTCCTTGCGTTATTTGGGGAGTGTGCCTTGGTGAGACTTGGGTGGATAGTTTTTCCTTTCTAGGTTCTTTGGTTTTTATTTTCTCACAGGGCATTAGAATGCCTCTCCACTTGTGCACAAGAGTCTTTGGTTTTCCCTACTGAGTGTACTTTCATGCTCACCCTACGTATATAAAACTGTTTTCATGTTTCCAGGAGGACTTTAGAGATCATGCGGGACCGTACTAGCTCGGACCTTGGGGTAGTTTCTATTATCGTTTTCCTTTTCTTGGTACATTACCTTTGGAGTTTTGTGGCTTCTATCTCTTACTTTTGGACATGCATATGGGAACGGTTTACTTTTGGCTTTACCATTACTTTCATCTTCAGTATTGTTGGGGTTGCCACCTTATATCTCGATCCTATAAAAAAATAAAAAGGGTAATGCCTTCCATTTTGTGTGAGATTCTATACCCTTGGTGCTGGTCACCACTCTGGGACCTATTGAAGGTGGGTTTCAGGGGTCATTATCTCTTCTTCAACTTAAATAAGGAAGGGCCTGGAAATCTGCTGACCCTTCCCTCCTTTTGGTGAAGGCGGGTCGTGACAGAATGGTATCAAAGGGATGGTTGAGAGATAGGATGGATTCTAGAGTTAGGCACAGTGAGGATTTTATGGGGTGGTAGGGCAACAGTGTTGGGTGATCTTGGTGCATGAAATAGGCCAGGGAAGACCAGCTAGGACACAAAATTGTAGGGGCCCCTGTGATCTGACGTAAGGACTCTGGACCTAACGAATGACCAAGTGAGGCTACACTGATTGCAGGGTAGAGACCCCAGGAAAGTTACATGAATCATAATGACTTGTGTTCTCATGTTTCTGGGGTGTTTTGGGGATTTTAAATGAATCAGATATCTAAGAAAAATTTAAGAGCAATATTCTGCACTACTCGGGCTTAGTAATTCCTTGTTTACATTGCAGCTATGGCACCTGGGAGATGACAACGAGTTGTGCGGGAGATCAAGGCCTAGGAGGTTGACTTGGGTAATCGGCAGAGGACCGATCAAGAAGAGGAGGATGGTCAGTGGCAGAAGACACTTCGATACTTTTAGCTACAGACCCTCGAGAATTACGAGGGAAACACCTCAGATATGGAGACGAAAAGCTGGCTCGAGGAACTAGTGATCGCTTTCGGCCGGATTCGGGCTCCGATGGTGTAACAACCTGAGATTTTATGAGAATTATTCTTTTTAATTTCATTTATTTTTTGTGTTGTATGCTACACCAAAATTATCTTGCACTATACGCAACACCGTATTAGCTTGAAGTATACGCAACACTATTCTTGGCTCGTGTTACACACAATTTCAAGTTCGTTTTGTGGGAATTATTTTACGAAACATTAAGTATAGATTTTGTTTAATGGATAAATGAAATATGTTTTGATTATTTTATACGCAACACCAAATGGAGCTTTCACTACACGCATCCCTGACGTGGCTTGCATTACACAGAATCAAGACCTTCCTCGATAGCGTTTGTAGTATGCAATATTGAGTTTCACTAAATGATATATTATAATAATATTATTATGAACTAGCTGTTATGAATAGTAACACCCAATTTTTGAAATTTTATAAATTTTATCTTTCTAAATGGACTTCATTTTTGGATTTGGAATATCAAAATTAGCTTAGGGTGAATTTTTGGTATTTTTCTAAAAACTTTAAATTTTTGATGAATAGTGAAAACACTGGGTTACTATTTAAAAACCGACTTTTTATTTAAATAATTATTTATTTTATTTAAATTTATTTTATGTAAAAATTGATACATAATACCTATATAAGTTCAATTTAATTAATTAGAGTCATTTTATAATAATTTTAGGTATATAAAAATTTTATTGAACTTTTGACCGTCTTTTACCCACCTTCTAGGAGCATTTGTAATTGTACATAAAACATAATTTTACCACTTCTATGAGTTTAATTTAGAAAATACAAGAGAAATGATTAATATCAAGGAGTAATATGTGGTTCAATAAGATAAAAATAATTTTTGGTGAACAATTACTTTTTACTTTTATTTACCACGGTTAAAAGTAAATAGGGTAATTAAGGGTAAAAATGATATTATTATTATCCTAACACAAGTCCTAATTCTATTGGATAAGTTTAATTAGACAAAAAAAAACATTAGGAATAAAATATTTCCCTTTAGGTCCACTTGGATTAGATTATGACGTTTATTATTATTTTATTTAAAGAAGAGTTAAAATAGTTAAAATCAAAGTTTAATAACTAAAACATATTTAATATAAGGTTATACATATGCTAAATTGAACTATAAATATTAATTAGAAAGATAAAACTATTTCCTGCCTAATGTTAGTTTATTTATATTTTTTATATATTAAATAATATACTTTATTTATGACACAATGATGATGTAGTAATTACCTAAATAATGAAATATTAAAATAATTGATATTATAAATACCCAAATAATTCTAATTTGAGACTTTTTATGAATTACACTAAATTTATAGGTTAATATGAAATTTTATTATTGATTTAATTAAATTTTTTCGAACTAATCATGATGTTATGATTTTCACCAAAATCAAGTACCAAATAGTGTCAAAATTGACATAAAATAATTTTTTTAATAAAATATTATATTATTAATTTTTATTTTATTCTTAAAAAATATGAGGTTCGAAAAAATGACCTATATTAGGTTATATATATTAATAATGAACAACTTGGGATTCTTTTGGCTTGTTATAGTATGTTTATTAACCATATAGTGTAAGAAAACAAAAAGACCGGGTAAAACTTAAATTATTTAAATTAGAGTTAGATCTAAATGATAAGGTTAAAATAGTAACCTAAACATGTCTAAAACCTATTGGTTGAGATTATTTCAACCCATCCCCACTTTAACTTCTAAATAAATTAATTTGGAGCTATTATAAACCGAATATGACTTTATTATAAAATAATATTTTAAGTTTTTCCTAAGGTGCCCCTCTCCTCCCTTATAAGAAGGGCACCACTTCCCTCTTCTCTTCACACCCTTTTGAGCCTTGAATCTCGACCAACCCCCAAAAATTTCCCTTCTAATATTCCCTAAAAACATTACATAGGTTCTGGTCTCCTTAAAATACCAACCCTAGTGCCATAAAAGGAGGTTAAGAAGAGGCGCGTCAAAGAAGAGGTAATATCCTTTACCGATTCTTTCCAATTTATTTCTTCTTATACTTCTTATTATTTATTTGTTTCATAATAAATTAATAAAATCTGTATCAATAATATAATGATATGTTATTATAAATATTAAACAACCCAATTTCTTTTTCTATCCATCCTACGGAAACGAAATCACCGCGCGTGCGTACGTACGGAATACCGTCTCCACGCCGTGGTGTAATCTGTTTTCCACCACCACTTTACTTGGATGGGTATAATGGTGTAAATAAATAACTATATATTATTATTTTAAAGTGATATTGATTCTGAAATATTATACATACACTTAAATACAATTCTACAATCATGGGAATGATATCATCGCTCGTGCATACATACGGACTACCGTCTCCACGAACGCGATGGGATTCATTTTCCATGACTAACCATACATGTATGACTATAAAGTATATATAATAAATAATCATGAAATATATTACATAATAATGATACTGGATTTATGTACATATATTTTTCATTTACTTTGTTCCATTTAATTCAATAAGGAAACGAAAACAGCGTTCATGCGTATGTACGGCCCACCGTCTCCATGAACGGTGAATTTCATTTCATATATATATCTATTATATATATAATGAATATATATGATATATAAATCATGATTTAAATTATGTAAGTAAGTAAATCAAGATATAAGTGATATTAATATCAAGAACAATAAGTCCAAACATGTACGATAAATAAAATGATTTTACCCAAAACGCTGCTTTAACATGGATCTTACAAAATAATAGGTAATATAAAGTCATAAGTGAACCATATATGATATCATAACAATGAATATGATTCTGTAATAAGTCAATGACATTATTTAAATCATTTTATAGGAGGTTTGGATACGAACGATGTGTATCGAACCTAAGGTAAGGGATAACTATTCCAATCTTGTTCTTATATGAGATTGTTATTTATAATTATTTATTGGGGTTATTGTTATCATCCATGACCATGTTTTCTAAAAATGTTTTCATGTATTTTTAAAGTCATTTTTACCCATTTTTTGAAATTTACCACATGTTATGAAAGTAATCTTACTTTTTTTACCACATGGGGGACTTTTTTACTTTTCCGAAAAAATTACGAGAAGAATGTTTTTTTTAACTTATACGATGTGAACGAATTTTTACGGTTCATAATGCCTCATTTTCAACAAGATTACTATACAAGATTTTATGACTATTTTCAACGAAATACTTTTCTTTTAAAATTTCATATCATTTTGTGAAAATAAAATGATTTTGAAGGAGAAAGAATATTTTCCTCAAGAATTCATTTCAAGTGTTTTATTAAAACCATTTTCCATATAAGGTGACATTATTTAATATGTGTATGTTTCAAGTATAATGTCTTTATTATTTACATGTTTTCACTTATCTTATGATGAAATTATATCCATTTGTTTTATATGTATTATGTTATGATGGGATGATGTTTATGAATCCCATTTTATTCTTTGGGTTATGATGAATGGTTTATGTTTATGTTGTGGCACAAGTAAGAATGATTTCATTATGAGGTGGGTGGGACATATATATCCCTAAAATTCATTGGGTAAAGATTTATATCTCATGAGATAGACATGGATATAATGGAAAGTTAATCCGGTTCAGTGTTACAAGACTGGAACGAGGAGTGAACTCGATTCAGAAAGAGACTTTGTCCACTAAGATGGTCTTGGCAGCAATGCCTTGGCTATTATAGAAATCATATCATGTAATTAATAGTTTCCACAATTACATGTTTTATTCCCATTCTATTTTATCATGATTGATTTTCCTTTATGATATATGCCTTACGTACTTCAAAGATTTATGTCATTGCTCAAGATTTTTATGTTTAGATTTTATGTTCATGTTTTTACCTTCAAATGTTTATGGATTGTTTTATGTTATCTATTTTTTCCCTTAATGAGCATTTGAACTCACCATTTTTATGTTTTCTTTTCCCCAGGATATAAAGAATGGTTTTAGGTAAGAAAAAAAAGAGGAAGATCTTTATGGGAGATGTTGAAGATCTTTCACCATGATTAGAAGATTATGATCCGAGTTTCCAAAGATACTAAACTATTACGGTCCTTGTGTGTTTGTTTTTGTTAGGTATTAAGTATTTTGAAAAGGTAATTTAATGTTTATGTACGTTAAGAATGGGTCTATACTGTTGGTATCGGAGGTTCGGTTTAGTCAACTTTTGGAAACTAGGATGCAAGAACTTTAGTGAGATCCCTAGAGATATTTCTAAGGTATGTCTAGGGATGTCCCTAAGGTTAAGTATAAGTATAGGTTATAGTCCTAGAATTATGATAATGATATTTTAATTAAACCTAAGATGTTCGATATTGAAGTTACTCCCCCTTGATTATGATTTTGGCCTCTCACACTATTCTTTTTGGGTTTTAGAAAATGGCTAGTGACATGAAGATTCACGATAATGGAGGATATGATGGACAATGGAATGATATTATTCCTGAGCAAGCAAATGAAATTTGATCTGGAAGTCCACATATCGTTGTTATGGATTATCATAAATCTCATAATATGTACAATAATATCAATTTTGATAAGTTTCTCGACTCATCTAATAATAGAAAGATGGAGTTTCATGATGATCATAGAGGAAAGAATGTTAAATTTCCCTGATGTAAATCATGTGGGAAGAGGCATCAAGGAGAATGTTTCAAAGGAACTGGAAGATGATTTGGGTGTGGAAAAAAGGACACAAAGCCAATAATTTTAAAGGAAAAGGTTTGGTTAACACCATGGACAAGGATAATGGTATTGCTAAGACATCAACAATGGTGAAATGTTTTAAATGTGGAATGTATGGGCATTATGCAAACCAATGCCCTAAGGGAATATCTCATGAAGAGAATTAGCATGGTCATATGGGTAGTATTTATGTGGATGATGATGAGGAGACTACAAATGATATATGAGATTAAAGAAATGTTGAATCTTGGTCAATGGTTTAAGAAGGTAGTGTAATGATTGTATGTTTATCAAGAATAATGTATGGTACTATGGAATAAAGAAAAATATAAGGATTGTTACATTGTTGTATTTCCTTGAGTTTTTGAATGTATAGGATGAATAGTACCGGTAACCATAAAATGTTATTCAAATATTTTTGGAAGGTAGATTATATGTTCATAATGAAAGGATAAGGAGATAATGAGATGTTTGATAGTATTAATGATCTCATGACTGGTATAAGGACAAAGTGATATCATGGTTTGAGTATATAGAAATTTCGGGATTTTGGTAGGTGGAAAGAGTTACCTTTTGATAGCATTCATGTTTTCCCTAAGGTTCAATGGGTATTCATTTTTCAAGAGAATACATGATTAAGGTATTAACATGTTTGGAATGTGACTAACTAGATATATCTTATGATATATGGGGGATAAATGATGGTATTTACATGCTTGGTAGATGACCTCTCTAGTAATCCTTTTCTTTATACTATTGGACATATGTATTTTGGATAAGCCTAAAGATTGGAATGGATTATGTTGGACATAAGATAGTATTATTTAAGGATAGAACTTGTTTTTCGATATTATTTCTGTAATGTTGTAATATTATAGTTTTAGAAAAAGGACAACCTGCAAGACGGGCGACAACCCATCACGTCGGACAATGTTGCAGGAATCGAACCCACAACCGAAGTGCGACAGAACTTTATCACTGGCCTACATGAAGTCCCTGGTTAGTAGAGACAAGTTTTATTATATTAATCAGTATGATATATGAAGTATAAGTCCATTTTAGGAACCATATATGATTAATCTCACTATATATAGACTTATGTATTTTTGATAACTTTTTCTAACCTTTTGTTTGAGATAGATGGAATGACCCATCATTCTATGACATGATCTACTAACACTTCACGAATGACAAATTCAACTTCATTTATTTAAGAGATGAAGTGGAAATTGTCCAAGGAATGACCAATGGTGAGATTGTACCAAAATCAAGAAAGTATTTCTTCTAATTCCAATTTCTTCAACTTTACGGAAATGATCTTGAAAACCAAAAATGTTGTCCTAGTGCCCCTATATCTGATGACTTAGAGGGTAACTTAGATCATCAAAAATTTATGGCTTTGTGATTGTTGGACTTTTCATAGCAATGTCCTCTACCACTCTTCATCAGAAGTTCATGGTTATATTTCTCTTCCTTATCCATATTTTCACCTATGTTGTCCTATGTGGAAACCCAGTGCTGAGTTACTTTGGGTGACTATTATGATTCAAACTTCCCTTTTTAAAATAAAGTTTTAGTATTATTTTTTATGATGCGGTTTTCTATGAAAGAAACTTTCAAGTAGTAATCCATTTATAACCCCGACGAATTTCGAGGGCGAAATTCATTTTATGGGGGGTAGAATGTAACAACTCGAGATTTTATGAGACTTATTTTTTTTAATTTCATTGATTTCTTGTGTTGTATGCTAGACCAAAAATAGATTTCACTATACGCAACACCTTATTATCTTTCAGTATACGCAACAATATTCTTGGCTCGTGTTACACACAATTTCAAGTTCATTTTGTGGAAATTATTTTACGCAACATTAAGTATAGGTTTTGTTTAATGTATAAATGAAATATGTTTTGATTATGTTATATGCAACACCAAACTGAGCTTTCACTGCATGCATCCCTGACTTGGCTTGCATTACACGCAATCAAAACGTTCCTCAATAGCTTGTGTAGTACGCAATACCGAGTTTCACTAAACGATATATTATTCTAATATTATTATGAACTAGCCGTTATGAATAGTAATACCCACTTTTTGAAATTTTATAAATTTTATCTTTTGAAATGGACTTCATTTTTGGATTTGGAATATCGAAATTAGACTAGGGTGAATTTTTGGTATTTTTCTGAAAACATTCAATTTTTGATGAATAGTGAAAACACTGTGTTACTATATAAAAACCAACTTTTTATTTAAATAAATAATTATTTTAAATAAATTTATTTTAGTTAAAAATTGATACATAATACCTATATAAGTTCAATGTAATTAATTGTAGTCATTTTATAATAATTTTAGATATATAAAAATTTTATTGACCTTTTGACTGTCTTTTACCCACCTCCTAGGAGCATTTGTAATTGTACATAAAACTTAATTTTACCGCTTTTGTGAGTTTAATTCTAAAAATCCAAGAGACACGGTCAATATCAAGGTGTAAAATGTGGTTCAATAAGATAAACATAATTTTTTGGTGAATAATAACTTTTCACTTTTATTTACCGTGGTTAAAAGTAAATAGGGTAATTAAGGGTAAAAATGATATTATTATTATCCTAAAACATGTCCTAATTCTATTAGATAAGTGTAATTAGACCAAATACAACCTTAGTAATAAAATATTTCCCTTTAGGTCCACTTGGATTAGATTAGGACATTTATTATTATTTTATTTAAAGAAGAGTTAAAATAGTTAAAATCAAAGTTTAATAACCAAAACATATTTAATATTGGGTAATACATAAGATAAATTCAACTATAAATATTCATTATAAATATAATAATATTTCCTACCTAATTTTATTTTATTTATAATTTTTATACATTAAATAATATATTTTATTTATGACACAATGGTGATGCAGTAATTACCTAAATAATGAAATATTAAAAAAAGTGATATTATAAATACCCAAATAAATTTAATTTGAGACTTTTTATGAATTAAACTAATTTTATAGGTTAATATAACATGTTATTATTGATTTAATTGACATTATTCGAACTAATATTGCTGTTATGATTTTCAAAAAAATGAAGTACCAAATAGTGTCAAAATTGACATAAAATATTTTTTTTAAAAAAATATAATATTATTAATTGTTATTTTATTCTTAAAAATCTAAGGTTTAGCTAAATGACTTAGATATAGTTATATATATTAATAATGAACCACTTGGGTTTCTTTTGTCTTGTTATAGTAAGTTTATTAACCATATAGTGTAAGAAAACAAAAAGACACGGTAAAAGCTAAATTATTTATCTTAGAGTCAAATCTAAATGATAAAGATAAAATAGTAACCTAAACTTTTATAAAACCTATTAGTTGAGAGTATTTCGACCCATACCCACTTTAGCTTCGAAATAAATCAATTTTGAGCTATTATAAACCGAATATGACTTTATTATAAAATAATATTTTAAGTTTTTCCTAAGGTGCCCCTCTCCTCCCTTATAAAAACGGCCCCCCTTCCCTATTCTCTTTACACCCTTTTGAGCCTTGAAGCTAGAACAACCCCTGTCCATTTCCCTTCTAATCTTCCCTAGACACATTATAGAGGTTCTGGTCTCCTCAAAAGACCAACCCTAGTGCCTTAAGTGGAGGTTAAGAAGAGGCGCATCAAAGAAGAGGTAATATCCTTTACCGATTCTTTCCAATTTATTTCTTCTTCTACTGCTTCTTCTTTAATTGTTTCATCATAAATTAATAAAATCAGTATCACTCATATAATGATATGTTATTATAAATATGAAACAACCCAATTTCATCTTCTATCCATCCTAGGGAAACAAAATCACCGCGTGTGCGTATGTACGGAATACCGTCTCCACGTGGTGGTGTAATCTGTTTTCCGCCACCACCTTACTTGGATGGGTATAATGGTGTAAATAAATAAATAAATATGATTATTGTAAAGTGATATTAATTCTGAAATATTATACATACACTTCAATATAATTCCACAATCATGGGAATGATATCATCGCTCGTGCGTACGTACGGACTACCGTCTCCTCGAACGTGATGAGATTCATTTTACATGATTAACCATTAAAGTATGATTATAAAGTATATAGAATAAATAATAATGAAATATATTACATAATAATAATACTGGATTTATGTACATATATGTTTCATTTACTTAATTCCATTTAATTCAATAATGAAACGAAAACATCGTTCATGCGTACGTACGACCTACCGTATCCATGAATGTTGTATTTCATTTCATATATATATATATATATGTTATATATACTGAATATATATATGATATATAAATCATGATTTACAAGCTGGAATTAAGTAAATCAAGATATAAGTAATAATAATATCATGAACAATAAGTCCAAACACGTACGATAAATGAAATGATTTTACCCAAAATGCAGCTTTAAAATGGAACTTACAAAAGAATGGGTAATATAAAGTCATAAGTGAACCATATATGATATAATAACAATGAATAAGATTCTTTAATAATTCAATGACATTATTTAAATCATTATACAAGAGGTTTGGATACGAACGAAGCATATCAGACCTAAGCTAAGGGATAACTATTCCAATCTCGCTCTTATCAGAGATTGGTATTCGTAAGTATTTACTGGGGTTATTGTTATTATCCATGCCCATGTTTTCCAAAAATGTTTTCATGTATTTTTAAAATAATTTTTACCCATTTTTTTAAATTTACCACATGTTATGAAAGTAATCTTACTTTTGTTTACCACATGGGGACCTTTTTGACTTTTTCGACACAAGTACGAGAAGAATGTTAATTTTAACTTATAAGACATGAACAAATTTTTACGGTTTCATAACACCTCATTTTCATGAAGCTTACTCTACAAGATTTTATGACTATTTTCAACAAAATACTTTTCTCTTAAAACGACATGTCATTTTGTAAAAATAAAATTATTTTCATGAATAAAGGATATTTTCATCAAGAATCTATTTCATGTGTTTTACAAAAACCATTTTCCATCTAAGATGAAATTATTTCATATGTGTATGTTTCAAGTATAATGTCTCTATGATTTACATGTTTTCACTTCTATTATGGTGAAATGATATCTATTTGTTTTATATGGATTATGTTATGATGGGATGATGTTTATGAAACCCATTTTATTCTTTGGGTTATGATGAATGGTTTATGTGTATGTTGTGGCACAAGTAAGAATGATTTCATTATGAGATGGGTGGGACCTATATATCTCTCCAATGTATTGGGTAAAGATTTATTTCTCATGAGATAGAAATGTCTAGAATGGTAATTTAATCTGGTTCAGTGTTACAGGACTGGAACGATGAGTGAACTCGATTCAGAAAGGGACTTTGTCCACTAAGATGGTCTTGGCAGCAATGCCTTGGCTACTATGGAAATCATATCATGTGCTTAATGGTTTCCACAATTACATGTTTTATTCCCATGATATTTTATCATGATTTACTTTCCTTTATGATATATGCCTTATGTACTTCCAAGATTTATGTCATTGCTCAAGATTTTGATGTTTAGATTTTATGTTCTTGTTTTTACCTTAAAATGTTTATGGATTGTTTTATGTTCTCTATGTTTACCCTTATTGATCATTTGAGCTCACCCTTTTTATGTTTTCTCTTCGCCAGGATATACAGAAAGGTTTTAGGTAAGAAAACAAATGGGGAAGATCTTTATGGGAGATGTTGAGGATATTTCACCACGATTAAAAGATTATGATCCGAGTTTCCAAAGAAACTAAACTGTTACGGTCCTTATGTGTTTGTTTTTGTTATGTATTAAGTATTCCTCAAAAGTAATGTAATGTCCATGTAAGTCAAGATTTGGGTCTCTACAGATGGAGTACTAGGTTCCTCTAGCCGTCAGCCAAATGCATGGATCAACGCATCAGTGGTGGACACTTTATCTTGGAGAGAAGAGGACAGTTGAGGTTGCGTGGGATGACTTCAAGAAGAAGTTTCGATCAGAATTTCTCTCTTCCATGATGAAGGTCGAGAAGAGGCAGGAGCTACTCTCCCTCCAGCAGGGGAGTGTGTCAGTGAGAGAGTTGGGGATCAAGTTCAAGGATATCCTTCTCTTTGCTCTGGACATATTTCTAGATGAGGAGTCTTGGGCGAGACATATAGAGGAGGCACTTCTACCTTCTCTTCAGTATGATATTACCCCTTCACCCTACCAACATACTTAGAGGTGCATAAGAAGGATGAAGTGGTAGAGAGGATGCACACGCTGGGAGTTGTGTCACAAGAGGGGATCCAGTTGGGCTCGTCAAAAGGGAAGGCCGTCAGCAGAAGGCCTCCAGCATCAGGGCACACTAGGTTCCGACCAGCTGGGAGAAGGCTGCAGTAGTTCTAGTTCCAGTATCCCAGTCCTCACCCTTTCCCTTCAGGCCCGGGACCAAGGTGCTTCGTCTGTGGAAGCCATGGGAACCTTTGAAACCTATGCACGGATAGAGTATAGTACGGTGGGGGTGGGAAGGTCCCGCACCCACTTCAGTAGTATTAGTTCTCGGCTAGGACCCTTCAGCAACATCAGTAGGGGCAGCGGGCTCCCGCTCCGCCGAGGGACGACATTGCAGGATGAGGCCAACTTCAGGGCACTCCTCAGGGACCTTGACCTGGGCGTGGTTAGGGAGGTGGCCGACAGCCGACAGGCAGAGGAGCTGGGTGTGGGCAGTTTCAAACCATGGAGGAAGCAGTTCCAGAAGGGCCAGAGGTCGTTCGAGGTCCGATGAGCTTGTTTAGTACCCCTGAATAAGCCTTGTTCAATAGAAGAGCTTCACACTCCTTTGTTACACCCAGTCTGGCCCATGTTCCGGGTTTAGATGCTGAGAGACTTCCAAAGCCCTTGGTGCTGAGCACCCCAGTCAAAGGATAGACTGACTTGTTGTATGTTTATCGAGGATGCAGACTGATGATAGGGACACATCAGTCAGTTAGGGATCTTCTACTATTGTAGATACAACCATATGATGTCATCATAGGCAGTGACTGGGTTTTCTCTATATGTTCCGTCATTGACTGCTTCCGAGTAAGGGTTTTGTTTTCAGACTTGGGCAGCCGACATTTGACTTTCTTTGGCGAGTGGAGTTTCCAGGGAAGAAGAAATTGTGGGGAACCCCTCCTCTCATTACTGGATGAGCTATGAGTAGAGTCGGTGGATGAAAAAATGGTGGAAGTCCCAGGAATCGTCAGTGAATTTATTGACTTCTTCCCTGAAGAGGTGTAAACTCTTCCCCCTCGACGTAATTTTGAGTTTGGGATAGACTTGCAACCTGGTGCTCATCCAATTTCGATGGCCCCCTATCAGATGGCACCTTTGGAGTTGTGGGAGTTGCGGATCCAGATTGATGGCCTGATGAAGAAGGGTTTTGTTTTGCCAATTGCATCACTGTGGGGTGATCATGTTTTGTTTGAAAAGAAGGCGGATGACGGTCTAAGGCTGTGCATAGACTATATGAGGCTGAATCATGTGCCGGTCAAGAATTTCTACCCTCTCCCAAGGATAGATGACCTCTTTGACCAGTTGAGGGGAGAAGGTTGGTTATCGAAGATCGATCTACAGTCTGGATATCACCAAGTGAGGGTGAATGAGGGTGACATCTCAAAGACTACCTTCAGGTGAAGATATAGGCACTTTGAGTTTGTAGTCATGTAGTTCGGCATTACAAATGCACCAACTGTGTTCATGGGGCTCATGAACACTATTTTTCGGGAATATCTGAACCGGTTCGTAGTCGTGTTTTTTGATGACATCTTGATCTACTCAAGATCAGAGGAGGATCATGCTGAGAACTTGAGAATGGTTTTAGAGGTCCCCCGATAGCACCATCTCCATGGGATTTTGTCCAAGTTCATGTTCTGGATGTGAGAAGAGAATTTCCTTGGGAACGTGGTGTCCAAGTAGGGGATAGTAGTGGACCTATTGAAGGCCAAGGCGGTTGTTTCTTGGGCAGCCCCCAAGAACATGGCAGAGGTTTGTAGTTTCCTCAGGCTGGAAGGTTACCACCGGAGGTTCATTCCCTACTTCTCCCGAGTTGCGAAACCCTTGACAGCCTCAAACAAGAAGGACCAGGCTTTGTTATGGGATGAGGAGTGTGAGACGGTCTTCACCTATCTGATGGAGAAGTTGGTTAGTGCCCTAGTGCTGAGGTTTCCAGAAGCAGGGGAAGCATATGAGGTGTTCTGTGATGCTTCAGGGCAAGGCCTCAAATGTGTGATGATGCTGCAGCAAGGGGTGATCTCTTATGGGTCTAGTAAGTTAAAACATCATGAGCGTAATTATTCCACCCACGATCTGGAGCTTGCGGTGGTCATCTTCGCGCAAAATTTGTGGCGACATCACCTCATCGAGGAGCGCTTTGTGGTCTTCACGGATCACAAGAGCTTGATGTATGTCTTCTCTCAGCAGGACCTGAACTTACGATAGCGAAGGTGGATGGAGTTACTTCAGAACTACGACTTCTAGATTTCCTACACCTCATGAAAGGGGAATGTAGTGGCCAATGCCTTGAGTAGGAAGTCACAGAGGGGTGCGGTTCGAGAGACGGAAGATGCTTGGAAGGCGATGGAGGAGTTGGCTGCCCTACCCCTGGACACGAGGATGGATAGGGGTAGAGGTTTCCTATATCAGATGATAGTGTAATCATCTCTTATATAGTAGGTGGAGGAGTCACATCGGGGGGACTCAGAGAGCAAAGTGATGCGTGACCGAGTTAACCAGGGAAATGCTCCCGAAGGGTGGACGGAGGATGGTCAGAACTGAATGCTTTTCCACGGAAAGCTATTTGTTCCAGAGGAAATGCATGGAAAATTCATAGTGAGTTCCACAACTCAACCCTAGTGGTACACCCAGGAGTTTTTAAGATGTACCAGGGCCTGAGGAGACAGTTTTGGTGGCCCAGGATGAAACAGGAAGTAGCAGAGTTCGTAGCGAAGTGCCTCGTGTGTCAGCAGGTGAAGGACGAACACCGTGTTCCAGGCGGTCTACTGTAGTCTCTATATTTCCTCGAGTGGAAGTGGGAGGAAATATTGATGGATTTCTTCATGGAAATACCCATGGATCGAGGGGGCTACGAAGCTATTTTGGTAGTGGTGGACATATTGACGAAATCAGCTCACTTTCTGGAAATCAAGGAGTTAGGTGCAGTAGATGATTTAACACGAAGGTACATAGATGAGGTGGTGCAGTTTCATGGAGTTCCGAGATCCATAGTCTCGGATAGGGATGCCTGTTTTACCTCACAAATCTGGAGAGGGTTTCAGCATGATTTTGGCACCCAGCTATGTCTTAGCACTGTTATTCATCCATAGACAGATGGATAGACTGAGCGCACCATCCAGACCTTGGAGGATATGCTGCGGGCATGTGTTATGGATTCAGGAGGATCATGGGTGTGACACTTGACTCTGGTAGAGTTTTCCTACAATAATAGATATCACTCTACCATTGGCATGGCTCCGTTCAAATCTTTTTATGGAAGGCCATGTCGCTCACCCGTGTGTTGGACTGAGGTTGGGGTAGCGAGTGTTCTTAGCCTGGAAGAAGTGCAGAGAACAACAGAGAAGGTTCAACTTATACGGGAAAGGATGAAGGCAGAACATGACTGAAATAAGTCATATGACGATAATAGGAGGAGACCCTTGGAGTTTGGGGTCGAGGACCACAGGTTCTTGAAGGTCTCCCCTCAGCGTGGAAAATAGAGGTTTGGTAGGGGGAGCAATATCTCTCCTACATTCATCAGACCCTTCAAAGTGTTGCGGCGGGTCAGAGAAGTGGCTTATCAGCTAGCGTTACCACCACCGATACTAAGGATACAAGACGTATTCCATGTTTCCTAGCTCCGTCGGTATTTTTATGATGATTCACACGTCCTTGACTGGGGAGAGATAGATATCGAAGACAATGCACCGTTCGTGGATTGACCAGTGATGATCGAGGATCATGAGGAGAAGGTGATTTGTGGATGAACCATTCCTTTAGTTCGTGTGTTGTGGAGGCATGGTGGGCTTGAGGAATGTACCTGGGAACGGGAAGCACAGATTCATGCCCAGTACCCAGAGTTCTTTTGAGTTTTTTTCTATTCTATTTTTTACTTTTTATGACGGAACACCTTACCTTGTTAACTACGGAATGTGTGGTTTTCATTTTTTTTGTGGATTTGTGTGAAGTATCCTGAGATTTGGGGAGGGGAGGACCTAATCCCTAGTTAAGACGCATTAGAGTGGATGTGCCTAAACCCGTGTGGGTGAGTTAGAGCCGACCAAAGCTGATATTATCTTAACATGGAGGAAGGGAAACCTCTCACTACATGACCAGACAGTTTAATCCTTTGTTTTACAGTGATTGTAATTGTTCAGGTTCACTCTTGAAAGGTATTATCTAGGGCGGTTGTTTGGAGCCCCCTCCTTTCTTCAGGTCTAGTTTTAAATTCTCGAGGGCGAGGTATCTGATGTGATAACCCAGACCCTCATGGTTCATCCCTTTTCCAAATTCTGGATCCTAGAGGTGATGTCTCGGTGGTAGGAAGTCATTTCAGTATACGACTAATTGGGGCGACCATTCGGCGTGATCGATCAGTACGACTGATCGGTGTCACCCAGCCTTATCGGGTTTCCCTTCTACAGTTTTTCCCGTAATTCCTCTTTTGGGTTTTTCATTTTTTTAAAGTGGTTCAAAGCCATTTAAAATACCATAATTAATTCCTAAAAATCCCGAGGAACCTCCCCGATGGGGGATATTAAATAACAACTTAATGACATCATGCGTAACTGACGAACCACATAGGAAACCGCGACCCGACTTTCCAGGTATTCAAAATTCCCATATCCCATAACAATGGGATCTTATCTATATATCACTCGATAATTCTTTCTTCTTATTTTTCTTCTTCCTTTTGGCCGACCTCCTTTTCTTCCCGGTGTGTTTGGAGTCTCATTTTCTGAGGCAAAGGTTGCGCCTGTACCGAAGCTTTTATGTTCACCCTTGGAGTCCCTGACGTTCCTCCCCTGCAAGTTGTGAATCCCCTGTTCTTGGCACGTGGAAAACTTCGATCTTTGATCAATCAAGTAGGGTTTTCCTTCGCCTCTCATTTCTGTGCATCATGATGGGTGGGTACACTTTTTTCTCTCTGGGAATTGATGAAACCAAACTTACTGAGGACAATGAATGGACTTTTAATGAATGAAGGGGGGGGGGAGGGTGATCTATGTTTCTGCTGTACTACTTTTATGTTGTATGTGTTGTGAATTGTGCGGGCCTATGCTAACTAAAAATCATGTCCATTGGTGGTCTATCCTTGTGCACTAATGAACATTTTTCTACTATGATGATTAAATGACATAACCTAGAAATTGGTTAATCACGTTAACCCAGTTGGTTTAAATGGATTTTCAATAAAATAAGAATCTCTGTATGACCAACCCAGTTAACAAACAGAAAGTTGAACCTAATGAATGTTGTTCTTGAACCTGGATGTTTTCCACTCTATTTGGTGGTGAGTGTGTTGTTCTGCCTGGTGCTTATGGGAAGATGTGAATGGGGATGGGATTTTCTGTTGTGGCATGGTTTTTGGTTGTGAATGTGAGCTGTGTGGTTGATCTGCTGTGACACGAACTCAAGTGGAATCCTTTATTGTTGAGAAATTGTTGGTTCCCGGTTCTGGGGACATGGGGCTCTGTCTCAGGGATTTATTTGTTTCCATTACTTTGAGGGATCTCACTTATCCCTTTTGTGAGGTTTTCTTTGGTTCCAGTCCTTTGAGGGATCTCACTAATCCCCTTTCGTTGATGCAACACTACAATAGAACCAGGTGTGAATGCTTAAATTGTTGTTGGTTGTTTCTCTTTTCTGGATTGTGTTTATGCCTGTTAGTTGCACTATAGTGCAGAATTCACCCTAATGGGATCACTTGAACATTAAAACAAGAATGGTTGAGTGGGAATTAGTTTGGGAATGAGTTGTGACTTGGCTGTGAGTGCCATGCCTTATTTTGTGAATGAATAGTAACAAGGATGTTTGTGATTAGGTTTTGGAACCCCTAGGTTGGGATGAGTGTTTGTTACCTATACATGTATCTGTAGCTTTTATGTTTCTTATTCGTGCCCCACCCAAGTTGAGCACTTAGTGCTGAACACCCCATTTCATGGGGAGGGTGTTTTCCCAACACTCCTATAAGTCGCTGGTTATTAGCTCCTTTTCTGCTCCCTATCCAGAATAGCCCAAGACTCTTGGGGCGAGCTGTGATGGCTTGAGGACCAGTATTAGCCCAAGAATCCATAGGCAGGGTAGTTGTGGTGGTTGGCCCAGGTGTCTATGTGCAGGTTGTTTCCCAAGTGTCTTCGGGATGAGGCCCAGGTGCCTTCGGGCATGGAAGTAGTTGTTCTGGCCCAGGTGTGTGCGGGTAGGGTTTGGCAGTGGGACTGCGGTGAGGTTGTGGCCCGGGCGTGTGTGGGTGGGGTTTGGCAGTGGGACTGCAGTGAGAATGGCGTGGTTGGTTTGATGCATAGGATGTATTCAATAACCAGTGGGAAAGTGGCACGGGGTACCCAAATATCGATGTTCTATTACAATACTTTACTTGCCTTGCGTTATTTGGGGAGTGTTTTTTGGTGATACTTGGGTGGATAGTTTATCCTTGCTATGTGATTTGGTTTTTCTTCTCTCACAGGGCATTAGAATGCCTCTCCACTTGTGCATGAGAGTCTTTGGTTTTCCCTACTGAGTGTACTTTCATGCTAACCCTACATATATAAAACTATTTTCAGGTTTCCAGGAGGACTGCAGCGATCATGCGGAACCATACTAGCTTGGACCTTGGGGCAGTTTCTGTTGTCATTTTCCTTTTCTTGGAACATTACCTTTGTAGTTTTGTGGCTTGTATCTCTTACTTTTGGACATCCATATGCGAACAGTTTACTTTTGGCTTTACCTTTACTTCCAGCTTCGGTATTGTTGGGTTTCCTACCTTATCTCTCGATCCTATAAAAAAGAATATAAAGTGTAATGCCTTACATTTTGTGTGAGATTCTATACCCTTGGTGCCAATTGCCACTCCGGGACCTATTGAAGGCGGGTTTCAAGGATCATTATCTCTCCTTCAACTTAAGGAAGGAAGGGCCTGACAATCTGCTGACCCTTCCATTCTTTTGGTGAAGGCGGGTCATGAAAGAAACATGCATGTTTTCAATAAGGATATATAATAATTCAGGTTGTTAAGATGACTCAAGAGAATACATGAGAAGGTGTTCACATGTTTGGAACGAGAAAACCAATAACTTCCCTATGAGATATGGGAGATAAATACTACGCCGATTTAGTTCACCTCTTTCTAAATTTGTAGATTTCTAGTTTTTTGAAAGGATTGTAAAGTTATCCATTTATGGTTAGTATAAGTTGATCTCTAGTTGATGTTTTCTAGATTAATGTATTATCTCTCTATAGATGGACTTATGCATATGTGATAACCTATGCTAACATTTTTTTTGTGATAGATGGAATGGACTATCATTCTATTCATGGATTTCATGATCTTATAACACTTCAAAAATGAAAAAATTCAACTTTATTTCCATGAATAAGAGATAAAGTGGAAATTTTTCAAGGTGTGATTAATGGTAAGATTGTACTGAAATAAAGTCATTATTTCTTCTTAGGTTCTTCAACATTAGGGAAAGGATCTTGAAAATCCAAAATGTTTTCCTAATAGTTTCTTTTGTGATGAATCAAATGGTCCCTTAAATCATTGTAGATTTATGTCTTTTAGATTGTTAAATTTCTCTTATAATATTCTTTATCAATCTCCATCAGAACATGATGGTTATTTTTATCTCCCATATCCATGTTTTCGTAAATATAATCCTAATATGTGTTATTTCTGGTAACCCTCAAACTTACCTTTATTTATTTTAAAATAGATGCATCATTAATCCATTTTTTGATGTGGAATTTCAACCAAGATATTTTGAAATGTAAAAAACATAGTTTTCAATCCTAAGTTTAAATTGAAAGGATGAAATTTATTGAAGGAGGGGATAATGTAGCACACCAAGCTTCAACGGTACGCTTCCTTTTTAAATAATTCAATAGCAAGCGATGTACGGAACACTGAGTTCAAGCGCACCACGACCTATCAAACTAGCCATTTAAAAAGTCGTTATGAATAGTATTAACCAAATTTTGAATTATATATATATCCCGTATAAATTTAGCATTCATATTTTGTGCCTTTTAGACATAATATAAGGAAAAATTCAATTTTTCAGATCAAATAAGTATTTTTCAAAAAATACCATTTTTCCCACTTTTAATGGAGAACCCTTTTTAAATACAATATTTGACAGTTATATATATTAAATTTAATGAAATTAAATTATTCTTTACAAGCAGGGCATAAGAATTTATTTTGGATAAATTTTTGGTACTTTTTGATAACTTTCATATTTTGATGAATAGTGAACAATACTAAATTTTAATTGAAAACAACTTTTTTAATCAATATAATTTAAAGTGTTAAATTATAAATTTGAGTGGTTTTAAAGTATAATTATATTATCTTTTTATCATTCAATATAATTTATTTTATTGTAAATAATTTCACATTTAAATTGGACATAAACACATGTCAATCTTTTGATAGTTTTTAATTTTTAAAAACCCGTTTTTGGTTTTGACAATGGGAATTAATTTTAAATTAATTAATAAAGCTTCTATGTTTTGAATTTTCAAGAATGGATTCCATATTTGGAATAATAAGGTCCAAATTGTTTATATAGGCAACTTTTATTTTTGTATATTATGAATAATAACTTAAGTAATTGTTTTTATTTACTATGGTTAAAGGCTAAATCATGTAAATATGGGTAAAACAATATTATTATAATAATATAAAACTACCATAACATGTGTCATAATACTATTGGAGAAGATATATTTGACCATTAGAATCACTTGACCAAGATTTTGGCATTTGAGGACCACTTGGGTGTGATAATGACATGTTATAAGAATTAATTTAAAGTAATGATAATTATGACATAAACTTATATATTTTAATAAATAAATTTAAATATAGGTTTATATAACAGATATATATGTATATAAATATTAATTTGAAATATAAAAATATTTCCTACATCATGGTATTTTATTTTTTATTTTCAGACATTAAATAATTAAATTCATTTATGACTCAATAATGATGTAGTATTTTATTTATTAATGAAAGAATAAATTAAATGATATTATAAATATTAAAATAAATATAATTTGGATGTTTTGATTCCATAAAAAAATTTATTAATAAAAATAACATATTAGGGATGAGTTAATTCCTTTGTTTCTAACTAATCAAGTTGTTTTGACTTTAAAAAAATCAATTACTAAATAGTAGAAAAATTGACATAAATAAGTTGTTTTAAAAAATACTATTGTATTAAATGATATAAAAATACTAAAAGTCTAATATTTGGAATACTAACTTATATAATGTTAAAAATGTCATTAATGGTCCAATTATAGTTCTTTTGGCAATTTATAATCAATATAGTTACCATATATTATGAAATTGTAAGAAGACATGGGAAGTGTTAATGTATTTAACTAAGGGTTAAAGCTAAATGATAAGGTTAATTTTCTGACCTAAACTTTACTAAAACCTATTTTTTGAGTGGTTTTAAACCCAAAAACTTCTTAATTCTACATAAATGAGTTTGGGACCATTTAAAACCTAAAATAATTTTATAATAAATTAATAATTCAAGATTTTCCTAAATTGCCCATCACCTCTCTTATAAAAGGGAACCTCCCTTTCTCTTTAATTCAGTCCTCCAAAGAAATTTTTCTATGCCAAACCCTACCCAAATATCCCCTTTAATTTCCTCACCTCATCCTAGATGAAAAAAATTGGGAAAAACCCCAACATAAGGAGTCTTTTTGTGCAAATAAAAAGGAGACACCCAAAGAAGAGGTAATCATTTTATCCCTTCATTCAATGTTCATTTCTTCTTCTACATCCTGTTACTAAGTTCCTATCATAATAAAATTATAAATCCAGGATATAATATATTCTATGTTGTTTTTGTGATTATGGGACCAACATATTCATCTTTTTACCAATCCTATTAAAAACAATACCACTATGCGTTCATACGCATGGCTTACCGTCTCCACACCGTTGTGTAAATTGTTTTTCAAGTAAACATTATTTATATGGGTATAACGATGAATATAATGGACTTAAATAATAAATATTACATGATATTGGTTCTATAAAATTAATATTCTATCCATTTGTATACCAATTGACCATTAATGGAATGATACTGTCGCTCGTGCGTATGTACGACTTACCATCTCCACGATGCGATAAGATTAATTTTCTACTTTAACCATCCAAGAATGATTATAGAAAAATATATTATTCATAATTATGAAATATATGACATAATAATTATAATATAATGATATATATAAATATATCTATGTATATATTTATGTATATTTTTATGTATATATGTATGTACATACATGTCATTCACTTACTTTCAATCAATACAATCCGAAAACGGAAACAACGTTCATGCTTACGTACGACCGACCGTCTCCATGAATAGTGTATTCAATTATATATATCTATCTATTATATATATTTACATTATGCATATATATTACATATAAATAATATTATATATTTTTGAAGTAAGTAAATCGTGATCTAATGAATATGATCAAGAATAAAAAGTTAAAACACGTAAGATAAACAAAGCGATATTACCCAAAATGTTCCATTAACTTGGAATTATTAATAAATGGGTAATATAAAATCATAAAATAATCATATATGATATCATAAATATTATTATGATTCTGATATAATTTAATAATATGTTCAAAAAAATTATACATGAGTTTCGGAGTCGTATAGAGGGTATCTGACCTAAGGTAATGGTTATTTTCTCAATATCATTATTATCCGATATTTTTTATGTATTTACTAGGAAATATTTATCATCCAAGTCCATGTTTCATAAAAATGTTTTCCAAAGGTATATTTTATGGTTTTATGGAATATACTATTTAAATATATCATCATTTTAAAAATTTTAATGATTAATTTTTATAAATCTATTTAATTAATGTCCATATGTTAAAAATGATTTTAAGGATTTGTTTATATGGACATGATTATTTTAAAATGTTAATTTCATAAAAAAGTTTCAAATTGGTATAGGACACTGATTAAAAACTCTCTTTTAAATGGATTCCTTTATAAATTGTGTGACTTCTAAATGATTTCATAAAAATGAATATTTCTCTCAAAGAGTTTTACTGATCATTTATAACTATGTCAACATCCATTAATGGATATTATTCTTGATTGAGGTTCATTTATTATAATACAATATTCCATATTATATTGAATGATTTAGGATATGTTTGACTATAGATGTTCTATTTGTATACCATTCATGGTTTATGGATAAAGTATTGATATTATTTATTCTAGTTTTAAAATGAATGATTATGTTATGTTTCACCCTTTTAATATGAAGAATGCATTAGACTTAGTAAGTTGCGGGAAAGGCCCGCTATAGCTCCTCGATGCATTGGTATGTCACATGAGAAAAACTAGTGTCTTGGCACAAGGCCTTGATAGAATATTTGTTTATTGTCTTGGAACAAGGGCTTGGAGTAGTATTTATTATGTCCTACATTATGCATTCCCTCTTTATGATATTATTAATTACATATAATTATTAGACTAGTAGAATATCCAGGTGCATATTTATATTTCAATTTCTGATTTATTCTTGCAAAATTATGCTGAAGACAATGTTTTAAAAGGATTGTGTTTCAATTTTTGTTCCTTTCCTTAAAATTATATGAATATTTATAATAGATTTCGCTATATTTTTTATCCTTACTAAGCATATGATATCACCACTTTCTTATGTTTTAATTTACCCAGATTCTAATAAGTGTTTTATGATTGATATGAAGAGTTAAGCTAGGGGAATAATAGAATTCTCAAAGGATTGTTTATGCTGTGTTTTATGTTAGAAAGTGTAATGAAACCTTCATATATGTAATATATTTTTCAAGACTACTAAACTAATCAATCATTCATGACTTGATTCTTTGTAATCATGCTGAAGTATTAAAATAATGCACCAGTGGGTAATTGGGGTCGGGGCGTTATATCTCGTTCATGAGAACATGGATGGTTGTGGTTACTATACCACTTTACCCCACGACACATGGTTCTAGGGTCCCATTTTCTATCTAATACCCATAGGTCCTCTGCCATGTTGGTGATATTTGACTAACTTGTTCTTGATATCAGCATACAATGTGGAATTAGGTTATTTTAAGGGTGAAGGTGTTTTCATTTAAAATTTCATTCCTTTAAAAGTTGTTTATATTAAAATAGTTATCCTTTAAATTGTTATAGAGCTTTCTTTCATTTTTTAAACCTGTACGTTTATGTTTTAGTTAACATTTATAGCATGGAATAATTTTTGGGTGGAATCCTACTAAGTATTATCTCACATCATGCTTACACCCTTGGGTGTAAGTAAACTTTGTCATGTTTGATATATGTAAGGGTAATGTTTGTGGTGATGATGGTTTAGAATTATTGTGATCCTATTCAGTGGTGTTACTGTTATTCTTTTAGAGATATGCTCCCCTTTCCTAATAGTGGATTTTGGAGATATATTTTGGTTCCATTTTTGTAGTAGATATATTTTGTTTTTGTATAAATTTTATACTTGAATCTGAAATCTTGGAAAGGATTTATTGGTTCTATTTTCCAAAATTGGTTTATGTTTTTATTTGTATTTTTATTCTGGTATGCTTAGTTAAATTATTATCACTTACTTATGTTGATACTCAAGAACTTTTACCATCCTGTGGGGATTGGGAATGCCCTTCAATTATTTTCGTGGATTGCATCAAGGGCTGGTTCAGATGATAAACCGACTTGGTTTGTGAAATGTCTCGAATGATAAAGAGGTAATAAATATAAAATGATTTGATGGATTATATTTCATGCCAGATGTTTTCGATAAGAAGTTATAATTTAAAAAGTGGATAAAATGATGAATCTGAGGCTATTCAGCTAAAGTTATTCAGTCACTAGATAATATTCACTAGGAAGTTAAAATTTTAGAGGATAAAGATGTGATGAGATGGGTCATACAATTGAATGATGTATGTTTATTCGATGATGAACTGTTTATAATCATTTTAATACACACTCAGTCAAAATTCATATAAAATAATTTTATAGAAGATGCATGTGGAATTTAGTAGATGAATTACCATAAGGAGAGATTATGGAAAAAAATCAACTTTTGGAGACATTGAAATAACTAGAATACACTCAGTATAGAAAACAAGAATCTGGGTTATCAAGAAAATATATGATCGAAATGTGAATTATATAAAGAATTGAAAAATCCTCAGAGAATCCACAATAATTTTTTAATTATAACCCCAATGAATTTATGGTAGACTAAAGTTGTGGTAATGGAAAAAATATCCTTGAGTTGAACAACTTTCAAATATTTCAGGAGTCAAAGGATCTAGAAGTTATACTACCAGATGATGAGGTATAAATGATTTTTAGTGATGGTATTATACAATATTTTATCCATGATATGTATGAAGACTAGAATATCTATCTTTTTTAGACAAAATGTCATATTATTCAATGACCATGCTTTAAAAGGAAGATAAATCCCTCTTACCTAATAAAGATGTGATTCATGTTGAGTTGATAGAATATTAAATTGATCAAAAATAGATAAAGTATAATGATAAAGTATATGTAAAAAGGTTTAAATAATAATAAGTGGCCTATGATATCACTATAATCCATAGAAACAATATATGTGTTAAAATATAAAACACCAAAAGATGAGTTAGTGGGAAAAGGAATATGAATGTTTCACTAACCAAAATATAGTGTGATTATAAGATACTTTGATTACACATGGGGATGGGGTGATGATGTGTTGGAAGATAGAATATCGACCCTAAGAGATATTATTAGTTAATGAACTAGAAGATGTGTCAATCAATTTTGCTGATGAATTTGGGAGATGAAAATTAAAATGTGTTATAATATTGAATGACTAATCCAAGTGCTGAGAATACGGGTGTAGATTTGACTAGAAAGAAGATTCATATAAATATATAAACAATTGTAATTGACTAAGTCCAATAATTTGGATGATGAAGATGACTGAAAGAAAAAATAATCATAAGATAGATTAATCAAATTATAGGTGAAATCAGAAATGTCCTAAGTCTATGTAATCATAAGATAAGGTAATAAAAAGTTATGATGATTTTTTAGATGCTTTAAGAAGAATTTTATACATATGATTGAGAAAACGATGAAGAAAATAATATTATTAAGAGATATGGAATTTTTTTTTTAATTTTTAAAGGATAAGGAACGTTTTAGTGATGTAGTTACTAAGAAAAAGGTATATTTTAAAGTAGACGATACTGGGTTAAGTGTATGAAATTTTGACCGTCATAGGATTATAGGTGACTTCACATTGAAATTTTGAAATCAAACCCATTGTGATGATGTTGATATGGAAATTAAATGTTTCAAAATTAACAAAGTAAATTTAATGATTCTTTTTAATATTTTTTATAGAGTTAAAGATCATTAATTTTGAGTTTTGTAGAGGTTTTGACAAAATTAATATCTATTATCTTTGTAAGCATTGAAGGAGACTGTTGGAGGACATAAAGTTAGTTGGAGTTCATATTCATAGCTTTAATTCCCAACATTTATTGAGGCAGATTAGTTATATATAGAAGAAAACACTATTAAAGTAAGGAACTGAGAAATATAGAAGTTTTCATGGATATTATTGAGAAGCACACAAGAGAGGGAGAAGTTGACCAACCATTTTTTGGAATATTTTTTGGAAAGAAAAATTTATAATACTAGATCTTACAGTTCCAAATAATTAGTATGGGGATTCCAAAATTTAGGAAATTAGAATACTGTGAGAAATTACAGGGTCCAGTGTGCACATATACAAGATCCAAACTAATAAGATCTTGAAAGTGATAGATATAAAAGTATTTTTTTATAAGTTAAAGAATAAAGAAAAAATGATTGTTGTTAGACATGAAGATAATATTGGTTGACAAAGAATTTTTTGTAGATTTTCGGGAATAATTTTGAATACTTTTGGGATCCAATATAAATAACTCTTCATATACATGTGAATATTCATTTGTTTAATTTGGTGAAGTAATAATACTGTTGTAATGAACCCACTCGAGTTTAGATCCAAACTGACACTTGAATAGGCTCACTATTGACCTGTGGGGAATTCATAATCCCTATAGGTAGGCAATAAGCACCAGGGCATCTAATATATACATCGAGGATGATTAATCCATTAAATCGGAGTTAATTTAAAAAAATTCAAAATTTTGGCATGACTTATTCATTGGTAAGATTTATACACAAAAAATAAATCGACAGATATAAAGAAAACATAAACAAGCAGTATATATAAATCCATTATCTCACATAAAAAATCCCTCACCAAGCTAGTATACCTCCACTCATCCCCAATATCCCTCAATATGTAGAGGCTCTAGATTCACCTTGACTCTATATAAATAATATCAAGAACTGATAGCCAAAATGGAAAGCAGTGAAGAACTCATATAAAGGGATACATACTAAAAATTATATAAAAATAAAGGCAATCCAACAAGATCATATAATAAGAATTCTTGGACAGATGTGATAAAATAAACTAAAATCACGAACCTAAAAATCCCAAATCAATCAATGATTCAAGAGAGGTTAGAAGATGATTCTGAACCTACAATTGAGATATAATATAGGCACGATAACATAAGACTTAATAGGCCACAACCCTCCTTTCAAAAAACATTACCTTTAATTTTAAACCCTTTTCAAGATAGTTTGAAATATGATTTGAAAATAATTTTTTATTTTTTTTATTAAATGAAAATAATAAATTTGAAATTTTTTCTCAACCTAAGCCATTTTAAACCCAAACAACCATTTTGAATACAATTTTAAAATCTTGGATGAAATATATAATTTATGATAGATTCCTAAACCACTTTATAAACCAATTTAATGAAAGAAACCAAAAGAATAGGATAGATCATGTTATTACACATGAACCAAAAGTAAATAATCTCATAATAAAATTCATCAAGGGAAGAATTCCACAACCAATACATGAAATATAAAGAATAATAAAGCCCATGATAAAAATCCACTACAAAATCATGAGTCAAAGTATAAGTTTCATGGGATATTCCCTAGGTGCTACTGTAACACAATTTGAACTAACAACATGATTTCTTAGTTGGACACTATAATCTTATCTTATCTCAGTAGCTCTATTAAGCTTCCTATACCTACAAACCATCCTGAAAACACACCGCTTCCATAACCACAAGAACAATCTTAATATCTCACTCAGGTTATCCATGAAATTAACCGTAGTTAGCATGCATCCTACACTTTTTCATACACATCCATAAAAGTATAAAAAAATAATTCATCCTCCCACTAAAAAATCCTAGCTATATCATTTGATAACATCCATAAAAGCATGACCCCTAGAATGTTAATTAGATAAAATAAACAATTAAGGGGCTATATAAGGTTTCATACACACAAGAGATATTAAAATATTTTTAATGTTCCAACCGATACTTCTTAAAAATTAAACTCAGGTAGGACAAGTATTTTTTACCACATTAATACTATATAAACCATTAAAATAATTTAAGACAAAACCATAAAAACCATTAAATGTTTATTCAAGATATAATACACTTTTACTTCAAATACACCTTCATTACCATAAAAATATAAATATATACATACATACGTACATACATACATACATACATACATATATATATAAGAACATCACTCTATGAACATATTCAAAGATAATCTTGTAATTTTTTACATCCATAAAAATTCATGCATACCTATATATATTTATATTTTCATTGTATTTTCCTTCCAACAATCCCACTTTTAAAATAAAATAAGGAAATATGTAACCAGTTTCAAACCCACTTTTAGAGAGGGCATCTAAAAAATTATTTTCCACTGAGAAACTCAAAAATCATGTTTTAATACAAACACACCTCTTTAAATTACAATAAATCATTCCAAAATCCCATTGTAAAACTAAGAAAATCATTTAAAACATTTATTATTTTTAAAGGCCTAATGAGGACATTAAACACAAAAATTGGTGTGTGCAACTCATGAAATTAGGTTTTGAACCTTTCTTTAAAATATTAAACCCTTTTCAATTTTAATGGATGTATAGATAAATCCTAATTGATACCTTATAAACTAAATAATTATATTTATTTCAATCATTATAAATAAAATTTTAATTTTAAAATAATAAGAAATTGATGATTCTAAAATAAAATATTAAGGCATGGGAAAACCTACCTTGAATCAATGAAGAATGTTCCATAATGTGGATCCTTAGATGGAGAAGGGTAAAAAATCATTAGAATGAACATCTAAGAACTAGAATCATGAAATCCCAAAAAATGTGTTATGCTTGGAACCCTTAGGGTTTAACTAAAACAAATATTTGTGAAGAGGAAAAAAATCAAGAGGAAATGGAAAGTAGAGGGAAGTAGAGAACATAAATAGGGTATTCAACCTTGGATCAAAAAGAAATTGTAAGGAAATATCTATGGGGGGGAGGTTCTCAAGAATGGGGAGGTGTGGAACCATGGGGGTTTGTCCAAGGGTTTTGTATGAAAGAAAGATGGGAGGATAGAGGGAGGAGGCCACTGATAAGGAGGTGTCATGTGAGGGATCATGACTAGGGAAGGGGAAGAATGATTATGATGAGGCCAATCAATGGGGGGGGGGGTCACATGAGTTAGGTTAAGTGAGGGAGAGGAAGAGGAAAAATGAGTTAAATAAATGAAAAAAAATAAAATTTTAAATCTCAGGCAACCCGTATGGTTTCCCAAACCATGTGGCGGCCATGAAATCAACACTTCCTAGAAAAAATAGCTCAATATAGTTGATCCTAGGAGACCACATGGTTTAATAGAATATGAAACAACTATTCTAAAAGACACCACCCTAGGATTGAACCAAATCACGTTCTTCACACATGGTTTTGCAAATATTCCTAGTTTACCATAGACCCCTTTAAAACTCCTAAAATTATAAAAATTCTATCTTAAAATTCCGACAAGGTGATCCTCTCTCTTCCATCCTCTTTGACATTATGGAGGACTACCCTAGTAAGCTGGTCACCTCTCTAGTTCATCAAAACAAACTAAATCCTATTCAGGCAGGCCGAAATCTAAATGCCTCATCCCATCTTCTTTATGATGATGACATAATCTTATTCCTCAATGGGAGTAAACAAAATATTATTAGCCTTAAAAATGCTTTATGCCATTGTGAAGAGGTCTCGGGTTAGTCCATCAGTTGGAATAAATCATTTATCCTAATTGGGAAATATTTCCCCTTCTATAGGAAAAGTCACATCATAGAAAATCTTGGCATCAAAGAAGGTTCCCTAACCATTACCTATTTGGGAGTACCCATTTTTTGGGGTTGTCCTAAATCTATTTATTTCAACCATGTTATTGATCAGGTTATTAATATTCTCTCCTCCTAGAAAAGGAAATTCCTATCCATGGTTAGAAGGATTTGCCTTATGAAATTGACCATTGTCTTCATAATGGTGTATTCCCTCATGATCTACAAATGGCCTCTTGGTATTCTCAAGAGAATATATACCTATATAATTTTTTTTTCTGGACCGGAAGCATCATTTAACGGAAACTTGTTATTATTCCATTGTCAATATGCTGCAAACCTAACAAGAAGGGTGGTGTTGGTATAAATAATCTCAAATTTTTTAATGAGGACCTCAAATCCAGAATCACCTAGAGACTGATCAATAACAAATCTGACTCTATTTCCTTCCGTATAAATAAATTTATTGAGAGGCTCAAATAATGTAATTTGAACTATGTACATTCCTTGATTTGGTTTTCCATTATAAAATCGTTTGGCCACATCATGGAAAACTCTAGATGGTCGGTTAGATTAGACTCCACCATTCAATTTTGGATGGACAATTGGACTAGCACTCCCCTTGCTTCCATTATTTCTCCTAATACCTCTCCAGATAACATTAAATGCACCATAAAGGAAGTGATGCACTCTATATATTTGGAGCTCCCTAACTCTATCATGCAAGTTGTTTATGGTTACCCCTTCTCTAATGATGATGATTTTCTTATTTGGGAACCTGTTCACAATGGTATTCTTGACTACAAATTTTTTTACAATCATTGTTTCTCATACTCCGAGTCTAACTTTCCATGGTTAAAATCATTTAAAAAAACTTGGATTAAACCTTCATAACTTAATCTTTTTTGGCATATTGTGCACAACCGTATTCCCACTAGGATTTTTCTCAAAACTTTTGGCATTCATCTCTATTCTAAATGCCACCATTTTCATCAACATAGAGTGGATCCCAATCACATATTTATGTCATGTGTTATGACCTCTGCTCTTTGGAATTTTATTACTGACATTTTTTATTGTAGATGTATTTTTTTGACAGTATCCTCAACTAGCTAAAACGATGTGTGGAGATTTTATCCTCATAGAAAATCAAGAACCTCTTCCTATCTACTATTTTGGAGCTCCTAAAGGTTATCTGGTGTGATATAAATGTCGTTATTCATAATAATTACTCTCCCAATCTCATTGCAGGTCAGATTATAATTCTTATTTCCATTAGAGATGCCGCCACGATCCAGAAAGCTTATTGTGACAACTCATTTGGTGACTTTGTGATCCTGTAATGTCTTTGGATTGATGGAATCTTCCCTAATCCTAAACTCTTTCTTGAGGTGTTCTGGTAAGCCCCGCTTCCTGGATAGATCATTGTCAATGTGGATGGGGCATCCAAAGGAAATACGGGTCCTGTAGGTTGCAAAGCTATCTTTAAATACTCTCGAGAACATTGCCACGGTTGTTTATAAAGAAGTTGTGGCGTCACCTCCTCCCTTCAAGCTGAGATTTTGGCTCTTATCCATGAAATTCACTTAGTTAAAAAAAAGTGTGGAACAACATATGGATTGAAAGTGACTCAACCACCATTTTTTAGGAAATTTGGAATGGGGTGGTTCATCTTTCATGGCCTCTTACTGCGAGTTGGAAGAACTACCTTAACTCGATTCAAGAGCTTAGATACATTGACACCCATGCCTACTGCGAAGAGAATATAGTGGCTGATGGTCCTGATAATAAGGGAATCAACCAGGACATTACGTGGACTGATGAGTTGTTGTTTTACCTTCTCCCTTTTTATGAAAAGGATTATAATAAAATTTCCTCTTTCATAATTTTATAATTTCTTTGCTTTCTTTTAATAAATTTTTTCTTAGTTGTTTAATAAAATTAGAAGGTACTAAAAATCCAACACCCATAGAAATACATGGGAGATACGAAGGAATTAAAATGGATCCTAAAAAGTAGGATACACCAATCAAACTACTCCTAAGTGTCAATAGAAAAAATCCTCAAGCAGCACCAACTATCTTCATGTAGAATAAATCCAACAACAAGGGACATGAGGGATCACAACCATTGAGAACTAATAGGGTATCCCCAATATTTAAACTCTGTTTAAAGTGGTGGGTCAAAAACACACACACTATTCAAACATATCCAATACAAAGAAAGAAAACTTCTATAAAATAGCCAAAAAAGATCATGATTCCTCACATAACCCAAGCAATAAAAAAACATATATAATGTAGGTTATTTAATATCTAGTCCGTTACATCTAAATTACAATTATAAATGTTGTTTAATATCATGATGAACAATATGGAACATTACTCACTACTTGTGTCATGTGTTCTGCAAGTTCTTTTATCCCTCACTGTTCAATTAATTATCATATTAGGGCTAATAGAATAATACGTAATCAATATATAGTCATTAATCATTCATGTAGATAAGAGAATAAGGTAGTAGACCATTTATTTTCCAAGGGGTCATAAGAGTACACTCTTATTATTTTATCTTTCCTTGGATACATTAACTCAAACAACATGATGTTTGTAATTGATGATTCCTCAAGGATTCATTACTTCCATCCTCCTTGATTTGAGGGGTGGGGTATCTTTATAAAATTTTATGCATGATGATCATGATTGAATCATTCCAAAATAGGTATATCCATGGATAAAAAAACACACAAGGCATATAAATCATTCATGTTGGGTCATTAGGTGTTATTTGAACCACCAAGAACTCCAACCATACCTCCTTCAGCCTGTTATGGAATATATTTAATCATGTCATGATGATTGCGCCTTCTAGTATAATTAACCAAGGGTAGTTAAACTCTGTCTATAGATAACAACCTAGGGAGCCTGATCCACCCCGGTATATAGATAACTACCTGGGGAAATATCTATCTTGGAGAAACAACTCATAGAATTCTATATCCCTGTTTACAGTTGGTTCTTGACAATAACGCCCCAACATTGTGGGATACTCGACTCTGCCACCACAACCACCTGAATATAACACATGGACAGAACTATATCTTATACGAAGAACCAATAATACTATATCCAAATACTTGACAACCCCACCAACATTTTCAATTCCACCATAAAATAAGTGTTTTCTTTATTATCATGACCTACCCAAAGAGAGTTACGACCTATCCTTAGGGGGTTTTCATGAACTACCTTAAGGGATTTTTTAGGAACTCACTATAGAGAGTTTTCATGAACTCCCAAAATTATGTTTTCATGACCTCCCCATATGGTGTTTTCATGGCCACATGTCTGTTTATTTTACATATCAATCAATATAAACCCCACCCCAAGGGAGTTTTCAATAACATTGTCATCAATTAAAATCACATTTAATCATTTAACATAACAATATACATTCACTATTTCACTTCAAAAATCACAATTCACAACATCTCGTTCAATATTTAATGGAATATATATCAAATAATTACAATTCATAATTCATTCCATTAAAATTTAATATCACTATCTATTTTATAAATTCCAACATTTTTACCATTAATCTATTTATCAAATTAAACAACATTTAAAAATTATAAACTTTTTCAAAATCACTCTCTCCATGAGATATTTTAAATAAAACCACTTTCCAAAATCACTTACACATGCCTCAACCCACCTCATGTGTTTTATTTTTAAACTAGGTTTTCTTAGAAATCTACCATTTCGAAATTAATTTCCTTATGGAATCTAAGAAACAAATCATAAGAAATAAATTGATTGATAAAACAACAATCCCCAAAAATCCACTATTAATATAATAAACCCTTAAAATATATATGGGAAAACAACATTTATATTATAAATTACTTCAATTAAAAATAGATTTCAATAAAGTATAATAAAAATCCAAATTGATTTCAAAAAAATATCACAAGGCCACTATTGGTTCCCATTTTCATTTCCAACCAAGGAAATAAATGAACATGAGTTTATAAATAGTAAAACAAAATCATGTTGTGGAATCATGCCCAAATTGGTCACATGGTGATCAGAAACATGAAAATCATGCATCAGTTCCTAAAATAGATCCAAATTCAAGCATTTGGTTGATGCATGGTTCGTTAGGCCATGTAAGCCAACCTCACATACTTGACTTTATTTCCACTTATATCCCAAAATTGAGAATTATACTTTATTCCAATAAAGACCAAATAACATTACTGTCAATAAAAACAACAAAAATGAAGCTAAATCCCAGCTTCCCTTGGAAACGCAAGGTTTATACTAGAAAAGAGAAAGTTATAATCTTCTAATAAACATATCAATTGAGTCATGATAGTCATAATCCCATATTGTCATTATTTCACCAATAAGAAAACCTATAATACCATTTGGAATGACCTAACCTAGTCTTATATCCAAACTGGTACTTGAACCGGATCACCAGTAATCCAAGGGGAATTCCTAATCCTCATAGGATGGCAATGAGTACTATGGAATCAAATACATACATTGGTTATGATTTCTCCTTTAAATTAGATTTGAGAACAATTTATTTTTTCTAGAATTTTGGAATAAATCATGAATAGGTCATACATATACACCAAAAATGAATTAAAAAACAAAAAAAAAATATAAATAATTAACAAATATAAACATGTCATCTCATCTCTGAACTCCATAACCTAGAGAGCATATCTCTTCTCACCCCCATGCCCCCTTAATATACTGTAGTACTTGAATTTCCCAATATCTACATAAATAATGAAAACCATCCATAACCAAAATATAAATCAGTAAATAACAAATTTAATAGGCAACACATAAGAAATTCCCTAAAAACAAAGGCATTCATAAAAAACCATTTCATAGAAACACTTGTATAAATGTGATGAAATAAACCAAAATCACTAACAAAAATATCCCAAAACATTCAATACTCCTAGTGAAATTAAAATCCTATGTTGAACTTGTAACTGAGATATAATATAGGCATGAGAATATAAGTACTAAGTAGGCCACCACCACCTTTCCACAAGAACTACATTTAATTTTAAATCTATTTAAATATAGTTTGAAATATGATTTAAAAATAGGTTTAATTTTTTTAAACGAAAAGAATAAATTTTATTTTTTTATTATGCAAATCCATTTTAAACCAAAACACCCATTTTGAATCTATTATGAGAGTCCATGATGAATTCCATTATTTATAATTGATTCCTAAAACACTTTAGAAACCATTTTAATGAAAACAAACCAAACACAGATGATAGATCATGTTCTTACAAAAGAACCAAAATTCAAGAAGTATAAAATATACGTTATCTTGGAAAAGGTTCCCAAACCAATAAAAATAATGAGAGGAATAATAAATTACAAAATATGAATTCTCAATAACAATCTATAGTCAAACTAAAAGTGTCATGGGATATTCCCTGGGTTATAGTGTAACATGATCCAAACTATCATTATTAATCCAAAGGATTACACTATTATATTATCTTGTCTCAGTATAACCATTATTATGGACAGTACTATAAACCATCATTTAAGTACACCACTTCCATGGCCATATAAACAATCCCAATAGCTAACTCAAGCTACCCAAACACCTAAAATTAGTTGGCATGAAACCCACACTAAGGCATACATATTTATGAAATCATAAAAAATAAACCATCATTCTACTATAAAACTCCCTATAACATAGTCAAATAATTTCCAAGCAAGTATTATCGCTAAATGGGAAATCAGATCAAAATAAGGATCAAGGGGATAAAGAAGGTTTCACATACACAAGTGACATTGAAAACATTTAAAGGGTCACCCGTTCCTTCTTGAAAAGATAACTTGGTTAACCATATTATTTTATACCTCATTAAAAACATTAACACCATTAAAATTGCTTAAAATTAAACAATAAAAACCATTAAATGTTCATTCAAGATATAATACACTTTTATTTAAAATCCACATTTATTACTATGAACTTATAAATCTATACATACATGTATATATAAGTACATAAACCTATGCATGAATTCATGGATTCTCTTTTGAATATATACATACAGACATATATACACATACCTATATATATTTATAATTTCAGGGGATTATCCTTCTGACACTCCCACTTTAAAAAAAAAATAAGAAAACGGTTAAATGGTTTCAAAACCACTTTTAATGAGGATATATCAAAAATTAAAGTTCCTTGAGAATTTGAAGAATCAAAGTTTAATAAAATAACACCCCTTTAAAGTCCAATAAATTCTTTCAAAATCCAATTGCAAACTAAGGAACCACCTTTAACTTCCATTAAAATTTGTAAATGGACAACTAAGAAATTATGAGAAAACTATTTGTACGCAACTTATAAATTAGAATTTGAACCTTTATTAAAAATATTAAAACCTTTTGATTCCAATGTAAGCTATGAAAAAAATTAATTTCCACCTTATAAATCAATAAATATATTTAATTCTGTTATTATATGCATACAACATAATTTTAAAAGAAGAAGAAATTGATTTTTCTAAAATAAAATATTGTGGTATATGAAACCCTACATGGAATCAATGAAGAAGGTTCCAAAACATGCCACATTTTATGGATAAGTTTCTAAAAAAATTAGAATGATCATTTGATCCCTAGAATTCTGAAAACCCCTGAAAATGGTTAATCCTATCACCCATAGGGTTTGACCCAACTAAATCATAGTGTGGGGAAAATTGAAATTGGGGGGAAATGGAAATGAGAGGGAAGTATAGACCATACCTATGATGTTTCACCTTGTATTAAAAAAACCAGGAATAAATAGTCATTGGAAGGAGTTTCTTGGGAAAAGGGAGGTTCATAACCATGGGGGTTCAGCCTAGGGTGTTGTGTGTTAGTGATAGGGGAGGATGAATGGAGGAGGCCTCCAATATAGAGGGGTCACATGACGTAGCTCAACCATGTAAAGGGGAGAAAAATGGGGAGGTGGCCGATTTTTAGGGTTTCAAAAAAATAATGGTATGTGAGGGATAGAAATAAAAAATAAAAAAAATAAAAAAAGAATAAAAAAACAAAATAAAACAAAATTTAAAAAATCGTGCAACCCATACGATCTACCTTCATGGTTTACCAAACTATGAAATGACTATGTGGTCATAAATTTCATGTAAAACTATCACTAAATGGTTATTCAAAGTAGAACACATGATTTAATCAGACGTTCACCAACTGTTTCAAAAGAAACTACCCTGAGATAGAACTAAATCACATGGTCATTACATGGTTTTCAAAACCGTGTTAGCTAACCATGTTCAATTTTAAAAATCTTAAAATTTAAAAAATTTCAGCCCATAACTCCTTAGAAAACATGGAGAATAAACGAAAACCCATAATGGATTAAATGAAAATAAAATTATATCAAATACGAAATTAATTAAAACATGGGGTGTTACAAGTGTGGGATGCACTATGGGCATCAGATGATAATAACCCTACACCAACAGTAATTGATGATTTTATTATTAGTATAGGTACTTTATATTGGGATAATAATCATACACATTAAGGATTATGTTTCCCACATTGGGCCCAAACCTTGTAAAAATATCCATGTAATTCTATTTATTTCGTTATCATTATAACATATAAGAGTAAGTGGTGAGGTTTCATAATCAAGAACCATTCATCCTATCTGAGTTAGAGGTTTAAACAACTTAAAATGGGTAAATTTTTAATATGGTTTCATTTAGAAAAAAACTTTCCATGCATACTACCCTCCATCTCATTGTAGTTTCTTAGTCTATTGGTACTAAAGAAATTAACAATCAATTTTATTTCAAAAATTCACATCAAGATTGAATTATAATATCATATCTTCTATAATACACTTATGATTTCAATTAGATCCATAGACAAGGTAGATTCATCATATCTCATAATATACCAACAATCCTTAAATGGATAGAAAGTTAAATTCTTTATTCATAAAAATTGTCAATCCTTTTCTAAATAAGAAATAAATCATCAAAATAATATTGGAATATGTTTAGCTATAAGTTAGAGAATAAATTATAATAAAACATATTTTTTAAAATGAAAAATCAGTGTAAATACCCAAATCGTGTTACTATAGAAAATACAAAAAATAACCTCTTAAAAAATATACAATAAACTCACCAGGTGATTGATGCATAACCACTAGCCACTGTGTGGAAATTGGAAACCGGGTATATCTCAAATGGATACCCATTGGTTAGACATTTCCATCCCCTTCCTATACCTCAAAAAATATGTACTTGATAACTATATATTTGGTACCTGGTTTTGTCCTTTCCTATTTTTTATATAAAACCACCTATAACTCCCCCATCTCTTTATATTTTTCACCCATAACTTCAAATCCCATACAATTTTTAAAACATATTAAATAATAAAATTCTAAATTAAAATTTTAAAATAAACCTGATAAAACTCAAGTTGTTACATGTATGGAAAGTCAGGTTAATGATGTGTGTGAGATATGACTTATAATGTGATAGGTAGTGTAGGGTATTAGGGTTGTATAAGAGTATATTTATATTGGTGATTAAATCATATGAATATTGAGAATTGTTATAAAGTTGTTATAAAACATTGTTTTGGAATTATAGATATACGAATTCATTATGGTTTTTAGTAGATTTCAAGGAGGGTAAAGTGAATCATGTTCTATATATAGCTCTAGGGGCATTCTTTGGAGAGTTTTTCATAAAAAGATAGCTCAGATTTGTTTAGGGATGAGAGAGTGCATCCCAAAAAGGTAAGTACATGATGTATGACCTCATCAATGACATTTCAATAAATTATCATCCCATATTTGTTTGGTACAAAAGGTCCTCATGGAAAAGAGTTTTGGGTCTAGAAGATCTAATATATATTTAAGTTGATTAGGACCTCAAATAAGAGGTAGGTGAAGTTGGATACTATTATGCTATAAAGTTGAGTGTCATTTGTATAATATCTATATAAAAACTAAGAACATTGTGGGCGAATCTTGGGATGGATTTTTGAAAATGTTCTTTGATTAGTTCTTTCTAGAGACTATAAAATTAAAAAGTGACTTGGTTTTCATGGAACTTCAATGGGTATGATTTTTATAACATATTAAGTGACTCATTTATTAATTTTCTTTTTCATTTTTCACGGTTTCATGGTTGAAAAAATTATATGAATGATAATAAGTTTGAGATTTAACTTAACATAACTATTTTTATTAAAGTGGGGTTATTTTAATTAATGAAACATTTTGATGTGTTGAATAAGGCTTTTATTACTTAAATGATCCTTATGTAAAGTAGGGGGCTTGGGATTTTAGTTATATTTAGAAAAATTAGGGATGTATGCTATAGTTGTATAAAGGGTAGGATTGATGATTCTCAATAGTGAAACAATAGGTGGTATAACCAAATTTCAGGTGCATTATTTACTCATTAAGGGAGATATTTTTAAGTTTACATTCAATGCAGTTTGGTAGGACAAATTTTATCTGAGTGTACCTACACATCAAAGAAGTTTCTTATATATAGAAATATGGTATATCTATAACATTAAAATAGTGGGACAGTAAAACTAGGTAGTGGGAAAGGTTTAGGTTAGAGTATCGTATTACGATCATTATCAAGTATATTTCTATAGAGGAATAACATGGTATTATCTGGATGATTAGGGAATGATGGAATATGAGTCTCACAATAGTAGGAGATAAATATATGAGTACGTAAAATGTCTATAGGGTTAGATCATGGCATAGTTTTAAGAATATTGTTCAATGAAAAATATATAATAGTGATGATATCATGGTTTTTTTATATATTTATAGTTACCATTATATCAATATATACTTGATTTATAGTTTTATTTCACCTGGTTGAATGATTTTTAAAAAAGTAGATGATGGATGATGTAGAGTTTATTTTTTAGTATCTAATAGGTAAATCAACCATCCACTGTCTTTATGGAAAGATACATTAGGGAATTAAATTATGTCTAGAATATGATATTATGGTTAGTGGTTGTGATCATCTAATTATGATATTGGGCCTTATAAACCAAACAAAAACATGTAATTCTTTATTACCATATCATTTATAAGATGTGATTATTCATTATTTATACTTACCATGATAGTAAAATTTTTTATATAGTTACTATATATTGTAATGTTCTTAGATTACATGTCATATCAAAAGGTTATAGTAGTCACCAACTAAAATGAGAACCACATCAGATTATGATAATAACCATAAATATCTTTCTTATTATATAGATATATCATAATGATGCAACATAGATGATGTCTGAATATTAGGTTTTTAGGGAATATAATCATTGAGAATTATTTGGATGAAAACTAAACATTGTGATTTAAAGTATAAGATATCATGTGGAATGACACATGAATAGGAACACTACATGTTTTAGGGGGTTATTAGATGTTTATTTATACAAGAATGTGTATTGATCTCTCAAATTGAGATTATTATCAATGTTTACATTTTAATCATGTACTATGATGAAAGGAAAACCATGATAGTTTATGTTTTTGGAGATGTATCTTGTATTGGGTGTATAATTAGTGGCATGGAATTCATTAAATGATCATGACAAGGTTTTTCACTTCTGAGTATAAGAAGAAGATATATTTAGATATTTTACTAGAATTATATTTAATTGAATAAATACATGGAAATCATATATAAATTAATGTCTACATAATATATAATAATAAAGAAAATAATTTATTAAATTATTATGAAACATATTATAATTACAAATTTATATTCCATCACAAGGAAAATAAATTATATAACATAATAAGTATTCATAGGAGGTTTTTATATCTATTACTATTCCTTATATCTTTAGGGGAAAATATGTGTTACTAAATACTATTCATAATATTTGAGTTAAAGTCATTGTGATCTATGATCACATCATCATTGAGAATGAGAAAATTTAATTATTTTAAACCTATAAACTATTAGTAAAGTAGTACATCTGAGTATCATATCTATAGATAAGTATAAAAGAGTTTTGCGACCCAAACAAAAAGAAAATAGAATATAGATCATGAGGATGTGTTAGTTGATGAGAAATAAGAGAGACAAGAGAGAGGGGGAGAGGGAGAGATAAAGAGGGATATTTCCCAGTATCAGATTAATTAAGGGGAAATAGACTATCCTAGACTAATTAAAAGAAATTTTATATTATTGTTTTCAATTAATAAAAAATTTCCAGTGCCTATGATAAGGTGTGTCAAGATACATAATTGTCATTTAAGCATTCAAAACAGTACAATGAAAAATCCTAAAAAATGATCAGTATATCAGATTTCCGGAAGAAATATGTTCATTGATGTAAATGAGATAAATCAACCTTTTCCAATTCTTAATACTTCACATGATTCTAAAAATTGAAAGAGATCCACTATCATCACTTTTTTTATTCTTATAATAGTGTAAAAATTATTCTCATAAAGAAAAAAAGAAGTTAATTGTATGAAATAATCATTGACACGATTATAAAAACTAAATCAATAGATATAAATTTAAAACCCATATGAAAATTAAGCACACATGTTAACAAATATGGAAACTGAAATATTCATTTTATACATAAAAAAATAGAAAAATGAGAAGAGGAGAAATATGAAGGAAGATTCCATGTCAATGTATCCTTCTTCCACAAACACCAAATCCTTTCATTCTTAGCTGAGAGTGTTCTCATTTACAGATTTGTTCTCACTCCCTCAATCTTCTCACTGCACTCAATTTTTCTTGCTAGGTTGTAAAATATGTTACATCCTTATATCTCCAAAAATATCTAGAGATCCATCCTTTTATATTTTTTTACCCACTTAATCAATTGACACCTCAAAAAATGAAAAATTATCCTAATATGATTTCCATATCTGTGGTCATTTAAATCACGGGTGGGATCTTAACATTTGGATTTGATCATTTTCAACTGCAATCCCAGTGTCATCACCTTTAATTAGCTTGGTGTTATATGATCTCAGTTTGAATTATTTTACCACTTCATTATATTCAATGGAGTTCAAGCTTGTTCGGTTGAGTTCGAACCATACTTCCTAAAGTTGATGATGAATTTTTAGATCTCGAGTTCCTCCGATATTCACCATGATCAACTCGTCAAAGTGGCTTGATCCACGTTCTATATTCAATCTCATTGGTGTTGGCGTCCCAATTTGGGGAATTTTCTATGTGCCTACACACACATTTGGCTGTGTAGAATAATTGGAAGATATCTATGCATGCCACTATAGCAAACAATCATAGAATAAATTATTAAATTATAATTGTTAAAATAATTAAAAATGTTTTTTATATTTAAATAAAGTAAATTGATAAAAATTAATTTTTTAGAATAAAAAAAATAAAAAAAAATAATAAAATAAATATGCTTACTATAAATTAACCGATTAATTAATTAACATAATTAATAAATGATAAAAATTATCAAAGAATTAAATAATAATTAAATATTACTAAATATTAATTTTTTGAAGACAATAATTTAAATTTTAAACATAATTTTATTTTTTAAAAAACAAAAAACAAAATCTAAAATGAGATAAAAATTAAATTCAAAGAACACACAAAATATAAAACAATTAAATGAATTAAAAAAATCAATAACAATTAAACAAACAATAATTCAAACAAACATTATTAAATTATATAAAGAATGAAAAATTGATAAATTCAATATTAAAACAAACTTTATTATTAGAAAACCGTTAAATTATTAATTTAATTAAAATCTTACAAAAAGTGATAATTAACCATATTAACATCATTTCAAGCATTAAAAACAAAAATATCTCCCAAAAGGATGTGAAAAATGAAATTAATAAAGTCTAAGTCAAATTCCCCCACACATAAGACAATGTTTGTCCTCAAACAATCCTTTAGTCATATTTAATGGTAAGAAATAAATCTCAAAATGGAAAAACTGAAATTCCACTAAAAAATTATTTTCATACCGATTTTTCCTTATGGATTTTTCAAGTTGAAAAAATTAATTCCCATATTAAAAAAAATTATTCAATGAAAAATAAATTACTATTTTAAAAAAATTATTTAAAATGAAAATTTTAACAAAAATTTAACAAACATCAATTGGCATCCAACAAAATTTCCAAGCTTCTCTTTCTCTCTATGTGAAAAAACACACAAAAGTTAAGAGATGATAATAAATAGACTGGCCATTGGATGGGGTGATGTGAGAATTTGTTGGTGGAATAAATTTCCCATCCAGTGGTTTAATGAAAAAATAATTATTGGAATTAAAGAATATTAATGAATGACTTCAACATGGACTAGGATTTTCATTCCATAATACATTGGGATGCATATATTATGAGTTAAATTAAAAATAAAAATATCAAAGTAAATAATAATCACATGAAATTATACCAAGATTTTAACAAAAGCCATTTTTTATAAGAGGGAAATACAAATGATTTACTCAATCAAATATAAAAGGTAATATAGATTGATCTCTACAAATTGGCATTATAACCCTCAAAATTTATAAAAAAATTTACCAAGTGATAATTCATAAGTGATTTAAAAAAAAAGATATTATTTATTTTTCGGGACTCTCAATGAATTATAGTTTATCCCAATTAAATGCCCCTTCCCCACTATTAAAACTCACTAATGTCCCCATTATTGAATATAAGGTTAAATAATAATTATGATAGTTTAAGTTCAAAATTATTTTTAATTAATTAGGGAATGAGTTATAATTCAAGGGGTTTCAGTAATGTTCAAAAATTATTTTTCTACCTAAATTCAACAATCACAAGGAATCCATTGGAAAAAAACAATTCTAGCACAAAAAATGATATTTATAAATGATTCATGCTGTCATATATTACTTTCCAAATTTTTTTCAAATGTGAAGATAAAATTACATGGAATTTTTTTTTTCAGCTCACACTGCAATTAACAAAAACAACGGTGACCAAAAAATTATAAAATAACTTTTAGCATGAAGTGTGGATTTATATAATCTTTTTAAATATCCCACACACCAAGAAGTATATTTAATTGAATAAAAATAATAATAAATGTAGTAGAATTTTAAATTTAAACCTCCATGTAAAAACAATTGAGTCTCAGTAAGATAAACCTCTCCATTTTTTCACATTAATAAGTCCTGGGGTATAAAAAATTCATATCCTATAAAATTAAGAAGATAAGGAGACAATTCAAAATTCAAAATTTAAAAATAAGAAAAAAACAAATGTTTGATTTTGAGTGTTTATTTCAAGTTACTCCAACTTGTAGCTCCTTTTGGTACATAAAAAATGAGAAGTTTTTGCAAAAACTGGATTTAAAATTCTTTTAACCACATCACATAAGAATTAAACATTAAAAAGTACATGTATTTATTTTTTTATGGATAAATAAAAAACATTTTCAAGAAAACTCAATTGTGTAGCATGTTTAACAATTAATTTAGCATGATCTAACACCCATGAGCCCGAAATCAGAGAAGCAATGAAATTTGAATGTATCCATCTCCCACATTTTATTTAAAACATGTAATAATTATTTAAACTCTAAAGAATTTTAGGGTTTAAGGATAGAACCTGGAATCTCTAAGTAAAAGCAAAGAAAATTATTAAAATTTGTTACCACATAGCGGAATTTACCAACACTTATTTCCTACAATAAACAACAAACATTTATTAAAATAAATAAAATAAAAATCTAGTAAATTAATTATGATAAAGAAATCTTGAGATAAACCTATAAGGGGTGCTGTATTTTGGCATTCTATAGTTGGACATCATTTAATTCATCCTCTTAGATGGTGGATGTGGTTTCTTATAAATCCCCACATGTGATTCATAGTAGTGTTTTTATTTACAAACCGGTTCACTATAACATAATTTTATTTACTTCAAGGCCCTATTAATCTATGTAAAAAAAATTTCTCCACCTCCTCTTTATATACAGTTAAATGATTGTAGTGTAAAGTAGATGAGGCAAAAAAATTAAGGCACCTCAGCAGAAGGATGGAACACTTCCTCTCCAATTTCATCCACCACACCTATGGCCTGAAAAAAATCATCCTCAAAACTATCTAGGAAATAAAAAAGTTCATCTAACTCATTAAAATATACATAAAGAAATAAACATTAAAAAATCGGCTCATTGAAATCAATGTAAAATTGAAAAACATCCTCTTTTAAATAGTAATTATCCCACTGATAACAAACAATAAGAAATTATTCAATGAGAGAAGGAAATACTAAGAAAATATCTTAGGCTAGAGTAATAAATTTTACCTCATCCAACTGATTGTTAAAATAAGACACATTTATAATGGAATATTCTTGGAAAAATAATAGGCTACCTTTAACTGGTTTAATTTTCTCAACTATGGAAAAATAATTCAAAACGTTAGTACACAATACTACATTCCAATGAAATATAGAAATTGTTTGATCATCCAAATAATATCCATCCTTTTCAATTTCACTAATTTTCTCTTCTTGAAAACTTTTAGAATATTCATAAATAAAGGTATAAAAGGATATTTTTTTACTAATAGACTCAAGAAGAGGGTTATCAAGTTCAATATGAAATTATTCATGAATCCTTTTTATTATTTCTGAACCTTATTCCACATGTATCTCAGCTGTGACAAAATAATTGGCTGCCCTAGTTTTAAATTCATTATAAAATGAAGTGCTTAAAAAATCACCAATGAAATTAAACTCAACCACCATAAAATGAAATCCACAAAAAAAAATTAAAAAAATCATTTTCTATAATTATTTGCATGAGTTGTTATTGAACCATATATATTCTAGTATGAAAGTTAGGGATTTGAATATTGTGACCATAATTACTTAATTCAACTTACATGAATTCAATTTATGAAATTATATCTTCAAAAATAGAAATAATTTAATATCTGATAATTGATCAAAAGGCCACTATTCTCATTTTTTTGTTCTAACTTAGCTTCTTGAGATTTAAACCTTGGACCACTTCAAAAAATGATTAGCTAAAAAAACCATTTATTCAAGGGGGGACATAATAGAAACTATTAAAAAATCATCCTCCTTTCCAACAGTTTCAATGAAGAGTTTTAAAAATGTTTTTTTCCACTGAATCGTAAACAAAATTTTGTTAATAGATTTTTTTAGATTGTTTTTTTTTTCAGTTTCTTTTTTTGAGTTAATTATAAATTCAATTTGTTTTTTCCATTTTTTTGATTGGGCGCGTGTACCTTCCCTGGAAATGATGATACAATTGAGTCGAATTTCATTGAACTTCATGAAAATTAATTATTTATAACCTATGAAATACTTTTAAAGAAGTATGTATGATTATTATATCCATAGGGAAGTAAAAATAATTGTATGACCAAAACAAAAAGAAAAAAAATAGGAAATAAAAAAATAAAATACAACAACGAGTATGATGATGTTCAAGTGAATGAGAAATAAAAGAGAGAGATAGGTAGTGGATGAATGAAGGGGAACATACTGTCCTAATCAGATTAAAAGATATTTTCTCTTCCATTTTTCAATTAACATAATTTTTCTAGTGACCGTGAGAAGGTGAGTTGAAATACTTAACTGTTTTTCAAGTGTTTAAAACAGTACAATAAGCTCTCTTAAAAAATTATTGGTAAACCAAATTTTAGGAAGAAATATGTTCATAGACGGAAAAGTGAGATGTCATACATTTCCAATTATTGATACTTCACATGATGTTCAAAATTGAAAAGCATCCTCAATCATCACCCATCGGTCCTTATAATAGCATGAAAATTATTATCATAAAAAATAAACAATGTTTACTATATGAAAAATTCAATAAAATGATTATGAAAAATAAATAAATAGATAGAAATTTATCAATTAATTTTAAACTGAAACCCATAGGAGAATTAATCATGCATGTTCAAAGAGATGGAAATCGAAATATTCAGTTTAAACATCTCAAAATAGAAAAACTAGAAGAGAAGAAATATAAAGGTATATTACATGTCAACATCACCTTCTTCCTCGAACTCCAACTCCTTCAATTCTGGGATGAGAGTGTTCGTGTATCTAGATTTGTTCTCACTCCTGTAATTTAATCTCTCCACACTCTATTCTTCTCTCTAGGTCATAAAATATCCCCTAAAATCTTTATTTCACCAGTATTCTATTTAAAATTCATCATTTAACCTTCTTAATTGACCCACTTAAGAAAATCATCCTCCACAAGAAGATTCTCCTACAAAATTAACCCCATCATCAGCTTCTATAGTAGCATTCCAACAATATTCCACATTATGCATTTGGGTGTTGACAATCATCGATGAAATCATCAATAAGCCTTGGGTATATCATTTATAGGCATAATGATGATTTCATATCCTGATCAAAACCAAAATTTTCATCCTCATAAATAGTAGTGGAACTGAAAAAATGGATTGGTAAAATTAGAAGGGCGAGAATATGGTTAAACCTGGACATAAAAATGAGCGTCTTCACTAGTTTCATTAGCTAGTGAAGCATGGAATCTTAATATCAAGATTTATCATCTGCGATATTGGGTTAAGGTGATATCAATTTATATTCTTCGACCACTTCATTAGATTCGACAGAGCTCAAGCATAGTGATGGAGATATCTGACTACTACCCACCACTCTTATCAATGGTGGTTCTCCTACCTCACCTCCCATGGACTTCCAACCTTGAAGCACACAGTATCCATGTGTAGGATTTATTCCTTTGGTATCCATGGGAGTTATCAAAGGAGTAGGTGGACACCATGTTTTAAGTTCAATGGTTTGTGCAGGGGGGATTGGTGGTAGTTGTTTCAAACATGACACTTCCCACCTTGGCTATTTATGAAGGCCTTTGGGAGCTTCCTTCATCATTCAGTTGAGCCAATAGAGCTTCAATATCTCGTAAGATACCCATGAAGGCTCCATGTTTTTGATAGAGAGGTGTGGTGGGGAGTTTTTTAATCTTTATTCATTTTACAATAAAGACTAGTTTCTCCCTTAATTATTCTCTATTGATTATCAGCAAATCACAAAAAGTGCTATCAGTGGAGGTTTCAGAGAAACAACGACGAGTAGTGAATATTTTCAAGTAATTAGAAAATTAAAGTTTCTCAAAAGTGTGTTTTGAAGGTAGGTTCTAAGATTTCATAGAGAGATATTTCCAATTGCACACATAGGGTCAAAAATGGAGCTAAAACGGGATTCTTATAATTAGCAAAAGTCTGGTTAAACATCAGGTGCTACAGTACCCCTTTTCAGAGAAGAAGATACTATTCCATCATCGGTGAATTATTTAGCTAGATTTTGGTAGCTTCTCTGGTGTGTCATATCAGTGTTATGTCATCACCACGTCATCACCATGTCATCAGATGATCTCAACCACTGATATTTCTTGATCATATCTTGATCAATCGAAGTCCGATTTCAATGATTAGAGAGTTGATTCCACTATTCTCTACCATTATAGACACTAAGGTGAACTCCATTTTTAAAATTTATGGACCAATTATAAATTAAATTAAATTCAATGCAGGTACCTTTCACAGGAGGTGGTCGAGGGGCCAGAAATGGATGCCAAATCTAGAGAAGGTCTATAGATGAAAGGATACCATCATACAAATGCTACAATTGTAGCATGAAGGGACACATGAAGAAGAATTATCAAATGTTTATATAATAAAAGGGTCAATGTAGCAACCAAAAATAGAAGAAATAGTGAAAATCACATGAAATTATCCAGGGAAATCAATATTTTTTCAAAATATGAGGAAGATACATACCTTAAAACATTAGGCCATGACACAAAAATGGGTAGTCAATACTGCAGAATCATACCATTTACCTCCACATTGTGAGTATTTATTGACTTATCAATCTAGTGAATTTGGTATTGTCAAGATGAGAAATACTCCTTGGGTAGAGATTGTTGGCATGGGTGATCTCCAAGTCAAGATGAATTTTGGATACACTATCACCCTGAAGGATGTTCAGCATGTTCTAAGAATTTGACTCAACTTGTTATTAGGTATTTTCTTTGATCGATAAGACTATGACAACATCATCAACAATGAATCATGGAATATGATTAAAGTATTCATCATCATTTAATGAGGATATATATGCAGTACGTTGTACAAAACTTCTGTGAAGATATGTGAAGATAGCATCAATATAATAGTAGGAGATACATCATCCAATACATGTCATAGGATACTCATACACATGAGTGAATGATTATTATCTAACCTGGTGAAGAATAAGTACATTAGTATTGACAAGGATGAATCACTTGATCTTTATAAATATATATTGTATGGGAAGAAACATAGAGTATCATTCAATACTAGTTTATGAAGGAGATCAGAGTTGCTGGATCTGGGGAACTCTAATTTATGCCGACCCATGGAGGTGAATTAATTGGGAGGTAATAAATACTTCATATACTTTATTGATGATACATCTTGAAGGGTATGAGTTTTCTTCTTGCGAATGAAGGAACAAATACTGAATTACTTCAAGATGTTTCTTTCCATGATGAAGCTTGAAATTGGTAGGAAGCTAAAGTATCTTCATTTCAAAAAAGGAAGAAAGTACACATCTAAGGAATTTGATGCCTATTATAGGATTTAGGGCATCCAACATGAGAGGATGGTCCCACGAACCCCAAAACACAATGAAGTTGTATTAAGGATGATCAAATCCTTCCTATAGAAGGTTGTAAGAATGATAAGTTTGTATAAGATCCCTAATACATTTTCAGGAGAATCTATTTTGGTTTCATGCTAACTCATTAATAGATCACCATTAGTCCCGCTGAATTATGAGATTTCATAGAAGAGATGGTTGGTTAAACATCCCTCTTACTCTCATTTATGAGTATTTGGATGTTTTTTATTTTCACATGTATCCAAGGATCTTATGAAGAAGCTAGATGGGAGATCAACTCCTTGAATCTTCATAGGCTATGGAGATGAGGAGTCCATATACAAGCTTTGGGACCCAAAGGAGAAAAAGGTGATCACAAGTAGAGATGTTGTATTCTAGGAGAACCAAATGATTATGGGAATTCAAAATCCTAGAATTTCTCTAAGGGAATTTGTCGAGGAATCAATTCATGATCTACCACTTGTACTAAGACCACCTATTAATGGAGAGGAGGATGTGAAAGAATAATCATTGACAATGAACTAGTAGGTATTGGAAGATGATATTGAGAACGGGGAGACTAAATCATCTCCACAAGAAGTTGAAAAACCATCATAGGCACTTTGTGATGTTGTGACTTCTAAACCTAACCTTTTTTGGTTCAAAGATCTTCATGAATAATTATTCCATCAAAAAAATATTAGGATTCAGAGTACCTATTGTTGATAGATGAGGGGAGCCAAAAAGACACCAAGAATCAATTTCTCACAATAAAAAACTCAATTGGCTACAAGAAATGGAGGATGAGATGGATATGTGATGAAGAAACAGACATACAATTTGGCGATCCTTCCAAAATGTAAGAAGGCACTGATTAAAAAATTAGTATTCAGGATAGAGAAGGATTTCAACAAAAAGGATTTCAAAAACAATTCCTAATTAGTTTTCAAGGGATTACTTCAAAAAAATAAGTTTACTTTAACAAGAAATATTCACCTGTGTTGATAATGTCTTGAATTCGAGTCATTTTTAGACTGGTGGATATCTTAGAATTAGGGCTTTAATAGATGGACGTGAAGAAAAATTTTCTTCAAGGTGACCTCTCTAAGGAGATCTATATGAAGCAGCCAGAGGGTTTTAATGTTTTTGAGTAAGAAATCCTCATTCAAAAATTAATTAAGATCTTTTAAAGATTGAAACAATCATCCAAGAAGTAGTACAAGAAGTTTGAATCATTCATGGTGAGTCATGGATACTAGCAGACTTTAGAGGGTCATTGTGTTTACATCTAGAGATTTCAAGATGGTAACTTTTTTGGCCTTCAACTTTATGTTAATGATTGGGAAGGATGCATTGAATATTATCTTGTAGTAGAAGGAGTTATCTATGTATTTGGATATAAAGGACTAGGGAGTAGCTCAAAATATTTTGGGGATGTGGATCATTCATGATAGAAATAGGAGGTTGTTAAGGATATCTCAAGAGAACTATGTTGAACATGTTCTAAAACATTTCAACATGGAAAAAACTAGAAAAGTGAGCATTCCTATTCCTTCCCATTTGAAGTTGAGAAAGAGTTCATGTCGTTCAACCAAGGAAGAAATTGAGGCAACAGAGATGATACTATACTTTTTGGTAGTTGAAAGCTTGATGTACACTATGGTGAGTACATTACCTGACATATCCCATGTTGTGGTGATCATGAGATGATTTCTCTAAAATCTCGAGATGCAGCACTGGGATATGGTCGAGTGGATTCTAAGGTATCTTAAAGTTACTTAAAATCTTTTTTTTGAAATGGGGGATATGAAACCCTATTAGAGGGATATACAGATGTAGATGTGGCTGGATATACCTATATAAGGAATTATAAATCAGGATACATCTATACTCTTGCAGGAGAATCTATTTCATTGTAGTCAAGGTTGAAAAAGTGCATCGCTTTATCCATGATAGAAGAATTGTACATTGCTACTTTAGAAGTTGTAAAATAAATGTTGTGGATAAAGCATGTCCTCTAAGAGATCAGATTTATCCCGAAGGAGTACAAGGTTAATTACAATAGTCAAAGTTATTTGGACTTGAGAAATAACTATATATACCATTCCTAGATGAATAAAATTGACATTCGGTATCATTGGGTACACAGAGGGATACATCAACAACTGATTTGACATGTGAAGTTACACACAAAGGATAATCCGACAGATATGTTGACAAAGGTTGTTTCTCCTGAGAAGATAGACCTTTTCAGATACTATAGTGGAATGCAGCTAGTGTGAGAGAATTGATGGAGATATCCAGCTACTGCCCACCACTTTTTTCAAAGGTGGTTCATCTACCTCACCTCACATAGACTTCCAACTGTTGGGCTTGAATTTTCTCAATAATAATAGATAATTTATTATGATTTTGAATCTCACAAATACCCTTTTTGGTTTTACTCATGATTTTACTTTAAGTATATTTTATTGAATTAATATTATTTATACTATTTATTCTGAAATTATTTTCAAGATTTTAAATCAAAAGGAATATTTATTAAAGTGTTTGGGACATGTATTTAAGCATTTTAGAGACATTGTTCATACCCTATGTGGATAAGCGTATCATAAGAAATAAACCCCATTCTTTTTACAACACGTATGGATCCCGAACTATACATTTGTATTCAACATTACACTGGAAGAAGAATGTATGGTATCACAACCCTATGTTCAATACAGTATGTATGATTAATCAAACCTATGTTTTTAGAAAAGTATAGTTAAAGAAACATACATTTTATAGGAACCATATGTTTGTCAAGACAAGAAAGTAAAGTTAAAGAACCCTATTTAAGTAACGAACCTTATGTTTTAGAGAGAAAAGTATAGATCATCAACCTTAATTTTATGATCAACCTTAAATTGTCAACCTTAGATTCATAAAATGAATGATACATAGTTGAACCCTACCTTTACTTTCTTTTATTTTTTTAAGGAACCCTACCTTTGAATTTTCATCATCAGAGATTTAAATCTAATATATTTTGAATGATTTCTACAACAGTCTAGACAGTACTACCGGTTGTTTCAAATCTTATTTTTGAGTGATTTAAATATTTATATATTTGATTCAAAGAACTATATTCAACAGATATTTTCACTCATATTCTTAAGTTAAGTTACAACTCTCATATTTTATTTTAATTTTAATATATATGATTTATTAGGTGTCTTTGTGGATCTAGAATTATGAAGTAGGATATTTTTTCAATATACTCTATCGGTGTATCATTTTTGATATACACATGTGATTTTTTCAAGGGACATATTTCATATTCAATAATACTCTAAAAAAAATATTTTTATAGTGCTATAAAAAATGAACAACTCTAATAGAGGACAACACTTTAGAGATATACGTGTTCTCTCTTGTTCTTCTATAAGATTACTGCTGCTGTATTTTTTTTAATTTTTTTTGAATATATTTGTGCAACCAAGATTTATTGAGACTATTTTATTCTTGAAGATATTATTTTCTAAAGAAAAAGATCCATAAAATTTTAGTTTCTTAATTCTTCAACTATGAAGACCAATAAAAATCAACAAATAAAACTCTTTTGATATATTATAGTTTCAACTACTTGTACTCAGTTGTGGTGGAGTATCAAATTCTTGATCTAAGCTGTGGATAATCAATAATCTTCTCTAGAACTAGAAGTATTTATTTATCCTTATTGTAAATGCTTCAACTACCTGCACTCAATTGTGTAATTTTAGTCTTGTGAGAAGTGGACGATTCTAGTGGAATTTACCAAGCTCATAGAGAGAGTGATTGGTAGATTGGACTATTGGATCTTTGTTCCATAAACCACTATAAATTTATGTTCTTTATTTCTCTTTATACACAACATATTTTCAAATAGAAGAAAAACAATGCATATCCCCATAAATCACAGTGGGTGTTAAATACCAAAATTGTGGAGGATTTTTGAAAAGACATAATTCTCCCCCCTCTTTTATAACTTTGTATATTCCAACCTAATAATTTGTATTAGAGGAGAGATTTTGAATAAATCTATATAAAGATGAAAAGTATATAGTCTATAAAAATATAAAAATGGATGGTTATAGAGAAGTAATTTCCATAGTATATTCTCCATACTTTAATAGTGAAAATTATGGGTAATAGAAATCAAGGATGATCATATATCGGAATAATATTGGATTCAGAGTCTACTACAAAAATTCGTTCTCTTTATAAGATTCTTTATAAACTATAAACATGGGGTGAAACAAAAGAATCCAAATATGATATGAATTCAAAAGAAATGAATTTTATTATTTGTGATATTGGATCAGATGAATTCAATCGTGTATCAAAATTTCTAACTGCCAAGGAAATGTGGAAAACTTTTGCAGTTTCTTATGAAGTAATATACAATGTTAGATAGATGAGATATCCTCCAGATAAATTAAAATTTTACACCATTAGAATGTTTTATGGAGAAATAATCATGTAGATAAATGGAAGGATTCAAGAAATTATCGACAATATTAAAAACTTAAGAGAACCCATCAAACAATCTGATCAAGTTTTGAAAGTACATAAAGTTATACCTTTTAAATGGAATGGAATATCTGCTAAAATTTGAAAATCATCACCTAACATGAATTTAACAATAACAAACCTAATTGATAAATAGATAATCTATGAAGTACACATGAAGGATGAAGCTAAAGATCATAAGATTATAGTAAAGAAGGAAAATACTGCTATGAAAGTGACATCTCAGAAGTATAGTATAAGATCAAAGCAATAAGTCAAAGAAGTGAAAAATCCATATTTGTATAATTTTAAAATGGAATTGGATTAACTATCCAAAAAGATAAGAAAATTAGACAAAAAAAGGATTCAAAAAATCATTTAGGTAGGATTAAAAAGAACCAAGATAAGTTCGATCCTATGAATACAAGAAATTGGGACATATCAGACCCAATTTAGAAGAATGCTGATTATAAGTATAGAATATTAAAGAGAAAATAAATCTACATGGATTGTATCTAAAGAATCTAACAACCATTCAAAATATTATTTATAAAAAGAGAAATAAAATCTAAAATCCAACAAGTGCTTTATAGCTAAGGACGAAGAAGAAAAGGTACAAACTTATTTCTCCTCTGATTTTGATACTAGTTGTTCCTCAAATGATAAATTGGAAGCCTATTTTTCTATTCTAGAATAAAAATATGATACCTTATTAATGAAACATAAAACTCATAAAAAATTCATAATGTTTTTTAGGTGAAAGGGATACCCTACTAAAACCACATTAAGAGTTGATTAAAAAATTCAACTCATCTACCTTAAATTATGTTGATCATGAAAAAAGGATTAATTAATTGTAGGATGAATTAGAATCCTATAAGAGTTATTCCCTTGTTTTTATGAGAGAAAATATTTTAAATGATATTCTTAGAAATAGTTTCCTTAAATGGGAATTATTTGGAATAGTTTTTAAGGGTGAAAAATCTAAATTGTATAAAAATTACTTTGTCCCCAATTCAAAAAATGATATCTATTATTACTATGGAACAAAAGTCCATGTGTCCTAAAATTTATATTTGAAAAATCCTTAACTTGGCGGTATTAAAAAATATTTTATTTCTAAAAATTTATCTGAATCATGTGATATGAGTTATGAAAATGTAAATTAGATCTGGGTTCCAAGATCACTTCTAGCTAACACTACTGAACCCAAGAAGATATGGATAACAAAACAAAAATAATTAAATTTCTTTTGCAGGAAATAGTCCACAGGAAAAAAAACCATATGGTATATGAATTGTTGATATTCAAGATATATGAATGCAAAACCGTCAAAATTTCATATACTGAATCAAATGGATGGAAGTCTTGTCACTTTTGGTGGCAATGACAAAGGAAAAATAGTTGGAGTTGGAACTTTTAGAGATCCAAAGCCTATATCATTAAAAAAAGTACAACATGTACAAGGGTTAAAGAAAAACCTTATAAGTATCTCTCAACTTAGTGGTGATAGATTTTGTGTTTACTTTTATAAGAATTTATTGCTATGTGTTTAAAGATAAGATTCTTGAATTGAGATCACTTATAACTAAAAATGATTATACTATTAACTTAAATTCCTTGTTAAACCAAAAGTGAATTGTTTAACTACAATGAAAAATGGGTCATGGATCTGGTATAGGAGACTTGGTCATTCTAATATCTTTGTTTTGTATAAAATATCTAAGAAACAATTATTTTATGATTGTCCTAATTATAAATTTGATAATGATAAATTCTGTGATGCATGCCAAATTGGAATGAAACATAATTATTCATTCAAATTGAATACCAAAATTACTACAACTAAGCCTTTAGAACTTGTTCTTATGGATCTGTTTGGACTATCCAGAGTAACAAGTTTGGCTATAAAATTATATGTATATGTTTTAGTTGATGAGTATTCTAGATTTACCTGGGTTTATTTTCTAAAACTCAAAAAAAAAAAATTCTCACTGTCTTTGAATTTTTTTGTAAAATAGTTCAAAATGAAAGAGGTTTTAAAATAATTCCATTGATAAGTGATCATGGTGGTGAATTTGGGAATCAAGAATTCAATTATTTCTAATCAAATATGGGTATTAAGAACACCTTCTCTACACCAAGAACACCTCAATAAAATGTAATTGTTGAAAGAAGAAATAGAACTATTCAATAAATAGGAAAGACTATGCAGAATGAATACAATCATTCTACCTTTTTTTGGGAAGAAGTTATAAAAACATTCTACTATATCATGAATAGAGTTTTAATTCATCCTATTTTCAAAAATACATCTTATTAACTTTGGTATTACAGAAAAATTAAATTAAAGTACTTAATGGTTTTGGATGAAAGCTGTATATCTTGGACACCAAGGATAATATTGGTAAGATAGATCCAAAATCTGATGAAAGAATTTTTTTGGGATATTTTTCTACCTCTGAAGCTTGGAGAGTGTTTAATAAAAAGTTAAGAATTTTGATGAATCAGTTCATATAAAGTTTGATGAAATGATCCTTTTATTAAAGAAAAAGATCAAACTGATGAAGTTAATAATTCATTTGACAACATGATACTTGAAACCCATAGAATGATTTTGAAAATTATATTAATAAAATTCAATCCGTCTCAGAAGAACATGATATTGAGGAACCTAAAATTTTTATGCCTAGACACTGTAGAACCCTATAGATTAGTCTTTTAGAAACTATTATAGGAGATCTAGACATAGTATTTCGAACCAATAGAATTGTAAGAAAACTGGAAGAATTATCTACCTTTCTATTCGAGTTTGAACCTAAGACTATAGAGCAAGACATATATGATAATATTTTGAAGTTATTTATATAAGAAGAGCTTGATACAAATGATGTTTGGGAACTAATAGAGAGACTAACCAATTATCCAGTTATAGGAACTGAGTGGGTCATTCGAAATAAATAGGATGATCAAGGGATCATAACCTGAAATAAAGATAGATTATTTGCTAAAGGATATAATAAAGTAGAAGGTATATATTATTATGAGACCTTTTCACATATAGTTAGATTAAAATCTTTAATAATCCTTTTATCATATAAATCTCATATGAATTTTAAATTATATCAGATGAGTGTTAAATCTACCATTTTAAATGGTGATTTAATGGAGGATGTTTATGCTGAACAACCTCCTGGTTTTGAAAATCCCCTTTAACAAAATTTTGTTTTTAAACTTACTAAAGATCTATATGGCCTTAAACCGGCACCTAGATCTTGATATGAAATATTATGTTCTCTTCTTTAGAAAAATGGATTTACTATTGGTTTTGAAAATCCCACACTATTATGAAAATAGTTTGTTCTATTATTTTATTAGTTAAAAATTATGTTGATGATGTTATTTTTTGTTCAACTAATAAATATCTTTTTCATTATTTTTAAAATTTAATTCAAAAAATAAATAAATGAGTCTGATGAGATATCTAATTTTTTTTAGGATTTCAAATTTATAAAAAATATTTTGGAAATGTTTTAAATAAATGTAAATATATTATTGATTTATAAAAAGAGTTAGGACATGAAAGCATCAAGTCATATACAACCCCCATGTGTATCAATATAAAAAATGACTTGGAAGAAGATAGAAAACTAGTTGATTAAAATTTATATAGAGGTATGATTGGAAGTTTGTTATTTCATACTAATAGTGGACTGTACATTATGTTTTTTTGTTTCTTTATTCTAGATTTCAATCAAATAAAAAATAATACCATATTATTCATATTAAAATAATTTTTAGATATTTAAAAGCAATCATTTTTCAATCTCTTATTTACCCCAAAATTTCATGATTTTAATTTAATCTCATATTTAAATACTGATTTTGGAGGGTGGAGGTCAGATTGAAAAAATGACTTAGAAAGCTACCACTTTTTTGGAAAATATTTATTATCTTGGACTAGTATGAAACAAAACTCATCTTCCCTATCAAGAGTTGAGGTGAAAAATGTATTTAATGGTAGCTTATGTGGACAAGTAATATGGATGAAAAACACTCCACTAGACTTTGTATTAAATTTTTATAGTATATATATTTTATGTGATAATTATAGTGCTATAAAAGTTTCAAAAAATCTTATATGTCATTCTAGGACTTAGCATAATTAGATAAAGAATCATTTTATAAGAGATAATTTTCTTTAATAAAGATATATCTGTATAATTTCTTAATATTGAATATCAATTGGAGGATATTTTCACTAAACCAATTCCCACTACTGGTTTTAATTTCATTAAGGGGGATTTAGGTTTACTTAATTTTAAATATGAAATTATTAATTTATTTTACTTTAATTGATATTTATTTTTGATAAAATTGGATTGCTATTTTGTTTACTCTTAATGTTTATTTGTTTAAATATTTTATTTTATAGTCACATGTTTTTTAAAATGTAATAATTACCTATATAATTGGAATGGGAAACAAGGATATGTCATTATCTATCAAAAACCTTTCGACTTACCTTAACCCTTTGTTTCTCAAACCATTTTTCCTACCCAAACCTTCATCTAACTTCAATACCCTAGAATTTGAAAACCTTCAAACTTTAGATTCTCATAATCTAAATGAGAATCCAATGACCAGAAATGTCAAAGTGTTCCCTCAAGAAATATTCTTCAAGGAAAGGATGTAGAATTAAAGTGGTTGTATGAGATGGAATATCTTCTTGAACAAGATTTAGGGTTTCAAGGTTTGGAATTTTTAATCAATGAGGTGAATACAAATTTTTTTATGAGTTAGAAATGAGGAATTTTTATAGTAGAATGTAGTTCAGTTTTTGTGAAATAGAAGATACTGTATCAGAGAAAATAAAAGAAAATGAATTTTCAATTTATTTTGTTGAAATTTCTCAAATTTTGAAATTACCTCATGAAGGTGTATTTTATTTTGACCTTTGATCTATTATAAATAATGATCATAAGTCTTCTGATATTATTTATATTCTATTTGGATCGACAAATATAATGAAAGTTTTTGTTAAGGATCTTGAGGAAGATCAGAAAGTGCTAATTAAGATTATTCAAACTACAATTTCTCCATGAGTAGATAAAATAGTGAAAATTTTGTACCCTAATATATACATCATGTTTTTGTTCATCAGTGACATAAAACTAATTTTTCTTATATACACATTGAAATATTTGAATTATTGTTTCTAAGAAGAATCATGAATATTGTTTTATCCTTATGGAAGAATACTCTCCTTAATTATATTTATAAAAAACTTTATTTGTCTGTTTGATGCAATAGTGAAGTGTCATCATAGTAATATTCTGAAAGTTGGTACTCCAAGGAGGTTTAGTTTTTACTAGAGTACTTTGAAAGTAAAGATTATTCCAGTTGGTGTAGACGACCAACAGAAGTCAAGATAATTTTCTCAGGGGGAGAAAAGTGGTACAAGAAATAAAGGAATTTGAAGATCTAGAACTGAAGGTGTCTCTAATTCTTATAAAAGTAAATTAAGATTTGATGGTGCAAAAAACCAAGAATAAGAAAAAGAAGAGGTTCAAGAAGATATTGTTTTAAAACCATGGAACAGAGAATCACCACCACCTAAGGAGATGATGTTAGGATAGGGAGAAGCTACTCATTCAATTTATTTGGAAGAACCAATATATGAAGAGAATCAACAAGATGAAATTTAGGTTCGAGAGATTCTGATGTTTCTCAACCAATTGATCAGGTTTTAGATGAAGATATTCAAGATGGAGTTGTTCCATAAGAGGCTTCCCAATAAGAGAAACAAGTGAAGAGATCAACAACTGAGGTCACAGATCTTGTTGATAATCCAACTATGTATACCTTTGATTAGTCATTATAGAAGACTAAATATATATCTGAAGAAAAGATAGAAGTACATGATAATGTTTTATACTAGAGTGAAATGTCTGTTGAGAAGCCTACTACTAATCCCTTAGCCATTGTGGTTTTTGATAATTCTAAGAATCTAGATGAAGGGTCATATGATTCTTTGAAAAATCAGATTGACAATCTTGTGATTATGTTCAATAAGGTTTAGGAGTTGAATTATATACTCAAATAGGATATGGAAGCCTCAAGAAAGTTGTTTGAGGTTTTTCATAATTCATCATCCCCATGGATAGAGTTTGAGTCTGTTCAGACTCAACTTCATGAAATGAAAGAACATTATTTATCAAAGAACTATTTTGATTATTTTAAGAGGAAGTTTCTAAATCATATTGTAAAAATAAATTCTGAATCAATTTACAAAAAAGATTATTTTAAACCTAAAATGTTATTTGGAAAGCCAGATTGAGCCAATCAAGGGAAGTGATTCTCAAGTTAGTGCTTCTGCCTCTTCCCCTTCAACATTACGAGACTTGATTAGCAGATTTAAAGAAATTATATCTTTCATGGCCAATATGAATAACAAGATTCATAATCTCCAGTGCAACAATGCCCCCTTTTCAGTCTTGTTAGACAACTAAATATTTCTTATTGAGAAACTAACCTGAGGTGAACTAGGTATCCAGCTTCTGCTCAATAGGTTATGTTATTTGTTAGTTCAGTTCATGAAAAAAGAGGAGAGTATATATGACTTTTTAAAGGTCAATTTAGTTGAAAATATGCATATGAGTCAGGATTCGAGAGTTTAGATAAGGAAGTTGGGAGATAATAATTTTAAAAGATTATAGGTCCAGATGGAAAAACTCAAAGGGGGTTTTCCAGCTATTCAGGCTCCTATAGAACCTATACCAAAAATAGATCATAAACAAACCCTTTTACCTTCTACCAGATCAATTGACTTACCTATTTCCCATATCCAAACTATCTACTATATTTATACAGTTTATTACTTAAATCTCATTATTCATCTTTTTTTGTGCATTATTTTATATCCTTTTATGTTTACCTCAATCTCTAGAACCAATGTCTTATTTATCTAAACAATACATTGTAATAATCACTTACTATTCTATACAAAATTTAAGGTGTTTTAATATTTTTCTAAGAGTTCTTTTCTGATATTACAAAAAGGGGAGGAAAATTGGATGAACACAAAATTTCAATTTTATTAAAATAATAATCTGAAATTGAAATTATAAATATGATTAAAAAATTCTATATTATGTTAATAATTTTATGGGTTTTTTATCATCCAAAAGGGAGAGATTTTTGGGCATGTTTTGTCTCAATAGTACTCTATAATTTATCATGATTTTTATGCTCACAAATACCCTAGTTTGTTTTAATTATGAAATTACTTTAATTATATTTTAGTTAATTAATATTCTTTATAATATTTTTTGGAAATTATTTTCAATCTTTTAAATCATAAAGAATATTTATTAAAGTGTTTGGATTATGTATTTAATCATTCTGGAAACATTGTCCAAACCCTACATGGATAAGCGTAATGTAAGTTAAACCCTACGCTTTTTTAGATCATGTGTGGATCATGAACCATACATTTGTATTCAACATTACACTATAAAAAGAAAATATGGTATCTCAAACCTATGTTCAAAATACTAAGTATGGTTAATCAAACCTAACTTATTAGAAAAGTATGGTTAAATAACCATACATTTGAAAGGAAACTTACGATTTTTCATGGAAATAAATTATAGTTAAAGAACCATACATAAGTAATGAAAGTTAAATTTTAGATATAAATGTATGAATCATCAACCTTACTTTTATGATCAACCTTATGTTGTCTAAATTATATTCGGATAATGAATGCTTCATAGTTAAACCCTATGTTTTCTATTTTGTTATTTTGTGAAGGAACCCTACGTTTGAATTTTCAACATCGGATATTTAAATCCAAGATATTTTACACAATTTATGCAATGGTATTGATATTATTACAAGCTGTTTCAATGATTATTTTAGACCAATTTAAATTTCATTATATTTGATTCAAATAACTGTATTCAAGTGATATTTTCACTCATATTTTTAAGGGATGTTACAAATCCCCTATTTTATTTGAATTTGAATATCTATGATTTATCAGGCGTCTTTTGTGGATCATGAATTTTGAATCAGGATATTTTCTTTATATATTCTATTGATGTATCATTTTTGATATAAACAAATTATTTTTACAAGAGACATACTTCATATATAATCATACTCTAGAGAAAATATTTTTAAAGTGATACAACAAATGAAAAACTCTGATAGAGGACTATACATTGGAGATATAACTGTTTTATCTCATTCTTCTCAAAGGTTTCTACTAATCTGTTTTTGTTGTTGATTTTTTGTAGATCTTGTTGAATTTGAGATCACATTAGACTATTTAATTTTTGAAGATATTATTTTCTGGAGAAGTAGATCCACCAATTGTCAGTTTCTTTATGGTGAAACTGTAAAGACCAACCTGAATCAACATACCAAACTGTTTTGATTTATTGGAGTTTCAACTTATCATACACAGTTTTGGTGGATCATCAGATTCTTGATCTAAGCTATGGATAATTAGTTCTCTACTATAGAACCAGAAGGCTTTATTTATCCTTGCTGTAATGGTGTCAACTGCCTACACTTAGTTGTGGAATTTTAGTATTATTATAAGAGGACCATTCTCGTGGAATTTACCAAGATCATAAAGAGAGTGATTGGTGGAGTCGACTAGAGGATCTTTGTGCCAAAAACCACAGTAAAAACATATGTTATTTATTTCTTTTTATCAACTGCATATATTTATACATGAGAAAAAAACTACATATCCACATAAATTACAGTGGATGTCAAATGCCAGAATTGTGGATAATTTTTTAAAATACACAATACACCCAACCTCTTGTGTTACTTTGTTTATTATGACCTAACAACAAACTTGTTTCACTCATTCTTCATGTGTAGGAACTATTCCTTTTGAAGCGACGAGAGTTGTTAAAGGATCAAATAGCCATCATGTTTTATGTTCGACGGTTGGTGGGGGATTTGACAGAGTTGTGTAAAACATGACACCTCCCAACAAGGTTCATTAAGAAGGACATGTGGATATTATTTCATCATTAATTTGATCCAAGAGAGCTTCTATATCTAATTATATATTCAACAGAGCTCCATGTTTGTGAAATAGAGGTGTAGTGAGGAGTTTTGTAATCTTTATTCATTGTGAAATAAAGACCATTTTCTTCTTTTATTCTTATCTATTCATGATCATTGAATCACAAAACATGGTTTTTAGAGTTTTAATGATACTATTTATGGAGAATATGATGTTTTTGAATTCGACCCCCTTTAATCATCAACATGGTTGACTCATCAAAGTGGCTCGATCCATGTTCCAGTTTCAGTCTCGTCAGTGTTGGTGTCCTAGGCTCAGATCTTTGGATTTGGTCATGTATCTTATTCCTGAAACACGTACATGTTTATCTTCACACATAAAAAAATAATTAAAAGGATTGATAAAATCAACAACAATTAAAAAAAATATCTTAAAGAAACATTACTAAATAATGTAAAGAATGAAAACAACATAAATTAAACAAAAAAAGACACATTATTATTATTATGAAATCCATTAAATTACTAATTCATCCATAATTTTATATAAATATATAATTAACTAGATTAATGTCATTTCATTCATTAAATAGACAAAAAATTCACCAAAAGGATGTGGAAGGATATAAATAATAAAAACCACATCAATCTAGATAAGGGCCTAGATAGTTATACATAATGAGTATCCCCAATTTCAATAAATTCAGATGTATTGGAGGTTTATTAAATGTGTTACCCATATATATAATTCAATGAACATTCAAGAGTAAATCATCACAAGTAATTAAATAAATAAATTTAGTTTAATATTATTCATTTTCAGAATAATAATAAATGAATTTATATATCAAATTATCCACAAGTGAAATTTAAAATATGAGTACAAGAGAAAATAGTTTTAAAGGTTTGGTTAAAATCACATATTTATTAAAGAAACAAACATTAGCGAAGAGAATGAGGTTAGATGAAAAATATTTCCATATCAAAAAAAAATCCACAGAGTTGTATTTTTAAAAATCTCAACCTGGGTATCAAGGAATTCATTATGCCGAGCAACCCAACTAATTTTAATATACCATCATCCATGACTTCTTGGGTGGTGACCTATTTTCTATCAAGGTCACATGAGTGCTTAGAACTACTCGTAGTATCTGTTTTATATTTCCTCTTGGAGGGATCACCACTTGCCTCACTACTCAATGGGTCTAAAATACATTAGCATCTTCTTATTTCTATCTAGAGATATCTCCTATGAAGGAAAATCGGTCCTTGACACACTTATGATCACCTTCCCTTTCATCAGTATCCTTCAATGAGTCAAAAACCTAAAATTTTTGGATGTAGTCACCTGTACCTTACTTAAATTTTCTTTTGATGTTTTATTTCCAAGTGTGATTGGATTTTCTTCCCGCACACTCAAATTATACATAATTTCCTACACTATATTTTTCAAGATCCCAGCCTGAGAGGATAACCCATTTCTAATTATTCCAATATCCTTAGACTTAGATATTTCTACTTTAAAAATCCTTCGAGGAGATCTATCAGTGTTATTTACCTTAAATGATAGAGGCAAGTCCATTATCATTTTCCTTTCCTATTTTTAGAGGTAATTTATTGTTTATTCTAGAGTTTAGAATCAACCCTCAATAGGTATCCAACTCTAAATCTGATTCTACATTATGATCCTCATGAGTTTTAGAAACAAGAACATCATGAAAATATTTTTTGATATAAAAAAATCATTTCTTTTATCTGGGCTAGAAAAAATTCCATATAGTTGACCAGTTTCTAGGTCCTTAGTGTTCTTTTTAGTAGAAGGAATGTGCAGCGGGGTAGGGTAACCTGGAATTCTAGAACTATCCAACACACCTATGTTCTTCCTAGGTGAAAAAAATCATACAATTGATACTATAATTAAGTATTACAATACCCAAAAAGAAAAACTGCGTAAGGAGGATCATTAGGATACACAGTCGACATCCCTTCACCCTATACCTGTCTGAAAATTTTCATCATTTCCAGTTAATTGGTATCTATGTGGTTTGGATCCAATGAATTTTAGATGCCCAATTTTTTAAAGAATGATTTTTCATCAAGCCCAAATGTAGAGAAAAAAGAGAAGAATATATATATATATATATTTTAATATAAGTTGTCAGGTCCAATGACCATGTAGTACATGCCAAACCAGATAATTATCTCATAAAAAATCATAGATCAAAATTATCATCATTTGTAGGGAGGAAAACTTTATCAAATAAAGTGGAAATAAAATCTACTTCATCCAGGAAATGATCATAATGCCTAAATTTATCCAACTATATTTTTGTGTCCATTTTTAATGTGATTTATATGGCTAGAGAAATACAATGAAACATTTTTGTGTTCCACGATATCCAATTTAAAAAGTATACTTCAAACCCAACTTGTACAAAAGAATTACACACCTCAACTGGATTGAAATTGTAGTCCCCATCCTAGTTATTTAGGAGCTCTGACTTGAGGGAAACTGATCCCAATCCCCATTCCCTCATCTTCAAATATTCAGAGGGGGAGAGGATATGAAAAAATTGGAGACAATCAATTCACATTCATAGTTTGAAAACCCCGAAATGTTAGAAAGGATCATATCCAAATCTATAATTATCCCCAGTTAGGATCCCCTCAACAATATGTTTTGAGAGGTGATGTAATGCTTACCTATCTTCAATCTCTCCCTAATCACATATAGATCTTCTTTCAAAAAGAAAAAAAATCATTTTTATAGATACCTCTATTAATAGAGCCCTTGAAGAGAGTGAAGGATCATCTTATCATATTATTAGGGGTTATGGAATCTATAGAAAACCCAACATTATTGACCAATCTATCTTAATTTTCAACAAAAGTGAATCTATGACCATTAAAGTGCTCTTTATTAAGAAAAAATTCAGTGAGGGAAGGAGAAGATGAGAAAGAAATGTGATCAAATCCTTAAATTATGATACATATTATAGTGTTACATGAGATTGGTGGAATGTTCCTTTGATTTACAACAAGTTAAATAAGTCATATATTTGATGATGGGTAAAAAATATGGTTTATGTTTCTTTGGGGTCTTATTTTTTATAAAATTAGAACAGTAAATTTAAGATCATTTTCATACATGAATAGTAACAAGTATCATTTTCATCAATTTTTGGGTACTATTATATACTCTCTAATGTTTAAATAGATAAATAATAAATAATAACAATATAAAATTTATCCCACCTTTTCAAATCAAGCTCATGTTCTTCTAGTGATTCTGTGTTCATAATAAGACACTAAGATCCCACATTTTATATTTCATACCATACCTTTGATTCATAGATATCACATCTAAATAGATGAATATTAATTACATAACATAATGATCCATGCTAGAATCATATAAGTTTAGTTCTTTTGGAAACTTGGACACATAAAAAATTGGTTTATAAATGATGAACTTTATCTCCTACTAAGTTCTTCATAACTAGAACCTTTCTTAGACATATCATTTTAAAACTTTCTTAACAATATTGGGAATTTAAACGTATGAGAGGGTGATTTTAGATTCCCAGTAAAGGAAAAAGGGTAGATATCAATGATCAATAAACAAAATATGATTATAAGGGTGTGATAACATGAGGTTAACATTTGAAATCCATAACCCACTATTGGAAACCTACTCTATACCCATGGTTTAGAACCATGTGTATAACCCATAAAACTGTGGCTATAAGATATACCAATAGTTTGCATAACAGTGGGTTCTTAAGCCGTTAGAATTAGTCTATACCCATGGTTTTAATAGAAACCATGTGTATAGCCAATGAGGTATTCATAATACCCATGGTTTAAGGAAAATTGTGGGTATATATTTATACCCATGGTTAGGTTAACTGTGGGTATAGTGCGTCCCCCAAATAGGATATACCAATAGTTCATTGAACTTTTGGAATAGCTACCTATCCCCAAAAACAAGCAGTATCCCATCTTACCCCACCAAGAAAACAATACAAAAACCTATCAAGAAAATAAAAACCATGGTACACATTAAATGAAATAAATATATTGTATAATTAGCATTCAACCAATTGCTTGTAATAGTATTCAAACCATTTAAAATACTATAACATACATGTCCATCAAGAAAATCAATCAATTAAAGTCAATAAATTGCATCCACACATATCTTTAGTACTAACTCAAAAATCGATGGGATCAATATCTCCCCCATCACTAACATCCTCATCCTCATCACCACAATGAACATCGTCACCCTCATCACCATCACCAACATCATCGTCTGGAGCACCAGCATCGTCATCATCATCATCATCATCATCATCATCATCACCACCACCACAACCATCACTAACAGTATCATATCCTTGAACACCACTTGGACCCTCATTATCATCACACAATGCATCATATATAGAGCACATTTTTTTATACATGAATCAAAAACATTAGCGGACTTTGATCGAAGTGATGGAAATATAACTGATATTGATTTTAGGAACAGCTTGGTAAATAGTTTACCTATTTCCCGATTATGTATAGATATTTTTTGGCCTCATCTTCTTTTTCTAGAGTGTTTTTTAGCTCAGTGGTGTGAGAGGTATGAGAGGAACCCGACGAGGGACAATACCTAACGTGGATGATGTTTTCCCAAGTGTACATTGAACTATCCCCTGGCTCTCCTCACTGAATAATTCTCACAAATGATCATTTTTCATGAATTTGTCATATTATTTCTCATTTAGGGAAACTAGGGGACACTGTTGAAAATATAAATAGGATATTTAATTAATAATTATGTATCAAAATTTGAAATATCAACAAAAATACTTACAATATTTTATTTTGTCTATTCATTTAGAACACTTACATCCTTTTTCTTCTTATAAGAGAAAAATAATTTTCTTGAGGCACATAACCTTTTATTCCCAATTCTACTTGATGAAAATGAAATTGAATAGTATAATAACATATTATTTAATGATATGAAATGTATAAATATATAATTAATTTAAATTCCAGTTGTTGAATAAATCCATAAAATGAAGAAGAATTAAAATATACTTTTAATTGCCTGAAAATTACCTTTTTATTATCAAACACTTTTAAAGGGAAGTGAGAACCCAAGTCGGTACAAAATACATAGATTTAAATAGAAAAAGAGATAGAAGAACCATTGAAATCACATTTAAGTATATTAGACTCATTATTCCTAGAAGGTTTCTAGAGAAGTCTCTTTACCTCGAAATTTGTATCATCTTTGATAATGTCCTCGAACCAAAATGCAAACTTGTCCCACGTCTATATGAATTCCTCCATGTTGAACTTCCCTAAATTAAATCCTCTTACCATGATATGATCTTTCTTGTCGATCCACTCCGTATGCACCTGGGTAGTGGCCACATGAAGTGATCTCTTAGACATCTTATCACCATCCTCTTTCGAGGTGTTGAATGGAATCGATTTCTCCACCATTTCTTCCTCAGAATGGACAATAATTTTCCATAGATCCTCTTCACACTGCTATACAGGAGGGTATATGACCTCTTTCACCAGCTCCATGTCCTCGAAATGTAAAGGTGTCTCCCTGAACCGAACCTCCAACCTCTCATCCACATCCCCCAAAGGGTTCTCCAAAACATCCCCACTGTCCTCTACCTTTGAAACCTCCATGCTATGAAACAGAGACCCATATTCTAAAATATACATTTAATTATAAATTCAATACGAGAGTCATAACATAATCAATACAAACTAATTAGAATTCTAATTATGTGTATGATATTGATTCATCTTCAATGTTTATTTCAGGAAAATTCTATTTATGATAAGTTATTTGGTTATTCGGTCGCTTGGTAATTTTGATCATTTGGTCATTAAGTTCATTTTTGGTTAGGTTGTTTAGAAATTTGGTCATTTGGTCAATCGATTGGAGTATTTTTCATATATTTTTTGGTTTGGCCATTTGATTAATTTTTAGTGAGGGTGTTTCTTTCATTAATGATTTATTTCATTTGGTTAATTTTTGGGTTAGAGCTTTTGGAATATTAGTCCATTTGGTCATTTTTCTAGATCATTTGGTTTAATTTATTTTAGGTCATTTGGGTTGATTTGGGTTAGTCCATTTGATTCATTTTTTGGGTTTAGTTATTTTGAGTTATATAATTTGGTTTATTCTAGAAAATGTTATTATTTTGACTTTGGTTTAGGTCATTTTGGGTTTAGGTATTTAGTTCATCTTTGGGTTATGTTATATTTGATTTAAGTCATTTGGTTTATTTTGGGTTATGTTTTTTGGTTCATTTCTGGGTTATGTAATATTTTTTTAGTTCATTTTATCATTTTTTCATTTTATGATTAGAACAATTAATTTTCTTGGGTTTAGGTAATTTGGTTTATTTTGAGTTATTTAGTTTTCTTCATTTTGGGTTATTTCTTTTTAGGTTAGGTTGTTTTCAACATTTTTGGGTTATCACTTTTTTATGTTAGGTTATTTGGTCTATTTTGGGTTATCTCATTTTGTTTATTTTTGGGTTATTTCTTTTTTGTGTTACGTCATTTAGTTCATTTTGGTCGTTTGGTCATTAGTTTGTTTGGGATTAGGTTATTTGATCAATTGTTAATTTTTTAGATAGGTTAATTAGTTTATTTTGGGTTAGGTTATTTATTTTAATTTATGTTAGGTTATTTAGTTCATTTTATAGGGTATTTTCTTCATCTTCGATTATGTCCTTTGGCTAATTTTGGGTTCAATGAATTGGTTAATCTTGGGTTTGGTCATTTGGTTAATTTTGGGTTATTTCAATAGGTTAATTTTGGATTTGGTCATTTGGTTCTTTATGGGTTATGTCAAATGGTTAATATTGGTTGATTTCAATTGCTTAATTTTGGGTTATTTTAATTAGTTAATCTCAGGTTATGTCAATTGGTTAATCTTGGGTTATGTAAATTGGTTAATTTTGGGTTATGCCAATTTTTTTAGCATTTTTATGCGGATTCAGAGTAGTTTCTGAAGCTTACTCTATGAAAAATCCAGAATACATGGTGTGTAATGATGAATACACACCATGTATACTTCTATTCTGGAAGGAAAAACTTTTCATAAGTATACGCCATGTAATTTATGTACACGTTGTGTATTACTTAGCCATGTGACTGGTTGTGTGGTTAGAGACATTAGGTTGGGAAATGTTTGGTGGCACATGTTGTGTACTTGGAGTACATTCCATGTTGTAAAGACTGTGTATATAGCCATGTCACTAATGACATGGGTGGTTAAAAATAAGTGTTACACACCATGTCTAGGGATAACACACCGTGTTGTAGAGACCATGAATTTGGTTGTGTGACTAATGACATGGGTCGGTGAAATCCTTCTAGTACACGTTGTGCCTAGAATGAACAAGCCATGTAGTTTTGTTTTAAGAGAACCGTTTGGTTTAGCCCCGTAGAGGAACTTGGACAAGGGGAAAGATTCAATTACACTCCATGTCAAAGGACAACATGCTGAGTGTATGGGGTGTTACACGACCAGGGTTGGTAGAACTACACGCCCATGTAAATTCTTAAGGGAACACACCGTGTAGGGGTCATAAACACCATGTATCTATGTTTTTAAAAACATGAATGTTTTATTTCTCATGTTGTTTTCCTAGACATATATGTTTCATTCCTTGATAATATTGAACTAAGGTGTGCACTTGACCTTGCAGAGTCATTCCACTAGGACATCTTTCGGTTGTACGTAAGATATTGGGAAATTATCAAACACCAAACATCATAGATCAGGGAATACCAAAAACCCTCCTATCATGTCTATCTAGGAACCATCCATAATTCTAGATAAAGGTGTTGATGCACAGTTTTGAGAAGGATTCATGAGGTTTAGGCAGATCTTCCAGGGAGTATAGCATCATGCCCTGTCTATAGTAGAGTTGACGTAGGTTATTTAGTAGCAGTATCCACCCACTTTCTTATGGGATGGAGGACCTTAGGATATAGAGTCAGGGTTAGAAGTAATTCTATCTATCTTAGAGCATCTTGATACACATCCAGAGAGGAGGGTGAATCTCGATACGTACATGCTTTGGGATTCCTCCAAGATATGGTGGTTTGTGATATCATAGCCAGGACGCCAATGAGTAATGACTTGGGACAAGTTCCATTGGACCTTTTATGACTACTTTTACCCTGAGACTTTAAGGTCCGAACGATCTTGGGAGTTCATGAGTTTCGATCATGGTACACTCTCAGTCATGGATTATTCTTATCGCTTCATAGGATGGTAATGCTTCGCACGCATTCTTGGGGGTGATGAGTTATTTCTGGTGAAGAAGTTTGGGGACGGCCTCAGGCATGAAATCTGATCTTAGGTGAACATCATTAGGATGAAATGCATAAATTCTATAGTCAAAGAGGAATTTATCACAAAGTGAAATCTGAGGGATTCTAGAGCTGTGAGCCAGGGCGTTTCAGCATCCAGAGTTGGTACTCTTCCGACTGACAGCAGGAAGCACCACATGGAGTCTATGTGAAAATATATTAGTAGGCGAGACACTCTTTCAGGTAGCTAGGTGGTATGATACCGGTGTGGTAAGAGTGGGAATACAAGGCCACATTGCATGGGATACCAATTTGAGTTCCGATCTTGAGGCAATATGGTTCATCTTCTATGTTTCTGTTAGATTTTCTCACCAACAGTTGGTGATAGGGGTTCTGCTATGACTCCATGTTCAGGAGAAGGACCACCAGTTTCTCATCAGTTAGGTAACGAGAGTTCATTCGATCATTCGTGCCATGGTGGAGGTCATGGACACTGTGTTCAAACAGAAGGTTTTCATCATTCATAGGGTAGATCAACTCAAGGATCACAGAAATATTCACAGGGCCGTGGTGCAGGTCAAGCTTTTGCACTGGAGCAAACCTAGAAAGAGCAGGATCCCAGACCCTCTGTAGTTATAGGTAAAATTTTGGGTTCCTCAATTTTATATTCTTCTCTTTTCTACATAGGGGCTTCCTACAGTTTCATATATGTACCTATTTTGGAGATCCTTGGGCTTTGTATCTTTACTTATGATGATATCTTGATACTAGACACACCGTTGGGGACTAGAATGGCTTGTTTATATCAGTGCAAGTATTTCACTCTCAATGTTAGCAGATGTCACTTCTTATGGGACCTTTATGTCTTAGCGATGATGGGATTTCATGTCATTCTCTGAATGGACTAGTGAGTTACCTTCCAAGTTGTTGTCGATTTCTATTGCCGTAAGGTGAGATTTATGTCACCCGAGGGAAGATTGTTTCTACATAATGGAGAATGAGATGTCTAGGTGAGCAGGGCTGGACCGAGCATCATGGGTTGGGAGGAGTTACAGCCCAGACTTCTAGTTTGTATCTAGATGATCAGGGTACTTTGTAAATGGAATTTCCTCTAGTGTTATATCATTTCAAGGATGCCTTTCTAGACAACTATTTAGGTTTACCTCTGAAGAGATAGATATATTTCTCTATTGAGATTATTCCAAGAGTGGAACTTGGGTCCATTCCTCCATATAGGATGGCTACACTAGAGTTGCAGGAGATCAAGAAGCAGTTAGAGGGGTTACAGATGTAACGCCCCAGGTAAATAAAGAATATGACATTTTCATATTTATCCATATTTGTGAATAAAATATTAATATGACTTTAAAGGGGACTCTATGCTCGATGGCGTACCCAACACGCAACAATGAGTTTCTTGGGAATCTTACGTTGAACTCTAATAATAAAATAATATTATTTTAAATGGTAGTTAACATGTAGCCGTTGTATGGGCGGGAATGGACAGAAATAACTAAAATATGATTATATATGTTTTTAAATGTTTTTACATTTATCCAATAAAAGATAAAGGCTTAAAATACGGAAAGAATTCAATTTTAGGCGTATATGCCCTAGTTTTCACTAAAGGTTCACTTATAGCATTTTGATGGAGAACCGTCATTAAATATAGTTTTGTTCACTCTTATACATCCTTTTGGACCAAATAAAACTCTTCTTAAGAATTGGGACATCAAAATTTACTTTGTGTAAATTTTTGGTATCTTTCCGATAAAGTTCATTTTTTTAAATGAATAGTATAAAATGTTGTATTTTAATTCAAAACATCTTTTTAATCTAATTTATTTATATTATAAGATTATATTTTGAATTGGTTTTAAAGTTAAATTAGAATATATTTTTACCATTAAATCCAATAGTGGTCGTTGGAATTAATTTCACTTTGAAATCAGACTTAAACCAGTGTCAATCTTTTGATACTTATTGTTTCATAAAAACACGCTATTTGATCTGACAACGGGAATTAATTATTAAATTAATTAATGTGACTTATATGTTTTGAATTTTGTAAAATAGACTTCATTTATGAATTCAGAATATAAAATATAGCTTAGGGTGAATTTTTGGGATTTTTCTGAAAAACATCAATTTTTGATGAATAGTGAAACCACTAAGTGGTACTTATAAAAACTGATTTTTCCGTTTAAATGAAATTTTGCCATATTTTTGTTTTGAATTTCAAAAATCCGACATACATGGTTTTCATTGAGAAGTAAAATGTGGTTCAATGGGATAAAAATAATTTTTTGGTGAATAGTAACTTATTATGTTTTTAATCGCGATTAGAGGTAATTAGTGTAGTTTAAGGTAAAAATAATGTTTTAATAATATTAAATGAACTTGAAACATGTGTTAACCTCATTGGATGTATCATGGACGACCAAGACAACCCATGGGTCAACTTGAGGACCCCATGAAGCCACTTTGGTTGGAAAATGACATTAATATCTTTTTATTTAAAGTTAATGTAAAAATGAGACAAACATGAAATGTTTTGAAAAAACAATTTTTACATGGGGATATAAAAATCATATTTTTGACTATAAATATTCATTGGAAAGATAAAACTATTTCCTACATCATAGTATATTTTTTTAATTTTTAGACATTAAATAAATTAAATTATTTATGACATCATGATGATGCAACGATGACCTCATTATTTAACGATTTAAATAAAATGGAAATATAATGTAATATCTAAGACCTACACATGTCCAAAACCTATTGTATGAGTGTATTTAGAACCCTTATAACCTTATCTTCGAAATAAATCAATGTGGGACCTTTAAAATCCGAAACTCTTTTGAAAATAAAGTAACATTTTGTAACTTTACAAGAGTGCCCCTCCTCTCCTCTTATAAAAGGCCCCCACCCCTACCTCCTTACCCACACTCCCAAAGCCTTTGGATCAGTAAACCTCTGCCAATTTTGTCTCTACAATTCCCTATCTTACTCTTTGAAGCCTCACTTTGGGCATAAGTATTCCCAAGGAAGCCTTTGAGCTCAAACCAAAGAGAGTTACCCGATTTTAAGGTAATGTCTTCACTTGAGTACTTTTGTTTTATTTCGCTTCTCCAACCCCCTAAACACTTTTTATTCATTTATTTTGTAACAAATACAGTATCATCAATATACTAGGATGTTGTTATAAGAATTATTCGAGCTACACTTTCACACACCTACATCTAATGGTTAAAGAACATACTGTTTCCGTGGATGGAGAATTTCGGCCTCCCGAAACGATGATTGTTCAACATTCTTTTAACACCTTCAAAGGTGGCCATTAAGATGACACTATATTTATATATGATATATAATATGGTTATGATTTCCTTAAGCTTATGTATTTTTCATTTTTGGCATACCTTTATGGTTTCCATTATGGGTAAACGCGATATCTTCATTTAAGGAAGTGCGGACTACCGCCCCCTCAAAGTGATTTGATTCGTTAATACCATATGTGGTACGTATAAAGGATATATTTAATGATATTATATATGATACCATATGGGAATTAAAATAATATTATGTATCATTATGTTTTAATTCCATTAAATATGAAATAGAAATGGAAGTAGCGTTCATGCGTACGTACGGCTTACCGTCTCCATGAACGGTACATTTCATTTCTTATCTCAAAATGTTATGTAATACTATAAGTACATATATATAATGGATATATATGTAATATATTACATCAAAATTATGGATATCATTATGGAATTATGATATATATATATCTCTCTCATTTTGTTTTAATTCCATTAATATGACAAAAAATGAAAGTAGCGTTCATGCGTATGTACGGCCTACCGTCTCCATGAATGGTGCTTTTCGTTTTTTATCTTCAAATGATATGGAATAGTATGAAATGAATATTTAATGGATATATATTATATTTTAATCATTAATACTATTCTGGATATTATTTACTTATAACTACATGAGCAATATTTTTTTTAAACAAGTTCATTTTTGACTCATGTACCAAACATCGAAAAAAACGTCTGATATGAACTAACATTATTAAACAATTATTATAACATTATAATATGTGATATGAACTGAATAATAATATCTAAAGGATTTAATTAGGCAATTATTAATTGACCAAAGTTTATTATTCAGGAATATAAAGAAACTAACAAGACAAGTTGGACTTGAGGTAAGGGATCCTACTCCTCTCTTTCTTTTTATGTACTCTCCTTTATGTCACTTCTTTTAAGCTCCTCTTTGTTATGTTGGGGGATGTTATTTTTTTTATTCCTATTTCTTTAAACATTATGTTTATGTGATGAGAAACCCTATTTCCTCTCATCAATCCATTTTGGATGTTTTAAGTGGTGCCGTTAGGCTGCTGAGTTTTCGTAAGAGATGTTTCATCTCACTTTTATTCCCGTGAGATTTATGCTACATTTGCCACAATTTCCTTTGAGTGGTTTTTGTACTTCACATTATTACACTCCTTTTGTAATATAATTCCATTTATGTGTATTTACATATTCATTGTATGACACTTCTTCAATGGGGTGTACTTTTCGAAAGTTACCCAAGTCGGTAAGGGAACCTTTCACCCTCCTCTTTTTAAAAGACTTCATTTGTTATGTCTTTTAATTCACATACTATTATGTTGGGATATGTTCTTATATATCCTGATTGATGTAAATTTTATGTACAAGTGATGAGATTCCCTTTTTATCACTCATCAACTCATTTTCTGAATTTTTGAAGTGATGTCGTTAGGCTGTCGTATTTTACCAAGGGAACTTTTTAACCCAATTTCGATTTCTTTGGGTTCAACATGTAGTTATTGAATATTTCATCATTTGAATATGTGTGAATGACATTTTTTTGTTTTACACTTAATATCCAATTATATTGGGTGTATTTATATTTTTCACACATAAGTTTGAGATTGATTTATCCTTAATTTAAGGATACCTTCTTTATAAAGGATTTCATCACATTTTACATATCTATTGAGACTTCATTGTTGTTATGTACCAATTCACTCTTATATGGTGTATATAATATCCTTTGGAATATTATATCATAAATCCATTTATTCTCATGATATTATAAAGTTCTGATTAAATGTTATTCCTCAATTATTGTATTCAAGTGTCTCTAATTTTGGTAAAAACCCTTTAACCAAAATATCTCTTTAAATGTTTTAATGATTTGTTCTTATTAATATCCATGTTTTCAAAATGTTTTTTAAGGATTTAATTATATGGATATTAATGGTTTAAAATTTTAAAAGCTTCAAGGTGGTATGGGACACTTTGATTCAAAAAATATCTTTACTAAATGTTTTTAATGGTTTTGAAAATGGTTTTTTTAATGGATTCATTATTTCAATATCCTAAAATGTTATATTGTGATTGAAATGTGAAAATGTTGTATTTCCTTTATGCATGTTTTATGTGATACATTTATGTTATGGTTCTTGGGAATTGTTATGAAAACTGGTGGTTCCGTGACAAACTAAGGGTGGGTGAAACTGATATAGCTCTCCAATGCATTGGGTAATGCGAAGGGGTTAAATGTTAAGGTTTCTCTGAAGAGATTTAGGGAATATACTGTGATGGGTATTCCAAACGTAACCAAGATGGTTACTCCCTATGTAAAAATGTTATGAATGCCTCAAGTTACCTTTTTGTCTTATGATTTCTATGATTTATTCATGGTTTGATGTGGTATGTTAAAGTGCCTATGTTTTATGGGTAAAGTATGATTTCATTCTTACGTATATATGAACTCATGTTTCCCTTCCATATTTTTATAGCCCTTACTGAGCTTTTTATGCTCATCCCATGTTTTTGAAATGTTTTTCACAGGTCAAGGTAAAGGTACATGATGTGATGATAGTGTCAAGGATGTGTCAAGAAAGAATCAATGTTTTATTTTAAATATGTTTCCATTGATGGGAAGAATGAATACTGTCTTTTATGTAACCACTTTGTTAAAATGTGGAATGTAATGCAAGTTTCATGATCTAATTCTCTAAAACTCTAAACCTGAAAAGATCCTCAATGTGTAATCTTGTAATAACTCAAGATTAAGTAAGTTTTAAGGCTGGGTCCTTATAGTTGGTATCTAAGGACAGTTTAGATAACTTTAGAGGTTATGGTATTCTTTAAGCATAAGTGACATTACCATTTTGGCTAGGATTATAGAAAATGTCATAGTTTTTAGATAAAGTGAATGAGTAAGTATATATTAGTGTTTATATTACTCATTAGTACATTATGGTTATGTTGATATAATCACACTGACCTTTTTGGTTTTAGTAAATGGCTGGATATAGCAGGCACCAAAGTAACAGTGGATGTGAAGGAAACTGTGACAGTTTTCTGAGTGAGCAACTGAATGATATGGGAGCTGTAATGAGAACTCTTGTGTATATCCTCAACCAAATATTAAGGAGTCATGATAAACCACTTGAACCTTGGTATGTTTTGTAATGAATCATGTACGAGATGACTAATCGATGTGGAAGTTCAGGTAATAATTGTAAAGGTAACCATTAGAGTTTATATGATCCTTACTTTTGAGGTAATTATGGGTTATTATATGTTATGATGGAAAATTAAAGGCATGAGATAAACTAGAGGTTAAAATATAATAAAATTATTTTTGATGATTTTATCTCGTTTTGGGAAATGTTTTAAGAATTATGTAGTTTTGGAAAAAGGACAACACACAGACCGTGTGACAACCCATCGCGTTGGACAAAGCTGCGGGAATCGAACCCACAACCAAAGTGCAACTAGTATTTATCGCCTACCACTGGACTACGTGAAGTCCCTGGTTAGTTTTACTGATTCTTTTTAGTTATATGATTTAATGAATTAAGAGTAATTTGATTTTGGGTTATCTATGGAAATTTATTATCCTATCATGGAGGATATGTGATTAGGTTAATTACTCTCCAATACGAGACTTTAGGAGGAACTGATGTTGTTTGGAGATAAATGTTACGATTTAACTTGGAAGACTATGTGACTAAATCCTTCAAATATTTGGGTTTCAATCTTAGATTGGTTTACTTTGAAGAATTTTATGAACAAATTGTTTATCGGATGGTCCTCCTTGAACTTTGGGTTTTGTTGGACAAATTTTGAGATTAAGAATAGATTTTCTTTTTATAAACGGTTATACTTTTTTGGATTATCTGACCATGTACTAACCTTTCTAGTTTTGGTTTTGGTTAAAACCTAAAGACATGGGATGTATATAGTTCTCTTTTGTGTATTAGGTGATTCTCTAGAAGTTGATTATAGTACTCTTAATGCGAACAAGTCTCCCTAAATACTCGTCTTTTGGAAAAAATATGAGTTTGATTAAGGAATCTAGTAAAAGTTGAAAGTCAACATGATAAGTGATTAGGCTTCCTTATGAATAAATTCCTCAATAAAAAGTAACTTAAAACAAAAATGTTGTCTATTAACTTTTCCTACTGGGGAATCGAATACCGTTTAACCCATCACAATTTTGTGATTTTCTTATGGTTAACTTTCTCCTAGACATGTTTACTATCACTCTCCCTCAAGAACATGACCCTTTGCTTTTTCTTCCATGTCCATATTTTTATACATGGAATCCTAGTATGGGTTAACTCGGGTGACCTCTATACTTATCTTCCTTTATTTTAAAGTGATTGTTTTACCGACTCTTGTTCCGATGTGGGACTTTCAAGGATGTTTCCAAGATCAATTTTAAAAATTGCGAGGATGCAATTCCCAAAAGGGGGGAAGGATGTAACGCCCCAGGTAAATAATGAATATGACATTTACATATTTATCCATATTTGTGAATAAAATAATAATATGACTTTAAAGGGGACACTTTGCTCGATGGCGTACCCAACACGCAACAACGAGTTTTTTTGGGAATCTTACGTTGCACTCTAATAATAAAATAATATTATTTTAAATGGTAGTTAACATTTTCCATTTTATTGGCGAGAATGGATAGAAATAACTGAAATATGATTATATATGTTTTTAAATGTTTTTACATTTATCCAATAAAAGATATTGGGCTTAAAATATGGAAAGAATTCAATTTTAGGCGTATATGCCCTAGTTTTCACTAAAGGTTCACTTATCACCTTTTGATGGCGAACCGTCATTAAATATATTTTTGTTCACTCTTATACATCCTTTTGGACCAAATAAAACTCTTCTTAATAATTGGTACATCAAAATTTATTTTGTGTAAATTTTTGGTATCTTTCCGATAAAGTTCATTTTTAAATGAATAGTATAAAATGTTATATCTTAATTAAAAACCTTGTTTTAATATAATTTATTTATATGATTATATTATCTTTTGAATTGGTTTTAAAGTGAAATTATAATATATTTTTACCATTAAATCCAATAGTGGTCGTTGGAATTAATTTCACTTTGAAATCAGACTTAAACCAGTGTCAATCTTTTGATACTTATTGTTTCATAAAAACACGCTATTTGATCTGACAGAGGGAATTAATTATTAAATTAATTAATGGGACTTATATGTTTTGAATTTTCTAAAATAGACTTCATTTTTGAATTCAGAATATCAAATATAGCTTAGGGTGAATTTTTGGGATTTTTCTAAAAAACTTCAATTTTTGATGAATAGTGAAACCACTAAGTGGTACTTATAGAAACTGATTTTTCTGTTTAAATGATATTTTGCCATCTTTGTGTTTTGAATTTCAAAAATCCGACATACATGGTTGTCATTAAGAAGTAAAATGTGGTTCAATGGGATAAAAATAATTTTTTGGTGAATAGTAACTTATTAAGATTTTAATCGCGATTAGAGGTAATTAGTGTAGTTTAAAGTAAAAATAATGTTTTAATAATATTAAATGAACTTGAAACATGTCCTAACCTCATTGAATGTGTCATGGCCGACCAAGAAAACCCATGGGTCAACTTGGGGACCCCATGAAGCCACTTTGGTTGGAAAATGACATTAATATCTTTTTATTTAAAGTTAAAGTAAAAATGAGAAAACATGAAATGTTTTTCTAAAAAACTTTTTACATGGGGTTATACAAATCGGATTTTTGACTATAAATATTAATTGGAAAGATAAAAAGATTTTCTACATCATAGTATTTTTTTATAATTTTTAGACATTAAATAAATTAAATTATTTATGACATCATGATGATGCAACGATGACCTCATTATTTAACAATTTAAATAAAATGGAATGATAATGTAATATCTAAGACCTAAACATGTCTAAAACCTATTGGATGAGTGGATTTAGAACTCTTATCACATTATCCTCAAAATAAATCAATGTGGGACCTTTAAAATCCGAAAATCTTTTCAAAATAAAGTAACATTTTGTAACTTTACAAGAGTTCCCCTCCTCTCCTCTTATAAAAGGCCCCCACCCCTACGTCCTTACCCACACTCCAAAAGCCTTTGGCTCGGCAAAAATCTGCCCATTTTGTCTCTACACTTCCCTCTCTTACTCCTTGAAGCCTCACTTTTGACATAATTCTTCCCAAGGAAGCCTCTGAGCTCAAACCAAAGGCAGTTACCCGATTTTAAGGTAATGTCTTCATTTGAGTACTTTTGTTTTATTTTGATTCTCCAACCACCTAAACTCTTTTTATTCATTTCTTTTGTAACAAATACAGTATCATCAATATACTAGGATGTTGTTATATGAAGTATTTGAGATACAAATTCACACACCTACATTTAATGGTTAAAGAACATACTGTTTCCGTGGATGGTGAATTTCGGCCTCCCGAAACGATGATTGTTCAACATTCTTTTAACACCTTCAAAGGTGGCCATTAAGATGACACCATATTTATATATGATATATAATATGTTTAGTATTTCCTTAATCTTCTGTATTTTTTATTTTGGGCATAACTTTATGTTTTCCATTATTGGTAAACGTGATATCTTCATTTAAGGAAGTGCGGACTACCGCCCCCTCAAAGTGATTTGATTCGTTAATACCATATGTGGTATGTATAAAGGATATATTTACTGATATTATATATGATACCATACTGTAATTAAAATACTATTTTGTATCATTATGTTTTAATTCCATTAAATATGAAATAGAAAAGGAAGTAGCGTTCATGAGTACGTACGACTTACCGTCTCCATGAACGGTACATTTCATTTCTTATCTCAAAAAGATATGTAATACTGTAAGTAAATATATATAATGGATATATATGTAATATATTACATAAAAATTATGGATATCATTCTGGAATTATAATATATATATCTCTCTCATTTTGTTTTAATTCCATTAATATGACAAAAAATGAAAGTAGCGTTCATGCGTACGTACGACCTACCGTCTCCATGAACAGTGCTTTTCGTTTTTATCTCCAAATGATATGGAATAGTATGAAATGAATATTTACTGGATATATATGATATTTTAATAATTAATACTATTTTGGAAATTATTTACTTATAACTACATGAGCAATCTTTTTTTTAAACAAGTTCATTTTTGACTCATGTACTAAACATCGACAAAAACATCTGATATGAACTAACATTATTAAACATTTATTATAACATTATAATATGTGATATGAACTGAATAATAATATCTAATGGAGTTAATTAGGAAATTATTAATTGACCAAAGTTTATTATTCAGGAATATAAAGAAACGAACAAGACAAGTTGGACTTGAGGTAAGGGATCCTACTCCTCTCTTTCTTTTTAAGTACTCTCCTTTATGTCACTTATTTTAAGCTCCTCTTTGTTATGTTGGGGGATGTTCTTTTTTTTATTCCTATTTCTTTAAACTTTATGTTGATGTGATGAGAGACCCTATTTCCTCTCATCAATCCATTTTGGAAGTTTTAAGTGGCGCCGTTAGGCTGCCGAGTTTTCGTAAGAGATGTTTCATCTCACTTTTATTCTCGTGAGATTTATGCTACATTTGCCACAATTTCCTTTGAGTGGTTTATGTAATTCCCATTAGTACACTCATTTTGTAATATAATTCCATTTATGGGTATTTACATATTCATTTTATGACACTTCTTCAATGGGGTGTACTTTTCGAAAGTTACCCAAGTCGGTAAGGGAACCTTTCACCCTCCTCTTTTTAGAAGCCTTCATTTTTATGTCTTTTAATTCACATACTATTATGTTGGGATATGTTCTTATATATCCTGATTGATTTAAATTTTATTTTCAAGTGATGAGATTCCCTTTTTATCTCTCATCAACTCATTTTCTGAATTTTTGATGTGACGCCGTTAGGCTGTCGTATTTTACCAAGGGAACTTTTTAACCCAATTTCGATTTCTTTGGGTTCAACATGTAGTTATTGAATATGTCATCATTTGAATATGTTTGAATGAAATTTTGTTGTTTTACACTTAATATCAAATTATATTGGGTGTATTTATATTTGCCACACATAATTTTGAGATCGATTCATCCTTAATTTAAGGATACCTTCTTTATATGGGATTTCATCACATTTTACATCTCTATTGAGACTTCATTGTTGTTATGTACCAATTCACTCTTATATGGTTTATATCCTGTCCTTTGGAATATTATATCATGAATCCATTTATTCTCATGATATTATAAAGTTCTGATTAAATGTTATTCCTCAATTATTGTATTCAAGTGTCTCTAATTTTGGTAAAAACCCTTTAACCAAAATATTGCTTTAAATGTTTTAATGATTTGTTCTTATTAATATCCATGTTTTCAAAATGTTTTTTAAGGATTTAATTATATGGATATTAATGGTTTAAATTTTTAAAAGCTTCAAGGTGGTATGGGACACTTTGATTCAAAAAATCTCTTTATTAAATGTTTTAAATGGTTTTGAAAATGGATTTTTAAATGGATTCATTATTTCAATATCCTAAAATGATATATTGTGATTGAAATGTGGAAATGTTATATTTCCTTTATGCATGTTTTATGTGATACATTTATGTTATGGTTCTTGGGCATTGTTATAAAAACGGGTGGTTCCGTGATAAACTAAGGGCGGGTGAGCCCGATATAGCTCTCCAATGCATTGGGTAACGCAAAGGGGTTAAACGTTAAGGTTTCTCCTAAGAGATTTAGGGAGTATACTGTGATGGGTATTCCAAACGTAACCAAGATGGTTACTCACTACGTAAGAATGTTATGAATGCCTCAAGTTACATTTATGTTATATGATTTCTATGATTTATTCATGGTTTGATGAGGTATGTAAAAGTGCCTATGTTTTATGGGTAAAGTATGATTTCATTCTTATGTATATATGAAGTCATGTTTCCTTTCCATATTTTTATAACCCTTACTAAGCTTTTGATGCCTATCCCAGGTTTTTGAAATGTTTTTCACAGGTCAAGGAAAAGGTACATGATGTGATGATAGTGTCAAGGATGTGTCAAGAAAGAATCAATGTTTTATTTTAAATATGTTTCCACTGAAGGGAAGAATGGATACTGTCTTTTATGTAACCACTTTGTTTAAATGTGGAATGTAATGCAAGTTTCATGATGTAATTCTTTAAAACTCTAAACCTGAAAAGATCCTCAATGTGTAATCTTGTAATAACTCAAGATTAAGTAAGTTTTAAGGCTGAGGCCTTATAGTTGGTATCAAAGGTCGGTTTAGATAACTTTAGAGGTTATGGTATTCTTTATGCATAAGTGACATTACCATTTTGGCTAGGATTATAGAAAGTGTCATAGTTTTTAGATAAAGTGAATGAGTAAGTATATATTAGTGTTTATCTTACTCATTAGTACATGATGGTTATGTTGATATACTCACACTGACCTTTTTGATATTAGTAAATAGCTGGATATAGCAGGCACCAAAGTAACAATGGATGTGAAGGAAACTGTGATAGTTTTCTGAGTGAGCAACTGAATGATATGGGAGCTGTAATGAGAACTCTTGTGTATATCCTCAACCAAATATCAAGGAGTCATGATCAACCACTTGAACCTTGGTATGCTCTGTAATGCATCATGTACGAGATGACTAATCGATGTGGAAGTTCAGGTAATAATTATAAAGGTAACCATTAGAGTTTATATGATCCTTACTTTTGAGGTAGTTATGGGTTATTATATGTTATGATGGAAAATTAAAGTCATGAGATAAACTAGAAGTTAAAATATATTATGATTATTTTTCAATATTTTATCTTGTTTTGGGGAATGTTTTAAGAATTATATAGTTTTGGAAAATGGACAACACGCACACCGTGTGACAACCCATCGCATCGGACAAAGCTGCGGGAATCGAACCCACAACCAAAGTGCAACTGGTATTTATTGCCTACCACTAGACTACGTGAAGTCCCTGGTTAGTTTGACTGATTCTTTTCAGTTAGATGATTTTATGAATTAAGAGTAATTTGATTTTGGGTTATCTATGGAAATTTATTATCCAATCATGGAGGATATGTGATTAGGTTAATTACTCTTCAATACGAGACTTTAGGAGCAACTGATGTTGTTTTGAGATAAATGTTACGATTTAACTTGGAAGACCATGTGACTAAATCCTTCAAATATTTGGGTTTCAATCTTAGATTGGTTTACTTTGAAGAATTTTATGGACAAATTGTTTATCGGATGGTCCTCGTTGAACTTTGGGTTTTGTTGGAGAAATTTTGAGATTAAGAATAGATTTTCTTTTTATAAAGGGTTATCCTTTTTTGGACTATCTGACCTTGTACTAACCTTTCTAGTTTGGTTTTGGTTAAAGCCTAAAGACCTGGGATGTATATAGTTTTCTTTTTTGGATTAGGTGATTCTCTAGAAGTTGATTATAGTACTCTTAATGCGAACAAGTCTCCCTAAATACTCTTCTTTTGGAAAAAATATGAGTTTGATTAAGGAATCTAGTAAAAGTTGAAAGTCAATATGATAAGTGATTTGGTTTCCTTATGAATAAATTCCTCAATAAAAAGTAACTTAAAACAAATTTTTTTTCTATTAACGTTTCCTACTGGGGAATCGAATACCGTTTAACCCATCACAAGTTTGTGATTTTCTTATGGTTAACTTTCTCCTAGACATGTTTACTATCACTCTCCCTCAAGAACATGACCGTTTGCTTTTTCTTTCATGTCCATGTTTTTCTACATGGAATCCTAGTATGGGTTAACTCGGGTGACGTCTATACTTATCTTACTTTATTTTAAAGTGATTGTTTTACTGACTCTTGTTCCGATGTGGGACTTTCAAGGATGTTTCCAAGATCAATTTTAAAAATTGCGAGGATGCAATTCCCAAAAGGGGGGAAGGATGTAACGCCCCAGGAAAATAAAGAATATGAAATTTTCATATTTATCCATATTTGTGAATAAAATATTAATATGACTTTAAAGGGGACACTATGCTCGATGGTGTACCCAACACGCAACAACGAGTTTCTTGGGAATCTTACGTTGCACTCTAATAATAAAATAATATTATTTTAAATGGTATTTAACATGTAGCCGTTGTATTGGAAGGAATGGATAGAAATAACTAAAATACGATTATATATGTTTTTAAATGTTTTTACATTTATCCAATAAAAGATAAAGGCTTAAAATACAGAAAGAATTCAATTTTAGGCGTATATGCCCTAGTTTTCACTAAAGGCTCACTTATCGCCTTTTGATGGCGAACCATCATTAAATATAGTTTTGTTCACTATTATACATCCTTTTGGACCAAATAAAATTCTTCTTAATAATTGGAACATCAAAATTTACTTTGTGTAAATTTATGGTATCTTTCCGATAAATTTCATTTTTTAAAATGAATAGTATAAAATTTTGTATTTTAATTCAAAACCTCTTTTTTATCTAATTTATTTATATGATTAGATTATATTTTGAATTGGTTTTAAAGTGAAATTAGAATATATTTTTACCATTAAATCCAATAGTGGTCGTTGGAATTAATTTCACATTGAAATCAGACTTAAACCAGTGTCAATCTTTTAATACTTATTATTTCATAAAAACACGCTATTTGATCTGACAGCGGGAATTAATTTTTAAATTAATTAATGTGACTTATATGTTTTGAATTTTTTAAAATAGACTTCATTTTTGAATTCATAATATCAAATATATCTTAGGGTGAATTTTTGGGATTTTTCTGAAAAACTTCATTTTTTGATGAATAGTGAAACCACTAAGTGGTACTTATAAAAACTGATTTTTCCGTTTAAATGAAATTTTGAAATATTTGTGTTTTTAATTTCAAAAATCAGACATACATGGTTGTCATTAAGATGTAAAATGTGGTTCAATGGGATAAAAATAATTTTTTGGTGAATAGTAACTTATTAAGTTTTTAATTGCGATTAGAGGTAATTAGTGTAGTTTAAGGTAAAAATAATGTTTTAATAATATTAAATGAACTTTACACATGTCCTAACCTCATTGGATGTGTCATGGCAGACCAAGACAACCCATGGGTCAACTTGGGGACCCCATGAAGCCACTTTGGTTGAAAAATGACATTAATATCGTTTTATTTATAGTTAAAGTAAAAATGAGACAAACATGAAATGTTTTGCTAAAAAACTTTTTACATGGGGTTATACAAATCATATTTTTTACTATAAATATTAATTGGAAATATAAAAAGATTTTCTACATCATAGTATTTTTTTTATAATTTTTATACATGAAATAAATTAAATTATTTATGACATCATGATGATGCAACAATGACCTCATTATTTAACAATTTAAATAAAATGGGAAGATAATGTAATATATAAGACCTAAACATGTCCAAAACCTATTGGATGAGTGGATTTAGAACACTTATCACCTTATCCTAGAAATAAATCAATGTGGTACCTTTAAAATCCGAAAATCTTTTGAAAATAAAGTAACAGTTTGTAACTTTACAAGAGTGCCCCTCCTCTCCTCTTATAAAAGGACCCCACCCCTACCTCCTTACCCACACTCCCAAAGCCTTTGACTCGGCCAAAATTTTCCCATTTTGTCTGTCCACTTCCCTCTATTACTCCTTGAAGCCTCACGTTGGGCATAAGTCTTCCCAAGGAAGCCTTTGATCTCAAACCAAAGGGAGTTACCCGATTTTAAGGTAATGTCTTCACTTGAGTACTTTTGTTTTATTTCGCTTCTCCAACCCCCTAAACTCTTTTTATTCGTTTCTTTTATAACAAATCAAGTATCATCAATATAATAGGATGTTGTTATAAGATGGATTCGAGCTACACTTTCACACACCTACATCTAATGGTTAAAGAACATACAATTTCCGTGGATGACGAATTTCGGCCTCCCGAAACGATGATTGTTCAACATTCTTTTAACACCTTCAATGGTGGCGATTAAGATGACAATATATTTATATATGATATATAATATGTTTATTATTTCCTTAAGCTTCTGTATTTTTCATTTTGGGCATACCTTTATGGTTTCCATTATGGGTAAACATGATATCTTCATTTAAGGAAGTGCGGACTACCGCCCCCTCAAAGTGATTTGATTCATTAATACCATATGTGGTACGTATAAAGGATATATTTAATGATATTATATATGATACCATACTGGAATTAAAATACTATTATGTATCATTATGTTTTAATTCCATTAAATATGAAATATAAATGGAAGTAGCGTTCATGCGTACGTACGGCTTACCATCTCCATGAACGGTACATTTCATTTCTTATCTCAAAATGTTATGTAATACTATAAGTTCATATATATAACGGATATATATGTAATATATTACATCAAAATTATGGATATCATTATGGAATTATAATATATATATATATCTCTCATTTTGTTTTAATTCCATTAATATGACAAAAAATGAAAGTAGCGTTCATGCGTACGTACGACCTACCGTCTCCATGAACAGTGCTTTTCATTTTTTATCTCCAAATGATATGGAATAGTATGAAATGAATATTTAATGGATATATATGATATTTTAATCATTAATACTATTCTGGAAATTATTTACTTATAACTACATGAGCAATATTTTTTTTAAACAAGTTCATTTTTGACTCATGTACCAAACATCGACAAAAACGTCTGATATGAACTAACATTATTAAAAAATTATTATAACATTATAATATGTGATATGAACTGAATAATAATCTCTAATGGAGTTAATTAGGCAATTATTAATTGACCAAAGTGTATTATTCAGGAATATAAAGAAACGAACAAGACAAGTTGGAATTGAGGTAAGGGATCCTACTCCTCTCTTTCTTTTTAAGTACTCTCCTTTATGTCACTTCTTTTAAGCTCCTCTTTGTTATGTTGGGGGATGTTCTTTTTTTTATTCCTCTTTCTTTAAAATTTATTTTGATGTGATGAGAGACCCTATTTCCTCTCATCAATCCATTTTGGAAGTTTTAAGTGGCGCCGTTAGGCTGCCGAGTTTTCGTAAGAGATGTTTCATCTCACTTTTATTCCCGTGAGATTTATGCTACATTTTCCACAATTTCCTTTGAGTGGTTTATGTACTTCCCATTATTACACTACTTTTTTAATATAATTCCATTTATGGGTATTTACATATTCATTGTATGACACTTCTTCAATGGGGTGTACTTTTCGAAAGTTACCCAAGTCGGTAAGGGAACCATACACCCTCCTCTTTTTAAAAGATTTAGTTTGTTATGTCTTTTAATTCACATACTATTATGTTGGGATATGTTCTTATATATCCTGATTGATGTAAATTTTATGTACAAGTTATGAGATTCCCTTTTTATCTCTCATCAACTCATTTTCTGAATTTTTGAAGTGACGCCGTTAGGCTGTCGTATTTTACCAAGGGAACTTTTTAACCCAATTTCGATATCTTTGGGTTCAACATGTAGTTATTGAATATGTCATCATTTGAATATGTGTGAATGATATTTTGTTGTTTTACACTTAATATCCAATTATATTGGGTGTATTTATATTTGTCACACATAATGTTGAGATTGATTTATCCTTAATTTAAGGATACCTTCTTTATAAGGGATTTCATCACATTTTACATCTCTATTGAGACTTCATTGTTGTTATGCACCAATTCACTCTTATATGGTGTATATACTATCCTTTGGAATATTATATCATGAATCCATTTATTCTCATGATATTATAAAGTTCTGATTAAATGTTATTCCTCAATTATTGTATTCAAGTGTCTCTAATTTTGGTAAAAACCCTTTAACCAAAATATCGCTTTAAATGTTTTAATAATTTGTTCTTATTAATATCCATGTTTTGAAAATGGTTTTTAAGGATTTAATTATATGGATATTAATGGTTTAAAATGTTAAAAGCTTCAAGGTGGTATGGGACACTTTTATTCAAAAAATCTCTTTATTAAATGTTTTAAATGGTTTTGAAAATGGTTTTTTAATGGATTAATTATTTCAATATCCTAAAATGTTATATTTTGATTGAAATGCGGGAATGTTATATTTCCTTTATGCATGTTTTATGTGATACATTTATGTTATGGTTCTTGGGCATTGTTATGAAAACGGGTGGTTCTGTGATAAACTTAGGGCGGGTGAGCCCGATATAGCTCTCCAATGCATTGGGTAACGCGAAGGGGTTAAACATTAAGGTTTCTCCGAAGAGATTTAGGGAATATACTGTGATGGGTATTCCAAACGTAACCAAGATGGTTACTCCCTACGTAAGAATGTTATGAATGCCTCAAGTTACCTTTATGTCTTATGATTTCTATGATTTATTCATGGTTTGATGAGGTATGTTAAAGTGCCTATGTTTTATGGGTAAAGTATGATTTCATTCATATGTATATATGAACTCATGTTTCCTTTCCATATTTTTATAACCCTTACTGAGCTTTTTATGCTCATCCCAAGTTTTTTAAATTTTTTTCACAGGTCAAGGGAAAGGTACATGATGTGATGATAGTGTCAAGGATGTGTCAAGAAAGAATCAATGTTTTATTATAAATATGTTTCCATTGATGGGAACAATGAATACTGTCTTTTATGTAACCACTTTGTTTAAATGTGGAATGTAATGAAAGTTTCATGATCTAATTCTCTAAAACTCTAAACCTGAAAAGATCCTCAATGTGTACTCGTGTAATAAATCAAGATTAAGTAAGTTTTAAGGCTGGGGCCTTATAACAGAAAAATGGTTTCATCTGACCCAATACTTCTCTTTGTGTTTTTTATCCTGTTTGCAAAGAAGGTGGATGGTACCCTCATCATTTGTGTGGATTATCAGAAGCTAAACTAGCTGATGGTCAAGAACTTATATCCCTTGTCGAGGATTGATGATCTCTTTGATCAGCTTTGAGGAGACCAGTTGTTCGTAGAGATTGACTTGAGATCCGACTATCCTCATTTTTGTGTTAGACCATCAGATATACCTCTTACAGCCTTTCAGAACAGGTATGGTCTATATGAGTATGTGGTTATGTCGTTCGGCCTCACGAATGTGCCTGCAGTTTTTATGGCACTAATGAACCGTGTGTTGTATACATACATGGACTCTTTTTTATTGGTTTTCATGGATGGTATCTTGGTGTACATTCACATTCGACACTGCCATTCTACCCATATCGAGATCATTTTGAGTACACAGAGAGAGCATCAGTTATATGCTAAGCTCTCAAAATTCCACTTTTTAATAGACTAGATTCACTTCTTGGGCAGTGTTATCTAAAAGACAAGAGTATTAGTAGACCCATAGAAAGTGAGAGCAGTTGTTTCTTGGTATAATCTGATTAATTTATTTGAGGTATGAAGTTTTCTATGGATAGATGGTTACTAAAGACGTTTTATATAATAATTTTCACGCATAACAACACAAATGACGAGCCTTACAAAGAAGGGTGTGATGTACCTGTGGAAAGATTCCTGCAATTCAACCATTCAAGAGTTGGAAGGGTGATTGACTTCAGCACTGATACTAGTTTTTCTAGATATGGGAATGAATTATACTATTTACTGTGATGCATCAGGTATTATTCTTGGAGTAGTGCTTATGCAGGGGAAGGCGTCGTTGTGTATGGGTCTCTGCAGTTGAGGTCACATGGGAAGAATTATGCAATGCACGATCTTGATTTGGTAGCAGTTTTTTAGGCCTTGTGTTGTTGGATACATTACCTTCTGGGAGAGTATTTTGTGGTGTAAACTAACCAAAAAAATATCAAGTATATCTTTACCCAGAATGACCTAAATTTGAGACAACTAAGGTGGGTTGAGTACCTTCAGTCCTTTGACTTTGAGCTTGCCTAAATTCCTGGGAATGGCCATGTAGTGACTGATGCATTGAGGTGAAGGACTCAGATATAGGTATTTTAGGAGGCCAACAATGAGTGGAAGCTTATGGATATTTTCTTTGAGATTCATTTATAGGTTAATGATATATATGGGTAGACATTTATTTCTTATGTAGCTATTAACTCTACTCTACTTAATAGAGTGCGAATGAAGAAACTATCAGATTATGAAGGCCTAGTTCTACAAGAGTGTGTGTTAGGATAAGACACTATTACTCTATGGACCATAAGAGATGACAAGATCTTGTGTTTTCAGGGGTGTGTGTGGGTGTCAACAAACTTACACGGTGTGATTTTTCAGGATTTTCATCTCTCAGTTTGGGAAGTTCATCCTGGTTTCACCAAGATGTATCGAGATTTACACTGTCAGTATTGGTGGCCCGGTATGAAGAGATATGTTGATTTTTTTGATGAGGTTTTCCACTTGTCATCCGGTGAAGGCAGAGCATCAATGACTAGCAGGGGTATTGTAGGAGTTACCTGATCACGAGTGGAAGTGGAATGATGTCGTGATGGAGTTCATGACAGGTTTACCATGGTCGCCTCATGGGGATGACGCAGTTTGGTTTTTCATTGATAGACTCATGAATGTTGCACACTTCTTACTGATCAAGGATATATTTAATGTTGATGAGCATGTAAGGTTGTAAATATGAGAGACTATATGTTTACATAAGGTTCTGAAACCCATAATTTCATACAGGGATGCCGGTTTTACTTCTCGGGTTTGGTAGGGACTACAAAGGGCTTTGGGAATATAGGTACTTCAGTGTACACCTTACCATCTTGTGATAGATGGCTAGTCCGGGTGTACGATTTAGGTGTTGGAGGTCATGATTTTAGCATGCGTCTTAGATTTCGGAGGTTCTTGGGAGAAGCACATACGTCTAGTGGATTTTCCTAAAATAATAGTTTTTAGGAGACTATTCAAATGGAACATTATGATTCTTTGTATGGTAGGCCATGCTGATCACCCCAATGTTGGATAGAAGTAGGAAATATAGCTTTTCTGGGAACTCACCTTTTCCAGGAGACCACAAAGTAGGTGGAGTTGATTCGGAAGAGGATGGATACTGCACAGTCACTATAGAAGTCTTATGATGATAGACAGAGATGAAATTTAGAGTTTGAGGTCAGAGATCAAGACTTCCAACGTGTCACACTGAGGTTGGGACATAGGAGGATTAATAGATAGGGAAATCCTTCACCAAGATACTTTGGGCCATTTGAGGTTTTGGACAGAGTCGGGATGATTTCATATCGATTACAGTTACCTCAGAGGTATCAGGCTATGCACGAATTCTTCCATGTTTCTCAGCTACAACTTTACTTCTTAGACCGGTCTCATGTTTTTTAACCCGATGAGGTTGAGTTGGATGGGGACGCATCATTCAAGGATCATCCTATCCTTATTTTTTATCGCATCATGAAGGTCCTATGTGGCTGGTTTTTTCTTTTGGTATGGGTGTGTGGCAGCACAGGTGAGTATAAAATGAGTCATGGGAGTGGTAGGACGATGTGCGATCGCAGTGGCTGGAACTTTTTGAGGATCCATATTCTATGCCTTATCGTTAGGGAAATTCGGGGACAAATTTCTTTAATGGGGGAATTTGTAAGAACTTGGATCTTTATTTTAGGTATGGATCTTATTTTCAGCTGTCATTGAGTAAAAAGGGAGAATTTAGAAAATTTATAAGTACACGCCGTGTACATAGGAGTACACGCCATGTACCTAGTTTCCATGGGTAGCTATGTAGTGGCTGTGTAACAGCTGAGTACATGGCTATTTGAGGTGACCTAGAGACTACATAAATTGGGGGTCGATTAAGGCATGTACATAGTGTGTACATTAAATGAACATGCAGTGTATTTTTTTTTATTTGTTAAATCGGGCCAGGGTCGCATCTAATTCCCTGATTTGTCTTCTTCTAACCTCATCTCATCTAGTAGCAACCAAGAGTGATGATTCTTCTCTAAGAATCCAATATATCATCCTTTCTCTGAACCAAACACCGTCAGTTGTGTTGGAATCCCATCAGTGAGTTATTCCTTTTTCTAGAGCCTCTCCTACAAATTTCTCTTTTTACGTGAGATATTTGAGGTTGAGTGTTTTTGACTTTTTTTTAGATCTATGAAATTTTAGGTCTATTCAAATTTCAGGGTTAAACTATATTGATCTTACAATGTTGAGGTATGTGGTTTTTTGATTTATATAGTTGTATTTGGATTATATGTGCAAAAAGTACTGAATACCATAGTTTAGGGTATTGAGTGTTTTCGTGATTTAAACCTATTTAATGCCTACTATGCTTTTTTCCTGAGAAATTGTTTTTATTATGATTTAGGTTTATTAACTTGTTTATGGATGTGTTTACCATGTTTGTTTGATATTGGAAATTGGGTCTAGAACTACCTGCTAGGCTGATTTTTTTCATGTCTAGTGTTGTTAAGTTGGAGATGATATTATGTGACATGCTTGTTATGTGCATTGTAGATGCTTATCCTTATAGTAGATGAGATTATATTGGCTTCTGGATATTTTTTGTGCACAATTTTAGTACATAGGGCTATGAGAACTTGGTGTAGTTAGACCATAGAGGGAATCGACATTGGGGGCTTCCCTAGAGTGTTTGTTATAATTTTTACGTTGTAAGACAATAGGGGGATGGATGATGAGTTCTCCCTCAGGGTGTCTATAGTATACCTTCACGAGACCATAGGGGGAATGGATGTTGAGTGCTTCTTCAAATAGTCTATAGTTTTTTTTAAAGACCACAAGGGGAATTGACAACGAGTGATTCCTCAGAGAGTCTTCGTCATTGTGAACCTGAGGGGTGAAACTGTGAGAAATTTCTGATAGGGTTTTTTCTAAATGATTTGTTTAATAATTAAAAAATGTAAATGAATGTAGTTTCCAACTATAGGACTGTTCACTTTGGAGTGCTTCCTTGTTTATTATATCATTTTGAATTTTTTCTTATATATATATTCACCAACAGTTAGGAACAAATCATTGGGTGGTTGCTTATTGGAATTCTTCTCACACCCTCTTTGGGTCATGATTTTGGGCCCAATATGGTTATATAATTTTAGGTATAGATTAGGGTAAGTACCATTCTACATCATTTACTTGATGGTTGTGGAGCTAGAGAGCATGGGACCAAGAAGAGGCTTGCGATCCCGCTGGAGTTTACTTATTTTCTTTGTAATTTGATTTAGTACTGTATTTACAACATTGTGACATGTTTTGATGCTTTCCTAGACATATGTGACATGCATAATTTATATATGTGCTCCGGTTTTTTATTTACTTCAATTCTTCCGTTGTTTTCATATTGTTGGTTATTACTACTTCCATTGTTGAGTATTAATGTTATTCAGTTTTGTTACTCTTCCAACGATGGAATTTTTTCCCCACTATCACACCCAAGGCCCTCGCTCCTTGTCGGTATTCTCTAGCATTTGGGGAAATGCGCTTGAGGCCCATTTAGCACTATTTGGGTGAATGTTCATGTCTGTGATGTTAAAAAATGGCATTAAAGGAGTTCTTGATAGGGATTTAGTAACAATGATTTTCTGGATACTAATAATATTGAGACTTTCATTTTTATTTATACCAATTTTAATATTTTGGATATGGTAGACTGGAGATAGGTTATTGTTGGAACTTGGTTTCTAACTTGTTCTTAGATTCCTATATCCCTAGGTACGAGGGATGGACCGTGTTTCCTTAGGTGGGAATTACTATTTTTATTTTTATTAGATTATATTTTATATGATTTGCACCTTGGTAGCTCACTTGTTGTATGATGTTATTGATTGTGATATGTGATCCTTAAGGCAGTGCGGTAAGGGAGAATTGGACTTTGGCTTGGTATGGAAAGGCATGATTGTTTAGATTTTTATAGGCACATTTTTAAGGGTATTTTAATTTCATAACTACACTTATGCTTTGTGAAGAGATAATACCGTGTTAATAATACCAATTTATATGCTATATAATGATTTTGAAATGTGATATGTTAAATTCCTGATAAAATTTCTAATTTATTGCAATGTATTATGACATGATTTATATATTTTGAATTGCTTATGGAAGGATATTTGATCCTAGATCATGGATGAGAAGATAGGTACTATGGTTGAGGTGATTCTGATCATCAGGATTGGGTGAATCTTTCATCAGTCTGAGGAAGCATTGGTTGTCAGGACAGGCATGGCCAGTGGTAATTTTGATACTTCTCTCTATTGACGGTGGGTAAGGAGGCCATGAGGCCAGGATTCCATGGGAATGGTTGCAGTATGGGAGAGTAAGGGTAGTAGATATGCACTACCTTTTACTTATTTCCTTATCTGTGTAATATATACTTATTGTTATATATGTGGTTTTTCAAACCATTTATGGTATTCAACAGATTCCTCTTAGGGGACTCCGATGGGGCATCAGGTGAGAGACGATACAGTGCCACAAGAGCATGATCAGGTTCAAAATCCTATGGGACATGAAGAGAATGACCCACAGGTATAGGCTCAGGGACATGACCAGGTTCAGGATCCATTGAAGATAAAGAAAATGTTGGGTTTGGAAACGTTTGAGACATGGCTCAATGAGCAACTCCAAACAAGCCTGATATGTGTCTTGTAGGGGATCGACATAAGTGTGCAAGGTAAATATCCCTCTATGGAATATCTGATGTGGGAGTTCCATTCACAGTACCCACCACCTTTTTAGGCTAAGGGTGGTCCACAAGTGGCTGAGAACTGGATAAAGAGTATGCATATGGTCTTCTAGCAGCTCAATACACCTCCAGGGTGAAGGGTCAAGCTGGCGACGTACAAGCTGAGAGGACTAACAAAGCGCTGGAGGGATGTGCAGGTTCAAACCCGCAGAAACGAATGACTAGTATGGAATGACTTTGAGGACTGGTTCTTTGAGTACTTTTACCCACATAAACTGACAAAATAGAGAGCTCATGAGTTCTTGACCCTTCAGTATGGTAGACATATCTATCATGGAATATGAAACAACATTCACTAAGTCGTCTTGTTTTTCACTTGGTATGGTAAGCGATGACTTGTCAAGGGTGAGGAACTTAGAGGATGGCTTATGACACACCATTCGAATCCAAGTAAATATATTTAGTCTGTGCTCATTCTAAAAGTTGGTGAATTAGGCACTCATAGCTGATGGAAATGAGAAAAAGATGTCTCACTTAGGTCGAACAATGGTTTCAGGTGATGGTTTAGATTGTAGTAAGTGAGGACGGGGCAAGTTCCAGTAGGAAGTCAGGCTAAGGACTCAGCTAGACCACCTCATAATAGTTTATCAATGGGTTTCTTTTAGTTTGGATAGACATGGCATGTTTGGAATCAGTGTGATAGGCGTCCAAAGGAGTGTTGTGCATGTGGAAAGGTTGGTCATCTTGAGAGGTTCTACAGGAATACTTCTCAGACAGCCGACTAGTAGGGACCAGGACAGATTGTGGCATCTAGAGTTGGTTTAGGTTTGGTACTAAGTGATAGTTTATGAGGTTCAGTTGCACGTGAAAACATGAAGGAGATATTGGGACCTAGCTGAGGGTTCAGTGCTCGGTGACAGGTGTAGTAACACATGGATGATAGACTTTAGGAAGCCATGTGTCAGGTCAGGTGCACGTCGTGGAGCTTCCAAGATCCGAGCAGGCTGGTGAGCCAATGAAGGATATAGGTACATCATGGGCTTGGTCATAACTTTCTTGTTTTCTCTTTCGCATGACCTATTGGGGAATGTTTGTTTCGAGTGCACGAGGTGCATAGGATATATGTGTACAGACTAGATGCTATTCAGTGGGATTGGTGCCATATTAGGTGTGTGATATATTTATATATATGTATGAGGTTCCATTGGCATTGGGGCATCGAGTATGTGGGTTACTTGAGGTGTTGTGGGCATTGGGGAATCAAGGATGCAAGTTACTTGAGGTTCATGGAACCAGGTTTAGCTTTGAGCACCCATGAGATGCAGGACCTCGTGGAGGTGGACGTTGATGCGATGCATGATATGTTTGGTTTTCGGAAATGACATGAGAGCACCAATGAGGTGCAGGGGTGACAATCCATCACAAGAGGACCATGTGTCTAGAAACATGTTAGTGGACCTTTTCTTGGTTTGAAATTGTGTCGGGTTGAGGCTGAGTTAAGAAATTTCTATGGTGGGGAGCCCCTTGAGTAATTTATCCCAAACCATTAAGACCGGGGTATTCTAGGATACTTTGACCAGGGTGGTATGTTTAGTGCCATCTCTGGGTTTTTTTTGATAGCTTGAGGATGATCTATGTTAAGGTGCAGAGATTGTAAAAACCCGAGTTTTTAGAATAGGTAAAAATGTTGAACTTGTTTGAGATTTTGACTTTTTTCTCAATGAACTGGGAAAATATGGGAATTTCTAGAAATTTACATATGACACACTATTTACTCACAAGTACACATCATGTGTATGTTAGGCATGTTCTGGCCATGTTCTCACCGTGTACATGACTTGTGAACATTGTTTAATATTAATCAACTACATGACATGTAGTTTTCCTTAACAGTCCGTGTATGTTCCCTTCTGCGTACAGACTTAGTCATACCAGTGTCATTGAACCATTTGGAATGTCCAAGACATGTGGCTACCTCTGGTTATGTTGGAGTACGGACAAAGATACTACACGATGTTTAGTCCTTCATACACACTGTGTACATTTATTTTTATTTTCTTAAATGAAAGAGCGTCACGTATTATTTCAGAAAACACATTCTTCTACCCCAACTTCAGACAGCTCCATTCCAAAATCCCAACGATTGTTTCTTACCCTAGAATCATCATCTGACGTCCATTATTAAATCTTTCAGTGGCTGCTGTATCACATTGGTAAGGCTAAACATGAACAACCTCTTTCATTCTAGTTTCATTGCCTCACACACCACAATTTCCATCCTATCAGAATTTCAAGGATTTTATGGAAACATAGATCTACGAATATCAGCTTCTATTTGGAGCTCAATATCGGACATGCCTACACCTATGATTCTTTGGTAGGTGGTGTATACCATCTATCGTGTTTTTGTTGACTTTTGGGTGGTGCGACCTTAAGCGCATATTTTGGTATTTTGAGTAGGACCCTATTTATTCTGCAGTTGTATGCCATATTGATTATTAGACCTATGGTATGCCTTTGTGTATGCCCTTTTACCTATTTTTATTGAGTGAGGCCGGGCGAGGGGTCATCGTTCAATTAGGGAATCTTGGGTGGGTTTTCCAAAATGCATTAAAATGAATTGTTTTGATTAAATTACTATGTTTAATTTGTTAAGTAATGATATGAATTTGTAGAGTCTTTAAATACCTTAGTGTTGGTATGGTACAACACTTGGTTAGTGAATTTCAAATTTATAGTTTGTTTTGCATATTTAAAAGCGATCATTTTGATGATATATGCAATTGATAAATTGCATGTACAAGAACCCCTTTATGTTTTGTTGGAAATGGCTTGAATATTATTGAGTGATGTTGATCATATATTGGGTTGGACCAGATTACATTAGGTGGTTTTGACCATGGGATTGGGTGTCATGGATGTCATACTTGAGGCAGTGTGACTGTCATGTTGGGCATGGATTGGGTTACTTGGATGCAGAGGCCATCATACTAGAGAGACATGGTCACAAGGGCACGAGGTGTCAGAGATGTTGTGGTTTGGGAACTTATTTTGGTGATTACCGCACACTGGGAACATTGAGTAGTGTGCACACAGAGAGTCTCCATGATGAGGTGGTTTTTACCACTCTTGTGGGTATAGGTCCCTGATAGTTGTGGTTTATGTACCATTGGGTTGGGGGTTCTTATTGTAGGAAGCCTCGTGGATGGTTAGGAGCTGTAAAGGGATAGAATTGAGGCTATCGGTTTGGGGTCAGAGGATCCCTGTGATTTGAGGGTATACATCATTTTCCCTCTGGTTACTGATTTGAGGGAAGCCATAACTATCCCTCTGGTTACATTATTTGAAGCTAGACATCGTTGTCCCTCTGGTTAATTATTTGAGGATAGGAATCATTATTCCTCTAAGTTACTTTTGTTTGGGCATGCCTTCGGGATGTCGGTACTTGAGACATGAGGTGGTAGGAGGCACATGGTTCCGGGATACATGACAGAGATTCTGACATTGGCCGAAGCAAGTGACACTCCATGGTGGATACTGGGCAACAATGGAGTTTATGTTTATTTGTGTATCATACTATTTACTTCTTTCTTAATAAAATCATACCTACTTCAACACTTATATTAGGTATACACCATTGAGTGGTATCCTACGAAGAATCATCTCACACCCTTCATGGGACCTTCAAGACACATGTTGAATTTATATATTTGTATGCAAGAAAGAGATTAGATTTGGGAGATTGATTATATTAGTTGTATAAAGGAGATGTAATGGAATTTGAGGTTTTTCCGAGTTGGAGTTTACTTTGTTTTTCTTTCCTTCCTGTATCAGATTGTTTACATTATTATTTTAGCTATTGTTGGTTAGCTATTGGATCCACTATATATATTTACTTGATATGAATGCATGACTCATATGTTCTAGTAGTTGTTACAAGTGGTTCAACATGTTGTTTTGTTTATATTCCACTGTAGTTGTTTATCTTTATTTCATCCACTGTTTATTTCTATTTATAGTTCTTCCACTCTGCGGGTCTGGTTCGAGTCTTCTGAGTTGTTATTTCTGCTGCATGTTATATATTATTGCTCGGACCAGTACAGTTATTATCCTCTGAGAGGCTATAGCCACCCCACTATACCTACCAGACCCTCGCTTCTAGTTGGTAGCCTTTGGAATTTTGGGAGGTGCACCTAAGGTAGTAACACAAGACCTGTTTAGCAATGTTCGAGTGGCTGTTCTGTTCGGGAATGTTACATATGATAATTGGTTAATTGGTCAATTTGTTAATTTTGTGTTATTTAAATTAGTTAATCACGGGTAATATCAATTGGTTAATTTTGATTATGTCAATTGGTTAATTTTGGGTAATGTCGCTTAGTTATTCTTAGGTTATGTTAATTTTTTAATCTTACATTAATATTTAGTTATTTCAATTGGTTAACTTTTAGTTATGTCAATTGGTTAATTTTAGGTCAGGTCAATTGGTTAATTTTGGGTTATATAAATTGGATATTTTTAGGTTTGTTCATTTGGTTAATTTTAGGATATGTCAATTGGTTAATTTTGGGTTATGTCAATTGGTTAATAATGGGTTATGCCAATTGGTTAATTTTTCAATTGGTTAATATTGGGTTATATCAATTCGTTAATCTTGGGTTACGTCAATTGGTTAATTGGTTCATCTTGGGTTTGGGTTCTATAAATTCGCTAATTTTGGGTTATTCCAATTGGTTAATCTTGTGTTACTTAAATTGGTTAATTTTAGGTTATGTAAATTGGATAATTTTAGGTTATTTAAAATGGTTAATTTTGTGTTATGTCAATTGGTTAATTTTGGGATATGTCAATTGTTTAATTTTGGGTTATATAACTTTCACTTTTTTATTTATTTTTCATATTCCCCCTATCAGGTGTGAGGGGGATCCCTTACAAGGACCTAAGGCTTAAATAACAACTACACGACCAACAAGTCTAAGAGGAATCATCCAGACAAGACTAGTTGGAACTGCCCCTCTCTAGAAATTGTCTTGAAATCAGCACTCCACATTTGCAGTGCCGATCAGCAAGCTATCCAATGAAGAGCTATGCAAGCTTGGTATCGATAGAAATTACATACCCTCTCATTATTCCAATTATGGTCATCTCTGCTATAGTGTATGTTCTTTCTCTAAATCCTCATCAAGATCCTTTTCCCTTCTAATATGGCTGGTTGAATCTTCATTTTTTCATGTGACCCAACGGAATTGGGGTGGCCTGAAGGCCTTGAGTGACAACTGTCCCGGAGACCTTGGGTGGCCTGAAGGCCTTGTAGGACCCAAGGGCTAAACCAGTGGCCTAAATGCCAATATGGATGAATGGTTCTAGCAGCTAAAGTACCAAACATTATCTACTATAGTTCTTGCTATAGTACTGCAACAGTATTTCTACAATAACCCGAAAATATGTCTCCACAATGATACGATCTTAGCTCTCTTGGATGCCCTTTTTGTGCCCTCAACAACAAGGTTATTTCAATTAGTTCATCTTTAGTTTTGTCAATTTTGGGTTATCTCATTTGGTTAATTTTGGGTATAATCATCTTGGGTTTGGTCATTTGGATTATTTTGGGTTATGTTAATTGGTTAATTTTTGGTTATGTAAATTGGTTAATCTTAATTTATGTTAGTTGGTTAATTTTAGATTATTTTAATTGGTTAATTTTTGGCTATTTCAATTGGTTCATCTTTGATTTGGTAATTCAGTTAGATTTGAGTTTAGTCATTTGGTTCATCTTAGGTCATGTCAATCAGTTAATTTTGGGTTTGTTCATTTAGTTCATCTTTGGTTTTTGTAATATTCTTTAGGTCATTTAGTTTATTTTGGGTTACATAATTTGGTTCATCTTTGGGTTATTTCATATATTAGTTAGGTCATTTTGTTTATTTTTTGTTATGTCATTTGGTTCATTTTAGGGTTATGCAATATTTGGTTTGTTTATTAGGTCATTTGTTTATTTTCTATTAGAAAAATTGGTTTACTTGGGTTTAGATTATTTGGTTTATTTTGTATTATGTACTTTTTTTCATTTTGGGTTTGGTCTTTTTAGGTTAAGTTATTTTGTTCAATTTGGGTTAGGTGTTTTTACGATAAAATAAATCCCCCCTTTACTCTATTCCAGTGGGACATGGTTTTTTGAAACCTCTCAACTAAAAAAATTACCATCCATAAAAATATGAAAAGATTCCACATCCAGGATCTAATGAATTATAATATAATCAATCCCTAATTAAAATAGTAGCACATATCTCAAATATACACCATGATTATGATGTGTGACTTCAAAAAATTTATTCAAACAACAAAATACTAAATCCATAACTTGTAAGAGGTAACTAATATCCAAATAACTATTACATAACAAAAAATATTACATACTTCAACAATATAATGTCTAATAAATTGAAAAAAATCACTATGGATTCTACTTTTCTTTCTTGCCACAAAATTTGGGTTTATAAAAAAAATTACACTTCAACATTGTTTCACCAATGCAACATTACTGTTTGAAATCCACCAAAAAATTATTTAAAAAATATATGATACTTGAAAATAAACTTAATTTAAAATTATATTTGACCAAACACTACCCCTAATTACATTACAAAAAAACAATTTCAATATACCCACTCCTTTTCAAAACAAATTCTCATCCAAATAGAAATTTTATAAAATAGTTTTATTTCTTAAAAAGTAACTATTTAAATGTATTCAACCTATTTCAATACCTCTTACCCCCTTAAAAATCATAATATATATATATTCTTAGTTTAAAGAGGCATTTCCATCCTTATTTTAAAAGGATTCATGAGAAGAAACCTTAAATTTCATCATGAAAATCTTACTAAATGGGAAATTTTGAACATTTTTTATTAAATTTCAGAATGAAAATATAACTATTTAGGTATTTATACTTCTTCAAAATCCATATAAAATGAAATGAACACTTTAGTAATAATATAAATATAGATATTATTTCTATTCATATTAAAGTACTTGGTACCTCTCATGCTTAGACATTATAGCATGACCCAATGTATACAAACACATCATAGAAACTTTGTTATTTTTTCCAATACAATCTAAAAAATTAAATAAAATTAATAAGAATTAAATTTTCAATTAAAAACATTAAATATTTAGAATATCTTAAACTCATTACTCATTCAATATGATATCATTTCTTGATATTGTGTTGTTTGATTGTTGAGGAATATTGTTACACCCTCTAAATCAGAATAAAATTTACTCTTACAACCAATATATAACTCATTCTTATATGATTTTCATAACTCCATAAGATACATCAACTCGGTGACCTTGGAAGCTTCACCATCAAGAAATTTAATCCAATGATGTAATGAATATATTAATTAATATAAATACAACAATAATATAGAAATAATTTTAATAGATTTTCTTACCCATATCTCTACCCATGATTTCTTCTTGATTTCATTAACAATATGAGTCCATGATACAAGTTTCACCAAAATGATATCATTATACTTGGCTAAAGTTCCCATAAAACTCATACATTTCCTAAATTTTTTACCTATCACTTGAATGTCTTCATTGTAATAAAAAATAATTAAAGTTTGATGATTCCAGGATTAATGCATATGGGTGAGACCAAAAATACTCTTAGAATATCCCACTTAATATGATAAAAGAAAAAAATAAGAATTAATTCACAGTAAAATTGGAGAAAAATGTGATATAATTTGACATGCTTATAAAAAACCCAATTCAGGCTACTAATTAAGCTCTGATGAATCTATGGGTTGTCTTGGATTGGTAGCCTCTGAAGGATCTGCTTATTCCAATACATGCACTGGGTTATATTCATGCACTGGAGTGGATGATGAAGGAAGAAAATCATCAGATCCTAGTTGGATAATAGGAAATTGAGGCGGAGAAGACATGGTAGGATAAATACAGAAGGGCTAGGAATAAATAATAGAATTTAGATATGGTATCGGTGGGAACATCCCTAATGGTGGCATTGACATCGTATGAGAAGAAGAGGCTAAATAAGATAATGATGAAGTCATGTGTGGGAACACCCCTAAATGATCAACTGGAGGATGAAAAGGTGTTGGAGATAGGGAGTTTCCCAGAGGGTCAAGGTGTGAACAAGTACAACATGTGCCCTTTATAGCTCTAGGAGAAACCCTGATTGGACCCATACAAGTTGGCCAAGGAGAATTCAAATCTGGTTCAAATGAATTCCCTTAAAAAATTGATAATGGAGAAGAACATGAAATTAAATTTAATGCGGAGAAGACTATTATAGTTATTATACTCACTAAGGGAACCGGGGGAGGAAACCCAACCTCACACATCCTTCAATAATTATCAAATAATCTCTTCCTTTAAACATCTAAAATATATTTCATAATCTATATATGAATGAAATGTACATTTATTAGATTTAGTTTTTAAAAATTATACATGAAACTTAGAAGTAAAAGAGGTAATAAAAATTTTATTTATATATTTTGAAAATTTCAATTCATGTTTGTTTCATTTTTGAAGGGCATGTTTGGTTTCATTTTTTTTGTTTTTCTTTCATTTAATTTGATTTATATCCTATTAAATTTTTTTTTCAAAAACAAACATTATATAATATAACTATTAAAAATTTTTCTTTAAATCTATTTTAAATAAGTATAAATATATATATTTTAATTGATTTATTAGTGAAATATATCTTCTTGAATTTGAAGTGTCAAAATATTTTGGAAATTAAAAATACATTTTTATATTACTATGTTATTATACTTTGGGTTATGTGTTATTAATAATTTATATATCTTTTCTTAATCCATGTTCTATTGTATAAGGGTTTTCGTTTAAATTCGAAAATATTATCTAGAGAGAATAATTCAAGTTCTTATTTTATAAAATAAAAGATCATTGGATTTCATATTCGAACACAATAGAAGGTAATGTTATTTGAATTATATTTTTGTAGGTGTGTGTAAATCCTATTAAATACATATAATATATTTGAAATTGACATTTTTGGGTATTTTATAGAATAAGTGGTTTTACTAAATTAAATTTAATAGTCTGTGAGTTCCACATTAGAAGGATAACCTCTATTTGAACATTAATTGATCAATAAATTCTTTGATAAACCATGGTTGTGCAACTATTATAGAATATTATATTATAAACTAAAATTGATATTGATATTATGTGAGGTATGAATTATGAACATCATATACACTAATGTTTTTGGGCCTATTATAAGATGACCTTTCATGATCTAGAGATATGAAAATGGTTTTGTTTTATTTTTTCTTTGGATGTGCTTCTTTGGTTTAAACTAAAATAAATCTTACTATTTTCATGAACTTCTAAAAATAATTATTATATTATTTAGGTTATGAATTTTTGGTTATTTAATTGCTTGTAAAATTTAAATATAGTAAAAAATAGTTAATATTTAAACTATAAACATAGTTCAAATGTACACTATAATTACATTTTACATGTCAACTGTAAAAACAAATCACATGTAATTACTAAATAGTTTAATGTAAACATTTATATTATGTAAAAAGAAATTAATAAATTTATATTGACTGATAGAATAATATAAAGAATTAATTCACGTTTTTTATTATATTTATCTCAATTAAAATCATTTAATATCATTATATTTATATTCCTTTGGTTGGGTTTCTTTGTGTTCATGTTGGTTTAGCCGATATTGGACCGAAATCAACCAAATGACCAAAATGAATTGAGTAGATTAACACAAAAAATAAAACCAAATGACATAAATTAAATTGAACCAAAATATCATAATGAATGACGAAATGACTAAATGAAAAATATCCAAATAACGAAACTTAAAAATGAACCAAACAACTTAACCCAAAAGAAAAAATCTGAAATGAACTAAATAAATGGCCAAAACAAACAAGATGACTAAAAATGACTCGACTAATTAATTAAAAAACTAGAATAATCAAAGTGAAACATAAATTAAACAAAATCAAGAGTAGATATATATATTAGAAATACATAAATAAAAAATATATAAAAAATACATTAATAACAATGAAATAATGAATAAATATATAAAGAAAACAAAAAAGAGCCACTTAATGTCCAAAATAAAAATAAAAAATTGCGTAAAATAAAGATAAATAACAAAATAACAAAATATTAAATAAAAAAATAAGAAATCATAAAAAAATAAAACAACATCATCTTTCTTAATCACACAAAAAATTTAAACCAATACATTAATGAGTTGATGAAAAATATAAAATATTTTTTCTTCCATGTCAACTAGATTTAATAGGTAAAACTGAAATTCATCTTAGAGAGTAAGAGGACTTCAAGATTGCTATAATCTATACTATAAAAGGGAATTTATATTCTTATTCTTTTTAGAATAGTAAAGAATATCAATTTATTAAATTAGAGGATGTCCATAGAAATGTAGGTAATAATTAATCAACTTGACAAAATGAAATCCAAACATTCATGGAATGATAAAAAAGTGGAAGGATTTATACAAAAAATAAATTTCAATTATTTTTTCATCATGTTCTTTTTCAACTGAATTGTTCATTAAATATAAAAGTTTAATGGGGTTTTCAACATCTGACATCCCTTTATGAACCTAATGTGTGAATATTTCCTCAATATAAATTCCACTAATATAATTGAAATATATAAAACATTTAATTGGACAACTTTTATCTTGTATTGGAATTATACCTTGATTCCTCTTGCTGTTTTCTTTACAAATTACTCAACCTAAACTTTAATTTTTTTGTGAAAGGTTAGGAATTTTTGGGAATTATCATTAATCCTTGAATTTATTATTGATAAATAAGTATGGATATACTAGATAAGGTCTTTTTTGATGAATCCCTTTACTCATAAAAATTATACTAGTAATTCCCTCTAAACAAACCTTTACTAATTTAAATACACCTACCAAATAAGATCTAGAAAAAATAGAACAAACACTTAATCAACCAAAATTATTGAATTAAATTGAGACAAAGAAAAAATAACTATACCAAAAAATGTTGTATCAAACCAAATATATGAAACTAAACCTAAAAAAATAAATTAAACAAAATTGGAACCCAACAAACCAAACAAAATAGAAATAAAAGAAATATAAAAATCCAACATGAACTGAATCAATAAAATCAACATTATAGAATAGAATAAAAGGTTTATAGAATAATCCTGACATAATTGTATCTTTGATAGGCTTTCATACATTGATAAAAATGAAAACAATAGTTATTGGAAGTGAACAAGGATTGGTAACTCACTAATCTGATGTCGAAGAATATCATAATAAAAAACCCTAAATTTGGGGAGAACATAGGATGAGAAGACATCGCTCGAGTAATGGGACAATATGGATCATAGGTGATGGGTGGTAAGGGTGGGAGGCCGAGGGAATATAATGAAGTCTATAACAGTAATTTAAACAAAATTTTGGTATAGAATAATTCCCACCACTCTATACCCACAGTTTCTGTAAACTATGGGTTTAGATGCATGGGGATAGCCCCAATTTCTAGTAGGGTCTTGTATAACATATATTATAATCTTGATTCATAGAATAAAAAAATGAAGTTCATAAGACATGAATAATAAAATAATCCAAGAACATTATCTATGAGAGTATAACATTTGGAAAATACATCAAATAGTGGAATATCCATGAAATTATAACATTGTAAACAAGTATAAATAGAAATTGGTTCCTTCATTAAGTTAAGGATATGAAATGAGGCCCTTACATAAGCTTATGGGCATGAAACCAGGTTCAAACATGATCTTATGGATATAAAAGACAGTTACATGCATAAACATAGGGATATAAAAACTATTTCAATGAATAATCTTATGAAAATAAAGGCCATGCCTATGTATAAACTTTTGAACATGAAAACTAGGTCCATGCATAAAATTGTGAACATGAAATTATGTTCATGTATAACATATTTACCTCAGGTGTTATAAATACTTACATAATTTATTGATAAGGGATATAGGTACCACTAATCACATAATTAAAACCATACATATGTGTTATATAAGATCACAAAACATTCATTATCTTAGATTTTATGAAAAGAAATATATTTCATAAACATTTCATCATAGTATAACCTATGGAAAAGGGAACAAGTTTCATAAACACCATTTCAATATAACCATAAATCACATAAATAAAAAATAAGGATGATATAATAAGATCACATTCCTAGTAAATATTAGGTAACATAAATGGATTCCATCATAGATGGAAAATGATTTAGGAAGATCACTTGGGATATTCATTGAGAAAACAACCATTCCATTTTAAAATCACTTATTTAAAATATAAAAATTTCTAACATATCTTAGAAAACATTTTAACTGAAAATAACTTCAGAAAAATTTAAATAAATCATCAAATAATTGATTGGTCATGATGTAGGGAAATTATGTTCAAGTTGTATAAGTTAAAAGAAAAATTCTTTTCATACTTTTGTAAAAATTTAAAAATTAGCTAATTTCAAAAAATGAAAAAAATATTCCTTTTAAATACATTTTTTAATGAAAATATAGGGTAAAATAATCTTTAAAAATCATAAGAAAATATTAAAAAACCTCATTTAAAACTTTTTTAGAAAACATGGGTATGAGAGAAAAAATATTTTTGACCAAAGAGAGAGATGAAGGAAATTTTTCTTAAGAAAATATTTTAGGTCTCGTAAATACTTAAGAAAAAGAAAATGAAAGGAAAAAATGTATTCTCAAGAAATTACTAGAGGATAAGAATATTCATGAGTTTTTTGATAATTAGATCATAAGTTTTCATCATCAAAAACTTAATCACAAACAATCCCAATAAATAATCAGATTGTAACATAAAACCCTTACCACTATGGTTAATTATGAATCATAAGACCTATGAAGGAAATAAATTTATAATGGATATATAATTACCCATAATTTAATTTAAAATAACAATAAAATACATTCATGGTTATTGTACAGACCACATAAAAGAAACAAGTGGGGAAAATGGAATGTTTCCCATAAAAATAAGAGTGAGATGAAAAAACCTTACCTTGATATTGACTTTTGTGGAAAGTTATTTATCCTCATGTATAATAAATTTTAATTTTTTATAATTCTATAAAAATTATTTACAATATTATTATATAATACAAATTCATTACATATACAAGTTTTAAGTCAACTATAATGATAGATATAACAAAATGATTTACACTATTCATGATGACTTTAGGCTGTACATATGCTTGAATTCTATTTTCATTTTTAAATGGATGGAAAAAAAGAAATATAAATAATAATTAAACTTTATAAAATAATTATTATATTATATGAAGCATATAAATTCATAAATTACATCCTTATTACTATTTAAGTAAAATAAAATCAAAAAAATGAATCACATCGCTTTGTGGAGGTGGTGTTCAACACATGCCCACGATCAACATTATCATTTTCCATCGACATGGAAGGTAATAATATAGATATGATATTATATTTATATAAGAATAATTAGTTCATAAATATCATATATAAACTTAAAAACCATAATAATACTCATTTAAAAAATTGATAACGAAAAATGAATTGTATCGCTACTTGGTGATGGTAAGTCGTACGGATATGGAGTGATTCATTAAATTAACCTTTGATGAGAAAGAGGGTGGATAATGGTGGATTAATAATATTAATAAAAAATTATATATTTTTTTACTTAATATATTGTTTTATGAATAATATAATAGATATATATGAGGTAAAATAATAATTAAAAAGAAAGTGATTGATTATGGCAATTACCACTTTATTGAAGCAACTCTTCTGTATCTCCTCTTAAGGATCCCAAAGTTTATTTTTGGAAGGAAAAAAACCTTTAGAATGTGGATAAGTAAATATATACGAGAAGTTTTTAGATTATGGTCAATCTATAAGTCTAAAATTGGTGTGAAGAAGAGAAAGTAGGGGTTCCCTTTTATAACTGAGGGGAGATGAACTTTTGGAATTTTTTATAATATCAAATTAATATAAATTAATTTTGATGTAAAAAAGGATCCAAATTTATAATATTACTATTTAATATGAGGATGATTAAAAATACACACATCCAATTAAATTTGGACATGTCTGGATCACATTTTGGCACTTATATTTTTGTTTTAACCCTTCGTTAACCCTTTTGACAATTACAGTAATATAAAAATTTTCTACCATTGAAGGGTTAATAATATTAAAATAAATTAAAAAATGATTCATAAATGTTCCATGGTTGATTTCAAAAACCATATCCCATTAAAGTTTATGAATATAATATTTTTATTAATTTTAAATTATTTAATAAAGTATTATTTATTATAAAACAACATTAATTTCATTTTTAACACTATTAATTTAGTCTGACATTAAAAACATCAAGAAAAAGAGATAATTAGAATATAATGACTTCCCCTACCCTAATATGTAACATTAATCTATAAAATTATTGGTAAACATTAAATCATTCAAATTATATCACTTTTATTATTGTTAAAATCATTTATTTCATTTTTATATTAATTTAATATGTAAAATATTAGCATTTCATAAGAATTTAAGGTAATTATATAATTTATTACAATTATAAATAAATAAATATCATGAAAATAATATCATTAATATTAAAATAGAATTTTATGTTTGATCATAACTTGATGTTGTGCTTATTTGGACATATAAGAGATATTTAAACCCAAGAGAGTGACATTTTGTAAGTTTCTTTGATTTAAATATGAAATATGTCATTTTCATACGATAATATCCATTTCAAAATATATTTTGAGACTAATGTGATAATGGTTGAATTAGATTCATCTTATATGAATTATTATGAAAACTTTATAACTTAGTTTTAACAAAGATTTACCCAATTTACCCTTTATTGAGGTGATAAAATTTACCATAGTTCCTATTAATAATGCCTGAACATAAAAGGGGGATATTTTTAATGCCCGAACCTAGAATCCTAGAGCCATTGCATTATCTTATGACATTGTAATGATTACAAAGACTAAAATTCCTAAGGATTGATCAATTTAGCAGTCTCGGAAAGTCATATTATATACATGATACCCATAATACATTGGGAAAACAAAATAAAACATTCTAAAAAATAAACTGGAATAAATTGTATCCCTAAACGCTTATTCAAAGAATTCATATTCATAAGCTGGGTAAAGAAACATTAAAAAGGAGAGATAAAATTCTCAGTAAGGGTAATTAAAGAGGAATCAATAAAGAATCAATAGGAATAAATTAACATGGAAAGGAAAATAACAAACACCACATGCCATTCAAATAACTAGATAATAAAAATTTAATATGGCGTGGTAAGAAACTGATACACATTCCATTTAATCAATGAACAAAAATGAAATGTTTCCATAGATATGTCAATATAAAATATCATGAATAAATAATAAATATAATATATATAAAGTAAATTCTTAATTATTGGACATAATTTATTAGGAACATGAGGACTTATACTATCAAGATCCATCCTCTAGACAGTTTAAAACTAAAGGTAGAAACCTGTTTAATTTGGCCAACTTAATCATCTCACAAGAACCTGTTGATGCATTAAAGAGTTATATAAAGTTCATACTCCACCCATAATTCAATTTTCAAATAATTCCTCATATTTAATAATCAATTTTATCAAAACACAATATGACTTATCAAATATCCATATTGAATAAATGATACGTATTTATCAATAATTCCTCATTTAATAAAATAAATATAAAATTAGACACTATTTGTGAAATGATAGAATATTTGGGAAATAATAATATAAATAATATAAAAATATAGATATTCATGGAAATTTATAATAAAAATGATTAAATAGTAACTGATATTTCCAATATTTCCTTTAAGAACATTCTCGAGGAGAATAATCTTTAAACATTTCCATGTGTCCTATTCCACTTTAAAACATTTGGATCATAATATCTAGAATTTATGACATTAAATGAAACATATAATATCATTATAATAAGGGTATTAATGATATAACATGACAAATACAGTATATACACCAAATAAAAGTTAATTCGTGCATAATAACAAATAAGTCTCAATGGAATTTAATTTGAGATGAAATTCCCTTACCATATCCTTAATTTGTTTGTGTGGTCTTTAGACTCATGTATAGTGGTTTATAATATTTTAATAACTAATATCATAAATATAATCATGTTTAAAATACCATATATTAACTTCTTCAAAAATCTCATTACCCATTTGTTAACAATCGTTGATTAATTTCATTATTTCTAGGGTTAACTGCCTAGCTTTCTCGAGTAAGTTTTGTCATGTTGTTTATTGTTATCATAATTTAGATCATGGTTTAACCATATATAGAATTTAAAACATGAATTAATTTTCTGCTATAATCAGTCTTTATTTATTTAGAATAATCTATAACAATTATATATTACAAACAAAGTGCATCGTTCATAGAGAGGGTAGAACGTACGTACGCATGAACGATACTTTTATTTCATTGTTATTTTAAAAGAATAAAAAATAAATGATAAATATGCATATTAAAATTATAGTATCTTATATATTTTATATATTTAAAATATATTTATTAAAATAAACCTTAATATGTTCCATATATAGTGTGAACGAATCACTTCGTTTCGAGGGGGTGGTAGTCCATACTTCGTCAAACGATTCCATCGTATTAACATAAAATGGGAAGTATTAAAGGTATGTGTTATAAAAAGATTAAATAAGTATAAATACATAAAAAATATAAAATATATAATATATAAACTAAGTTTCCATCAAAATGGACACTATGATAGGTGGTAAAGAAAAAAATCAACAATCATTGTTTCATGAGGCAGTAGTTCACCATACACATAAACAATATGATTGTTACCCATTAGATTAAAGTGTGTGTAATTATGGGTATAACCCATTCCATAAAAAATACTAGTATATTTAGGATAATGGTGTTTTTATATAGGAATTAAATAATAATATTAGAGGGATTGAATAATAGAAATAAACCTAAAAAGCTTAAGGAAGTTTGTTACCTCTTAATCGGGTAACTAATTTTGGTTCTTACCAAAAAGAATACATGGAAGGATTTCTGAACAAATTGGTCCTCAAGGTAATGGGTTTGGAAGATCTTTGATAAACCTAAGTTGTTTTAGAGGTGTGATTAATGAGTAAAGTGCATGCCTTTTTATAGTGGAGGGGGAGTGGCACTCTTGTAAATATGAAAAGGTATTCACTAGTGGGAGGTCTACCCTACTTAAAGTGCCTCCAAAATGGAGAAATAATGGTTTAAAGAGGAATAATTGTCAATGAAAACCTCAAAACACCAAAAATATTTTTATTTTAATATTTTTTTCCTTAACATCTAAGATTACCAATTTTTATCATTTTGGTTTTTACTAAAGCATCTAGTTTTCATACCTAAATAATTCAATCACTAAGAATAAAATATAGTGATATTTATTAAAAAATATAGAGATGAAAAATTATTAATAATATATATAATTTATAAAATAAAAATCTCATTTTTTGAAATTAATTTTAAAACTAGTTCATGTGACACGCTAAAACACTGCTTAAACTCGGACAATGTTAACAATGTTTTTACAATATATGGGTAGATATATTAATTATAAAATGGTAAATATGCCCATTAATAGACTATATTTAATATTAATTTATTCTAAAAAATCACTTGTAATATTATAGGATTTTTATTTATTTTAAATCATTTCATAAAATATCATTTATTATAAAATAACAATAATGTCAATTATGACATGATTTATTTAATTTAAATTTTTAAATATCAATATCATATTGGAATTAAAATATATTAGGTTTACAGATTTATAACATGATATATTCATCTAAATAAATAAATAAATAAAATAATTCAATCAATTAGCTTGTGTTTTAATATTTATAGTATCATTTATTTTAGTAAAATATTAAGCAAATAATCAATACATTGGCGTTTCATTAGATTTTTATGTAACTAAATCATCTCTAAAAACTATTGATAAATTATTATGATAAAAATAAATTATTCATATTTATAAAGGATATGTATAACCTAAAATATGATGTTTTTTAGATCAAAATGTTTTATAAATGTTAAAGAAATGTAAAGTTCTTTTTTTCTTTTTCGTTACAATACTATTATATAGGAAACTTCCATTTAATAATATCCCAAACTCCCATAAATATAGAACCAATTGGGATATGGATAATTTATTGGAATCCAATTGATTTTGGAAAAGATTCCATGAAATTTTAGGCCTTAATATTAAGTTTTAGTCCTTTATTAAGCTTAATCATACCTTAATCACCATAATTAATTTTAATTACTTTCACTAATGTTTTTGGTCAAAAATTAATTTGAATTTATTAGACTAAAAATATTATATTGATTAGGACCATGTATGTTCATTTTTCATAATTTTAATCACATAAGTGAGAAAATAAATTTTAATGGTAACCTTACAGACATGACGAGAAAACGAGTTTTTAAAGTAGAAACATTAAATGGTTAAATAGGTTTTTTATCCAATTTCAATATAACAATGATACCAATGAACTAAATTGGATCAATGTATGAATAATGGATATATTGAGACTTAAAAAAATAAAATACAATTTAACAGTAAAAATTATTTAAACAAGCGACCTTTTTTTAATTAAAATGGTGTATTGTTTCACTATTCATCAAAAAATGAAACTTCATAGAAAAATAAAACTATTTCACCCTAAAATAATTTTGACATTCCAAATTCAAAAATGAAGTTAAATTTGACAAATAAAATTCAATAAAATTCCAAAATTAAATTTTAAAAAAATTTCACTCTTAAAAGGTGGTAAAACCAAATTGTGTGTGTAGCATAAGATAACTCAGTGTTATGTGTAGCATAAGCTTTAAATGGTTTTGTTTATTAAGAGAGACAATATAATCTTTATTATTACATGAGAATATTATAATTTTTTGGGGTGTTACATTCCCCCCTCCTTAATTAAATTTCATTCCCATAATATAAACATTCACTTAGTAATCAAGGAATTAATATTTAAAAATATTGTTGTTGAGAAGCCCACATTGTGAATAGGGTTAGTAACAAATCTTTATAAAAGAGGTTAAGGAGTGTAAAATTGCACTTTTACTAGGTTACCTAGAAGGATAAAATATGTGGGAAATAGAAACGTAGATGCAATTGAAAAATATTACAATCATGTTTTGATGGAGAGTGCTAGAGAACATGGTTAAGAGAAAGTTAATAATTAAAACCTTTAAATCTGTGATGATATAAGGGGATATTCAATTCATAGGAAATGAAGGCACTAGGAATTTTTTTGGTTTCAAGAGAATTTTTTCCTAGAGTTATGGAATTCTTTCACTCTCTGAGAATATATGTAGCTCCCAAAAAATTTCAAATATTACATTTATTTTAAATAAATACATCTTTTTTATATAATTTACAAGAAATATTTTTAATTAAAACTTTTATATTACCAAATTATTTTTTTGTAATAAAAATAAGTATTTATTCAAGATTATAAAATATTACTTTCCATGAAATATTATTTTCATAAAATAAATGTTTTCTTTAATAAGTTAAAATATATTATTTATTTTAAAATATGTTTTGATATATAATGTTTTGAATATATTATTATTTTTCAAGAAAAATATTTTTATAATATGATATTAATTTATTTAAAAGAGTATTTTAATATGAATATATTTATTTAATTATCTTTATAAAAAAGATTTGAATAACTAAAATAGTTTGAAAATAAAAAATAATTATATTTTACACATACATATAATAAAGTGTGTCTATATATATATATATCAAATTTAAAATTTATGATAATAACTATAATTAAAATCTTTATATTTTTTTTGAATAAATAAATCAAAAAATTATAATTTTAATTAATGTTTTAATAATAATAATAATAATAATGGAAAATATATTTTTAATAAAATTATTTTTATAATAAAATATTTTATAAATATTTTAAACTGTATTATATTTTGGTTTTATAAAATTTATCAATTAAAAATGTATACATTTATTTTCTTATAAAAAACACAAATTTTATATATTTGTTTTAAACAAATTGTGACTTTAATTATTTATATTAAATAAATTATATATTTATATATATTAAAAACTAATAAAATAATATATATATATATATATATATGAATTTATATAATGGAAAATGTTACATTTTTTTAAAGTAATGTTTTTCATTTAAAAAAATGGTGTAACATGTCAAAAAAAGAGAATAGAATGTTTTAAAAAAAGTGTGTAATATGATTTATTTATAAAAAAAATTATATATATTGTTAAAAAACGATAAATATTTGAAGAAAAGCATTACATATTTTGGTTTAAAAAACAAACATTAAATCATGTAATAATATAAAAACAAAAAATGAATAAAATGGTGGAAATACATTGTCATGTAGGTAATGCTAAAACAAATTGAAAGATATGATATATATATTGTTTAAAGGAAATAAATAAAAAAATTATAATAAAAAACATGATATTGATAATCTATTTCATAGAATATAAAAATAAGTAATGATTATTACATGATAAGATAAATAGTGATAATGAAAAGAGAATATATTTTAATAATATAAAGGATAATGTGAATAATTGAAACACAACATATGTTTTTGGTTTCTTTGAAAAAAAATCCCAACTTCGGTACAACACCAATTCCTTGGCACACCCTTTACAAAAATCACAGCTTCTCGAGGAAGCCTAATCCATCCCAAAAGTCTGTTTATACCACTGTTTCTTTGGGAGGAATCATTCATATTATTTGATAGAGAAACCCTACCAGAGCCAATCCTTCCTTCTGGATCAAACACCCCCAAAAATAAGAAAACCATTTTTTGGGTTTCTATCAAGCAAGTAAGAGAGATTATAAAGTTTATTCAGATTTTAATTATTTTCATATTTTAATTTTAATTTTGAATAAGGGATCATTTATGTTTATGTTGTTTTAAGTACATGAGTCTATTTAATTTTTTATAAGGGTTTTGTTTTCAAATTATGTATTTAAAATTATATTTTGTATAGAAAACTATATTTATGAGATGATATGTTTGGTTGATTTCATAAAAAATATTTTATTTAAAAAATCATGTTGTTATTTTCTGCCAATGTTTTTCAGAATTTTTGTGAGGGATATCTTTTTTTATGTTCACAAAAGGGGTTATAAATTCATTCATATTTGAACCTTAATTCTATAACTCATTAATAAATTTGTTTCTAAAAAAATTAGTAGTTTTATTCTTGATTCTATTGTGTAATTTAAGTTAAATGGAAAGTGTTTGTTCATATGTTAAAAAAGATAATTGATTTTATTTTCTATAAACATTAGTTTGTTAGTTATTTGAAAAACAATAATGTTTTCAGTTTAAACTTTATGTTGTTAAATTTATATTATAGAAATATTTATCGAAGTGTTGTATAAGGATGAATTTATTAATGTTAATATGGGTATTACAAATCCCATGTGTATATGTTAATTTTTTATCCAATTATTATTATATATATATATTTGTATATTATAAATATAAATATACATACATATATATCGACATAGTAATAAATTTTTACATGTTCTGAATGTGCAAGTGAAATGTGTATAAATTTGGGAAAAAATAATTTTCAATCCATAAGGTTATATATATATATATATGACTATTATTGGAAATTAAAGTTATATTTATAAATTTTAATTCTTGAATATGTTTATAATTAATTTAATTCTAAATTCAGGATTATTACATATTTAAGCCTCATCAAGTATTTTAAGAAATTATGAAAGTATTATATTTATGTTATATTTATATATATGTTTGGAAATTAAAAGTTGGTAATTTAAAATTATATAAAATGAAAATAACATTATCAGCATATCATCGACACTCATTGTATTTAAAATGAATTTGTGGTTTTAATTTTAAATTTTAAATATTCAGTTTCAAAATTAATAAGTGCACCATCTTTATTGAAAGTGTTTTTTAAAGGCCACTTGCATAGTTTTATGTGTGATACAGAATTCATTATTTCTTAAGAATGTTACATAATGCACATGGTAATTTACTAATGTTATGTGAAGCATTTATACATTCATGTCATCAACCTATGCTTATAATCAATCAAGAAATTGTGTGACCAATATATTTACATAAGATATAGTTTTAAATTTTCACTTTTTATAGAATGAATTACATGAGTTAATGAAAGATATTTGGAGTACATATATGGTTAATATTATTAACATTTTATGTAAAGTTAAATGACATGAGTTTTGGTGATATAAAAACTTACAAGATATTTCCAAGAAACGTTTATAAATATATATATATACACAAGTATCATCTTCAAACCAAAGGTTTTTCAAATTTTGGTGTGATTTAATGTGTTTGGTGTAACGGGTAGGTTTATTGAAACTAAAACTATTTTCAAGGATTGAAAAATCAAAGTATGATTTATAAGTCATTATTTCACTTATATTTATATATAACAATGTTTATGTTTTAAATTTGATTTCATATTAACTATCCCAATGAATATTCTCATTTATCGTTGGTTTTTCTAAAACATAAATTAATTTCGTACTGATGAGTTTTATGAATACAACAAGTATATATATAAACATATATGTATATATATATAATTATAGGAAACATTAAGTTCTTTTATTTTTTTAAAAATATATTCATGGTATATATATAAATGTTTATATATATATATACATATATATATATATATATACAGAAGATATTATGCTTATTGAAATGATATAATATTTGATATCATATTTTTAAAAATTCATATAACATGTCATCATGTTATTTTAAACTTAAGGATGTCGCATCTGCATACAGACATGGTCATGCATCAGGCGTAACAATGACCCATATTTCGTTCATAATAAACAGATGGTTTCAAATATTTTTTTTAAGATTATCAAGAATAAGGATTTCTTCAAGAACTGAAATGTTTTATTTATAATTTTTGGTTTGGAACATATTTATTGTAAAATATTATTTTGAGAAAACAAGACTATATATGCATTTTTGATTAAATGTTCATTTATTTCATTATTCATTTTATTGATGCCTTACAAATAAAAAAAACAAATTAATTATGAGATGAATATTTATATGATAATATTTGGATTAAGAAATAAACTTTTCAAGGTTGTATGGGAAAATTTGGATCGTTTGATGAATTTATTTCATCTATGAATAAGATTTAAAAATATCAAAGTTGTATGGGACACTTTGGTTTGTTAAAGTTTTTTATTTCACCTATGTTAATGAATAAAACAAATCAACATGGTATGAGACACTTTAAAGACAAGTTTTTATTAGACATAAGATAAATGCATGTGATTTTTTATGTGACGGGTAAGGCCCATTATAGCCTCTTGATGCATCGGTAGGTCTCATGAGACAAACTAGGACTTGCCATGAGGCCTTGAAAAAATGGTTGTGTATGGTCTTGGAACGAGGCTTTGAAAAAATGGTTATGTATGGTATTGGCATGAGTCCTTGATAGAATGTTTATGATGTCCTGCATTATGCATTCCCTCATTAGGAATCAAGTAAGATAAAGTCCATGTGATTATTTGACTAGTATAATATCTATGGTTAAGAATTATTCTCTTATAAACATGTATTAATTAGATAAAAATTTTCAAGTTCACATGGAATAACATTTAATACTTATTTGTATCATTTATTAAGATGGGTTAATTGTTTTTTCTAATACATGAACAATGGTTAAGAACCTATCTATCATTTCATGGTTTTCATTCATATGATAAATGATAACTGATATAATTTTTTGTGTAAATTCAAAAAAATTAATATTTCATGTGAAAATTTGTATCCGTACACCTAGCATGTCAAAGATAATTAGGAATGACCTTTGTATAACTTATAAATGGTATTTCATGCATTTTATACAAGCGCATATTTTATAAAGCATTTTTTTGTACCTTTAAAAATCTTAGAAATTTTGAACATGAGTTTATCCTAAATGTTATTTCACAATCTATCAAGAAAATAGTGAAGAAATGCTATGATGAATGTTAATTTCAAGATCTAAGGAATGTATTTTAAATAAATATTATAAATAAAAAATATTTCATATTGTTCTTGTTTTAAAACCCCTTACTAGGCATTTCCAATGCTCACCCCTTGTTTAAAATTATTTTTCACAGGTCAATTTGAAGTCCAAAGTTGGACGCCATCATTTCAGTGCGCTCCTAGAAGTGAAGTTGGGATTTTGTTTATTTAATTTGCAACTCTATTAATTTGTATGTTTGTATCTAACTCTCCAGAACATAGAATGGTAAAAGGTCCCCTTCTATATAACGTTTAAGGCTAGATACTTATAATTAGTATCAGAGGAACAATCTATTTAACTTTTGAGATTATATGGTCTCAAGTATAGAAGTTTAGCGGTCCCATTATCTCTTAATTATGGAGCCCAAACTTCATAATTATTTTTAGTTTGATTGATGTGATTTGTGAGGATGCAATTCTATTGAGGCAGGAATAATGTAACAACCCAAGAAATTCAAATATTACTTTTATATTAAACAAATAAATAATTTTTATAATTTAAAATAAATATTTTTAATTAAGTCTTCTAGGTAACTAAATTATTATTTGTTATAATCAAAATAAGTTTTTTATTCAAGAAGAAAAAATATTACATTCAATGATATATTATTTTCGTTAAATAAATTTTTTCAATAAGTTAAAATATATTATTTATTTTAAAATATGTTTTAATATATATATTTTTCAATATATTATTATTTTACAAGGCAAAATATTTTAATAAAATGATAATAATTAATTTAAAATATTATTTTAATATGAATATATTTATTTGATTATTTTAATAAAAAATATTTGAATAACTCAAACTGTTTGAAAATTAAAAATAATTTTATTTTACACATATATATAACAAAGTGTATATACATATATTTAATTTAATATTTATGATAATAACTGTAGTTAAAATTTTTCTATTGTTTTTAAATAAAAAAAGCTGATAATTATAATTTTTTTGTGTTTTAATAATAATAATAATTAAAATAAAGGAAAGCATATTTTTAATAAAAATGTTTTTATGTTAATATAGTTTATAAATATTTTAAAATATATTATGTTTGTTTTTATAGAATTTATCAATTATAAATGTATATATTTATTTTATTATAAAAAACGTAAATTTTAAATATTTGTTTTTAAAATAAATTATGACTTTAATTACTTATAAAAATGAATTATATATTTAAATTTTTTAAAAATTTCTAAAATAATATATATATATATATTTATATAAATGAATTTAAATAATGAAAAACGTTACATTTTATTTTTTTTTAAATGAGATGTTTTTCATTTAAAAAATGGTGTAATGTGTCAAAAAAAGAGAATAGAATGTTTAAAAAAGTGTGTAATACGATTTATTTATAAAAAAACGAATTATATATATTGTTAAAAAACAATTATCATTTGAAGAAATACATTACATATTTTGGTTTAAAAAAAACATTAAATCATGTAATAAAATAAAAAAACAAAATGAAAAATATGGTGGGAAAACGTTGACATGTAGATAATTCTAAAATGAATTAAAAGGTAGTATATATGTATTGTTTGAAGGAAAGACATAAAACAAATTATAATAAAAAAACCAAGATTGATAATAAATTTCATAGAATATAATAATAAGTAATGATTATTACATAACAAGATAAAGAGTGATACTGATAATAGAATATCTTATAATAGTAGAAAGGATAACTTGAATAATTGAAACACAGCTCATGTTTTTGGTTTCTTTGAGAAAAAAATCCCAAATTCAGTGCGGCACAAATTCCATGGAACACCCTTTAAAAAGAATCACAGCTTCTCGAGGAATCTCAATCCATCCCAAACATCTATTTTTACTTATGTTTCTTTGGGAGGAACCAATCATATTATTTGATAGAGAAACCCTACCAGAGAAAAGCCTTTCTTCTTGATCAAACATCCACAGTAATAAGAAAACCATTTTAGGGTTTCTATCAAGAAAGTAAGGGAGATTATAAATTTTATTCAAATTTTAATTATTTTCATGTTTTAATTGTAATTTTGAATAAGGGATTATTTATGTTTATGCCGTTTTAAGTACATGAGTCTCTTTAATTTTCTGTAAGGGTTTTGTTTTAAAATTATGTATTTAAAATTATACTTTGAAAGGGAGACTATGTTTATGAGTTTATATGTTTGGTTTATTTCATCAAAAATATTTTATTTAAAAATTCACATTGTTATTTTCTGCCAATGTTTTTCAGAATTATTGTGATGGAGATCTTTTTTTATGTTCACAAAAGGGGTTATAAATTCATTCATATTTGAACCTTAATTCTATAACTCATTAATAAATTTATTTCTTGACAAATTAACAGTTTTATTCTTGATTCTATTGTGTAATTTAAGTTAAACGAAAAGGGTTTGTTCATATGTTGAAAAACATAATTGATTTTATTTTTTATAAATATTAGTTTGTTAGTTATTTCAAAAACAGTAATGTTTTCCATTTAAAATTTATGTTTTCAAATTTATATTATAGTAATATTTATCGAGGTGTTGTATAAAGAAGAATTTATTAATGTTAATATGGGTATTACAAATCCCATGGGTATATGTTATTTTTTTATCCTATGATAATTATATATATATATATTTGTATATTATAAATACAAATATATATACATATATATCAACAAAGTAAATAATTGTTACATGTTTCGAATGCAAAAAACAAACATGTATAAATATGGGATAAAATAATTTTCAATCCATAAGGATATATATATATATATATATGACTATTATGGGAAATTCAAGTTATTTTTATAAATTTTAATTCTTGAATATGTTTTAATAAATTTAATTTTAAATTTAGAATTTTTATGTATTGAAAAATTGTTATTCATTTCAAGAAATTAGGAAAGTATTATATATATGTTATATTTATATATATGTTTGGAAATTAAAATTTGATAATTTTAAATTCTAGAAAATGAAAATTTTGTTATGAGAATATCATCCACAGTCATTGTATTTAAATAAAATTTTGGGGTTTCAATTTTTAATTTTAAAGTTTTAGATTCAAAATTAATAAGTACACCATATTGATTGAAAGTGTTTTATATTAAAGGCCACTTATAGTTTTATGTGCGATACATAATTCATAATTTCTTAAAAATGTTACATAATTTTCATGGTAATTTACTAATTCTATGTGAAGAATTTATACTTTCAGGTCATCGACCTATGCTTATAATCAATTAAGAAATTAAGTGACCAATATATTTACATAAGATACAGTTTTAAATTATCACTTTTTATAAAATGAATTAAATGAGCAAATGAAAGTGATTTGGAGTACATTGATGGTTAATATTACTAACATTTGATGTAAAGTTAAATGACATGTGTTTTGGTGATATCAAAAATCACAAGTGATTTCCAAGAAAACTTTATAAATCTTTATATATAAATAAATAAATAAATATATATATATATATATATATATATATATATCTGTGTGTGTGTGTGTGAAATTATTACCTTCAGACCAAGGGTTTTCATAGTTAGGTGTGATTTAATTTGTTTTGGTATAATGGGTTGTTTCATTGAAAATACAACTATTTTCCAAGGATTTTTAAATCTGAGTATGATTTCTAAGCCATTATTCCACTTATATATATGTATAAATATATATATATATATATATATATATATATATATATCAATGTTTGTTTTTTAAATTTTATTTCATATAAACTTTTCCCAAGGATCCTCTTATTTATATCTATTTTTGCTAAAATATAAATTTATTTTGTACTGATGAGTTTTATGAATACAACATGTATATATATAAACGTATATGTATTTATATATGTATGGAAAACAATATCTTTACTTATTTTAAAAAAATAAACTCATGGTATATATATGTATATATATATACAAAGGATATCTTGTTTATTGACATGATATAATATTTGACGTCATATTTTTAAAAATGTGTATAACATTTCATCGTGTCCTTTTAAACTTATGGATATCACATTTGCATACAGTCATGGTCATGCTTCAGACGTAACAATGACACATATTTTTTTCACAATAAACTCATGGTTTCAAATAAATCTTCTAAAATTACCAAGAACGTGAATTTCTTCAAGAATTGAAATGTTTTATTTAAAATTTTTGTGTGGAACATATTTATTGTAAAATATAATTTTTATAAGACAGGACTATATGTGAATTTTTTATTAAATGTGCATTTATTTCATTATTTGTTTTATTGATTCCTTACAAATAATGGCAATCAATTTAAGTATATGGTGAATCTTTCTATTATAATATATGGATTAAGAAATAAAATTTTCAAGGTGGTATGGGACACTTTGGATAATTTAATGAATTTATTTCATCTATGAATAATATTTAAATAAATAAAAGTGGTATGGTACACTTTGGTTTGTTTAAAGAACTTGTTTTACCAATGTTAATGATTAAAACAAATAGAAGTGGTATGAGACACTTTTATTTAAAGACATGTTTTTATTAGACATATTATGAATTCTTAGGACTTTTTATGTAATGGGTGAGGCCCACTATAGGCTCTCTATGTAGCGGTATGTCTCATGGGACAAGATAGGTCTTGGAATGAGGACTTGAAAAAATGGTTATGTATGATCTTGGAATGAGGCCTTGACAAAATGGATATATATGGTCTTGGAATGAGGAATTGATAGAATTTTTATGATTTCTTACATTATGCATTCCCTAATTATGAATCTAGTATGTGAAAGTCCATGTGATTATTCGACAAGTAGAATATCAATGGTTATGAATTATTCTCTTATAAACATGTATTAATCAGATATTAATTTTCAAGTTCACATGGAATAATGATTTATAATTATGTATATTTTTTATTAAGAAGGGTTAATGGTTCGTTTCCAACCCATGAACAAAGGAGAAGAACTTATCTATCCTTTCTTGGTTTTCATTCATGTGATAAATGACAATTGATATCATGTTTGGTGCAAATTATAAACAAGTAATATTTCATTTGAAAATTTGTCTCCACAAAACTTTCATGTCAATAATAATTAGGCATGGCCTTTGTATGACTTATAAATGGTATTCCATTCATTTTGTACAAGTACATGAATATTTTATAAATCATCTTATTCATACCTTTTAAAAAGTTTAGCAATTTTGAGCATGATTTTATCCTAAAAGTTTTTTCAAAATCTCTCAAGAAAATAGTGATGACATGTTTTGAGGAATGTTAATTTCATGATTTAAGTAATGTTTTTTAACAGAATATTTTAAAGAAATATGATTTCTTAATGGTGTTGTTTTAAAACCCCTTACTGGGCATTTCTAATGCTCACCCCATATTTAAAATTATTTTTCATAGGTAACTTTGAAGTCCAAAGTTGGACACCATAATTTTTTCATGCTCACAAAAGTGAAGTTTGGATTTTTTTTTTGTTTTTATTGTAACTCTGATAAATTTTAAGTTTGTATCTAACTCTTTATAACCTAGACCGGTAAAATTTCCTCTTCAATGTAATGCTTATGGTTGGGTCTTTATAATATAAGTAAATGTACATACTTGGTATGTTTCTAGAATCTTATCATTTGGCCATTCCTTGAATTATTTATACTTCCTATCTTAACAAGGGTTGAATCATATGGTGAATTAACACATTAATATCAAAAACCACATCCAAATATCAACTTAAACCATTTCTTAAAAGTTTATCCTTTCTAAAATATCATTATCCAACACTTTAAAATCATTTCAATTTTAGTTAGTAATATACAATTTACTTTATCCATATCAATCATATTATTATCCAAAAATCAATGTATCAACATCAAGAAAATATCAAGGTTTATATTTCCCTCAACTATGCATTTTTCATACAATATTAACTTTCTATTGAATAACTTTCCATGGTACCATTCAACATATGGTCTGAAATCCTTAATAAAAAAGTATTTGTGTATAATCCTAATATATTCCATAATTCTTATAACCACTACATTTCTGATAAAATATTCAAATGAAATAATTCTTGAATATTCATATTAGACATTATCTTTATCTGAAACAGTATAATAACTTAATCCTTATCAAATAACATCATTTTGGGTATATTATTATTATTCCTAGAAAATTTATTTTCATAGTGCCCCATCTCATTGTAGTTGAAGCATTGTGCATTGGAAACATTTTTTTACCCATGACACAAACATAATGGTGGAATTTCTTTCCACGCTTATATTAAACTCCCATTCCCAACTATAATTTAATAGGATGATTCTTTCTATAGTTATCACATCTAAGAAAATATTTCTTCCCATAATTCCCTTTATCCATATTTTCCTTTTTCATCTTTTTTTATCTTGATTACCCTAAAAACTATAATACTTGGATAATTCATTACCTATATCATTATCACATGATATTATTTCATTATATGAGGAGAATACTTGGGACACCACTTCTCTTTGAAATTTTGGCTTAGGACTATCAAATATTTGATCCTTCTTACTCTTTGGATCATGTGCATTAGTGGAGTTCCCGTTCCTTATAATAAGGGCCATTTATAACAATGGAATATAACAGATTAAATAATAACATAATGTATAATTCCAAATATGGTATATCACATAACACAAATTTATGAATATTGAATCCTAGAATTATAAAATTGGGTTAGTTTGGGGAAATAATTACTTTCAAATTATCTATAATGGTTGGTAATGAAATTGTGAACTATCCTAAGAGTATCCCTTGGGAGTGTCATACCAGGTGCACAATAAGACCCTTTTTCATGTACTAGGTTACCCCTAGTTAGGCCTGAAACACCTTTTCAGAGTTATTACTCCTTGGTCTATCTGTTCTAGAATCAATTCCACTTTTAGTATCCAAATAGGGATATATTTCTAGGAATACCAACATAATCTATAACTTACATAAAATATAGGATTTTCCAATATAATTATCCTCAAACATTATCTTAGGGTTATTTTCTATAATCTATGTTGTTTAAATCTAGTTTTCAAGTTTATTTCCAAACATCCTATGATACCAACTGTAACGCCCCAACCCCAGAATCCTAGAGCTGGTGCATTATCTTATTATATTGAAATTAATACCAAGATCCAAATCTAGAAGGACCAATCCATTTAGTAGTATTAGAAAGAAATATTATATACATGATACCCATAATACACTGGGAAAACAAAATAAAACATTATATATAATAATCTGTAATAAACTGTATCAATGAACGCTTATTCAAAGATTTATTCTTCAAAACATGGGGAATGGAATATAATAAGGGTGATATAAAATTATCAGTAAGGGTAAGTAAAGAGGAATAAATAATGAATCAATATAAATAAATTAACATGTTAAGGAAAATAACTGATAACCCATGCCATTATAATAACTATTTAAGACAAATTCAATATGGAATGATAAGAAAATAATACACATTCCATTTAATCAGTGAATAGAAATGAAATGTGTCCATAGATATGTCGACACAAAAATTCATGGATTAATAATAAATGGAATATATATGAAGTAAATTCATAATTATTGGATGTCATGTCTTAGGCACATGGGGACCAATATTGTCAAGATCCATCCTCCAAACATTTTAGAAGTACTGGTATAAACCTATTTAATTTAGCCAACTTAATTGTCTCATGAAAAACAATAAATCCATTGATAAGATATATAAAGTTCATGATCTACTCATCATTTCATTTAAAAATCATTCCCAATATACAATAATAAATTTTATCAAAATAAAATATGTTGGTTCAAATATCTATATTGAATAAAATATTCATATTTATCAATAATTCCCCAATTAATCATATAACTGTCAATGTTAACACCGTATGTGAAATGATATATGGCTTAGGAAATAATAATATCGATTGTATAAAAATAATTATATTCAAGGAAATTTAAAATTAATAATTATTACAAAATGATGTTAGATTGAAAATATTATCATTAAGAACATTCTTGAGGAGAATAATATTTAAAAATTTCAAAATGTCACATATTGCTTTAAAACATTTTAATTATAATATAATAAATTTATTAAATTAAATTATATGCGGAATATCATGATAATAATTGGATTCATGATATAAAATGACATTGTAAGTATGTACACCAAATAAAAGTGAATTGGTGCATAATAATAAATATGTCTCAATGGAATGTAATTTGAGACGAAATTCTATTACCATATCCTTTATTTTTTGTGTGGTTTTTAGAATCCTATATATTGGTTTAAAATATGTTACTAACAAAGATAATAACTATAAAATTTTTAAAATATAATTCATTAACTTCTTATAATATCTAATTACCTGTTTGTTAACAAACTTTCATTAATTTCACTATTTAAGGGGTTAATAACCTAGTTTTCTAGAGTAAGTTTTAACTAGTTGTTTTTTATTATCATTATTTAGATCATTGTTTCATAATATCTAGAATTTTAAACAATGAATTAATTATCCTATATAATTACTATATATGTATTTAGGATAATCTATAATAATTGGAGATTAGAAAATAAGTGCATCGTTCTTGGAGACAGTATATCGTACGTACACATGAATGCTACTATCATATATTTTTTGTATTAAAATAATAAAAAAAGGGCTACATAATTATATTATAATTATAATGTCATATTTATGTTATATTTTTCACATATGTTTATTAAAATCATCTTTAATACGTTCCATGTATAGTGTGAACGAATCACATTGTTTCGAGGGGTGGTAGTCCACACATCCTCAAATGATGTTTTCATATTAATGAAAAATGGGAAGTATTAAAGGTATATGTTATAAATTTTTTACATAATTTTAAATAATAAAATATATTATATATTATATATATTTATATTTTCCATTATAATGGATACCATGAGATGTGGTAAAGGAAAAATGAATAATCATCGTTTCGTGAGAAAGTAGTTCACCATATATAGAAAAAATATATTCATTACCTATTATATAGATATGTATGTAATTTTATGTTTAATAAGTATCATATAAAAATCCTATTATTTTTAGGATACTGGTTTTATTATAAAATAATTAAATAATATGATTTTAGGGATTGAAGAATAGAAATAAAACTAAAAACCTTGAAGATGTTTGTTACCTCTTAATCAGGTAACAACTTTTGTTTTGTAACGAAACACTTCTTTGGAAGGATTTATGAATAAAGGGGGGATAAAATTTCTAGGTAAGGGATGTTTGGAATCGATTTGGGTAGATCATAGATGAGCCTTAAGTATTTTGAGAGGTGTGAGTAAGGGGTATAGTTCTTGCCTTTTTATAGTGGAGGGGGAGTGACACTCTTGTAAATACCAAAAGGTATTCATTAATGTGAGGACTAACTTACCTAAATTAACTCAAAAATAAAAAAATAATGGATTAAAAAGGAATAATGGTCGATTAAAACCTCTACTAAACAAAAATATGTGCATTTTAATAATTTGGTTCCTTAACATCTAAGATTCCCAAATTTTATCATTTTGGTTTTTATTAAAGAATCTAGTTTTCCAATCAAAGTAATTTAACCATTAAGACTAAAATACAGTCATAATTATTATAAAATATAAATCCATATAATTATTAATATTATACCTAATTTATAAAATAGAAATCCATTATAATTTATAAATTAATTTTAAAATAAGCACATGTGACATGATAGAACACTACTTAAACCTAGACCGTGTAAACAACGTTTTTACAATATATGGGTAGATATGTTAATTTTAAAAAGATAAATTATTCCATTAATAGACTATATTTAATAGTTATTAACACTAACAAATTACTTGGTAGAATATAGTATTTTTATTAATTTTAAATCATTTAAATAAATATCATTTATTGAAAAATAACAATAATATCCATTATGATATTACTTATTTAATTTTAATTTTAAATATAAATATAATATAAGGATTCAAATTTATTAGGTTTAAATATGTTTAACATGATATATACTTCTAAAAATCAAATAAATAAAATAATTTAATCAATTAACTTCACTTTTAATATTTATAGTATCATTTTCTAGTTAATTATTAACTAAATAGTCACTACGTTGGCATTTCATAAGCATTTTAAGTAACTAAAAAATATATAAAAATTAATGTGATAAAAATAACCTATTTATCTTTCAAAATGATATCTATAAACTAAAATATGATGTTTTTACATGTCTCAAAATTTAATAAATGTTAAAGTTAATGAAAGTTCCTTTTTGGGCTTTTTTCCTTACTAAACTTTTATATAGGAAAACTCTATTTAATAATATCCCAATAACCCATAAAATTAACACTAATTGGTTTTATGGTATAATTATTGGCAGAATATTTCTTTTGGATGAGTTTCAAAGTCATTTCGGTCCTTAATATTAAGGTTTAGTCCCTTACTAAGCTTAATCTTACATTAATCGTTGTAATTAATTTCAATCACTTTCCCTAATATTTTTGGTAAAAATTTAAGATGATCTTATTAAACCAAAAATATTTTAATTATTAATACTGTGTATGTTTATTTTTGAAAATGAAAATCACATAAGTTGGAAAAATAATATTAATGATAATCTTGCAGACATTGCATGAAAGTGGTTTTTAAAAGTAGAAACATTACAACACCACTGGAAATTTAAGGTATACCAACTGTTGAAAACTGTTGCTATATATTGGAGAACCATTGGTATAAATCATACTAATGGTTTTAGAAACTGTATCCCAGTAAGCCGTGACAACATACATATACAAACGGTTTGAGAAAAACCATTGGTATATGTGAATAAATCTACTCTTTCCCAACGATTTTATAAAACCATTGGCATCGAGTTCTTATACAACACATATGCCAACAGTTTCAAAAACTGTTGGTATATATTTTTTAGTCTTCCATTCTCCACTATACCAAAAGTTTAAATTGTTGGTAACGGTTTTGTACCTACGGTTCAGAATGGTTAGTAAAAAAACATACAGAACCTATACCAACGGTTTAAAACCATTGGTACAGGCTTTGCTGTATAATTCACACATCAACCTAATCTTTGTGGTACTATGTGAATTGTATAGAATACATACAATACAATACATAATTAAAAACTGAAAATTAGAAGGATACATAATTTAGCAATAAATTATGAATACAATGCATTAAAAAATGAATACATAATTATATGTGATACAGAATTAAGAATAGATAAAAAAAATTCATTTTTTATAACACATACACGATTGAATTCAAAAATTAGAAGCTAATAACCCAAAATAAGGAAATGAGAAAATTAATTCAACCAAACACAAATATAATGTCATGGTTTGGGGTGGGTGTCTATGAACTTAGTGATGATGATAATGGGTGGGTATCAATTAGATTGTGTGACTTAGGGAATATAATTGTCCTTGGAATATTAAATGTCATGTATTTTGGAATAGGGTTAGGAGTTCCTCACATGAGAAGTGGATTGTGTGAGGCTGGACCATGGATTGTTTTGCTAAAGTATCAACACAATCCGAATACATTTGGTCAGTTGTATGTATTCCTGTTGTTTTTTACTTAAAATGATGTTCATTTTAAACAAAAGAGAGATAGTTAGAGTGATACCTGCCACACCGTGCCTTAGATTGAGGTGGGGTTGACTTGTACACGTCACATATGACCCATAGATCGTTTTTCTAAAGTATCAATACAATCTGAATGTGTTTGGTTGGTTTTCCATATGCCAGTTATTTTCACAAAAAATGTTGTCCATTTCAAATAAAAGTGAGACACTTTGAGTGGTACCAGCCACACCGTTCCTCTGATTGAGGCTCAGTTGACTCTTACACATCATAAATGACCCATGGATTGTTGTGCTAAAATATCAACACAATCCAAATACGTTTGGTCAGTTTTCTATATGTAAGTTGTCTTTACATAAGACACTGTCCATTTTAAACAAAAGAGCGACACTTAGAGTGCTACCGGCCACACCATGCCTCGGATTGAGACGGGGTTGACTCGTACACATCACAAATGACAAATGGATCATTGTCCTAATGTATCAACACTATATGAATGCGTTTGGTCAGTTTTCCATATGCAAGTTGTTGTTTTCATTTAAAATGTTGATCATTTCAAATAATGGTGAGACACTTTGACGGGTATCGGACACACTGTGCCTCATATTGATATGGGGTTGACTCGTACCTATCGAAAATGTCACTTGTATCATTTTAAAAAAGTATCAACATAATCCGAATGCGTTTGGTTGGTTTTCCATATGCCAGTTGTTGTTTTCACTTAAAATGTTATTCATTTAAAATAAAAGTGAGACACATTGAGTGGTATCAGTCACACCGTGCCTCAGATTGATGTGAGGATGAGTCGTACACATTAAATATGACCAATGAATCATTTTCCTAAAGTTTCAACACAATCAGAATACCTTTGGTTTCCGTATGCCAGTTGTTTTTACTTAAAGTAGTGTCCATTTTAAACAAAAGAGTGTCTCTTTGAGTGATACCGGCCAAACTGTGTTTCGGATTGATGTGGAGTTGACTCGTACATGTCACATATGGCTCATGGATCGTTTTACTAAAGTAGAAACAAAATCTGAATGCATTTGGTCATTTTTCTGTATGTCATTTGTTGTTTTCACTTAAAATGATGTCCATTTTAAACAAAAGAGAGACATTTAGAGTGGCACCCACCACAACATGACTCAGATTGATGGGGGGTTGACTCTTAAACATCACAAATGTCCCATGGATCTTTTTACTAAAGTATCAACACAATCCGAATGCGTTTGGTTGGTTTCCCATATGCCAGTTGTTGTTTATACTTATAATGATGTCCATTTTAAACAAAAGAGAGACATTTAGAGTGTTACTAGCAACACCGCACCTCGGATTGATGCAGGGTTGACTCCTAAATGTCACAAATGTCACATGGATCATTTTCCTAGAGTATCAACACAATATGAATAAGTTTGTTCTGTTTTCCATATGCCAGTTGTTTTTACTTAAAACATTGTCCATTTTAAACAAAAGAGATACACTTAGAGTGGTATCTGCCACACCGTGCCTCAGATTGATGCAGTGTTAACTCGTATACCTTAAAAATGTCCCACAGATCATTTTAATAATTTATCAAAAAAATACGAATGCGTTTGGTTGGTTTTTATGTATGCCAGTTGTTGTTTTCACTTAAAATGATGTCCATTTTAAAAAAAAGAGAGACATTTAGAGTGGTACTGGCCACACCGCACCTCATATTGATGAAGGGTTAACACCTACACATCAAAAATGTCCCATGTATAATTTTCCTAAAGTATCAACACAATCTAGATATGTTTGTTTAGTTGTCAATATGCCAGTTGTTTTTACGTAAAACAATGTCTATTTTAAACAAAAGAGAGACAATTAGAGTGGTATCGGCCACACCGTGTCTCGGATTGATGGGGGGTTGACTCGTACATGTAAAAAATGTCTCATGGATCTTTTTCCTAAAGTATCAACATAATATGAATGCATTTGGTTGGTTTTCCGTATGATAGTTGTTGTTTTCACTTAAAATGTTGTCCATTTCAAATAAAAGTGAGACACTTTGAGAGGTACCGGCCACACCGCACCTCATATTGTTGTGGGGTTGAGTCATACACGTCAAATATAACCAATGGATAGTTTTCCTAAAGTATCAACACAATATGAATATGTTTGGTTTCCATATGCCAGTTTTTTTTACATAAAATAATGTCCATTTTAAACAAAAGAGAGATAATTTGAGTGATAACGACCACATAGTGCCTCAGATTGAGGCAAGGTTGACCCGTGCACATCAAATTTGACTCACGGATCATTATCCTAATGTATCAACACAATCCAAATGAATTTGGTCAGTTTTCCGTATACTATTTGTTGTTTTCACTTAAAACGATGTCCATTTTAAACAGAAGAGATACATTTAGAGTAGTACCAGACACACTGTACCTCAGATTGATGCCGGGTTTAATCTTACACGTCACGAATGTCCCATGTATTGTTTTACTAAAGTATCAACACAATCCGAATGTGTTGTATTGGTTATCCATATGCAAGTTGTTGTTTTCACTTAAAACGTTGATCATTTCAAATAAAGGTGAGACACATTGAGTGGTACCGACTACACTGTGCCTCAGATTAATGTAGGGTTTACTTATACACATCAATAATTTCCCATGGATCATTTTTCTAAATTATCAACACAATACGAATATGTTTGGTCCATTTTCCGTATGTCAGTTTTTGTTTTCACTTAAAATGTTGGCTATTTCAAATAAAAGTTAGACACTTTGAGTGGTACCAGCAACAATATGCCCCAGATTCAGGCAGGGTTGAGTCTTACAGATCCAAAACGACCCACGGATCATTTTCTTAAAGTATAACCACAATACAAATATGTTTGGTTGGTTTTCTGTATGCCAGTTGTTTTTACTTAAAAGGGTGTCCATTTTAAACAAAAGAGAGACACTTTGAGTGATACCGGCCACACCGTGCCTCAGATTGAGGTAGGGTTAACTCGTACACATCACATATGACTCATGGATCATTTTCCTAATGTATAAACACAATAAGAACGTGTTTGGTCAGTTTTCCGTATGCCAGTTAGGCAAATCATGCACAACAGGGATAATATCATATACTAAAACTATAAACATTGTGCATGATGTGCATCCCTTGGTGCATGGTTAGGGAACATCATGCACATTGCTTCTAATATATAACCCTATAAGGTTGGTAGAAACCTTGTGGGATAGAATTAATTTTTTACTAACCATGATGCATAGTGTTTTTCTACACCAACCGGGGTTCCGAGCTCTGAATAAGCCCCAGAAGCCCCATAAACCATTATAACATCATTAGGATTCCATATTTGGTCAAAAATAAAGAGTTATACTGAATTCAAAAATATCCTTACCAGAGTGAAAAACTAGGTTCAAAAATAAAGAGTTATATAGAATTCAAAAAAGTAATGGATCAATCTTGCCCTGATCACCATCACCATCACCAATGTCATAATCAGCCTCATCCTCACCACCATCTCTTTCCTCGTCGTCATCCTCGTCATCATCCCCATGCTTATCCTCGGCCCCATCTTCTCCCTCGACCCCATCCTCACCCTCGTCCTCATCCTCATCCTCGCCCTCATCCTCTTCAGCATCTCCATCATCACCAGGAACATCATCATCTCGACTGACACTAGAACTGCCACCTGGTTCATTGGATAATGAACCCATCGATGACATATCTATATGAAAAGCTGTGCTGGCCTCTGGTGGAAGTGATGAAGATAAATCTTTGATCAGTTTCATAAATTATTTCTCCCTTGTTTGAACCTGTTCTTCCAACTCTATAAACCTTTTATCAGATTGTATTTCATGCTCCTTGACCTATTCCAACTCGATGGTACTATAATGAATACCTGTAGAGGACGAATACCTCGTCAGGACTATATTCTGACTAGGTCGGTAGCGTACTCGACCAGAGTTCTCATCTCCTAAAACCTGATATAAATGATCGTGTGGCCCTAAATTTCCAGGATCTTGGGCATCAAGGGAATCTAAAGCAGCCTGTTAAAAATATTAATAGATTATTAGATTTCAAAATATATATTAAACTTTGAAATAAAAAAATTAAAACTTACAATCAATTCTTGTGTTGGTTCATTAACCGTAGTTCCATCTTTTTTTCTTCTACTCAAGCAAACAAATTTTTCTTGAGGGAGACATCCTTAAATATTCAATTTGCGCTTCTATAATGACATTGAAACAATATCAAGTGCAAGTATAATCATATATTCAATATTAAATAAATCACATAATTTATGTAGGAAACAATAAAAAGGGAAAGTCCTAAAGAAAAATTATAAACAGCTATATCATACTAGCTGCCTCTCATTATCTGACATAGTTGTGCGCCCCAAAGTGTAGAGGTATTTCTTTGAATAAATGTTGTTTTTTTTTCTCATAATATTTCTAAATAATGTTTAATAATAAATAAGATAATATTAATTCAAAATATAAAAACTGTCATTTAAATACCTCAAATGGGATTAATACGTTAAATTTGGCTGTCTCCCAATGGGTAATCATTTGACGATATTGCCCAATAGGGAATTCATTCATGATAGATACTATCTCTAACTCCGTTCCCACTCTATCACACCATACAACATACAATTCATGCTTATAAGCTCTCCAGATCTCTCCTAGCTCCTTTAAACGTGATGGTCGTGCACCTTCGACATTAGGGAAGTTAAAACGAAGCTGACACCCAATAGATTAATTCATATAAATACAAAAAAAATACATCATTAAATCCACTAGATTTTTTACCCATATTTGTGCCCATGCATTATTCTTGACTTCGTGTGGCAGATGTATCCAAGAGAGAGGGCTGACCGGAATGTTGTCGGAGCATTTGGCTAATGTCGCCAAAAAACACCGACATTCCTGCCCAGGTTTATCAATCATCTATCCATCATCATTGTATTCAACCATATACTATGTATGGAGGTTACATACTGCACTCAAGTGAGTACACCCCCTACCCATCCTCCTATTAGTAGATGAATCTATTATTAAAGAAAAAAATATCAGTACAAGTTATAATAAAAATTAATTTTGGTATAGAAATTTGTTAGAGTTATATAAATATACCTGTGGTAGTCGGATCAATGGGCGTCACTGGATGTGTAGAAGCTGAAGGAATATCCTGTACAGGTAGAGTGTCCCTCAGTGTATGCTCCTCAGTCACATACTATGTTGGAGAAGGAGTTGAAGAAGGTGGAATATAATAGTTTGGAGATAATGAACCAGAAGAAAAAGATCATGGAATAGACGTCTGGCCAACTGGTAGTGTAAAAATCAGAGGCCTAAATATCGCGTGTTTCCCTAAAGACAAACCAGGATAGAAATGGGGTGTAGAAGATGCATCTTTGGTAGGGGCATAGTCTAATTGGGTACGACCAGTGGATCATCTAACTCTTGCACCATGAGCCCTTGTACCACCAACCTCAGTATCGGGACCACCAGATTATCGTTTAACTCTAACACCACCCCCTCCTACCACCAGCCTCAGTACTAGGAGTAATATCAGACTGCTCATCAGGTATCGCTCATCTAGGGTGTGGATCCCAAAACATATTTTAACACAAAAGTAAAAACATAATATTATAAGTTATTTAAATATATATATATTTGAAATAAAATACTCACAACAGGGATGAGTGGAGGAACGCCCATTTGTGTCATGCGACAATTATTTTCTATCATCTTTTTTCTTCCACATCTCTTCAATAGGTGTCATTTATTGCAATGAAAACAAATATTGAAGTAATTAGAAATAGATAACTAATTTATAACCCCCCAAAAAATATAGAAAAACCATTCTGATAAAAAAACATAAAGAAACAGAAGCTTTATGGTGGTTTGAAGGTAAGTACTAGAATACACACTCTGAAAGATGTAGTTGAAACATATAGGTGAGAACATGAGAGTATGATTCTATATATTTCCCACCAAAACTTCTGGTTCTCAATCAAATATGACAATTGAGTTATTGGAGCCATCATAAGTAATAAACAGATTGCTTCCAATTTCAGTAGGGATAGTGTCAACTTCATCATCACCATCATCAAAAACATGTCTGGGATTTACTTCAATAATTACACTGAATTTAGGATGATGATGATCTTTGAAATAAAAAACTTGTTTCACCATTGATGCCAATGCATATGGTTCATCGGTGGAAAGAGTGCGAGTCATGTCAATAACACGAAATCCACAATCATCAATAAAGGTGCCTTTCCTAGTCATTTAATCAAACAATTGAAATTTCATCATCATGACTCGAACATGAGATTAATAATCCAAAATTATTATTTTCTCCACGACTCTATAATAAGATACATTTTCTAAATGAGGTCTATTATCCGATGAACTGGCATAATAGTCTGTTGTGACAGTTAACATAACACCATCATGTTGTGTTCTCATATTTCTTTCTCGTTCAGTGTTAATAAATTTGTATTTATTGATCAAAAGTGGTTTATAAGCACGAACCATGGTATTAGGACGGAAATCCAAAGCTCTTATTTACTCAGAAATAGAGTCTGTAGGCAAACTCGATACCTGAAATATAATCAAATAGTAAACTTAATTAAATATTATATTTGTTTAGTTATTAAAGAAATATTTTTACCTTCAATTTCATCCAAGAAGAAAACCCTTTTCTATTCAATGTCTCTTTCCTTCTCAAAGATAAAGAAAGATGATTTCTATATATCAATTCTTCATGTTACCTATAGAAAAAAATAATAGTACTTTAACAAATATTTGAAATTACAAGAGATAAGATAAGAGATACACGTACAATTTACTTACTTGATATACTCATCGAACAAATCACAATTGAACAACACTGTGCGATGTTCCATCTCTTGCTCTTCAAGGATTAATATAATCAATGTATATGATCCAAGAATTCCTCCTGTCTTAGGATGTGATGAAAAAATTGGTTCAATTTTCTCAAATTTTTCTTCTTCATTTTTCATTGGTATGTTTATTCTCGTAGTAAGATTAAGAAAATAAAATGAGTAGAAATCCATACATTCTTGAGCCAAGTAACCATTCACAATAGAAACTTTAGGATAATTCCTGTTCCGATCTTTCTTTCAGTTGGATACATCCTACAGAAAGAAACGGGTCCTCCAATAAGTATTTTGGTTAGAAGATGGAAATTCAGATGTAACATGCATGTACAAAATGATGGAGGGAATATTTTCTCTAACTCACACAAAATTAATGGTGTCTCTACTGACAGTTTTTGCAAGATGGATTTGGTCAACTTCTTAGCACAAAGCTATCTAATCAAATAACACAACTGAACAACTAAGACTATTACATTATTGGACAAGAGATGAAAGATTGATATTGGAATCAACTCATGAAAAATAACGTGATAATCAAGAGTCTTCTAAGATTTCAGCTTCAACTCTTTTCTGTTGACCTGTTTTGATATATTTCTTGAATAGCTATCAAGAACTTCAATAGTCTCTAGCACTTCCAGAAATTGATTTTTTTCAGTAGGTGTCATCACATAAGAAGCACATGGAACTTTCCATTTATTTTCACTGATACAGACAGGATGCAATTCTGGTATGATCCCCTAATCTACCAAGTCACGCCGAGATCGTAAAAAATATTTTGTCTTCCCCTTGACATTTGGAAGAATCAAAAGAAATATTTCACATATATTCTTTTCAATGTGAATTAAATCTAACAAATGACGTAACAAGTTGGTTGACTAATATGATAACTCAAAGAATATACTCTTCTTCTTCCAATTTTAACAGTTATCATTGGAATTTTTTTTCCTATTTCTAGATTCTATTACACCCTTCCCAAATGAATAACTAAAATATTTCAATTCATTGAGAACATAATTTCTAGATATACGCTGAGGTGGATTGTTAGTCTCTATGGTATTTTCAAATCTTCGACGACTGTTTCTACATGGATGGTTCATTGGCAAGAATCATCGATGTCCCATAAAACTAAAACTATGATGATCTTTCAGTCATCTTGATCGAGTATTCTTCATAAAAACAAGACATTAAAATTTTCCTTTTGTGCTCCATAAAGACATCATTGCATAAGCTGGAAAATCATTGATCATCCACATAAGCACAACACGCATATGAAATATGCCTTTCAAACATGCATTGTATGTGGGTACGCCCACATCCCAATGAAGTTTCAGCTCTTTTATTAAAGGTTTCATGTACACATATATATCATTGCCAGGATCAAAAGGGCCAGATATCAGTATACTCAAGAAAGTGCAAGGATTGTTTCATACACAACCATGGGGGAAGGTTATAAATGTGTATGAAAACCAGCCATGTGTTGTGCGAAGTAAACATCTTCCCAAATGGATTAAAACCATCACATGAAAGACCCATTATCACATTACGCACGTTGGTTAAAAATTCAGGATATCAAGCATCAAATCTATGCCATGAGAATCCAGCTGTAGGGTGAACCAACTCTTCATTATTATTTTTCCTCTTGGTGTCATGCCATCGCATTTTTACTAGTATTTCATCAGACACGAAAATGTTCTATAATATAGGGATAAATGGAAAGTGCCACATTACTTTTTTATGGCACACGAGATGGTGTTCCATCATCTTTTGGCTTCCATCGGAAGGTTCAACATTTTATACAATTACTTCTTTCAGCAGTTTCCTCCCAAAATAAGATGCAATAATTTAGGAAAGCATGAATATTTTTTTTAAGAATCCACATTTATCAACTTACTTCCATGCCATATAGTGGTTTGAGGGAATATCTACATCATCTGGAAGTAAGTCCTTAAAGAAGAATGTAATCAACTACAGTATTTTAAATCCCATACATAGTTTTCCAATGAAATAATAGGATTAAATATTACAACTTTTTCATTTTACCACATAGCCGATATACTGGAGTCATCGCAACAACATTCAATTTTTTCACCAAATCAACATCATCATTTTCTTTGGACGCATCCTGTGTGCTTGTATCGAAATATTGTTGGCTGGACATACTTTCATTATCATGATGCCGAATAAATGGAAACAGATCATATATCAAACTCTCCAATTCAGACCTATCATTTGGATCATCAACATTTCGAGATTCCATTTTGTCTCCATTGTTATACCAGACATAATAGTTTGTTTGGAAACCATATTTAATTATATAATAGCTAACTTCTTTCATGACTCAACCAAGATCTTCCATCACAATTAGAACATGGGTAGTGTATGCGACCACTATCTCAAGCCTTGTCAAATGAAAAATATAATAAGATGTTCAAATTATTTTAAAAATTGTTTGAAATCCGATTAGTTTCATACATCCAACTTCTATCCATACTGGAAAAAAATTTCAATAAGTCATTTCAAAGAAATTCAATAATATTGAAGTTCAATCAAAAAAATATTTAGGTAAATGACAATTGTTTACTTTATATAAAAGAATAACTGACACATTACTCTATATGAGAATCATATTAAGAAAAACAACAAAATACAGTGTATATAAGAAAATAAGATATAGAATTTCTAATGCCTATATTCAAGGATTTCCCAGTATGATATTGGAAGTGGATTAAGGAATACAAAATCCTTAAGGGTCTTGTTGGGAGTACATGAGTTTTAAACTTTTACTTCTCCAGGGAGATCAGGATGAGGAGTTGGATGAGGATAACATCAAAAGTAGTTATAGCCTCATCAAGTTTCACCTTAACCATGGGTTAAAGGGTCCTATGATTGGGGCCATAGATCATAGTTTGGTAGGTTGTATTAATTGAATCATGTCCCAATTGATTTTGGAGAGGGAAATTTAATAGTTATAGGTATTAATTTGATTAGAAACACCTTTAAAAAGGATATCTAGGAATTGTGACATCCCAAACCAGGATGCCACTCATTAGTGACCCAAACCCAGATGGACACTCATTAGAGAGGGACCTTCAAGTTCTGTTGTGTTTTATCTGACATTCGAATAATGATTTTTGTGTTGTCCGGGGTCTAGGGAGGAGGGTGGGGGAATTTCTAGGTTCCAGGAAGGAGGGGGGTTTCCTGGGTCTAGAAAGGTGGGTGGGGGATGTTTGGGGTCTAGAGAGGAGGGGGGCTATCCAGGGTCCAGGAAGGAGGGTGGGAAACTGTTCAATGTCCAGGGGGGAGGGTGGGGGGGGGGGCTGTCTAGGGTCCTGGAAGGAGGGCGTTGTCTTGGGTCCAGGAAGCAGGGGGGTTTTCCTAAGTAGACCTCAAAACACTGAATGGGGTTCTACTCTATAGTTCTAAGAATATATTATCCAAAGATACAAATATTACACCTGTAAAAATGACAACTTTAAATCAATGCCTACTGTAATTTCATGACATTTAAGGGATATGTGTTTTGTGAAAAGCCTATTCATTACAGTGATGTTCTTGAATGATGTTTTTTTCTCATATGTGTATGGAATTCAGTAACGAGGATGATTTTTTCCATTTAACCAATGTTATAGTGTATGTTTAGGATGGATTCTTGCATTTAACCAGTGTTCCAGTTTATTTTTATGTGAGGTGAATTATAAACCATATTAGTCATGTCATTATAACATGGGTTCTTCCATTTAACCAAGTAGTCTGGAATTTCAGGGATGAAAGTGTTTTGACTGAGGTAATTACTACCTACTCTATAGTATGGCCAACACATCATGTGGCCATACCCATGAAACAAATCCATGTTTAAATGGAACGTTTTCAGCACCCCATTTGGCCAAACATACTTTTCACCATAAGGGATTGTCCATGTATATTTACTTGGATATCCAAGTCATGTACTGTGTGTACATTCCCATAAATATTACTAAGACACAAGATTATCGTAGACACCATGTCAACCGTTATACACACCATGTGAAACCTAATACCATATCGTCATTATTACAACCATTAATAACAACTTATTAAACAACATAACTTGTAAAAGATACTCAAATTGAACATAAATCTATAATAATATTGGATATATCAAGTAAAATGATTTCATACTATCTTACATCCTAAATGACCACCCACAACCATGATTAATGACCACGAAGCTCCCCTTTCATCCAAATCAAAAGTAAAAACAAAAACACATAGTTACAGAACAACAAAACCAAGGAATAACTTATAGATATTATGTGTAGAAGAAATGAATTCTTTAATTGAGGATGGATCGATATCTGGGGTAAGTTTGTTAGGAGTAAGATTGGATTTATGGTACCAATCCAGCGGAGTGGAACTAGAATCGAGCGGAGGGGGAACTGGATGCCTGCTCTGCATTTAGGGAAAGTCATTCCCAATGGTTTTTAAAAACTGTTTGGAATGTATGTTATACCAACGGTTTAGACTAACTGTAAGTAAAGTGGTATGAATGTGGCCTATACCAATGGTTTACTTGAACCGTTGGTAAAAAAGTGATATGGATAAGGCCATTACCAACAGTTTTGCAAAATTGTTGGTAAAAGCATCTATAAAATCTTTTACACCAACGGTTTGTAAAAACCGTCGGTATACATAGCCATTCCCAATGGTTTATCTAAACTGTTGGGATATAAGTGTTCGTAAAAGTGGGATTTCCAGTAGTGAGTTCAATAAGTTTATATAACTAATTTCAATATAAAAATGAATAAAATGAACTAAATTGGATAAATATTTGAATAATAGATGTATTTTGAATTCAAAAAACAATTTAAAATATACTTTTACACTATAATTATTTATAAAATTCCATTTTTAATTAAAATTCAATATTTTTCAATATTAATCAAAAAATGAAACTTCTCCAAAAAAATCCAAAAATTAACCCTAAGATAATTTTGACATTATGAATTCAAAAATGAAGTTAATTTTAACATATAAAATTTATAAAATTTTCTAAATATAATTTTAAAATAGGTATTACATTAAAAGGCGATAAAATCTAATCTTGCATTTAATGCAGGATAACTCAGTGCGATGTGTAGCGTAAGCTTATAATGGTGTTGCGTATAAAGAGAGACAAAATAAAATTTATTCTAGAATGAAAATATTTTAATATATTGTTGTGTTACAATATTTACCAATCTTGAACCTCATTATTCCAAAAACAGAATCCATTTTATCCAATTTAGTAACTATAAGTGGAATGAATTAATTTTTAAAAAAGTATGCAAAATACGATGAAACCATTTTTATAAAAATCCGTTTTTTTTGAAAAATACATTTTATGTATAAAAATGTTTTATTCAAAATTAAATAATTAAATTGATCCCAATTAGAATAATTTTATAATAATAATATAATATAACTAGTTTTACTTTTAAAACATTTTAAAATAAAATTCTACTTTGTAAATACTCAAAACAAAAATATAATTGTTCATAAAAATATGTATTTTTCACTATTCACTAGAAAATCAATCAATTTTGAAAATCCTAAAAATTAAAACAAAGAAAATTTTTATTTTTTTGATTTAAAAAATGATATTATTTTTATAAAATAAATTTTATATAAGTTTCTTAAATTAATTATAAAACATTATCAAAAAATGGAGTCAAAATCATTTTTTATAAAAACATATTTCCCCAACATAAACTAAATTTATTAAAAATTGAATACTTATTTCTGAAGAATTAATAAATTATTCTTTATTGGGAAGGTCTTATATATATATGTATGTATGTATGTATATATATATAGATATTTGACAATTCTTTTAATACTATTCATATCCACTAATTTAATAGCTAGTTTATAATGGCCATATTTAAATAATAATATTTTAGGGTTCATTTAGGCTTAGTGTTGCATGACATATATACTATCGAACATTGTGTTATTTTAAAATCATAGGGTGACACATTATCCTCCATTAAATAAATTACTCCCTTTAAATTTGAACATTTTTTTTTGGGTAATACAAGGTTTGAATTTTGCTAATACATTTTTTAGAAAACCCACATATTAAAAAGACCTAATATAACTTCTTTTCAAAAGGAGGGAAAGGGAAGTATGAATGTTATCAAGAGACTATGTTTTTGAATAGGATAAAATTAGTGGAAATTTAAAATATGGATATTAAAGAGAAAAACTATGCATAATTATTAATAGAGATTGATATAGAACATGTTCATGAGAAAGTTAACCATCACAAAACTGTAAATATATAATTGGATAAAATTTACGTGATTTCTTGATAATAAAAGTAAATATATAACATTCTTATTTCATGGAACTCTTCGTAAAATCAAAAGATTATTTTACTATCTAGATAAATCTCTTGAAGAAATGAAATTTATTGATTTATTTCAGTGTTATAATGACAATCTCATCCTTTGGTTATTATTCAAACAATTTACACTTCATTTCTTATGCTAGGAGATGGATATTCAAGATGATTTTTTACTACCTAAAGAACATTTAATGAATTATAATAACTATAAATCATTCCTTTATCCTATAAATATTTACTAAAACTAAAATTGTTAGTAAAAGTTATGATAAATAATAATTTAATGTAAAATAATAATATCCATGGTAAAACATAATCCATTCCATAAGTAGTGAAACTTAAGACTCCTATAAAATATTACATACCATATTCAACGCCCAAAAATAATTTTATCTGATATACATCCATGAAAAACATAAAAATAATTGTAATCAATCATAAATTCTAATAAAAAAATTTATATACCTTGATCATATATTTTTCAATTTATAACAATCATTTCCCAAAACGTCACAATAAAATCATATATGCTTCTAAAAGATAATTCACCCCTTATTTTTTAGATAAGATATTATTTTATAAAAAAATATTTATATTTGAGGTTTAGATTCATCTTTTCATTGATAAATTATCATTGGTTGATTTATAATATAAAATATTATTTCTTTATGCCATAAATATATATGTAATATATGTAGGAAGAGATATTCAATGCTTATAATCACATAAAATTTCACTTAAGGATATTATTTTCATAAGGATTATTCATAAAAACATTACCATGGAATGCCCAATTCTATAGTAGAGTATAAGTGTGCCCTCTCTATCCTGATTCATATCAACAATTGTAATTTTTTAAGCTTTCTATTTTTTCCTTTGACATCATAAGTTGTTTTGGATTATTATAATTGTTATCCCTTGGATTAGGTCATTGATTGTCATAATACCCAAAAAATTTGTATTTATAAAACTGATGTTTGAGTGGTGTTCCTTATTGGGATCTATCTCCATTCATTTCATTAACATGCCTCCTTACAACACTTCAAAAATTATTTTACTCAATAACCATACTTTCCATATTTGAATCATTTTCTTTCTCCTTTCAGGCATTCACCTAAGTAAACCATCCCATATTTTTGGAAAGTAAGATGTTAAAACTTTTTCTTCCCTCCATGTTACAAACCACTAGAGCTTCCATGAAGTTCTATATTCCTTTTCCTATCACCAAAACCATGAGGGTTTCTAGCTTCCTTTTCCACTTTTAGTGCACATCTAATGATTTATTCATAGCATCTAAAGTAACTTATAGCTAATACATTTCAAAGTCTTGGTTTAAAACCTATAATGAATTGATCAATTTTCCTGTATAGGTTTATGATTAAACCTGAAACATAACTTGAAAGTATTTTAAAACTTTCCTGAGTGGTACAAATGGATTCATCAAACTTATTCCTAAGAATAAGGAATTTTTCTATAATTTTTTACAGAGCATGAGGGAATAACTTATTGAAAAATATTCCCTTAAACACATCCCATTACTTGGGTTAAATTTCATCCTCTCTCTTGTGTTTCTTAATAATATTCCACCATTGATCTTCTTCATCTTTACAATGATAAATCATTATTTTTTTCATAGCCTGAGAACCAAAGAATTGAAAATATTTTTTTTTCATCGCATTGATCCATTGCTTAGAAAAAACTAAATCGAAAGTCCCATAGAAGGATGGTGGTCATTATTGCATAAAATATTCAAAAAAATGTTTCTCCCTCTTTGGTACATTCTTAAGTTAAACAGTATCCACGTAACCACCAGTATACTGAGATAGTTGAGTGAGTATAATTACAAGATATTTCATTCCAGATCATAGTTCATTTAGTTTTTTCCAAGAACGATCATTTTATTGGTCTTCACATTCGTTATTCACACAATTTCTTTGGGCTCCATCCATTGAATAAAACCAAGAATCATAGTGTGAGAAATAGAAATCCAAATGGAAAACCACATAATCATGAAACATAATTCATTGGATTTCAAAATGAAGACACATTCTTTTCAATATATTAACCCTTAGGATTAACCTAGGTCATCCATGATCATTACAAAAAAATTAGTATATTTTCCTATACTTAAACCAATCCTTAGGGTTTCACTAATGTTTTCTCATCTTATTTTTAAACTTTTAACTAAAAATTACTATGATACCAACTATACTGACCCATACCTTTAATTCATAGATATAACATCTTAATATGTGAATATTCATTACATAACATACAGATGCAAACCATAATTACATAGATATAGTGCCCTTATAAACATAGAAAAATAAATAACTAGTTTATAAATGATATATATCACCTCTCATTAAGTTCTTCATTACTTTCACCATTCTTATACAAATCACTTCTAAAACCATTATTTATAACATTTGGAAAGAAAACAAAATAAAGGGTGAGTTCAGATTCTCAATAAGGGTGAACAAGGGAGTTATGAGTGGTTACATGAGAATAACATGAGAATAATGATTTGATAACATGATCTTAACATTTTAAATCAACACGCTATATATAATTGATCATAATATTGAGTATTGGTATAAAACATGGAAATTAATAAGACATAAATCATAAATTAATCAAATAACACAAGTCATGAGAGCATAACATTGGAATAAGACGTGGAATTATGGTATACATATAAACTTATAAAATTTTGAAATTGTATAAATATAAATAGTCTAACTCATTAAGTTAAGGACAAGAAATTAGACCCTCATATACACCTATAGACATGGAACCAGGTCCAAATAGGATCTTATAGACATTAAATAGAGGTCCATACATAAACATATAGACATTGAAACTAGGTCCATACATAATCTTATGTAAATGAATGAAAGGTCCATGCATAAAATGTTGGGAAGGAAAACCGGGTCCATGCATAATATTATGGATATGAAAGCTAGGTCCACAAATAAACTTATAGACATGAAAACTAAGTCCATGTATATTCTTATTGACTTGAAAACTAGTTCCATACATAAAATTGTGAACATGAAATTAGGTTCACCCATAAAATATTTACCATATGAGTTATCCATATTTACCCAACACATTGTAGGGAGATATAAGTCCCACCCATCACATAATGAAAATCATACATATGTACAACAAAATATCATAAAGATTCAACATATCCAAACCCATAAAAAGAAATTAATTTCATAAACATTTCGTCATAGTATAACCTATGGAAAATGGAATGATATTTATAAACATATTGTAATAATAATATTAAAATATCTATAGAAATAATAATAATTCTATCCCAAGATATTATCCCTAGTAATTATTAAGTAACATCATAGTTTTTCATCTTAGATGGAAATTATTTTTTAAGATCACTTGGAATTTTTCTTAAGGAAAATAACCTTTATATTTTAAAATAAATTCTTTAAAATATAATATTTGTTAAAATATTATGGAAGAAAATTAATTTGATAATAACCATGGAAACTTGTAAAGGAAGATTCATTTAATTGAACAGTCATGAAAATATTAAATTCTATTCATATTGTATAAGTTAAAAAATACTCCTTTCATACTTTTTAAAAAATTAAAAAAGTACCTCATCTAAAAAATGAAAATAATATTCATTTTTTTTACTTAAAGGAAAAAATGGGTAAAAATGAATATAAAAATCATATAATAATAGTAAAAATAATTTTTAAAACATTTTTGGAAAACATGGATTCTGAACAAAAAATTATTTTTTTATCTAAGAGAGAAATAAATTCAATTTTACATAAAAAGTTATTTTTGGTCTCTTAAATAGTTAAGGTCGGGAAAATGAAAGGAAAAAATGTATTCTCAAGAAATAACCAGAGGATAATAATATTCATGAGTTTATTCATAAGTATATCTTAATTTTTCATCACGGAAACATAATCATAAACAATCCCAATAAACAATGAGAGTATAACATAAAACCCTTACCATTTTGGTAACTTTTGAATAATATTCCCCATAAAAGAAATAAATATATATTAATACATAAATCCACATAAATTTCAAGATAATAATCATAAAATACATTCATGTTCAATATAAATAGCATATAAAATAAAAAAGTTGTGAATATGGGATGTGTCCCACAGAAATAAATGCGAGACAAAAATCCATTACCTCGAGATCGACTTGTTTCAAAAGTTATTTAACCTTCTATATAATAAAATTAAATTTATTATAATTTTATTCTATATTCATGTAAATTATTATTATATCATATATATTCACTATATGTATATTTTTATAGTTATCCATAATTGTAAATATATAAAAATGAATTACCTAATTCAAGGACACAATAGGTCATATGTACGCATGAACACTATTTTCATTTTCCAATGGATGGAATGAAAGAAAGGTAAACAATAGTTCAAATTGACAGAATAATTTTTATATCATATAAATCATATATATTCATAAATTTCATCTTTATTACCATCCATTTAAAATATAAATGAAATAAAAATAATCTCATCGCTTCATGGAGGTGGTAGTCCACACGTATGCACGATTGACATTATCATTTTCTAACGGTTTGGAAGGTAAAAAGGTAGATATTATATTATCCTTATACATGAATAATTAGTTCATAAATACTATATATTTAAATTAAACCTATCATAATACTCATCTATAAAATATGGTAATAAAAAATGAATTGTATCACTATGTGGAGACAATAAGTTTTATGTATGCACTAGCGATACTTTCACTTCTCTTTTGATAAGAAAGAGGGGAGATAATGGTGGTTTCATAATCATAATAACAATTAAGTATATTAATGATACTAAATTTATTATTTTATGAATAATATAATATATAAATATAATTTAAAATAAGAATTAGAAAGAAAGTGATCGGTTATAGAGATTACGTCTTCTTTGAAACAACTCCTATAGATATCTTCTTAAGATTCCTAGGATTGGTCTTTTAGGAGGATCAAAAACTATATAATTTGGATAATGAAGTTAATATGGGATTATTTTATTGTATGGTTTATATTAAATGCTCAATGTTGTGTTAATAAGAGAAATGAGGGGTTCCCTTTTATAATTAAAGGTAGGGGAAATTTTGGAGTTTCATAAAATATCAAATTAATATAAATAAATTTTGATCCCAAGTGTCTCCAAAGTCTTTATATTATAATTTAATATTATTAAAATTATAAATAATTTCATAAAATAAAATTTGGAAATGTTTGGGTTACATTTTTTCCCTTATCGTTCTTTAACCCTTCCTTAACCCTTTTGGAAATTACCGTAATATTAATTGTTTCTACTTTTTAAGGGTTAATAATGTTACTAAAAATTGAAAAAAGACCCATAAATGGAACATGGTTGGTGTTTAAAACATTATCCAATTAATTTTCTCTAATTTAGGATTATTATGATTTTTAAATCATTTAATAAAATATTTCTTATTATAAAATATCATTAATTTCATTTCTAAGACTATTCATTTAATCTGAGTTAAAATACATCAGTACAAAGGGGGAATTCAATTATAATGATTTAAAACATTTATGAAACGTAAAATATATCTATATATTTTTTTTACACATTAAATCATTAAAATTATATCACTTTTAATAATTATAAAATAATTTGTTTTTATTTTTTTATTAGTTAGATAAATATTTTTTTAGCGTTTCACAAAAATTTAAGGTAATTATATAATTTTTAGAAATTATAAATAAATTTATATCATGATTTTTTTATTAATCTCAATATATACATTTATATTCATTTATTACCTATTTTTTTCATTATGTGGACATATAATAAATATTTAAAACTAAGAGAGTGACATTTTATAACTTTCATTAATTTAAATATAAAACATGAAAGTTTATTTAAAAAAAATGTATTGAACAAAAATATTTCAAGACTAAGATGATATAAGATGAATTAACCTCAGATTTTAATAATTATGATGAAAAAATATCGCATTTTTACTTATTTTTAATCTATATTAACTCAATTTACCCATAACTAAGGTGATATATGTTACAACAACAACTATTCATAATGCCTAATAAAAGGGACCAATTTACTACATTTGAATATTATAATTCAAAATTTGGAACTTATTTTGTACAATTAAATAAATATATGTATCTAAAATTAATTTTAATATAAGTATGAAAAATGTGATGAAACTTCTTCTTAGATAAATAAAGTTTTTTTTAAAATACGTTTTTCTTTAGAAGAATGTTTTTATACCAAATTAAATAATAATTTTTTTCCAATAATCAAAATTGGATATTAATAAAATTATATAAAAAATTTTCCATTTAAAGAATTTTATAATTAAATTAATCTTTGTAAGTTCTTGAAACTAAAATATAATTTTCGATAAAAATATGTATTTTTCACTATTTACTGAAAAATAAATCTTTTTAGAAAAATAAAAAAAAATTCACCAAAAGATAATTTTGATATTATAATTTAAAAAGTGATACTATTTTAATATAATAATATTTATAGAAGTTATAGAAGATAATAATAATAATTTATCATAAAAAAGTAATAAAAATCAGTTTTGGAGAAAACATAATTCTGAAGCATAAAATAACTTTACTGAAAATTGAGTAGTTATTTCCTAAGAATTAATAAATGATTTTATATTGAGTAAAAAATTTATATATATTTAGTAATTCAGTTAATACAATTTATACCTTCTAATTTAGCAGCTAGGATTTGATGACTATATTTAAATAATAATATTTTGAAGTTTCTTTAGGATCGATGTTGTGTGTCGTATACGATATCAAAAACAGTATTATTTTAAAGTGTTGGGGTGTTACATTATAGAACACATAATATTATGATATATGAACAGTAATATATGGTTTATATGTGTATGATATACATGGATCCTCATTTGGATTCTTCAAGCTAGGATGATCTGATAGTGATCTGAGCATGTTGGAATCATGTTACTCCATCAAGGTATCATTTTATTTTTTTATTTATTTATCATTATTATAATATATATTATAAAAATATAAGTTTATAAAATATAAATGTTTTTATACCAAATATGACATAATGGAATTAAACATTTAATTAGTTTTAAAAACCGATGTTACATTCTTCTACTTCATTTAGGTTCCTTTGAATGGTATTAGTGTATCCATATCAAAATTAAGTAAAAACATTAATTAAATATTATATAATTCAAGTATAAGACCTTAATATAGTCCCAAATAAATGTAATATTCAATAATTAGAGTCAATATGGATATGAATGGATATATAAAAGATAAAACAAATAAAATAGAAGGGTGAAGATAAGAAAAATACTATTTATATGTTAGTAATGTGTCATAGCCATCTAAAACCCACATTATAAGGGGATTTATTTAAAAAAATAAGTTAGGTGTAACATTAAAATGTGAATACCCCTATCTAAAAACCAATTCAACCCATTTGGGTTAGCCAACCAACCCAAATCAGATCATTCAAGATCGTTATTCCCTACATGGGTTATTGTAATCCAATAAAAAAATTTGTAAAAATGTTGTAAAATTATTTTAGTAGATTATAAATTTGAATAAGTTTTTAGGATTAATGATACATATTAATAATAAATTATTTCATTTTAATTATACTTTAATTCATTAAAAATATTATTGAGTATAATTTTATCTTATTTAATTATATTAAACCAATTCTTATATCTTTTGACTGATCATGGGATGAAACCAACCCATGAAAGTTTGGTTTATTATTTATTTAATTTAAATTATTTCATCAATTATTTTTATTGATAATAAATTATTTAATATCATTTTATCTTTCAATGAATAATCCCTCCACCATTAATAGTATAAGGGCCTACGTTATCACATTTGAGTTATAAAATTCAATCCTACATCCTAAATATCCCCAGACCCATGTGTCAGTATACGTTTTAAATAATGAAGGAATTAAAAAAAATGGTTCTAGATGATATCCAATTTGATAGAAAAAAATTATTTTAGGGTTGTGGGTGTTGTAAATTGAGTTATTATAGGACTCGTGGAATTCCCCAACTGTAAATATTGATCTATCACATGCCTGATAGAATAACTAGTAGTACAAAACTCATGATCATGTCATTATTGATTTATTTTTTGCATGTGTAGATGATACATGATTACATTTCTTAGTTAACAAGGATAAATAGAAAAAATGACTAAACATGTGATGATTGAATCTTCTTTATGTATAACAAATTTTTTGAATGAAATCACATAGTAACAATAAAGATAAATTGAATCAAATTTCATTATAGAATCACTAAATGAAATATAAAGTCATAAATTCCTTCCATCACTTAATATAGGATAAAAACATATTTCAGGAATCTCTTTAGCCCTATTTGATAGTGCTTATTTCCATGTAGGAGTTCAAATAATATTAGTAGGTTTACATGGTTGAATTTTATAGGTAATTTTTGAGAAAATACAATTTATGATTTATAGATGATGAGAATCTAGTGAATAGATCAATGAGATATGATTTAATAAATTTATTGATCAGAAATCCTATATTAAAACTCTATGAGTATTAGTGTATCTATATCTTGGATAATGATGATATACATTTTTTTATATTTTAATAAGCTTAATATAAATTATTAGATCTACTGGAAGCGTATAAAATACCTTTTTTGAGTATCTCCTAAGTATGAAATATGAAATACCACATAAACTGAAATAAATAAATACAATAAATATTTACTAGTCAATAAATAGATTTTTAACCATCTTATTCACATTAAAATAAATTCAAACATACTTTATAATGATCATTTTTGGGAATCCAAATTATGTATTTCCTCTAGAGGTACCCACAAGTCGAGATAAATCACATATCTTATGTGAGAGACTCTCTATCCTCAATGATTTTCTATCATATCATGATATGAAGGATGTAATAGAAAGATATATTATAGTTTTGGAGAGGTTCAACCAAGCATCAGCACCCATTACCAAAAACCACTTCCACCACATAATAGTCGTATATATAATGAACCATGGATTCTCCTAGGATATGATCTCATTTATTTATGCATTATAATGCAAGAATAAATTATATGTTTACTACAAGAATTTGTCGTATAAATTAATATCCTTCCAAATTTTCATCTTATGAAATAGTTCTTTTAATAATTACCATTATTAGAGAATGGTTTGAGTAAATCCTGCATGCATGGAATCTTATTACACGTATTCTTTATAAAATATCATTTTCATGTTGTCTTTCAAAATGAAATCCTACTATTTAATATAAAAATTGATTTAAGGTATACCAAATCCTTTAATATCCCACATTCTCTAAATCTCAAAAGACCTTTTTATATTCTACCTTATATTGTATTATATACAATAACTTTTTTAATGAAATTTAAAACACATTTTGAAAATATTCCAAAACACTTTTGGAAAGCTATAATCAACTTCAAATAGTATCACATCACATGAAATACCTTATGAATTTCCATAAAAACTACTTTTTGAATTAATTCTAAAACTACATTTGAGAAGCTCTTTAAGTAAAACACAATCCTTATTCAGTCAACCACAAAATGTGACCACATGGATCTTTATATTATTGATAAAAAATATGAATATATTGACCTAGAAGTATTATCAAATAGGATCCTCTTTCATATAATCAATACTACTAAATCTAGTAAGGGATATGGTGTGATATCTATCATACACATGTACCACTATACCTGTGTTCACTATTCTCTATATTATGAAAACGTACATTCGAATTTTCCCATTTGTCCAAGACATCGAGATACTATGGGACACCAATTATATCAATCCCATATAGGTTACTCATCTATTATCAATTGTTATAGTATATACCGATTTGGTTGATGAATACATCACATTCCATTTATCTGTATGGATGACCACATCACATGAGACTCATATGAATAGATAAATACATCATATATACATTCTAAGATCACCTACAAACTCCATAGTCTATCTCAACCGAGGGAAAAAATTTCATACTAGTTATACAAGAGGAAAATCCCATATTTAGTTGAGATATAATTGATGAAATGATCAGAAACATACCCAAACATCCCCTGATTATCTAAGACAACATATAGTATTTCCTAAGTTGGTTGTAAATATATGAAGGTTCTCTTACTATGTTTCTCTCTAATAGGTAGTGGGGACTCAAATATGATCTATAAACACCCTAGTATACTGAATTCATTTTTATGTCTCTCCATGTAGTATACAGAGTGGGTCTTATAGTGTACACACAGAATCTTCTTCTTTGTTTTTTTTGAGACCAAGTAGTTTTGAGTATTTTTTGAACTGAGAAATTATCTGGGATTCAATAAGATAGTTAGTTTCTAGTGGTGTATTTTATTTTCAGTCCATAAATCAATTTACAAGGTTGATCCTTATTTATATTGTTTTTAGATGGATTGTTCTAGACAATTAAAGAAAAATCTATTGGACTGAAGAGATCAGAAAAATTCTAGTAGACTGAGGTAATCAGATGGAAGATGGGACAAAGAGTTGTCTGAAATTATTTACATGGACACCAAATTGAGTTTCTCAGACAAGGAAAATCAGACACTACATTATTATTTTTTAAATTACTAAATATAATAATTATTAAATGGTATTCATGATTCTAGTTTCGTTTTTTAAAATAAAGGAAGTATAAGAACCTGATTCTTTCTAGATAGAGTTTATGGGATAAAGAATAGTTTTTGGAATGATCAGACAAATAAATTCGGATAAAAATTTGCGAGTTCAAAGGATATGGAAAACTTTGTGAGTCCATCAGATAGATTTTTATGAATATAGTGATTTTTCAAGGTTACCATAAAATGGAATTAATTTATTCCAATAGATTAAATTTATTTATCGAATTACCATACATTGAAATAGTTTTCAGTTAATTAGATGAAGAATATTTGTGAGGTCATAAAAAAGATTAAATCAAAAAGTTACTAACTATAGAACCATGTAAAGATTATTGGATGAAGGATTTATTGTGAAGATTTATCATATGGAGGTTTCATGATTTTTAAAAAATATTTATAAATCCTTACATTAGGACGATGCCAATATAAATGTTAAATAACTCAATAATCATAAAGGAAAAATCAAAAATATAGACATGAACTCAGAAATCCTTGGAGATCAATGATGATGATATTATTAGAAGGTCATTTTGAATATTGTTAACTCAAATTTGATAAGTGTATATAAAGTTAGTTAACTAAAGAAAATAAATGAGCATGGAATTCAAATTTGGAAGCAAGAATTCAAATATTAATTTTGTGCTTCTCCCTAATTTTTTGGAGAAATGAAAAGTATATAAATGGGAGAAGGTTCATTTTGAAATATTTGTTAATGAATTGACGTAATTAATGAGAATATTAAGAGATAAGTTTTTTAAAGAACAATAAATAGGGTTCTGGATAGAGTGGTACTGGATAGAGAGGTACCTGACATAGGTGTACTAGACAGAGATGTATCATAAAAATAGGTATCAGATGTACATGTAATCGATGAAAATGTTCAATAAGAATGAGATCAAATATATAAGTTCCAAATAGAGGATTTCAATCTATTTTACTAATAATAAAAGTAGAAAAATTTATAGAAATGTAAGTGTAGAGAATTGAGGAAGCATAGTGATTATGTTTTGAAGCCTGTTGGTGAAGGTTCATTTTGTTATTCTATTTTTTATCATATTATCCGTATAATAATAACATGTATTATCAATGGGATATATTTCTATATTGGTGATGGATATACCCTTCTTTCTATAAACCATTGATGTTCATTTTATTGTGGATATGTGGTCTTAAATGGTTTCTAGATCATTCTAAGTACTAGCCACTCTTATTGAGTAGTGATCCTTTTAAAATATTGTTTTCCAGTGTGGGTGTTTGTGTGTTATTATTTAGTGGATTCAAATCTCTATAATTTTAGGTGAGTGTTTTTTTAAAGGGTAAAAAATTTAATTTTTAGTAAATTGATTATCCTCAACTAAATGGTCTTATCAATTCTGATTGGCCTTTTCAATTGGTGTTAGAGGGTGATTTATTTGTTCAATATAAACTATTTAATGTTTGAAGAAGAATAAGGTTTCTATAGATGTTCGTAACTCTATTAATATTAATGTTAATCCTATATTATATGGAAATAAATATCATATATAAAAGGATATAATGTTACCCTTTCTATTATCTATTAGTTATGATGTTCTTAAAGATGATAAAGTTGGCTTCACTCCTCCTGTTGAGGGTTCTCCCTTAACATTTACTTACAAGAATATCACATATAATGATATAGAAGCGATAAATGCTATTTTTTTTGAATCTAAAAGTGAATTTATAAACGAAAAAGGAATTGGAACATCTACAAGCATCTTGGAAAAGTTAAAGAAAAATTATGAATAAAATATAAAAGTGAAATATATTTGTTAAAAATATAGATATTAAATTATGAATATCATAAAATGAGAGATGATGAATCTATTAGAGAGTTCTTTACAAGGGATAATGATATTTTAAGAACCATATGATTTTTTTGTGAGAAATTATAAGATTTTACTATTATGGAAAAGATTCTAAAAATTATTTAGGATAAATATGATTCTAAGGCATAATATTTAAAAGATAGAGATCCTAAAAGTCTATATGAATGATATTAATAGTATTCTCATCACATATGAAATGATAAGAAAATAAGTTTTCAAGAATAAGGAAAATGTTTATTGGGAAATATCTATAAAAGTTTCTATGTAAGGAAATTCTAATAAATTTACTATAGAAGTATTCAGTGACTCCTAAATTTAAAATGAAGTGAGAAAAAAGTTATAAGAATTCTTTTTTTTAATCTAGAAAATTTAAAATATTCATAAAGAATTAAAAAAAAGTTTTCATTAAAGAACTTTAACTTCGGACCCATTGGTCATTTTGCAATAAAGTTTCCAAGGATAATACACAATTTCAATATCATTTCATAGTTTTTTATAAGGGAAACAAAGTATATTTAAGAAGAGATGGATTTATTTTTGAAGGTACTAAATATGGAAAATCTATAATAAGAGGAAAAAAACCAGGGGAAATATATTTTAGGTTGGAGATACACAAAATTCATGTTATCTGAGCATAATGGAAGAAAAATTGTTATGGCATAAATGGCTTGGACAAATATTCTTGAGAAATATGAACGTGATATAAAGAGAATAAGAATTCAAGATTTTCTTCATATGAAAAGAATAAGTGATTTATGTTGTTCAATATTACATAATGGAAGGTATTCATGATTTTCTTTGAGAAACCATGAGACTTCTTGCTTTTTAAATATGAAAACTATGTTTTGAAGTTAAGTAAAACTTTTTTTGGGTTAAAACAATCCCTTATATCTTGGTATTTGAAGTTGGGTAATTTCTTAAAGAAGATGAATTTCATTAAAGGAAGAGTAGAAAAAAACATATACATAAATTAATATCAGTATTTTTCCATCAATATGTTTATTAAAGTTGATAATTTTATAATTATATAGAATAATGAAAAATACTATGAATGATTTTCCTAAGAAAGGATGATGTTGTTCGAAATTTATATGTTTGAAGAAAAAAGGTAATTTTTTGGATTTTAAATTTAACAAGACAAGGATCCGATTTTCTTATCCGAAGAAAAATATTCTAAGTAAATAATTATAATATTTAGAATGGAAGATTAAAATATTGTTTCCACACACATTTTAGTGGGAACAATGTTTTAAAAAATTAGAAAGGAAATGTTGTTGATCCTAAAAATTTTAGTAAGTTTATTAAAATTATGTTATATCTTAGAGTATTGAGGAAATATTTAGTGTATAGTGTTATACATCGTTCCATATATCCAATTAAACCAAAATAGTCCTATATTATGGTTGGAAAAAGAATTGTAAACTATATTAAAGGAATATTTGATTTTGGGTTGAAATTTTAAAATGCATAAAAGATTGATCTATTTGGTTATATTGATGTAGATTAGGTAGGTTATTTTGATTATTAAAGATCCACATCTTGTGGAGTATTCACTTCAGATGAAATGTGTGTGTGTTGAATCACTAATAAGTAGAGTTAAGTGACTTTAAACACCACTAAGGTAGAATAAGTTATTACAACTCATTCCAAAACTCAGTTAGTATGGATAAAGACAAAATTAAAATACAATAAAGTTTGATTGAATTTTACACCTTTTAATGGTTTTGATAGTCATAGTTCTATAAATATCACCAAGAATATATTACAACATTCAATATATAATCATATTGATATTAAATATCACTTTATTACCGAACATGTGGAATGAAATGAACTAAATATATAATTTTTACCTAAATAGGAGTAAATAAGTGTTATCTTTACTAAAATATTTCAAAAAATATTCAAATTCCAAGGTTGATTATAGGCATCCATCCCAAATCTCCTCATGACTAAGGCATGTGATCTTTTCCCGCATTCTCTTACTGTATTTGGATATTGATGTAAAAGGGGGAGAAAATATGACAACATAAATCTATGTATTGATATTTTCCTTACCTATCAAGGGAAAGAATATTTAAAGGGGTGTTTTTAAAAGGGGTAAGATATTATATTATCATGTGTAAACTATTATATTTTTTTTTGAATTGAATGTTTAAAACTTTTCTTTATAGGTTGCAGTCAATTTTGTGTTATGGTACTAATGTTTTGATGAATCTCATAAGGTTTTTTAATCACTACTTTATGGACACATGGAATTTTTTCCCATTATTATTTTCCCCTACACTAAGCTTACTCACACAAGACAATATTTTTTGAATAGTGATATATATTTCTTGATTTTCATATATTTGATGATTTATGTTCCTTTTTTGATATTAAAATCTAAAGGGGGGATTTTTGAGATAATTTTTTTTGAGGTTGTGTTGAATTGAGAAGGTTGATGGTTTTAAGAATATGTTTTGTTTATGGTCTTTTCATTTTTTTCATTCCATAAATCACTTAATAATGCTGAAACTTATTTATAATGTTTCTGGATGGAGTGTTCTAGACAAAAAATGATGAATCTAGAATTATGAGGTGATCATATGGAATATATATGAATATGATGATTAAAAAAAGATTATTAATATTGTTTGTACAAAATTACTCATAGGTACAAAAGACCAAGTTTTTAAGAAATGGTAAATTAGGAGATGCTTTAATATTATTCAAAGTACAAAATGACAAGATTGTTCATTGTTATTCCATATTCTATATGATATTTTTTAAATAAATTATAGAAAAATGAGTCTTTTATGATAGAGTTTATCTAATAGAGAGGTGTTCATGGAATCATTATATAGGGAAATATGTATGAACAATTGTGAGTTCATTGGATAGAGAAAGGTTTTTGAGTCTCTCTAACATAGTTTTCTAGACTGGGTGATTTTTTAAATCTATATTATAGAGGAATTATGTGAATCTACTAGACGAATATTCTTCATGGAATTTCATGGGCATAGAATAAGTTTCAAGTTCACTGGATGAACAACATTTGTGTGGTTATCGAATAGAGTAGCTCAGAATGTTTCAGATAGTGGAAACATGTCAATATTACCTTATAGAGGAGTTGTTATGAATAAGTATTATAGAATGTTTTTAGAATCCTTATATTTTTATTATAATGTCAAACATTGTCATGATATTTCACTTGATGTTCAATTACTTAATAATCTTAAAGAAAAGATCATGATTTTATCCATGATTTTAAGATGCTTTGAAGATCAATAACACCAATATTTTAGGAAGGTTTTTTTTATATTTTTTCTTTGGTTTAATAACAGGATTTTGAGGTGTTCAACTAAATAAAATAATCAAGTGGGAAATTTGAATTTGGAAAAGGGAATTAAAATTTGAATTTAATTATTCTACCATATTTTTTTGAGAAATGAGGAGAATATAAAGATGATTAGTTTTATTGTGAATTATTTACTAAATAGGTTAGGTGAAAACTAAGAAGATTTAGATATCATTTTTTCTAACAAATAGAAACAAGGTTATAGGGAGATAGGTATTGAAAATATATATTTTTGAAAAAAGAGTAACAGAAAGGGAGGTATTGGATAAACATGTATCAGATGAACAAGAATCATATAGAGATGTTCCAGATGAACATGATGAGAAAAATAAGTTCTGGAAAAATGCCTTAAATATACTATTCAAGTAAAAAAGAAGCAATTATGTAAATTAAAGTGTGAATAATTGTAGTAGCACAATGATTTAATACTGAAGTCTACTGGTTAAGGTTTATTTCATTGTTACAAAAATGATTTTATCATAATATTTGTGAAACATCAGAAGCATTATCAAATGACTATAGTGTTATTCAGATGGTGGATAAACCGACATTGATTTAAACCAAAAAGGATCATTTTCTACTAGATTTTTGGTCTCATATTGTTTCTAGATAATACAAATTACTAGTTACTCTTATTGAGTAGTGAACCTTTTAAATTCTTATGTTTTTGGGGGTTTGATTATGTGTTATATTTCAGCAGATTCAATTATCTCTAACAAGAGGTGATAGTTGTTTTGAGAGTGTAAAAACATTAAAAGTTAGTCCACTAATTTACCCCCTCTTATTGGTCACATAGATCTTTACTGGACCTTTTAATTTTATAACTCATAATCATATTTCATATCTATATACAAGAATCCTAATCACACTAACATTAACATTTTATCATAACATATAATACTCAATGATAAACATTGATTATGGATAACTTAGAAACATAATTTGAGAGGAAAATTATCATTAATGTTAAAATAAAATATCACTATATATATATGAATATAATGTAAAATAATGATAATTTGTAGATTTCCTATCATATATTATGATAAATTTCACATTATTAAATCTTTGTGAAGAATATTTAATGAACCAATCATAAAAACCTCTCTATCATATAAAATATAATAAAATGCCATATAAAACTTAAATATACTACAATGTTTGAGGTTTTAATAATTCATTACATCATATGTAATTCCTACCAGATCTCTATATGATCATTTGATAAAACCCTTCCACTGAATATTTGGTGAAAAATATCTATGAAGTAATCAATCTTGAATAATAGTGATGTTTTGGAATTATATATATAAATATTAAACTCTTTGAGAATATTAAAATCTCTTAAACTCATAACATCAAATGTTACAATGTTAACATCTATTTTATATCTATAACTCTTTATTAATAAGACATAATCATCCTTGTAACCTAATTCTATAAAAAATCCTTGAAATAATGTAACTACTTTATTTTTTTTGTCAGTGAATCCTAAACATTTTTATTATAAAGTGACATTTACTTTGTTATAGTAACTAATGTAACTATTTACATTTATCTTGAATTCCATATTATAAACTTCTTTAGGATAAATTTATATTCATTTTTTATGTTAACTAATATAACTATTTAATTTTTTATTTACCACCACACCCTAAACTCTTTTAGGATATGTTGTGTAATTAAATTTATAATTTTAATAAAATAATCCTTAATGAAATAATGATATTATATTTTTAAAAGAAATAAATAAAACACATTACATTTTTTCTTTATCCTCATATATGCTAAAACTATTTTAAGATATTAAGTGAAAAATACATTAGTATTTTATTGATATAATACATTATAAAAAACGATGTTCACTTATTCATGATAACTAAATACAACCCTTTAGATTTTTCATTATATCTACATATACTAAAAAATTTATTATATCAAGTGTAAAAAACTTTTATCTTTGACATGTATAATCTTATTTAGTAACGCTGGACTTCTCTAAGTCCAAAAAAACCCTTACTAGCTTCATAGACACATTATTCTTTTCAAAACATATTTATAAGATACACAAACCAGATTTTCTTTATGAAATAACATTTATTTCCTTTTTTTATGAAAATATAACAAATAAACTAGTATTTCCATGTCATATACGATATTCAATGTCGGATATTTCTTTTCTTTTAAAGTAATACTTTATTAAAATATATAATTTGTTGGGAAGGAATTACGTTCCATTAGATTTTAACAAATAACAAGATAAAATTATTATCCTAGGTAATCACTTTTATTCTTATCTCATTTTCAAAATTATTTTATAGATTATAATGAATCTTAAAATATGTGTATATAATAAATCATCCAAATTTTTTTCACCCTAAAGTTTTTATTATAGATCCACTTCAATTGTAATATTAGTTAATTGAAATAAGGATAATCATGCTTTAGTAGATTCATATAAGATTGATAAATTATTTTACAATCAAATATTTTTTGTAGAAATTATTTTCATCAAAATTTTAAATCAAAGTAAAAGATATACCAATTCTTACCTTGATTTTAAACTCATGTATATTTACAACAATTCCAAAATATACATTTTATATCACATACCCTATAAAATTAATGAATTTATTTCTATAAGTCACATGAAAAACATGGAAATTCCATGGATTTTCCTAAAACTCCTTTAGTTATTTATAGACAATTAATATTTAATTAATAGTTTTCCTTACTAAAAAAACCTGGTTTAAATTACCTTTATTATTTTATTTAATAATTGTTTTTGAACACTTTATTGATATTTTATTATTTTAGTTTTAAATTTTACCCTATAACACCGTCTACACAACACTAGTATCTTGACATCATATGTCCATTTCATTAATCATCAAAATTGTAAAATATAAGTTAAAAAATTCTTGAATTCAATAATACTGTCAAACAATTTCCATATAAGAAAATAAGATAAATTCCTAACCATAAAATTCCATTTTACTCCCTCTTGAACGATGTTATATAATTGAAACAATCATTACTATGTGTGTTAGAAACACCAAAATTTTTTACATTCACATCTAAAGAACAAAATGATATAAATAATTTATATATTTTAAAGTGTTTATCTAATATTGAAACATCCATGTCATTAATGAAGAAACTTATGTATTCCAATACATGATAAAAAATCAATCTTTGATTGTATCTCATCATTTGAACATCTATATGTTTAAAACATTTTAAAATCATATTTTTGATATCATATCCCTATTAGAATAATATAATTGTAGTCTATAACATTTATGGGATCTTTACACTAGGATTATTTTAACTCTTTAAGTAATTAGAAGAATTTGATCATATAGAATTGATACACATTTTTTCTTCGTATTTTACTATCAGTTTTCAATGACCATGTCTTTCCACTTGAATAAAATCTATTATTCTATATAACTAAATTTTATTATTTTAGTTTGAACTTCTACCCATTTATACTATCTTATATATCATTAAAACCCAAACACCATATTCCCAATTTATCTATTATCAAATACTTGAGAATATTGGGTAAAATTTTAATGGATTAAATCTTTTTGTCAGAACATTTACACAGACAAAAGTGGACTTAATTAGTTAACCAGAATAAGTTTCATGGAAACATTTAACATCTTCACATAATTCTAATATTTAATAATAATTAATATCATTAACATACTGTGAGTAACTAATCTGAGGACCCTCTAAAACTGGTACCTAACCCAATCCACCACATACTTAAAAGGAATTCATAATCACTATGGGATGATGAATAGACCCCAAGAATCAAACAACTACCATATAGAATGATTTAGACCAACCTAAAGCAAAAAAATGACAGATATACAAAATAATAACAACATAATAAAAGATACATATCTTCCCTAACTGAAAACAAATAGTAGAAACTAGACAATTCAAGATTTGAAAAAATATCAAAGTACAGGTCCAACAAAAAATGGAATACCAAAATAGGAAAAACCAACTAATCCATGTGATATCATGAGAATACTCCAGCCATCTCACCAGCATATACTCAACTCAGCTAAAAGAAAACTTCCCCACCTCACTATGGTGCCTTGTTGTACCCTAAATTGAAATATATAAAATAGTCAATGCATCATCGAAGGGGAACACAAGGTGTGAGTTAATAGTATCAATAGGTTCTCTCCATTATTTTCCATAACAAGTCTTTAGAAAATTATCCAAACATGCTCAACTTTAAATAAAATAAGGCATGATAATTGTTTAATAGTTTTTATATCACAAGAATTGAATAACAATAAAATTTCTCCCTTTTCTACATTTCAAAAAGAATTAGGTAAATTAGTTTCAATTAATTTCACAGCCATATATCATAATATATAAATCAGGTAAAAAATCATGCACCACATATCTTATCAAATCCAGGGAAGTACAACAAAATAGTACAAACCAAACATCCCAAATCGACCAAGAATAATATGTAACAACACACCAAGGATCACACTAGGTCAAGATAGCTATAAAAATCATACCTAAAATAGAGATTTGTGTATGTATCAAGCCAATAGGCATACATATAATGTGTATAAAGTATAGTAACACTTCAAAAAGTGAACATCCTAACATGTCTAAGAAGTCCCTAAAATAATGGGACTAGGGAGTAGAAGAAATCCCCATGAGTAACCACCCTGACAGTGGATGAGACCTATTACTATAACTTCAACTTAAGTACCCAAGGCTTACCATGTGCTATTTTTTGAAACTATTTATTCAAACCATGATTTGAAAAAAAAAACAAAACTATTTCGTAGTACTTTTAAAATTCTTTTCCATTTACCAAAACTAAGAAAAAATAATATTTTTAAAAATACAATTCTATAAAAACACAAAAAGCAGTCATATCATGCCATTTCACTTAATAGAACAATTTATCAAAAAATAACAGTAATGTAGTTTACAAACACAGGCTAGAGATGGAACCACCTATTGAAAAACATGGGTCGCAAACACCCCCAAAAATAATCCACTATAAGTAAGAAATAAATAATGAAAAAAAGTCCCTACAATCAATAAAAACATCATATAATTGATCCAATTCATGAATAAGGGTTAAATAAAAGGTTATATTAAACATAAATAGACATACACACACCTAATGCACCACAACCAACATGAAAAATAACCCCCATAATGAGATCACACAATAGTTCAAGAGATAATTAAGTGGAAACATTAACACATGCTAATGAATCTGATTGGACAACACAACAGTGTTATCTAGATCAAAATAATGAAGAACTATGAAGGATTTCTCACACAAATAGATTCAATCCAACCAAAATAGTGATCAAATGATGAAAGAATCAATCTTCACTGAACGAAGACTCCCAAAATCACCTGAGAAGGGATCTAAGTTGAGATCAAGGAAGGTTGTGGAATAATAAATGAAAAATAGACTGATGCATCACCCTAAAATATGACCACCTGATAGTTTCATGGCATGTAAACCCATTACATGTTGTGTAATCCATAGTGTCTAGATATGATGAAAAAAACCATCACCTTTTTTAAAAAACAAAACTTTTTAAAATTACATGATGTGTAATCAATATATGATGTATACTCCATTAATTTTGTGAACCAGATTCATCGAATCATCTCTCTAGAACTAAAAAATCATATACTCATATTACATGATGTGTATTTATCTTATAGACTAGAAAAACTATAGATTCATACATGAAAACTTGAAAAACCTTTGGTGCCCTCCCGAATTAGGGAGAACCTGACAAATCCATTAACACCTTTATTCCTAGACTCTATTAATTCAAACAAACATACATCCTTGAACATTAATTCATTTTTCTCAGAAAATTTTCTTCATCATCAAGATTACTAATACACACCTGATTAAAGAGTAAAACAAGAAAAGATAAGATAATTATTTGAAATTTAGTAATGGGTTCTTACAAATACCATATCATACTGTGATATTTGATATTAAATTTCCATAGGAGAATATAAATTTAATGGATTTTAAAAATCAAGTATATCTCTTTATAATAAATAATAATATATATTAAGTTGTTGAAAAATTTAAATTTTTGTTTACTTATAAAGGAAGTGTTTTGACAAAAATAAACTTCATTAATAATGTTTCATAAATTTCTAATAATTCTTCAGAACTTTTATTAAGTTAATAGTCTTAAAATTAGTGTATATTAGGATTCTTTCTCTAAAGATTAATGACAAATCTCTGTTTGATGATGATGATTCTATTTATCTGGAATATAAACATTTATCAGACCAGTATGATGTTTTATTAAACATTTTATAAAGAATTTTATTAAATGGTCTCCCAATAAAATTTTAAACGCTTAAATCATATCCATTTAGTGAGATAAGATCCATATTTCACTAAGTTCTAGGTCACTTTAGTGTTTCTCCTATTACATAGATATTTAGTTAGTAAATCATCTTAATAAAAAAATTGACTCTTAGATATTTTAATGGATAACTCTTAATCAAAATCCATTATATTGATATAAAGAACATTATTCCACTAGTAACCAAATCCTATTTGGGTATCCCAGATAGTGTAACCCAAATAAAATTATAAAAATAATATTAGAGAGTACAATCTAGGGTCACCCCACTTTAACATGAACCTCCCATAAATAAAATTCATAATCATTTATTACTTAGTTAACTTACAGAAGATAATACAGGGGCACCTAACTTTAGCAAGACCTATCTAATTGGATGATCATGATTTTAAAAAGTGCTACTTTTGAAGGAATCTAATACTTAGTATTTTGAGGAAACTTAATCTCACCATCTTATCTCATGTTATTCCATTTATATACTTATAGGTATTTAGTTTATAATTATAGTCCCTCCACCAAATTATTATGTTAAAACAGTATTGACATGTAACTCTTTACACAACCCACAATTTTTGTTTCTCACCCAAAAATAGAAGTCAAATAAATTTATACATATCAAAATGAATCATATATATAAGATACATGAACTTTTTATATAAAATCATAGATTTATATGAGATTGATAATATCCACATGAGTAAGTCTGGAGTGATAGATAAACCACCCCTTTCACCTTTATTGACAAGTCATAAGCCTCCAAGAAGATAGGTAGTCCAAACAAATGTCCCTCTACAATGAGAGACATTACTCAAGAAGGAATTTAATTCATCCTAACTCTAAAACATAATATACATAAATTATATTGAAAAAATAAATTCTACTTAACAACTCCAATATAAATCATGGACAATGTAGATGAAAAATTAAATTTAATGTATTCAAACATAGCATATAATGAAAGACTATATTTCCAAGAAGTAATTTAATATTTAAAATAAATAATGTATATTAATAATAGAAATAATTTAAACTGGGAATAATTCAACAAATAACCATTAAATAAATTATCAATTTAAATATTTAAACACATGGTAACCATTTATGAACTATTCATAAATAAATGATAACTATAAACCCTTTTACTAATTATCTATCATTATGGAAATTCCATAACTGTAATGACCCAAAATTTTATTTATGAAAATTACTCTTTATATATTTAAATGTATTATTATGTAAAATGGTTATATAAAACATATGTAGTTATATGGTTTTGTTTTTTTATTTCTAAAATAACGTTAAGAAATGTTACCATTGATAATATATTCATTGAATACTAATAAAATGATTAGTATAAATATAGGGCTTTAACAAATACAATTTAATCAGAAAAAGGAAGCGATGACCTCATCCAGTAGAATTTCTCGATATGAAGCCCATTTTTCAACAAGTTATGCTTGAAAAGAAATTTCTATTGTAGAAGTGGAAGTTAATAGAAATTAACACCTGAGCGATGTTATCTGAGTCTCCCCAAAAGTCTATCACCATCACACACCTTACCCTTACGTCTTATGTGGGTTTTTAAGGGGTTATGTAACAAGACCCTATCACTATGGGAGAAGTGGAAGTTAATAGAGATTACTAACCAAGAGATTTTATCTAAGCCACCCCAAGTGTCTTTCACCATCACACACCTTATTTTTATGTATTATATGGGTGTTTTAAGGTGTTATGTAACAAGACCCTAATACTATGATCATGAGTATTATTTTTTATAGAGAATATACATTTATTTTATTTTTGTTACTTTGTAAATAAAATTTAAATCACAGATAGTATTTTTAATTAATATTTAATTAAGAAATATATTTTGATGTGTTAATGGATTTTTGAATTAAATAATATTTTAATAAAATGTTATTACAAAAATAATTTTTATTAAATATAAATTATCGTATAATTTTTTATGAATACAATTGTAATTTTTATTAAGGTTTGAAAGCTGTTTTTATCAAAACCCATGAATTTTCAATAAATGTATGTTTTTATTTTAAAAGAAAAAAATAACATATTTAGATAATTATTTATCTAAAATAAATATTATTTTTTGAATTAGTATGTTAAAATTATCCAATGGTTAATTTTTCATAATTTTATGAGAGAATCGATTTTTTTGGTAAAAATTAAATACCGTATAAATATATAATATATTTTATGACATAATAATGAACCGGTAGTGAGGTAATAAAATAATCTAAAAAGTTTTTTAGGCCAATATATTTTTTACCTTTAAAATAATTTGATTTTATGTTTTATTTATTTATTTTACAAATCCTTAGTGGACCCTCCAAGACTAATAAAACATTTTAGCATTTTAAAATGATTTCCTTAAGAGTGTGACTAACCTCAAAAAAAGCCTAATATTTTAATCTTTCAGTCCATTTCATTATAAAATAATGTTTTCCACTCCCCTTTTTCAAAAACCATTGGGAAAAACCTTGGGTTGGTTTGTGGTTTTTATTAGTTTAATGTGTGGTGTCCAAAACCTAAATAATAAAGAATTCTCTCTCATTTCCTATATAATCCCACTCAACCTCCCATTATTATACAATAAAAACCTTTGGAACATGACCAAAACTTGAAATAATATCTATAAAATCCTCTAAAGGTTCCCCATGCTCCAAATAAGCCTCTCTCAAGCCCCTCCTATGCTTTTGGGATCACACTTCCAAGTAAGGGATGTCATCCTCTATCATTTTATGTCCAAGTTTATTTATGATTTTATACCCTTGTATTTTAAATTAAAAATGTTGGGGTATAATTTCCCACCTCTCCTATACTTCCCTCCTTGTGTTTGGATGATGATATACCCCTTTATTTCTCATTAATTCCTCCCATGTAAACCCGCTACCATGCTGAAATTCTGTAAGGGATTTCTCTCTGCTCATTTACAATCAAGAAATCATTTATTATTATGAATCTAAATTCCATTAAATATGACAAGGGAATGAATCTATATGACCGTATTACTATCCATTTCATTTAAATATTATTAGATAGACCTTTATCTCTCATCAACCATTTTTTATGAATTCTTATGTCACACTGTTATGCTGCCAAAATTTCCCCACGATTTTCCTTGCCAAAGTCATTGTGTAGAGAATACCATGCCCAATTATCAATCAATGGTATTCACCATTATTCAAATTTACATATTTATTATAGTGTTTCATGTATTAATTCCACATTCCTTTATCGTGGAATAAATTATTATGTTTAGTGATTCCATGTTGTATAATCTATGTGGCACACTTATGCATGAAATGAAATGATTAAGAAGGGTGCGGCCTGATAACACTCTAATGCATTGCATAAAGATTAGTATCATGATACATAATTTACAATGAGAGTTTAATCATGATAATTAAAGTTAAATGAGGGTTTAATCATTCTATATATTAAATGATCCTTGGATCATGCTAATATCATGTTAAATGTTGATGCCACATTTCAATGTTATGATAATCACTCTATATCAAGCCTTTATGTTCATGTTTATCTTATGATCCATTTATATTCCTAATACCTAAAATGTATTGTTTTCTTCATGTTATGTCTTTTATACACCCTTATTGGGATTTATAGCTCACCCTTTTCTTACGCATGTCCCCAGGTTGTCCCATGTAATGCTAAGTATAAAAGAATGTGTGTGGTCATGTAAAAAAAGTTTTCAATACAGATGTCATATTTACATTATAAGTTGTTATGTAATGTTTCTAATTTCCCAAGACACTATACCTCTTGATCCTCAATGTTGTCTTAAGTGCAATTTTATGAAATAAATAATGTTTAATTATGTAATAAAGCAAAGGGTTATTATAATAACATTGAATATAAACTCTTTATATTCAATTTAGTAAGATGTCTTTCATATTGATTATTATATGTCATTTTCCCTTAAAACTTATGATGTTTTCCTGAATTATAGAATATATATAATTTTATTTATTTTATGTAAACATTTTACATAATCTAAATATCATATACATAATATTTTTAAAACCATGATCAAATACATCATTAAAACTTTTTTAATGTGCCTTAAATAATATAAAAAATAAGGCCCTTTATTTGGAACATTTTAAAATAAAAAATTATGAATAATTCATAAATTAAATATAAAAACCTTCATATTTTGGACTTATTTTCACAATTTATAATCACTTTATAAATTAATCTTACAATTTGAAAATAAATACTTTTATTTCAAGATTATAAGACATTCCATATAATTTTTTAATAAGGTATTTTAAATATTAACTCTTAATATTTAATGGGTATTTAATAATAAATGTTTCATAAATATTTATTAATTAATTATAAACACATTATAATTAATTATTTAATTAAATTTTTTATAAATAATAAATATCTAAAAAAATAACACTGATTTTAATTTATAAACAATTTATAAATAATAATAAAACTTTAAAAAAAATAGATAGTTTCTCTTTAACCTTACACAAGAAACTCTTTATACGTAAAGGTATCCTTAGTTACCCTTATACATATCACATTTTGCATTTTTAATAATTGTAATCCTTAGTGACATTTATGAAGACACTTATATATAATGGTAACTCCTTGTGAGATTTATTTGTATTCTATCAATTAAAAGAAAATGTTCAACGACCTTTGTGTAGAAGCCTTATATGTAAAGGTAAGTTGGATAAGATTTATGTAGAACCTTTTTATATAAATGTAACAAGAATTTTTACCTTACTAATAAAGGTTACTCAGATTTTCTTTACACAAATATGAATTAACTTTATGCTTCCCTATGTAAAAGAAACTTTTTTTTAGAATTTTTAAAATACACAAACAAGATGCTATATTTTTAACGAGTTCTTCATTTGAAGCATGATTTCAAAAATCTAAAAAACGTGATAAATATAATTCAACTATTTCGTTTTAAATTAATGTAATAAAAATTATTAGACCATGAAAAAGTATATAAACTACCTTGAATGGGGATATATGATGTAATAATTATTAAACACAAATAAAATAAAATGAATAAATTTTGCAAACACATACCATTTACTAAAGAGAATATGTATTATATTTATTGCCTTGGAATAACATTGAATAATATTGATTATGTTGAATGGAATATAAATAAAATCCCACCCCTAAAGGTATTTATGGGTCAAGATGAATCACCCATCATATGTGTGTGACTCTCCATCCTCTACAATGAGTTAGTATCTAATGATGTGAAGGAGGCATGAGAAAGAGTGATTCCAGTTTTAGGGATGTTTGACCAAGCATTATTACACATAACCACACACCACTACCGTCACATAGAAGTGATATATATAATCACCCAAGGATGTTCTTGGGAACTGTCTCATTTATTCAGGCATTGTAACATATGAATAAATGTTATGGATAGTACATGAATTTATTACATGAATGAATCTCCCCTGAAATGTTTCATCTTATGAAACTATTATTTTAATAAATTTATTGATGAGATATTGGATTGATTAAATCTAGTTTGCATGAAAAAAATATTTCATACATGCCTTATGAAAAATAAAATTTCATGATGCCTTTAAAAATGTCATCCTACTATATAATATAAAAAAAAGATTTAGGTAATACCAAATCCTTCAGTTTTAGGGGTCCATTTTTATAAAATATTCATGAGACTGAATATTCTCAATCTAAAGGTTGAGGGATATTGGGATTTAAATAAAATAGTGTGAGATATTTAAGATTAATAAATCAAGAATGTATAATTAATGAGAAATGAAGAGAAACTTTTTAATTTGTATAATTTTATTTTATAGAGAAATGGATCGTTATGAAAAAAAATTGATGTTAGGAATTTTTAACAATAAACATATCATTACATGATTAAAATTATTAGATTATTAAATGTGATAGTTAGTTTAATTTCATACAACTCAGGTTAGTAGGTGATTCCTATGACACAGATTAATTAAGATAATTGAAATATTAACTAAACCTCTTATCCCACATGATTCATTATCATTGTTAGAAACAAGAGATAGAAGATCAGCCATACTACATTGAAGTGAACTATAAGGAATTAAATGGTTCAAAAAAAATTAAAGATCCCTCGGTAGGATTCCTATGTCCTAAAAGGAGATATAATATGAGATCTAGTGTGACTTATGAATGTGATAATCTTATATATCTAACCACGTAAACGAGTCATGTGAAGTTTAATTTGGTTCTTACACCTAGGATCAGGTTCTTTTTGTAAGATAAATTTAGGTCTTACACCCAGTAGGGTTCCAAATTAGATTAATTTTAATTGTGATAATAGAATGATAAACCATGATCTACAATCCCATATGATCCATGATTATGTGATAAAATATAGTTAATAAAGGATTGAAAACATTTTAATAGGATGAAAAATAATATTTGGATGGGTATTATGTACTAATATTTCCAATGAATGAAGTTAGGTCATCTCAAGATGGTGTTATGATCCATCTCATGCTTTTTTCATTAGTCATTCCATGTAATTCACATTGGATAACCCAATAGTTTTTAAATTTACACTAAAGAAATTTTCCATGTAGTTTAAGATCATGATGTGGGGATGTTACTATATAAAGTTTATCATAATAAATATTTGGATTTTTTAACCTAAAATTGGTGAAACTAAAAGGTATAATAGGTCTTATTCATAGGTTTTCTAGAGATAATTGATCTAAAAAGTGATTTTGGTGAAGATATGTTTAGGGATTACACCTAGGAGGAAGTACATGTGATGATAATGTTGGGGAGTACTCATAGTAGGAGGCCCAATTGGAAGTTTTTTAATTGTGCTAATGACATGAATGAATTAAAATATCTATTCCCAAATGAGTCAGACTCAATGTGATAAACTACAAATAAGAAAAGATCAAACATATTATATGAATGTGAAAAATTAAACATGAATTTGGATTATGAACTAATTCCACCAATGAGTAATTATTAATATCATTCTCATGACATGAATAATGACCTATTTAATACACGGGGTATCCTATACTCATTTAATTGGGTAATATTTTAGTTTTATATCTTAGTCAAAGCATGTTGACCACATATTTTAACATCATGTTAAGGGGATGTAATTTTATGTATTTTATAAAAATATATCTCATACATTATGTCATGAAAGGTGATAAAATAGATGACTAAGTTTGGATTACACATATAAGGCTAACCTAGACTGGATATTTGGGATATACACATAATAGAAGGCCCGTATATAGTGACCAGGAAGAGTATCCAAACTTAATGAATTTATGATAAACTAAGATGAGTGTCTTGAATTAATATTTTTTGAGAATAAATGAGGAGTATCTTGACTAAAGGCATTCTCTAGTATCATGGTTGTGGTTAAAAGCATTACAAAATAAATATGGATGACCTTCACCAAAAAGTACGTGACTAAACTTTTGTATTTTCATAGTCCATGGGTAGATTCTTCATGGTATAAACCATTGTGATGAGGTCAAAAATATATTTTTGGTCCATTTTTATGGCATTAAAGTGATATATTAGGGAGGATATGGTTTATATAAGGGGATATAAATAGTATGGTTTTGATAATGTAAGTGTAAATGAGATTTATAAGGGACGAATGCATAAAAGTGGCCGTATATCTCTTCATGAAAGAGGGTGACAACATAAGACCATCTGCATATGAACTCAAAAAGGACTTCTGCATTGGGTTATTTATGATGGGACACCACATATAAGTATTTTTAAAAAACCACTCCATATCATTATTCATGATGGGGCACCTCATAGAGTGCTTTTTCAAGGGACTTCAAGAAATTTATTTATGAAGTAATTTACCTCTACTTGATTCAAACTTAGTACTTTACCTGAGTTGTTCTTCTAGGACAGTGGATCCAGTCCCAGAGCTCCCTTCTTAATGTGAATACAAATATTTATGGGTATTTTTAGGTAATTTATTTCTTTAAATGAATATCCACATAGTAATTTATGTTATATTCAAATGGAGTACAATTATACATGGTGGGAAAAAAATTATAGCCTCTGAGTTGCAAAATACCGAGGTTTTACATAGGGATTTATGTGTTAGGTGAAAAGAGAAAAATTCTATGTAAACTATATAAAGTTATTCATGGGAAGAGTTATTTATAAATCTCTTAAATTTTTATGTGAATACTTTTCCCAAACCTCTCTATGTGAGCTGTAATACTTTTTCCTTAGATAATCTCAACCATTGGGTTAGTTGATCAGCACACCCTAATGAATCCAAACATTGTATCGATGGCTCATGCTATTTAAATGATATGAAGGGTGGTAGAGTGGTATGTGACTCAAGGGTATATGTTATTATTTCTTTCATTTCTCATTTTTTCATTGGATATTCTTTTATGGATGAGGATATGGACCTTCTTATTGGGATAAAAGTATACTGAAAATGAAACATCATGTTAATAGTAGTGGAAATAGATTCTATAATTATTCATGATTCCATTAAAGGATCAATTATCACTCCCTCTTCTATATCATATGTTATTAAAATATGTAGACCCATTATCAGTGATTATATGTGAGTCTTTCATACCTAGAGGGAAGGAAATAACATAGTAGACCACATAGCTTCTCTAGATACCCATGATACTTGCACTCTTTTCTCCTATTTTTGTTTTATGTAGTGTGTTGTTATTTTGGCAGGTATTTCTTTGTTCCCTTTATTGTTCTTTTACATTAATAATATAATAAAAAGTTCCAATGACTATTGTTATGTGTATATTTCCTTAATTTTCTATTCATGATTAATTATAACACATGGCCAATACAAGATAATTTATTATTAATATTATTCCAAGTACATATCCTATAATTTAATAACCTAAAAATATACTCTTTGAATATATTCTATCTCTATTATTATTTCTTCTTCATCTGTTAGTAGCTACATGCAATAGTGTATTGAACATGTACCAATCGATCATATTCTTCATTGTAAAATTTTCAAAAATAATTTGGACTATGGTAAGACCATGGATATGTATTATTAAGGGAGATACTGATTAATTTTTCTTTGACCTTTCTACCAAGTGATAGTTATTTTCACTCATCTAGGTATCCCCTAAGAAAGTGTGTGTTCTAGTGAAAATAACAAAACATGAGGCGTACAATTATGGTGGAGTATACTAGGGGATCTTTTTTCCACAAACAACTATAAATATTTTGTTTTATATCTTTTATCTTAATGATATTTTTACTTGTTATATGAGAATATAAAAACCATTCATCATTGAGAGAGGGTGGTTTTAAGTGGATAAAATTTTAATAACTCAATTCACCCCTTTAGAGTCATTGTTCAAGGATAATATGAAAAAAATTGGTATCAAAGGTTTTAAATTTTGAGTTAACAACTATCATTAGTTTAAGATCAAAAAACAAGTTTTTATAATAGTAATTTTTAAAGAAGTCATACATATGGTCAGAGTCCCATATTTCAATAGAAACAATTATTGGTTATGGAAGGATCAATTGATTATTTATTTAATAAACATTTAAACAAAACTATATTTGATGGATATTAATCCCTATTAAATCCCCAAGACATAACTCAAGACATGGAATGCTACTTCAGAGGCTAAAAATAATCTCAAATCCAAAGAAAAGAATTATATCATTTTCGAACTAGGTCCCAAGGAGTTTAATTGAGTATCAAAGTGTAATAAAACTCATGAAACGTGGAATAAAACTTAATTTTATTATAAAGGAACTAAAAAAAATTAATATCTTTGATACAATATGAAAAAAATCAACTTTGACACATTCAGACTAATGGAAGGAGGAATCAGTACATAGTTCAATAGAATAATGAATGAGATTATAAATGATGTTACTACACTAGGAATGCATGTTTCTAAACCTAGTCAAGATCTAAAAAATATAATAATTATACCTTAAAAATGGGTATAATCTCAACTACTATATGATAGTCAATTCCCATTAACAACATTAAGATAAAATATTCGATAGGAAATTATATGATGCATGATACGGAAAAAATAAGAGGATGATGATCATAAGCTAATAAAAAATGAGAATACTACATGAATTTTTTTTACATATAAATATGATAAGAAATATAAAGAAAAAATATTACTAGAATCATCTAAAGAAGAATAATTAGGTTGTTCCGAATCTGATGAAAAAATTGATCACATTACCTGAAAGTTAAAAAAGTTATAAAATAAAAAAATATGTTTTATGAAACCATTTAATAAATAAAAATGTTCAATAGAAATTAAAAAATAGGATAGATGTTATGAATTAGAAAATTTAGGACATATCAAGCCTGAATATCCTCAACTAAATGATAAGAAAAAGTCTAGACAATAGTTCTTCAAAAAATATGGATAAAACAGAAAAGAAAATAATGTTATGAAAGCCACATGGAGTGACCCAAAATACTCATGTATTGATTTATATACCATTTTAGAATTTAAAAAATCCAATATAAAGGCTAATATATACTATATGGATTATATAGATGAGGTACATCCTATTTATTATTCTTCCTATGTATAAGAATCTAAAAGATTATTTATTAAAGAACATAGTTAATGTTTCTCAATGTTAGGAGATATATATGAATATATTTAAGAGAATAATAAGGATCTTAATAATTCTATTAATTCTATTATCCATGAAATAGAATATTTATCTAGTTAATTTTCAATATTAAAATTAATTTTAGACAAATCTATTTATATATATACTCTTCATGAAAAAAAGTAAAGAATTATTAGCAGAAGTTGACTCTCTTAAAATATTTTCTAGTTTTCTTACTAAGTTTTAGGGGTATCTAAATAAAATCCTTGGTAATAAAAAATAAAGTAAATAAGATTATGGAATATAAATTAATGGTGAGAAATCTAAACTACACAAAAATTACTTTCTATCTAGAAAAAATAATAAAATCATGTATAATATTACCTTATTTCATTGTGGATATTCTAAATATTATGCCAGTATCTATTTTATTAAAAATTATCAAATATGTGGAATAAAATATCATCATATAACTAAAATAATTATTGATAATAAATATCATTTTTCTACGTGATGTTGGAATATATTCTTACCAAGTTCTGTAATAGCTAACACTGCTTGACCCATGAGTATTTGGGTTCTAAAAAATTCATGTGTTTGATTTACTCTATAGAGAAAATAAAACTATGACATAAAAACTAAATAGTATATAGATAGTTTCTATTAGAGGCATATGAGTGGTGATTTCTCTAAGTCTCACCCCTCCCTAAATTTGGTGAAGACTACGTCACTTTTGGTAATAATGCTAAAGGAAAGATCAATAGTGTTTGTAAAAATAGAAATCCAAATTTAAAACTTATCAATGAAAGTTATTGATTTTAATGATTTGTAGAAAAATATGATAATTATCTATGAAACCTGTGATAATGGTTATTTTATTGATTTTTTCTATAATCTTATTCTATTTTAAGGTTATATTTATTAAGTTCAAAGCACCAAGAAATGAAAAAGTTTACACCTTGGATATTTATTCCCTATGTAAAAAATACAAACTGTTTGAATGATGAAATCAATTATTTTGGATTTAAAATATATGTCTTTTAATTAATAATGTTTTGTCTTTAATAAATATGACAATAAAAATTTTGATTTATGATTTTCCATCTCCTAAATTAGACAAAAAGAAACTATGTGGTGCATACCAAATGTAAAAGCAATAAAAATCATCTTTTAAAACAATTAATGACGTTACTAAAACTATAACACTATAATTAATCCATATAATATATTAATACCTTCTATAAATACAATAATAAATAATAAATTTATTGTTTACGTCTTTTTAATGACCTAGGTTTTTTAATTGGTCGAATTTCCAAAAGTTTTTGAATTTTATGTTTGGAAGAGGATCATAATTTTAAATTGGGTTTCAGAGAATAATTTTGAGAATTATAACATGTTAGTACATTGTTTTTAGATGTTGTTTAAGGCTCGATGTGTGACTCAAGACTTCAAGTGAGTTTTAGGAGCATCGAGCCTCAAAAAATAATTTTTAGAAAGTCTAGGTAGTGGACCACAGTTTGTTTAAACTATGAAGCCTTTTATAAGAAACAGTTTATCCAAAATTTAAAATAGAACATGATGGGACAAACTATGCATGGTGGGTAGAATTGGAGTGTGAGATGTATATATTTTTTAATAGAGGGTGTGCATGGGATATTCATGGTTTAGACAATTGTGTGACCCAGATACACACTTAGTTCCAATATGGTAGTGAATGCGGACAATTAGCGTACGTTATGGCCAAACCATGAATCAAGAGTATGAGACCTATTCTAAATTGGATTCCCTTTATATATTGGCCTTTCATGGTGTAGTAAAACTTTATTTAGACACTCTCTCACATGGCCAAATTAGGTTGGTTACATGAACTCAATCACACCTCTCCATATTGTTGTAGATGATGACTAGCTGTGAGGGTGTGATAACTATAGTGGGGAGACTATAGCCCCAAGTACAGAGTTACATCATAGAATAAATAAACAATAAAAATTAAAATAATAGTCAAAAATATAATAGAAAAAACACAATACAGCAGAAAAACCAAACAATAAAATCCTACTAAACAATCCAATAAATAATTAATGAATAATGTAATGATAAGATTAAATGAAACTAATTGTATTTCTATAATTAATACAAATAATAGACTATAAAAATCAAATAAAACTCATGGTTCCTGGACTTGATCCCCATATTGGCCCCATATCCAAACTCCATCCCATCTAGTAAGAGAAAAATCAACAGAAAGGTCTATTTCCCTTGTCCAAACATGTATCCATGTAATTTGATTGAGTTCCAAATGGCATCTCGAATAATATGTGAGTAAAACTCATTAATTAAACACCATCAATGCCTAAAAAACTAGTCCAATAATAATTTTATGAAATAAAATGATAAAAAGTGCATCGATTAATTAAGAGAATAAAACAATCAACTTGCTTTGGCACTATGTCAGAATATCTTTGAGATGTAACACAACTATTCCAACATAACCAAATATTGATGTAACCTTCTTTGAAGCTATGACAGAATGTATCTAATCACATAGAATTACCATGTCAACCAAAACCATATATCCATGGTATAAAAAATTATTGGGCCAAGACCGCTATATAACAATTATAACACTTAAACCAGGGAAATTATCTATATAATCATTTTAACAATCAATATGGGCTAGCTTCCTATATAATCATTAAAACATAAAAATCACAACACATGTCGTAACAACAAGGATATAACAATATCACATTAAAAGGATCAATGATAATTTCAGAAAATTACCATTTGTCTTTAAATTACACTTTCGTTTTTCTCAAATGATCAATAGTCATATGAATCATATATCAATCCATTTACTATCAATAAATCACCTAAGGTCTCATTTAATGCATATAAATTTTTAATCCATTAGATAATCCATTATTATTCAAGGGTTATCCCACCAAAAAGGTATCCAAAAACCATATTCCATCTACAATTGAATCCAATGTGTTCCAACCAATATTCAAATACATGACTCGTCATTTATCAAGGAAAAAATTAATTATAGAACATTCTATGTCATTATAATGAAAATATTCCATATAGTTGAAATTAAATAGATTATAGGGTTCGGTTTAGATACCCTACCTTTAAATAGTCATTAACACAATCTTTCAGAGGGTAGAGCTAATGAGGAAGAGATTTAAAACGTTCATAAGAAGAACCCAAAACAACCTAGGTCAATAACACAACCAAAATAAGTCAAAATATTCCACCTACCTAATAGAGAATAATGAAAAAATAGGGGGAAACCAAAGCCTAATACTTAACAAAGAATGATTGCATAAATAGGACATCCGAAATGGAGTAAATGCTTCCAAAATCACCTAGAAAACTCTCCTAGTTTGAGAAGAGTATGCTGATCAGAAGGAATGAGAAAAATATTATAGATGATGATTTTAAAACTCTTGGTTTCAATATTACATGGCGTGTAATTCTTTTACACTTAGTGAATTTCTTTCTATATGGATATACCTACAAACACATAGTCTTGGGTTGATGTTTACCCAACACAACTTTTACAAGAAGTGAACAGTTTACACTGCATGTAACCATTTCAAACATTATACTGGTTCATGAAATGTGATTGGTGGAAGTTACACATCATGTAATATGTACACAATGTGTAAATTTTGTATAAATAGTTTTCATCTCACTTTATATAAAAGTACATGAACCACCTCCAATGATTTCCAAAAAATATATAACCCCCATAAACTTATTTTACATGTTTATACTGAGACTCCATTAATTAAAAAAACACATATCCCTAATATTTAGAAAAATTTCCCACAACAAAATCGCTTCATCTTTGAACAAGACATAGCTACCAAGGCTCAAAGACACAGGTGGACCATACAAAATACTTTTAACACAAAAATGAAAGAAGGACAAACCTATAAAAATATGGGATCTTACAATCTCCCCACCATATAATATATTGTACTTGAGATGATCCAGGCATCATTGTGGGGCCTCAACGAACAATTCTGGCCATTGTGCTCGCATACCATACTCCCACTCCCAGGAATCATCCTAAACACACCCATGCTACCACTATACTAAAACCAAATAAATCTCTCTACCTCGAAGATAATTCTCACTATTGTCCCCAATCCCTATTTGATGCTCCTCAATGGACGTATCATCACAAAGATCAACACACACTATGTGAGAATAGTGAGGATAATATCTCTGAAGATACAACACTTGAAACACCTTATTCATGCAACAGTAGCACTATTAAATGGATAATCGATACACTATAAAACCAACCTTATCTGCTATCTCAAAGTGCATGATAAGCCAGGGTGCTAGCTTTCCTTATTTCCTAATAATAGATTTCCCCAACATAGGTAACACCTAAAAGAAACCATTATGACCAACATAAAAATTTGGAGGGAATCTCTAATGGACAGTGAATTATTTATTCTTAATTTATGTAGTTAAAAATTTCTTCCTAATCAACTTAGAATGATCAGAAGTCTGTTGTTTGAGACTACACACAACAATCCCTGAATCACCTACCTCCAACCAACAAAGAGGAGAACTACATGACCTTCCATTCAAAGCCTCAACATTTTCCATCTAGATCAATTCATGGAGGCTTTTATTATATGAAAACTTCATGAGTTCCATATGTTTTTCCCATGAATCACTGAAATCCAAAACATAGGCTCATAAAATATCATCCAAAACATGAGTGGTCTTCTTTGATAGACTATCAGTCTGAGGATGAAAGGATGCGCTCAAAAGAACCTGTGATCTGAAAACATTATGAATACCCTTCCAAAACCACAATATTAAATGATAATTTCTATAAAAAATTATACTCCTAAGAACACTATGTTGCTAAACTATGTCATTAATATAAGGACATAATAGATAATCAACTGTGAATGTCTCCCAAATTGTTAAGAAGTGGACTACCTACATCAGTCGATACAAAATAATCTATATTAAATCCTTACTATGACGTGTTCTAGGTAATCCAATCACAAAATCCATAATGATATCATCCAATTTCCTTTCAAAAATATTAAGAGGCTACAAAATCCAAACTAGCCTTATATTTTTCTCTTTCACATACTAACTAGTGAAACATCTACCCACGAAGCCTAATAAATATTTATTCATTCCTGACTACTAGTACTATCTATAGAGATCACAATACATATTTATCAACCTAGGATGTACCTCCTATCTAGAAGTATGAAAATATTCCATTATAACCTCATGCAATCCCTTATGAACATATAATCTAACATAAAAAATAAGAGAATTCCCACTTCCAAGAGACCATCTAAATGGAATATCCCCTCCATATTAGTTGTCACTCATAAATAATCCCTCAAAATTAGATAACAACTCAATCTTAATCTATTCCAAAATCATGTGTATAACAATTGTCGAAGTCAGAAATACTCATCCTTTAGACTTGTGAACATCTAGATGCATGTATGAAAAGAGTGACATTATCTCCCACTCATAAAAAGATCCCCAACATGTATCTTTCTGCATCTTTCATCTCAACACATTGGTAACAAGGTCCCCCTTTCCCAATTCATTAACCAACTCAATGTTGGAATGTTATAGATACTTGACCCACTTCCTCTGTTGAAGGTTCAGGTCCTAGTGAAAAAATATATACCATGGATATTTTTGTCTGTGTATACAAAAAACCACTCACCAATGATATAATGCTCCTGAATATTGCATCCTATACCACTATTTATAACTCCAAATCATGAGTATGGTAATTCCTCTCATATGTTCTCCTTTGATTAGATCCATAAAAACCCACTCAATCCTCCTACATCAGAACTAATATGTGTCCAACTGGAGATGAATTATAGTACTTGATATATGATTTACCCAACATAGATAAAGTAGAGATTGATTTTATGTTTATAATACATTTAAACTTTTGAAAATATCTCTCATAAGTATCTGAAAAAACAAACTTCACCTTTTTATTGGTCATCCCGAACATCAATTCTTCTAGACATGTAAAGTCCTAGATAAATCACTAATAATAACCTATTAAACCTTGGAAGATCTTAATCTTGAAGTAATTATTGGGATGCTCCCATGATACCACAAAATTAATATTTGTTGGGACCACATACAATAATAACTTTGATATTAAATTTCCTAAGAAATGTACTTTAGAAATCCTAAAACTACATTTAGATATCTTGGAGTAAAGATGATGCTCTCTAAAGGTACTCAAGATGATTTCAAGATGCTGTGAATGATATTTTTCTCAGTGCGATTACACAAATATATCATCAATAAAAACCAGTAAAAATGATGTAGAAAAGGGTGAATGATCTGATTCATCAAGTTCATGAATACCATTGGTGCATTAGTCAAACCTAATGACATCACAATGAACTCATATAATCTATACTTTCTCTTGAAATTAGGCCAAGGTAGGTATGAAAGTCTCACCCTAAACTAGTGGTATCTTGATCTAAGGTCGATCTTGGATAAGATATTAGCACCTCTCAAAAAATAAAAAATATCATCAATTCATAGAAGGGGATTATTGTTTTGACCGACATTTAGTTTTATCTATGAAAATTCATGCATAAGAATAAGGTATCTTCATCCTTCTTGATGAAGAGAACTAGAGAACCCTAAAATGATGTATGATGTTGTATGAAAACTTTAACTTCAATATCATCCAACTAAACATTCAAATATCAAATCTCTTCTAGTTCCATTATATATAGTGGTGTAGAAACAGAACCTACTCCTAGAACTAACTCAATTGGAAAATCGATCTCTTGGTCTGGCAGTAAGTCATAGAAAATGTTAGGAAAGACATCCTGAAAATAGTCTACCATTAGAGGGAAATAATTCTGCTATATTCCACTACTATTTAGAACAGGACTAGCTATTAGGGACATGAGATAGTAAAATTTACATTGAATTTTTCCTGTATGACCATCCTGAAGATCCCACTCACCCTGGTTAGAATAGCTACCTCCTTCTAGATAAATCGAGGTAACTTTCCTCTTGTAATAGTATATTTGATCCTAAAATATAACTACCCAATTCATACTATCAATCAAATTGATGTTTTTCATTTCAAGAAAAAATGTTTTCAAAATGAAACACTAACCACCAATCTCTAGAGAAGATACCTTGAAACATTTTATATTATCTGATCACACTTCTAGTGGTGTATCGATTGTAAAAACACCATATAAGATTTCAAAATCCCAGAAAATACATTTACAAAAAGAGTGGATGAAAATGAATGTGATTCCTACGTATCAAACAAAACACAAAAAAGGGTAGATGATACAAGAATAATACCTCTTATAGTAGAATATCTTATATCCACGATAGTTGGAGTACTATACATAGTGTGATACTAACTAGCCTATCTACTCTAGGCTCCAGCCTAACTCCCCAAAGATATTTTCTCTACCTATAATTGCCTTTTGTGTATTGGGTTACCTTGTTCCCTACCATGAAAAAAAAATCATGTGGAAATCCAATTGCTTTTATACTGATTAGATGAGTCATTCTTAGACTTTGGTACTTTTCTTAATCCCCTTCAATTTCATTACTAATACATTCCCCTTATACATCCTTTGTAGGTGGCCTATACTACAGTAGGATTGACACCCTAGAGTGTTCTACAGACACTGAGGATGCTTATGTCTTATCTTTCCACATCAATAGCACTATAATTGAACACTATCTTAAGACTTCTTTTCACCACCCTAACTACTCTGACCACTATTTTCTTGGAAAAAACTATCAAATCAATGCTTATTTTCACAAGAAGAAGAGTTCCCATTTCACCTTGCGGAAATAGCATAGACGCTACTCGATGCCTCTCTCAAACTCCCCTCTATGATGAGTTCCTGATTCATCACATCCTTGAAACTGCTCTAATATAAAATGCCCACTTGTGAACTAATATCATAGAGAAGGCAATCCTAAAAATGTCTCACCCTGTAGATCTCATTAGCTTCCAAATATGGTGAAAAGTTATATAATTTAGTGAAGTATTCATATTATTCCAATGCTCAATTTCCCTCATATGTCAGATGCATGAACACATGAGACTTCCCATCCTTTAATATATCATGATAGAAGTGTCTGAAGAATATTTTCTTGAATTCCTTCAAATATGACTCCTATTATTTACCTTCATGATCCTGAATATTTCACCAATTCTTAGTAGGTATATGAAACATATAAACAACAGGATTCACCCTCTTATCTATAGGCATATCAAGATAATTAATTATCATATAGACTAAATAAATCTAGAAATAGGATGCCTAGGGGCCTCCCTACCCAATAAACTCAAGCACATACTGTAGTTGGGACTATCCTTCATCTCAGACATCGAAGGCATTATGTGAATAGTATTTTTTTCAATGGATCTTAGGATGATCAAGAAGCTATTGTAAAGTAGAGAATACATTTGATCCTTAGGAGATACCAAAATATCTAGTTTATCTATATTAGGATTGTGATGATTTACACTCTCTTGAAACTCAACTTGAATATGAGAAGGAGACATCTTATCTACAATACCAACACACTCATTAGAACACTAACTATAACAACAAGGTCAACCTCAAAGGTGATAAAATCATAGAACCACTACTTAGGGTCTCTCTAAACAAGTATTACAAGTTTTTTAGCATGATATATCAGTTCATTAATTTCATTTCATAGATATAAAATATATCTTATATCATTGTTAAAACATAAATGTATATATCACATGAAATAAATATGTTTTTATCATGAAAAATAAATTTCAATACATATCCCAATGTTCCTATCATGATGCATGCAAACTCATATCATGCCATACTCGGCCATGAGTATAAATATCAAGAATAAGAAACATCATGAAGTAATAACCTTACACAACATGTGAATAACCCAAGGTAAAATAATGCCAAATTTAACTAGAGAATAGTATAAACAAAAATCCTATCCCAGGGAACTTAGATCCCCCATACATTGTTTAACTACTCCCATGAAAAATCTAATTACCAAGTCCTGAAACATCCTTCTCATCTTTATAACTTTACAAAATAGTAAATAAATAGACAAGAAACCTTGTGTGCTCTAATACCACTTTATTACATTCCTCGATTACATCACTCTGTCATGTGGTTGAATCAGGTTAGTAATGTGACCTCAAAGATGCCTCACTATACACAAGAGGCTTCCAACTAGCGATAGGGGTGTGACACGTGTAGTGGGGATACAATACCCTCTGGTTGATAGTTACAACAGAATATAAATAAAAAATATAAATAAAAATCAGTTTAGCATAAATAATGGAAATAAAATAATAACATGGATAAACCAAAAAATAAAATCCTAGTCAATAATATAATAAATAATCGAGGAATTATTTAATGATAGGTTGAAATGTAACTAAATTTAATGCTGGAATTAAAACAAATAAAATACTTAAAGACTCAAATAAAGAGTCAATGTCCCTGGTCTCGAGCCCCATGTAGGTCCCGTCTCCAAAATCCACCCCATCTTACAAGAAAACAATAAACAATAAGGTAACTTTCCCTTGTCCTATCCCGCATACATGTAATCTAATCGGGTTCCAAATAGTGTTCTGAATAGGGATTGAGTAAAAATAAAACGGTAAACACCACCATATCTAAACAAAACTAGTCTGATAATAAGTGTATACAATAAAACGATAAACAAATGTATCAATTAATTAAAAAATTAATAGAATACAACAGCCAACTTCATTCGGCACTATGTTGGAATATCTATGAGAATGTAGCACAACCATGCCAACATAACCATATATTCATATAATGTAATTCCCCCGACCCCAGTTACCCAGAGTCGGTGCATTATTACATAACATTGGCATGATCACAAAGGATCAAATACCAAAATATCGATCAGTTTAGTACCCTTAGAAGTACTAAATACATTCAAAAGTTTTACATTACATTATAAAATTAAAAACAACAACAACATTGTCTTCATTGGCCACATTCATATCCCTTAAAATATCCCTACAGGTTAGTCATAATATACTTCTTCTCATCCTAGGAAAAATAAATCATAGAAAGGGGTGAGCTCAGATGCTCAGTAAGGATAAAAATATAGCAGAAAATTTCATAAATAATTATAAACATTTAATGAAATGTATAATACTAAAACATAAGACTTTTAAACCTATGTTTCAGCATAATATGGAAAATAATAATCAAACAATGTCATTTACTTATTCACATGGATATTTTACTAGTAGAATAATCACATTCAATATCAATAGCCAATTTCATAATGATGGAATGCATAATTCCAGACATCATAACCCCATATTAAAGGCCTTGTGCCAAGAATAAAAATACGATTTTGTCAACGCCTTATTCCAAGACACTAGTTTTTCCCATGAGACCTACTGATCCATCGAGAAGCTATAGCAGGCTCCACCCATCACTTACTAAGTCCAATGCATTCCTCATATGAAAAGGTTGAAACATAACGTAAACATTCATATTAAAACTAGCATACGAAATGTTAATACTTTAACTGTAAGCCATGAATGGTACAAAAATAACACATCCACAGTCAAACATATCACAATAATTTCAATTAAATATGGATGATTTGTATCATAATGAATCAATTTCAAACAAGTGAAAAATCTATCAATGGATGTTGACATAGATGAAATCAAAACTATTTGAGAGAAATATCTCTTTATTTTTATTAAATAATTTAAAAGTCACATAATTAAAAAAGAAAACGTTCATTTTGAAAATATTCTTATAAGATTGTAAGGGAAGATTCATTGACGTTATAATGGCGGAAAACAGACACACCCACCATATAAGTTAAAAAACATTCTTACCCTAATATTGTCAAAAAGGACATAAAGTAACTTGTTTGGAAAACAACAGAAAGATTTCTTAAAAAACCTATAAGTTTAAATAAGGGTATAAATGACATTAACCCATAGTCAAGTAAATAGTAAATTTTTTTTGAGATGCATTTTTATTAAAACAAGGATGGGGATGATAAGGATGTCCCAGTAGATACTCATGCATAAAAAACCTTAGATAAAAAGCGAGATTGCATAATATAACCCTTAATAGTACTTTACCTTGGTCGAGGGTTCATTATCCTTCTTTATAATAGTTAAATACTTGTTATTAAATTATAAAATAACTATATACATAAATATAATATAATATATTATCCTCTAATATTTATTTGTTAATAATATTTTAGTAGTATCATTGTTTCTGGTGATAACTAATTCGTTTTCCTTTATATTCTTGGTTATGTAATCCATGTCTGTTATGGATAGGATGTATTTGATTCATATCCAGAATTATATTAAGTTCTTAAACACTATTTTTAATCATAAAATGAAAATTATTCTTGAATGGTTATGATGGGTAATTAATCTCATCATGTTCATGGAGACGGTAATCCGTACGTATGCATGAGTGATAATATCATTATATTGATGGTGGAATCATATGTAATTGGATGTATATATGCACATATGGTGACTTTGTAATTCAGAGGATAGATAGAATAATGAATATGGTTGTAACATATTTATAATAACATCACAGTATGTAGGAGGTACTAGAGTTATTATTTTTTTATGGAAACAACAAAGAAAGAGGAAGTGGAAGAAGAAAAGAACTTGAAAGAGGGTGGTGAAATTATTACCTCTTCTTCGGGTGTTTCCTTTTGAGTTGATAAAAAGGGATCCTTAGATTGGATTTCTGATCAAAGTAAGGGCGCTAGATTGATTTCAGGAAGGTTGGGAAGATATCTGGGAAGGGGTTGGCCGAGACAAATGGCATTGGAGGTGATATTTTGAGAGATGGTGAAGTGTCCTTTTATAAGAGAGGTGAGGGTCACTTTAAGAAAAGCTTGAAATATTATTTTATAATAAAATAATTTACGGCATCTAATGGATCAACATTGATTCATTTAAAGGATATGGTGTGTATTGGTTGAAAACCTCTCAACCAATAGGTTTTATAAAGGTTTAGGTCACCATATTAACCTTATCTTTTAGATTTAACTCTTAGTTAAATAGTTTGACATTTCTCATGTCACTTTGTATTTTTATATTATATGGTTAATAAACATACCATAAACTTAAAAATAACTATAAGTTGTTCATTATTGATATATATATCCTTTTCAAAGTCTTTTTCCTGATCTTTATATTTTTAGGAATATTATATCAATTAATAATGTAGTATTTCTTTTAAAAACTCAATTATGTCAATTTTGACACTATTTAGTATTTGATTTTTTTGAAAATCATAAAAGAATTATTACACTGAAAAAAATTATTTAATGAACCCTATAATTTCATATTATCCTATAAAATTAGTGGAATTACTCGAAAGTCTCAAATTACATTTATTTGGATATTTATATTATCAATTATTTTAACCATTCATTATTATGATAATTACTGCATCCTCATTGTGTTATTAATAAATTATAATATTTAATGTCTAAAAATTATAAAGAAAATACCATTATTTAAGAAATAATTTTACCTTTATAATTATCATTTATAGTCTAAATTATCATATGTATAACCCTATATTAAAAAAATTTTAGTTATTAAACTTTGAATTTCACACTTTTTACTCTTCTTTAAATAAAATAATAATAAATTTTCTAATCTAACCCACATGGACCAAAAGGATCATATTTTATTCATAAGGTTTATTTTGGCCGAATTACAATTATCTAATAGAATTATGACATGTTTTAGGGTAATTATAATGTCATTTTTACCCATAATTACCCTATTTATTCTTAACCGTGGTAAATAAAAGTCAAAAGTTACTATTTACCAAAAATTATTTTAATCTTATTGAACCAAATTTTACTTAATGATGTTAACCATGTCTATATTATTTTTGAAATTCAACTCACATAAGTGGTAAAAGTTTGTTTTATGCAAATTAGTAAATGCTCCTAGAAGGTGGGTAAAAGACGGTAAAAAGTTCAATAAAATTTTATATATCTAAACTTATTAAAAAATGAATCCAATGAATTAAATTGAACATATATAGGAATTATGTATATATATTGATCTAAAATAATTTAAAATAAAATAAATAATTATTTAAAAAAAAGTTGGTTTTAATCAACAACGCAATGTTTTTCATTATTAATCAAAATTGAATGTTTTCGAAAAAATACCAAAAATAAACCTAATCAAATTTTGATATTACAAATCCAAACATGAAGTCCATTTTGAAAATTAAAATATATAAAATTTCAAAAAAGTGGGTATTATTATTCATAATGTCTATTTTGATTGGTTGTTGTGTGTTGAAAATCCAAGTTGCATACAATGCAAGTTACTGCATTATTCAAAGGGAAACATACCGTAGAAGTTTGGGGTGTTACATTATCCCCTACTGAAAATAATTTAATTCTAAAAGTTTCTAGAATATTTCTACATAAAAATATTCAAGTGGTTCTTCATCATAATTTTCTTAGATTCCCATGTAACCTCTTCCATCTAATGGTTTCTCCATAGAACTTTCACCAGACGAGTCATCCGGTTTCTCAACAGTGGTTCTCCGGTATCAAGAATTATCAAAGGCTCTTCACAATAAGACAGATCAAGTTCCAGTTCTATTTCTTAATAGATGAGTACATGCATTGGGTCAAGCATATATTTTCTCAAAATTGATATGTTCAACACATTAGAAACTTTGTAGAGACATTGAGGCATTACCAAACGTTATGCTAAAACTCCAATTCTTTCTAGAATTTCAAAAGGTCTAATATACCTAGGACTGAATTTACCCTTCTTACTGAATCATATAACACCCTTCCATGGAGATACCTTCAAGAAAACATGATCTTGTACTTGAAATTTCAAATCCTTCCTTCGGTTATCGGTAGAACTCTTTTTCCCACTTTGAGATGCTTTGATGTGGGTTTGGATAATCTTCAATTTTTCCATTTTTTCCTTAATAATTTTTGGGCCTATGATTTTTATTTCACCAACATCATCCCAACAAGTTGGTGTGCGACATATCTTTCCATATAGTGCTTCATATAGTGCCATTTGAATACTTGAATGGAATATATTGTTATAGAAGAATTTTACCAGAGGTAAATATTGATCCCAAATACCTAGGAAGTCAAGTGAGAAAGATTTAAACATGTATTTTTAAGGTTTTAATTGTCCATTCTAATTGACCATTGGTTTCAGGGTTGTAGGCAGTGCTCAAACAAAGTTCAATATCCAAGGCCATCTAAAGACATTTCTAGAATATTGATGTTAAATGGGTATCGCGGTCCGAAACAATCAATATAGGTACACCATGAAGTCTTATAACTTCATTAATATATAGTCTTCCTAGAATTTCAAGTGGTGAATCTTCTCTTATAGCAATAAAATGAGCTGACTTGGTAAGACGATCAATAATGGCCCATATTGCATTATTCTTTCTAGGAGTCTTCATTATCCCCATGAAAAAGTCCATCTTAATATTATCCCATTTCTAATCAGGTATTGGAAGAGGTTTCAGGACTCCTCCAGGCTATTTCCTTCCATGTTTCACTTGTTGACAAACCATAAATCTTGACACAAAATCAAAAACCTCCCTCTTCATGTTGTCCCACAAAAAATGTTCCTTCAAATCTCTATACATATTGGTGCTCTCAGGGTGTATAGAGAAATTGGATCTATGAGCATCATCTAAAAATTCCATATTGAAATTAGGTATGTTAGGAACACAAAGTATCTTCCCAAATTTCAAAATTCCATCTTCATATATGAATTCACACAATCTCCCATCATTAATAGATTTAATATTCTTCTTAATCTCCTCATCATCAGTCTGTGAACACTTTATCTTTTCTATTAAATATGTTTTAGAAAACATTTGAAAAAGTATTGATGTTTCACATTCCATGGTTATTCCCATATCCATATTTACTAGATCCATAAAAATAGGACCCCTTTCAACTTTCGTCTTGTTCAAAACTCCATGATCCTTTCTTCTCAAAGCATCTGCCTCCTTATTTTCCTTCCCCAGGTCGTAGTGTATAGTGAAATCATAATCCTTGTGTTGTTTGAGTCATCTACTTTGCCTCCTGTTGAGTTCCTTTTGTGAGAAAATATACTTTAAAATATTCTGATCAGTATAAATCTCACATTTTTCACCATAGAGATAGTGTCTCCATATCTTTAGAGAAAATATTTTAGCTACTAACTCAAGATCATGAGTGGAATAGTTTTTCTCATGCATTTTTAGTGGTTGTGATGCATATTCAATAAATCTATCATTCTACATAAGGAAAAAACCATGTCCTTTCTTTGAAGCATCACTATAAATAACAAATCCGTCATTCCCTGATGGTAGAGTCAAAATAAGAGAAATGACTAATCTTATCTTTAGTTCTTCAAAACATTTTTCACACTACTTTTTCCAAACAAATTTAATCCCTTTAGGTGTGTGCTTGGGTAATGGGTTATCCATCCAAGAAATATTCTGGAAAAATGTTGATAATAACCTTCTAAACCAATAAAACCACGTACCTCAGTTATACTTGTCACTGCTGGCCATTCTTGGATTGCCTTGGTATTTGAAGGATCAACAGAGATTCCATCCTTAGAGACAATATGTCCAAGAAAAGAAATCTCTTGAAGCCAGAATTCACACTTGTTAAACATTACATATAATTCATTTCTTAAAAGGGTTTTCAGAAGAGTGTGCAATTGATTTTCGTGATCTTCATAACTTTTTGAGTATACCAAGATATCATCAATAAATACCACTAAAAACTCATTAAGATATTACTTGAAAACATTGTTCATTAGATCCATGAAAACAGAGGGTACATTAGTTAGTCCAAAAGGAATTACTGTAAACTCATAATGCCTATACCTGGTTCAAAATGTTGTCTTTGGAATGTCTTCCTTCTTCACACACAACTGATGATAACCATATCAAAGGTCAAACTTTTAAAAATACTGAGTTCCATAAAGTTGATCGGATAAATCATCAATAAGAGGTAGGTGATACTTGTTATTTATTGTTATAGCATTTATCTCCCTATATTCAATGCACAACCTCATAGATCCATCTTTATTATTAACAAAAAGGACAAAAGCTCCCCATGGAAAAAATCTAGGGTGAATAAATCCCTTATTACTCAATTCGTCTAGTTGTTTCCTTAGTTCCCCTAATTCCACAGTGGTCATTCTATAAGGGGTCTTCGATATGGGTCTCGAACCATGAATTATGTCAATGGATATATTAATTTCTCGTTCTGGAGGATGTCCAGGTAAATCCTCTAGAAACAGATAAACATATTCTTTCACAATAGGTACATCCTCTATTAGAACATTGTTTTCATCAATCATAGTTATTTAATTATCTTCCTCTATAATAATTGAATTTAGTAGAGCAACTGGGGTGGATCTAGATAAGAATCAGGTGGTAACGTTTCTATTATAAAGATAAAGTACTCCTCATCATCATCGAAAATTGTAACCTCCTTCTTCTTACAATAAATTTTCAAATCATGGTCTGAAATCTAATCCATACCGTGGATTATATCAAATTCAATCATGGGTATGACCATGAGATTATCAAATAAAGAACATTTATATTCCCAAATGGGAATTGATTCACAAAACTTTGTTGTGATGATATATCCCTTAGGAGTTTTGACTGAAACCTCCCTTGCTAAGTAAAATTTAAAATATCTAATATTCTTAGAAAAGTGGGAGGATATGAAACAATGTGATGATCAAGAATCAAATAAAGCATTGGATAATCTTGAACAAACCATTATATTACCTGCAACCACATCTTTCAGAGCATCAACCTCAGCAATAGTGATCACATAAGCTTGGCCTTGCTCCCTTGGCATTTTTTGAAGAATGTTTCCTTGGGGCTTAGGAAATTAATTGGCATAATTCCACTTTTCTATAAAATTGTAGCATTCAAAATTGAAAAACTCTTTCTTCCCCTTGCAATCAAGAGCTTGGTGTCCATTTTTACTACACTTGTAACAGACTACCATTCCCTTCAGGAAAGTACCAGAGTGTTTCTTCCCACATTTACCGCAGGATGGATATTCAAATTTTCCCTTCTTCCCCTAATTTCCATTTCCAAAGTGTTCAACATATCCCTTCTTCTCTTGCTTTGCTTTGAAGTCATAATACATAGATAATTTCTATTCTGTATTGATAGAGCATGAGACAATATCTTCGTATGATGAGAAGGATTGTGAGACTAATTCCCGATGGAGAAATGGTTTTAACCCATCAACAAATCGATCAATCTTACTCCTTGGGTTACATATATAACCTGTTGCATGCCTTTCTAACCTTGTAAAGTTAGCCTCATACTTTGCGACATTATCATCCTCCTTTGGCCTTAGACTCATAAAATTTCTTTCGATATCCTCTCGATTGTCACAAGTAAACTACTTTTATAATAAAATCTCTTTAAACTCCCTTTATTCCAAGTTTTATACATCTTCATCTTCTTTTGGGTTTTGGATTAATGACCAGCATTGATCTGCATCTCCTATGAGATGATAAACTTCCCTAAAAACTTTTTCCCTTTTGCTACTCCCTAAGGCTTGAAATATTTTCTCTAAAGAACTTATCCATTGTTAAGCTACTAATGGATTTTTACTTCCGTTTAATGTTGGTGGTTGTTTCCTCATGAAGGGGTCTAACATTGATCCCTCTCATTTTGGTTTAGGGTGCTCCATATAGGTAAGGTTATAATTCATAACCTGAGTCAGTTGTCTTAGTATGGTGATTAGTTGATCGACACTAGTTTCATCACTAGCTCCACTATAATTATCTTGAGTAGGAGGGAAATCCTTACATGGATTACATGAATTGATACAATTTACATTCCCTCCACTTGGTTCCATTTCTAAAAAATGGAATACACTAGATTAGTTTATGAATAAAAATACATAAATTGAACAGTTTATGGATATAATCCATAATCATAAAAAAATTTCATTTCGGAGGTATATACTCCTAAATCCTTCATAATGGTTTTTAATGAAAATGTGAATTATACTAAGAATATCCCCTGGGAGTTTCGTAACCGAGAGTGCAGCAATAACCATTGTCGTGTACCAGGATACCTCGGGGCAAGCCCGAAACTCCTTGTCAGAGATTCCACTCCTAGGTAAATCTGTTCCAGAGCCGCCTCTACCTTCTCGTATCTAGATAGAGATGTATTGCTTGGAAAACACACAAAATCTCTACATTACAAAGATTCTAATAATTTATTCTATACTAATCCTCAAGGTTTATCTTATGGTAATTTTCTATAATAGGAGTTTTTGTAAATCTATCTTCCAAGGTTTGTACTAAACTTACTATGATACCAAATGTAACACCCCGAACCTAGGTACCCAGAGTCGGTGTATTATTAGATAACATTGGCATGATCACAAGGGATAAAATCCTGAAAGACCAATCAGTTTAGTAGCATTAGAAGTACTAGATACATTCATAAGTTTACATTACATTATAAAATGAAAAACAACAATAACATCGTCTTCATTGGACACATTCATATCCCTTAGACTATCCCTGCAGGCTAGTAATAATATAATTCTTCACATCCTAGTAAATATCAAACATATAAAGGGGTGAGCTCAGATGCTCAGTAAGGATAAAAATATAGCGGAAACCTTCATAAATAAGCATAAACATTTTAGGCAATGTATAAGACTAAAACACAAGCCTTTTAAACTTAAAATTCAGCATAATATGGAAAATATAAATCAAATAATTCCATTTACTTATTCAAATAGATGTTCTACTAGAAGAATAATCACATGCAATATCAATCGTCAATTTCATAATGATATAATGCATAATTCCATACTTCATAAGCACAAAGTAAAGGCCTCATGCCAAGAATACAAATAAGATTTTGTCAAGGCCTTTTTCCAAGACACAAGTTTGTCTCATGAGACCTACAGATGCATCGATGAGCTATAGCAGGCTCCAACCATCACTTACTAATTCCAATTCATTCCTCATATTAAATGGTTGAAACATAATATAAAAATTTGTATTAAAAGTAGCATACGAAAAGTTAGTAGTTTAACTATAAACAATGGATGGTATAAAAATAACACATCTATAGTCAAACATATCAAGAAAATTTCAATTCAATATGCATGATTTGTATCATAATGAATGAATTTCAAACAAGTGTAAAATCCATCAAAGGATGTTGACATAGAAGAAATCAAAACTATTTGAGATAAATATATCATTATTTTTTTGAAATAATTTAAAAGTCACATAATTATAAAAGAAAACATCTATTTTGAAAATATTTTTATAATCTTGTAAGCGATTCTTAGACAATGTTATAACGGCATAAAATATCCGCACCCGCCATATAAATTAAAAAAACATTCGTACCTTAATTTTTTCAAAAAGGTTATAAAGTACATAGTTTGGAAAATGACAGAAAAATTTCTTTCAAAACATATAAGGTAAAATAAGCGTATAAATGACTTTGACCCATAGTCTAGTAAATATTAAAAACGTTTTGAAATACTCTTTTAAAATAACACAGATGTGGATGATAAAGAGGTCCCTGTAGATACTCGTGTATAAACACCCTCGGATAAAAAGGAGGTTGTGAAATATAACCCTTACCTTGTAATTTTACTTGGTCCAGGGTATGTAAACCTCATGCATAATAGATAAATAATTTTAGTTAAATTATAAAAAACTATATACATAAATATGATATCTTATATGATCCTCTAATATTTCTTTGTTAATATTATTTCAGTAGTGTCATTGTTTTAGGTGTTAACAAATTTGTTTTCCTTTATATGCTTGGTTACGTAAGCCTTGTTTGTCATGGATAGGATGTATTTTATTCATATCCAGAATTATATGAATTCATTAATCATTATTTTTAATCATAATATAAAAATTATTCTTGAATGATTACGATGGGGAATGAATCTCATCTCATTCGTAAAGACGGTAATCCGTATGTACGCACGAGAAACAATATCATTATATTTATGGTGAAATCATATGTAATTAGATATTATATAATATATATATAATCATTAATATGTTATATTTATTATTTACATCATTTATACTCATTATTATACCAATCCAAATAATGTAGTGTTTGAATAACAAACTACACCACGACGTGGAGATGATAAGTCGTACGTACACACGTATGGTGACGTTGTAATTCATAAGATGGATAAATAACGAATATAGTTGTAACATATTTATAATAACATCATATTATGTAAGTTGTAATGAATTTATTATTATTTTATGTAAACAACAAAGAAGGAGGAAGTGGAAGAAGAAAAGAACTTGAAAGGGGGTGGTGAAATTATTACCTCTTCTTCGGGTGTTTTTCTTTTGAGTTGATCGAAAGGGCTCCTTTGGATGGATTTATGATCCAATTAAGGCCTCTAGGTTGACTTGAAGGAATTTGGGAAGATATTTTGTCATGTTTTTTCCATGAAAAATGTATTTGGAGGTGTTATTTTTTGGAGAAGGGGAAATGCCCTTTTATAAGAGAGGTGAGGGTCACATTAAGAAAAGCTTGAAATATTATTTTATAATAAAATCATATTCAGTTTATAATGGAACCAAAATGATTTATTTATTGTATAAGGTTGTGATGGGTCGAAAACCTCTCAACAAATAGGTTTTAGACAATTTTAGGACACCGTATTAACCTTATCTTTTAGATTTAACTCTTAGTTTAATAGTTTAACATTTACCATGTCACTTGTATTTTTATATTACATGGTTAATAAACTTACTATAAATAGCCAAGAGAACCCCAAGTGGTTCATTGTTGATATATCTAACCTTATCTAAGTAATTCGGCCGATCCTTATATTTTTAGGAATATTATATCAATTAATAATATAGTATTTGTTTTAAAAACTCAATTATGTCAATTTTGACACTATTAGTATTTAATTTTTATAAAAATCATAACCGGACTATTAATTCGAAAAATATTATTTAATTAATCCTAAAATATCATATCAACCAATAATTTTAGTGTAATTAATAAAAATTCTCAATTTAAATTTATTTGTATATTTATAATTCTAATTATTTTAACCTTTCATTAATAAGGTAATTACTGCATCATCATTGTGTCACAAATAAATTATTTTATTCAATGTATAAAAATTATAAATAAAATACCATTATGTAGGAAATGATAATATATTTCTAATAAATATTTATAGTCAAAATTATCTTATGTATAACCCTATATTAAAAATGGTTTAGTTATTAATATTTGAATTTAACACTTTTAAATCTTCTTTAAATAAAATAATAATAAATGTTCTAATCTAATCCAAGTGGACCAAAATGATCATATTTTATTCCTAAGATTTCTTTTGGGTGAATTAAACTAATCCAATATAATTAATAATTGTGTTAGGATAATTATAAAATCATTTTTACCCTTAATTACCCTATTTACTTGTAACCGTGAAGAATAAAAGTAAAAAGTTACTATTCACCAAAAATTATTTTCATCTTATTGAAAAAAAATTTACTTACTGATGTCAACCATGTCTCTCAGATTTTTGACATTCAACTCCCAAAAGTGGTAAAATTATGTTATATGCAAATTTGTAAATTCTCCTAGAAGGTGGCTAAAAGATGGTAAAAAGTTTAATAAAATTTTTTATATCTAAACATATTATAAAATTACTCCAATAAATTAAATTAAACCTATATACGAATTATGTATATATTTTTACCTAAAATAAATTTAAATAAAATAACTAATTATTTAAATAAAACTTCATTTTTAAACAATAACGTAGTGTTTTTCACTATTCATCAAAAAATGAAAATTTTCAGAAAAATACTAAAAATTCACCCTAAGCTAATTTTGATATTCAAAATAAAAAAATGATGTCCATTTTGAAAATTAAAATTTATAAAATTTCAAAAAGTTTTTATTTCTATTCATAATGACTAGTTTCATTGGTCGTGGTTTGTTAAAACTCCATGTTGCGTATAACGTAAGCTACTGCATTATTCAAAGGGAAACATACCGTAAAAGCATGGGGTATTAAATTCTCTCCTCCTTAAATAAATTTAATCCTTGAAATTTAAAGAATATTACTGCATAAAAAGAATTGAGTGGTTCTTCATAATAAGTTCCTTGGGTTCCCACGTTGCCTCTTCCAACTTATGGTTTCTCCATTGAACTTTCTCCTGACGAGTCGTCCAGTTTCTAAACACTTATTCTTTGGTATCATGAATTCTGATAGGCTCTTCGCAATAAGATAGATCAGGTTCCCAATCAATTTCTTCATATATGAGTGCATTCATTGGGAAATGCATGTATTTTCGTAACAGTGATACATAGAACACATCATTAACTTTGAAGAGACATGGAGGCATTGCCAAATGATAAGCTACAACTCCAATTCATTATAGAATTTTGAAAGGTATGATGTACCTGGGACTCAATTTACCCTTCTTTCCAAATCCTATAACACCCTTCCATGGAGATAACTTCAAGAAAACATGATCTCCTACATGAAATTCCAAATCCTTCCTTCGGTTATCGGCATAGTGATTTTTCCAACATTGAGTTTTTTTGATCTGGGTTTGGATAATCTTATCTTTTTAAATTGTTTCCTCAATAAGTTCTGGACCTATGAGTTTTATTTCACCAACATCATCCCAACAAGTTGGTGTGCGGTATCTCTTTCTATATAAGTCTTCATATGGTTCCATATTAATAGTGGAATGGAATCTATTGTTATAGGGAAATTCTACTAGAGGTAAATATTTATCCCACATACCTAGAAAGTCAAGTGAGAAAGATCTAAATAAGTCTTTTATGGTTTGAATATTCCGTTCTGATTGTCCATCAGTTTGAGGGTGGTAGGCAGTGCTCAAATGAAGTTCAGTATCCAACGCTGTCTAAATACGTTTCTAGAATCTTGATGTAAAACAGGGATCATAATTAGAAACAATCGATAAGAGTACACCATGAAGTCTTACAACTTCATTAATATATAGTCATTCGAGAAGTTCAAGTGGTAAATATTCTCTTATAGCAAGAAAATGAGCTAACTTGGTAAGTTGATCAACAATGACCCATATTGCATCATTCCTTATAAGAGTCTTTGGTAGCTCCACGACCAAGTCCATTGTAATATTATCCCATTTCCACTCAGGTATGGGAAGAGGTTGTATGACTCTTCTAAGTTGTTTCCTTCCGGCTTTAACTTGTTGACAAACCATACATCTTGACACAAAATCAGAAATCTCCATATTCATGTTGTACCACAATAAATGTTTCTTCAAATATCTATAAATCTTGGGGCTCTAAGGGTGTATAGAAAAATTGGAGCTATGAGCATCATCCAAAAATTCCCTTTTTAGATCAGGTATGTTAGGAACTCAAATTCTCTTCCCAAATTTCAAAATTCCATTTTAATATATGAATTCACTCAATCTCCCATCATTCACTGATTTAATCTTCTTTTGAAACTCCTCATCATCAGTCTAATAAATCTTTATCCTTTCTATAAAAGATGGGTTGGAAAACATTTCATAAATTATTGTTGTTTCACCTTCCATGGTTATTCCCATATCCATCTTTATTTGATCCATGAAAATAAGATTCGTTTCAACTTTCATCTAGTTCAAAACTCCATGATCCTTTCTGCACAAAGAATCTCCCACCTTATTTTCCTTCCCCAGGTGGTAGTGTATTGTGAAATCATAACCATTGAGTAGTTAGAGCCATCTCCCTTGCCTCATGTTGAGTTATTTTTGTGAGAAAATATACTTCAAACTATTGTGATCATTATAAATCCAACATTTTTTACCATAGAGATATTGTCTTCATTTATTCAGATAAAAGATTACTTCTGATAAATCAAGATCATGAGTGGGATAGGTTTTCTCATGAATTTTTACCTGTCGTGATGCATATGAAATAACTCTATCATTCAGTATAAGGACACAACCAATTCTTTTCTTTGAAGCATAACTATAAATAACAAACCCGTAGTTCCCTGATGGTAGAGTCAAGATAGGAGAGTTGACTAATCTTCTTATTGGATATTTAAAACATTATTCATACCCTTTTTTCAAAACAAATTTAACCCCTTTACGTGTGATCTTGGTTAATGGGTTAGCCAACCGGGAAAAATTATATAAGAAACATTGATAATAACCCACTCAACCAAAAACAATGCGTACCTCAGTTATACTCATTGGTGTTGGCCATTCATTTATTTCCTTGGTCTTTGATGGGTCCACATAGATTCCATCCTTAGAGACAATATGGCCAAGAGAAGAAATATTTTGAATCTAGAATTCACACTTTCTAAACGTTCCATATAATTCATTTCTTATGAGGGTTTTCAAAATAGAGCGCAAGTGATTTTCATGATCTTCATAGATTTTTTAGTATTCCAAGATATCATCAATAAATACCACTACAAAGTCATCAAGATATTCCTTGAAAACTTTGTTCATTACATCCATGAAAATATAGGGTGCATTAGTCAATCCAAAAGGCATTACTGTAAACTCGTAATGCCCGTACCTGGTTCGAAATTTTTTCTTTAGAATGTCTTCCTTATTTTCACACAAATGATGATATCCAGATAGAATGTCGATCTTTGAAAAATATTTATCTCCATGAAGTTTATAGAATAAATAATCAATGTGAGGTAGGGGATACCTGTTCTTTATTATTATAGCATTGATCTCCCTATAGTCAACGCACAACCTCATAGATCCATCTTTATTCTTAACAAAAAGGATAGGGGCTCCCCATGGAGAAACACTAGGGTGAATAAATCCCTTATTACTAAATTCCTCTAGTTGTTTCTTTAGTTCCAATATTTCTATAGTGTACATTCTATAAGTGGTCTTCGATATTGGCCTTGAACCAAGAATTAAGTCAATGGAAGACTCAATTTCTCATTCTGAAGGATGTCTAGGTAAATCCTCTGGAAACACATCAACATATTCTTGCAAAATAGGTATGTCCTCTATTCAAACATTTTTTTCCTCACCCATAGTTATTTAAATATATTCCTCCACAAAAATTGAATTTAGTAGAGCTATTGGTGGTGGATCTAGATAAGAATTAAGTGGTGAAGTTTCTACTTTAAAGATAAGGTACTTGTTATCATCATAGAAAATTGTAACCTCCTTCTTCTTATAATAATTTTTTGAATCATGGTCTGAAAGCCAATCCATACCGAGGCTTATATCAAATTAAATCATGGGTATGATGATGAGAAAAGAAGATGAAGAACATTTATATACCCTAATGGGAACTGATTCAATTTTTTTTGGGATGATTCTTACCTTAAGAGTTTTTACTAACAACTCCACTATTAATTAAAATTGAAAATATCTATTTTTATTAGAAAACCAGGAAAAACGATACAATGTGATGATCCAGAATCAAATAAAGAATTGGGTAAACAAAAGGAAACCATTAAATTACATGCCACCATGTATTTCAGAGCTTTAACCTCAGCATTAGAGATCTCATAAGCTTGGCCTTTTTTAGGTATGTTTCCTTGGAGCTTAGGACATTTTTTTGCATAATTCCTTTTTTCTCTACATTTGTAGCATTCAACATTGACATCATATTTCTTCCCCTTGTAATCACGAGATTGGTGGCATTTTCACCACACTTGTAATAGACTCACATTCCCTTCAGGAAAGTACCAGGGAGTTTCTTCCCACATCTACCGAAAGATGGATATTCAAATTTTCCCTTCTTACCCTTATTTATATTTCCAGAGTGTTCAACATATATCTTCTTCTATTTCTTTTCTTTAAAGTCATATGACTTAGGGGATTCCTTTTCTATCTTGATTGCACATCAGAAAATATCTTCATATGATGAGAAGGATTTTAAGACTAATGCTCGATGGAGAAAGGGTTTTAACCCATCAAATAATCGATCAATATTACTTCTTAGGTTGGGTATATAATCTGCTACATGCCTTTACAACCTTGTAAAGTTAGCCTTATACTTTGCAAAATTATCATCCTCCTTTTTCCTCAGACACAAAAATTTTATTTTTGTATCCACTCAATGGTCATGAGGAAAGTATTTTTCTTATAAAATATTTTTAAACTCCCTTCATTCCATGTTAGATACTTCTTCATCTTCCTTTGTATTTTGGATTAATTACCACCATTGATCTGCATCTCCCATGAGGCGTTAAACTTCCATGACAACTTTTTCCCTTTCGCTACTCTCCAAAGCATGAAATATTTTCTCTAAGTAACTTTTCTATTGGTTAGCTATTAATGGATTCGTACTACCATTGAATATTGGTGGCTTTAGCCTCATGAAGTGGTCTAACATTGATGCTCCACGTTGTAGACCAGGGTGCTCCAAAAAGGTAAGGTTATTAGTCATAACCTGAGTGAGTTGTCCCAGTATAGTTACAAGCTAGTCACCAAAAATTTCATCTCCATCTCCACAATAATTATATTGAGTAAGAGGAAAATCCCTACATGGATTACATGTGTTGATACTGTTTCCATTCCATCAACTTGGTTCCATTTCTAAAAATTGGCAGACACTAGATTAGTTTATGAATCGCAATACATAATTCCAAACCTGTAAAACACATAACATAAATTGAATAGTTTATTGATATAATCCATAGTAATAAAAATGTTTTCTTTGAGGAGTTATATACTCATAAATACTTTATAATTGTTTTCAAAGAAAATGTGAATTATCCTAAGAATAACCCTTGGGAGTGTCGTAACCAAGAGTGCAGCATGATACGTTGTCATGTACTAGGATACCCCAGGTCAAGCCTGATACTCCTTGTTGGAGCTTTCACTCCTAGATACATCTATTCCAGAGCCGCCTCTATCTACTCGTACCCAGATAGGGATGTATTTTTTGGTCTACATTAACCAAATTATATGAAGTTATTCTATATTAATGTTGAATGTCTATCATAGGTTAATGTTCTATAATCTGAGGTTTTCTAAATCTAGCTTCCATGGTTTGTAATAAACATCCCCTAATACCAACTTTAATGCCACAACCCTAGTTACTCAGATTTGGTGCATTATTACATAACATTAGCGTGATCATAAGAGATCAAATCCTTAAAAACTGATTAGTTTTGTAGAGCTAGAAGTACTAGATACATTCAAAAGTTTTACATTACATTATAAAATGAAAAAACAACAACATTGTCCTCATTGGCCACATTCATATCCCTTAGACTACCCCTTCATGTCATTCATTATATAATTTTTTGCATCTTGGGAAAAAATAAAACAGTGAAAGGGGTGAGCTCAGATGTTCAGTAAGGATAACAATATAGTAGAAACTTTCATAAATAAGTATAAATATTTAAGGAAATGTATAAGAGTAAAACATAAGACTTTTAAACATAAACATTAGCATAATATGCCAAATATAAATCAAATTAGGCCATTTAATTATTCACATGGATATTCTACTAGTCGAATTATCACATGAAATTTCAATAGCCAATTTCATAATGATGGAATCCATAATGCCAGACATCATAACCACATAGTCAACGCCCTATACCAAGACTACAAATAAGATTTTTTCAAGGCCTTGTGCCACGACACTAGTTTGTCTCATGAGACCAACTGATTCACCAGGGATCTATAGTGGGCTCCACCTGTCACTTATTAAGTCCCATGCATTCCCCATATGAAATGGTTGAAACATAACGTAAACATTCATATTAAAACTAGTATATGGAATTTTAATACTTTAACTGTAAAACCCGAATGGTATAAAAATAACATATCCATAGTCAAACATATCACAAAACTTTCAATTCAATATGGATGATTTGTATAATAATAAATCAATTTCAAACAAGTGTAAAATCAATCAAAGGATGTTGACATAGATGAAAGAAAAACTATATGAGAGAAATATCTCTTTATTTTTTTTGAAATAATTTAAAATTCACATAATTATAAAAGAAATAATTTATTTTGAATATATTCTTATAATGTAGTAATGGAAGCTTCGATGATGTCTTAATAGCAGAAAATAGTTGCACATGCTATATAGGTTAATAACATTCATAGCTTAATTTTGTCAAAAATGTCAAAAAGTACCTTGTTTGGAAAACGACGGAAAGATTCCTTTCAAAACATATAAGGTCAAATAAGGGTATAAATGAATTTAACCCATATTCTAGTAAATAGTAAAAAAAATTGATGTCAATTTTTAAGAAAAAGCGATTGTGGATGATAAAGAGGTCCAAGTAGATACTTGTGTATAAACAACCTCGGATAAAAAAAATAGCTTCTAAAATATTACCCGTACCTTGTACTTTTCCTTGGTCGAGGGTACTTTAACCTCTTATATAATAGTGAAATCATTGTTATTAAAGTATTAAATAACTAAAAACATAAATATGATATCATATATGATCCTCTAATATTTCATTGTTAATAATATTTCAGTAGTATCATTGTTTCAGGTGTTAACTGATTTGTTTTCCTTTATATACTTGGTTACGTAATCCGTGTTTTCCATGTATAGAATGTATTTGATTCATATCCAGAATTATATTAAGTTCTTAACCATTATTTTTAATGATAAAATTAAAATTATTCTTCAATTATTATGATGGGGAATGAATCTCATCGCGTTCGTGGAGACGGTAATCCGTACATACGTACGAGAGACAATATCATTATATTGATGGTGAAATAATATTTAATTGGATGGTATATCATATATATAAAATCATTAAAATGTTTTATTTATTATTTACATTAATTTTACTCATTATTATACCCATCCAAATAATGAAGTGTTTGAATAACAAACTACACCCCGATGGGGAGGCGGTAAGCTGTACGTATGCACGTATGGTGACTTTGTAATTCATAGGATAGATAGAATAACTAATATGGTTGTACCATATTTATAGTAACATCACAATATGATGAAGGTAATGAGGTAATTATTTTTTTATGGAATCAACATAGAAAGAGGAAGTGGAAGAAGAAAAGAACTTGAAAGAGGGTGGTGAAATTATTACCTCTTCTTCGGGTGTTTCCTTTTGAGTTGATCAAAAGGGCTCCTTAGGTTTGCTTTATTATCAAAGTAAGTCCTCTAGGATGAAGTGAGAGAAGTTGTAAAAATATTTTTTTAGGTTTTGGCTAAGACAAATGGATTTGTAGGTGTGATTTTAAGAGAAGGGGAAGTGCCCTTTTATAAGAGATGTGAGGGTCACTTTAGGAAAAGATTGAAATATTATTTTATAATAAAATCATTTTCGGTTTCAAATGGCCCAAAAATTATTTATTTCTAGGATAAAGAGGTTATGGGTCACAAACATATCAGGCAATATGTTTTATATAGGCTTAATTCACCATATTAACCTTATCATTTAGATTTCACTCTTTATTAAATAGTTTGAAATTTACCATGTCTCTTTGTATTTTTATATTAAATGGTTAATAAACGTATAATAAACTGCCAAGAGAACCCAAAGTGATTAATTATTGATATAGGTAACCAAATCTAAGTCCTTTGGAAGAACCTTATATTTTTAAGAATATTGTATCAATTATTAATAAAGTATTTGTTTTAAAAACTCAATTATGTCAATTTTGACACTCTTTAGTATTTGATTTTTGTGAAAATCATAACAGCATGATTACTTCAAAAAAATTATTTAATTAACCCTAAAATGACATATTAAACTAGAAAATTAGATTAATTCATAAAAATTCTCAAATTACATTTATTTGGATATTTATAATATCAATTATTTTTAATGTTACATTAATCAGGTAATTAATGAATAATCATTGTTTCATAAATAAATTAAATTATTTAATATCTAAAAATTATATATAAAATACTATTATATAGGAAATATTTTTATCTTTCTAATTAATATTTATAGTTGAAATTATCTTCTGTATAACTCTATATTAAAAATATTTTAGTTATTAATCATAGAATTTAACACTTTTAACAATTCTTTAAACAAAATAATAATAAATTTCCTAATCTAATAAAAGTGAACCAAAATGATCATATTTTATTGCTAAGTTTTTTTTTGGTCTAATTAAAATTATCTAATAGAATTAAAACATGTTTTAGGGTAATTATAAGATCATTTTTTCCCTCAATTACCCTATTTAATTTTAATCATGGTAAATAAAAGTCAAAAGTTATTATTCACCCGAAATTATTTTCATCTTATTGAACCAAATTTTACTTACTGATATCAACTCTGTCTCTCAGATTTTTGAAATTCAACTCATAGAAGTGGTAAAATTATGTTTTATGCAAATTTGTAAATGCTCCTAGATGGTGAGTAAAAGACCGTAAATTGGATAATAAAATTTTATATATCTAAACTTATTATAAAATGAATGAAATGAATTATGTTAAAAATATATAATAATTATGTATCTATTTTGACCAAAAAAAATTAAAATTAAAATAACTAATTATTTAAATAAAATTTTAGTTTTAAAGATTAACGAGGTGTTTTTCACTATTCATCAAAAATTGAAAGTTTTCAGAAAAATACCAAAAATTCACGATAAGCTAATTTTTATATTCTAAATCCAAAAATTAAATCCATTTCAAAAATTAAAATTTATTAAATTTCAAAAAATGGGTATTACTATTCATACCAGCTAGTTTCATTGGTCGTGGTGTGTTAAAACCCCCAGTTTCTCACAACGCAAGCCATTGAATTATTTAAAGGGAAACGTACTATGGAGGCATGGGGTGGTACATATAACCTGATTTGGTTTCGTTTCAGTATGTGTCTGAGCACACAACACAACCATTCCAACCAAAACCATATATCCATGGTATGAAAAACAGTTGGTCCAAGCCCACAATATAAGCATTTCATCATGTGTCCCTATCCACTTCCTACTATATAAGTATTTCAACATATTTCAGGGAATATCATGGAATATAATAATTTCACAATGTATTAAGGAATATCCTAGTTTAGAAAAAAATTTATCATGTATTAGGGTATAGCCTGGTATATAATAATTTCTCCATATATCAGGGAATATCCCAATATATAATCATTTTAACATGTAGCTGAGAATAACCTGGTATATAAGAATTACATAACATAAAATGTGCCAATTCCCTATATAATCATTCCAACAATCAATATGGGACAATTCCTTATATAAGCATTACAACATACAAATCACAACACATGTTATAACAAAAGGACATGACAATATCAATCATAAGGCTTAATGGTTAATTATAAAAATTACCATTTGTATTTGAATTACAATTTCACTTATCTTAAACAATCTACAGTCATATCGATCTGTAATTATTCCATTTCCAAGGGATTATATATTAATCAACGACCTAAGGTATAATGTCACGTAAAACACTCTTTAGGCCATTATCCAATTACTTATTATTCTAGGGTTTTCTCACCTAATAGGTATCCAAAAAACAGGTCACATCAATAATTAAATACAAAGGTATTAAAAAAATATTGAAATCCATGATTCACCATTTATCAATGTATAAATTAATTATAGTGCAAGTTTCATTGGTCTATCATCATATTGTCTATACAAGAAATTAAATAGGTCATAAGGTTATGTCCAGACTCTCTACCTTTAACTGGAAATTAACACAATGCTTCCAAATGGTAACACCAATGAGAAATAAGGTGAACAGGTTCAAATGAAGAACCTAAAACAACCTAGGTCAATAATACTACCGAAATCTATCCAAATATTCCACCAACGTAACTGAGAAAAACTGAACAAGAGGGGGAATCCAAATCCAAAGTTTTACCAAGAATTGGAAACACAACTAGGATGTCTGGAATGGAGAGAATCTTCAAAATTCACTAGGAGTATCTTCCTAGGTTGAGAAGAGGAAGCTAAACTGAATGAATGAGTAAAATACCATATATGATGATGTTTAAAACTATTGGTCATGATATTATATGGAGTGTAAATATTTTACACGTCGAGTGTTTATTTTTAGAGGGATACACTAAAAACCCATTACCTTAGGTTAATATTTTTCCCACATGAATTTTACATAACGTGAATGATTTAAACAATGTGTAAACATTTCACACCACATATTACTTCATGAAATATGTTAGGTGGAAGTTACATTTCATGTGACATGTACACTATGTATTATTGTTATGTAGATAGATTTCATCCAACTTTCCATAAAAGGACTGAACCACCTCCAAAGCCTTCTAATCGCATGGAAAACCCTCAAAATACCATTTTATATGTTTATACCTAGACTTCATTAATTCAAAATTAATGCATATCACTAGACTTTAGGTAATTTTCTCCAACACTCTCCATCTCTGAATAGGACTCAATCACCGAGGCTCAGAGATAGGTAAACCCTATGAAAGTCTTTTAACATAAAACTAAATGAAGGAAGTACACAAAAAATGAGAGAATTTTTCACATGGTTAACCAAACCATACAACCTATTTGAATAGTTCATTAAATAGGGTTAAATTACTAAAATAACCTCAATAATTATTTCTTCTTTCATATCCATTATGCTTCCTTTCACATGAATAGTAGGTAGCTCTCCTCCATTTTCTCCTCCTCTAGGACTTGGCCTCCTTTAAATATCTGAGATCTGATTTGAACATCGTCATCTTCCTTGTAAGCATAGTGGTTATCCCTTTAACCCTATTTTTTATTTTATCTTTCTATTTGGAATAATATTTTAATCTAATCTCATTTACCCATTTTCCTTGTCATTCATCTAGAATATCAATTTATCTCATATTATATTATATTAGAGTATTGAATTCAATGAGTGAGTTCATACAATTATATGGTTGGTGGTGCCAAGATTTCTCTGCTTGTATATGTGTTATATGGTATGCATACCTATATATATATATATGTGGGTTGTATATATAAAACCCTTAATAAATTAATTATTATTTTTAAATAATATTTTATTTTTTATGATCTGAAAATGGGTATACTCTAGATTATTTGAAAATGTTAATATAGGTATGGGGCTTGTGGTTGGTTAGGTAGGTTATGTTGATTGTTAAAATTATTTAAATTATGATATGACTGCATGAGTTTTGTGAGAATTTGATGTGCATGGATATAGGTATTGAGGTTATGTTCATCACTAGTACTGATATTAAAAGGTTCATCTAGATGAGGGAATGGACGGAGATATATGGTATTGTATTGACCATTGGGATTGAAAATATATGAACTACAGGATAAGGGGAATGGTGATGACCATGCCGTGGATGGGAGATGAGGTTCGCATGTGATAATAAGGTTGTTGGGTAGTGTGGCTTAAGAAATGTTGGTTATTTCCACTCACTATTGTTGGCTGACTTTGTCTTTGAGGTATTGGGCACACATAGAAGACTCATTTGAGGTGTTTTTGACCATTCATTATGGGTGGAGGCCACCACAGTTAGAGTGACTTAGGGGATATTGTTGAGCATCATTTATAGAGGAGGTTATCACCATATAAAGACATGTATGATGGTTTTTGAGACCATTAATTGGGGGATGAATCTCTTCGTTTATATTTTAGGATGATGGTAAAGGATTATTGAAGGATATATCTCACCACTCCTTGGATGTTGGGATATCGAGCTGACAGTGGATTATTATATATGGAAGAACATATATCATCGTACCTCAGTATGTCAGGATATTTAGTAGATGATGAATTTTTGAAATGAGGTCAAAGGGACCTAGGACATATTAATGGGAATATTGCCGAGATGTTGGTTACTCAATTGGTGGCACATGAGGTGTTAGATTGCACAAGGTATTGGTGATATGTTTATGGGGGGTTCCTGATTGTTCTTGAGGTTTGATATCTGTATGTGGATGCCTTTGAATTATGTCAAGGGTCTTTTCTAGTGCAGATATATCTTTATAGAAATGTAATGTATGAAAAAATATATTTTATGGAATGTATTTAGAAATGTACCATTGTTGGAAAAATTAAGTAAACACTCACTTTTGGATATTTATCACAAGTGGATAAAGTTATTTTTTTGTAGGATTTTATTCTATTTATTTACATATGAATATACTATATAATTATTGATGAAAAATAGATACACATTAGCAGTGGCCTACTAAGTTTATGCTCACACCCTACATAGTCCCCTCAGGACGTGTGTATAATTCATTTCTTTGAGATTTGGTAAGGGACCCAGATCATAGTTAGGAGTTTAATGAGCTCTTAATTGGGGTAGATGGGAATGGACCATGTGTTTGTTTTCATTGATTTGGAGTTTCTTTTTGGGCATTTTGAGTGCATTCTTATATGATCATCTGTGGGAAATCATGCATGTCTATTTTTCATGGATTTCTAAAATGTATACTTTATTGATATGTATGGATGAAGATTTTTTATTTTTATTATCATTATCTTTTATTCTCCCACTAAGTTTTATATTTTGTTTCCACTATGTTATATATATGAATTTATATAAGGAACATGATAATTATCATTTTCAAAGGGTATATCCTTCTCATTATCACCTAACCTGACACTTACAAGTAGTTGGCAGCCTTTACCGTGTGGGTAGGTGAATCTAAGACCTAGTGGTCCTCTATACCGAAGAATGGGTTTTAAGTGACCCTTGGGTTGGTGAACTAAAAATGGTATTAGAGGTTTCTATTTTCTTTTTAGGTCTTACTAAATAGATAGTGGTAGATTAGAGACTAGGATATTGTCAAAACTAAGTAGAGATATCATGTTTGGGTTCCTATAACCCTATATATATGGGATAGACCATGTTTCTATGGGTGATAAATTGATTTTATGCTTTAGTTTTATGCATTTGATTTATTTCTAAAAGGAATGGTGTACTTGGGTGTGATATTATTGAATTGTAATTATTTGTCCCTTATCCCAGTATGTCATGGGAGGAATATTTATACATCATGATAGGAAATTAGGCACATATTATGTGTGAATATTCTAATGATTATCATTAGGGAGATATAATTTTCTAATAGGGGCTGGGTTGTTTAAGGTTTCAACAAAAATCTAAAAAATGTTTTCCTATAAATCCTTTTGGTGGAATTATAATCATCCAACCTAGGTATGTGATTCCTAATGAAATTATTATGTGATTATATGCATATATAGTGTATATGGTCATAAATTAGATATGATAAGAATGGAATAATAAATGGGTTATACATCTAAAATTTCAACAAAATGCAAAATAGTGTTTTTAAACATATCCTTTTTGTGGGATTATACTCATCCACCATAGATTGATGATATCCTAAATACATTATATGTGATTTTTGACACTATTATGGGTAGCCAAGGGGCCTTGAGGCCAGATGATATATGATGACTAACTCTATTGTGGGTAAGCATGGGGCAATGTGTCCGGATGATATATGACATTGATTTGGTAGGGGAGTGTTAGGTGGTGAGATGCACTAACATTCCATATTTCCCAATCTATGTTATATATATATACACTATTATTTGTAAATTGATCATGATATTTGGTCTATAACATGATTCCACCTAGATGGATTCTCATGAAGCATCAGAAGGGTGGAGATGCGGTTCTACTAGAGCATGCATGGTATGAGGCCCCTAAGGGTCGGGTTGATTATGAATCATAGTTAGAGACATCATGGTAGACATGGAATCTACAAAAGATGGAAGATTTTTGGGCAATGTATAGTCTAGAAAATTAGGGTGATATTGGTTTGAATTTTATATAGTATTGATAGAGGAGCATAGGGAGATGAGATGTCTATGGATTATTTGACTCATGAGTTCTAGTCTAAGCATCCACCATTATTTTTATGTGATTGTGGACTATAGTTTATAGAGAACTATATATAGTATTTGGAGATGATTTTAGACTATCTCAAGACACCCATAGGTTGAATGGTAAAAATGGATACTTACATACTCAAAGGATCAGTAATGCACTGGTGGGAAGCATAGGTTCCAAATATTAAGCATGAGGGTCTGGAAGGGAAGGATTTTGAGGATGGGTTCGTAAAACACTTTTCCTTGAAGACGTTGAGGGAGGATCGAGCCCATGATTTAATAAACCTATATCAAGTAGATACATCCATTATGAATTATGCGGTGAGTTTCATATGCATGTCGTGGTTTGTACCTTCTATGGTTGGTGATGAAATTTATTATGTGAGGCGATTCAAGGATGGATTGAGGCATGCTATTTGGGTCTAGGTAAACATTTTTAGGATGATCTCAATCTCAGAAGTAATGAATCAGAAAATAATATAAAAAGAGTATAAGAAAAAATGGACCTACTTGAGCTAGGTGGTAATGTTGGGTGGGGATGGAATTGATGATTCGGGTGGCCAAAAATGGGTCAGTGAGGAGCCTCAGTAGGGTAGTCATGCCAAATATTTGAGAAGACCGCCAAGGAGTGGGTCATAATTAGTGAGTTTCTAGTGTGGACCCTTAGGACATTTTTGGACTTAGTATGAGTGATCTTCAAAGGTGTGACAGGCATGAAGCTAGATGGGGAACTTGGAGAGGTTCTATAAGAAGACTTCTTGATACACTAGGAGTCAAGGACCAAGTCAGAATCATGGATCTAAGGTATAACAAGGAGTGGTAATTGGAGTTGGTAGCTGGGATTATAATATATTTATAGGTCATGTAAGAGATATAGATACCCAATACTAGGGTCAATGGTCAGTACTTCGTGCAACTCCGTATGGGGGTTAGGCCTTGGGTAGTCGGGCATCGGGCTAGGTATATTCTATTGAGATATAAAGGTTAGAGTAGGATGAGGAGATAATTATGGTTATGGGTACTTCTTGATTGTGTCATGTTCTTTTATTTTTAGGTATTTTTGATATTAGTGCACAAGGTCCACATATTTTAATTGAACTAACCAGACCCTGGTTAGTATGTGTGAATCAGGTATGATGATTGATTTGTATGAGATGCATAGGCATCGAGAAATTTTATGGGAATGTATATATATATATATATATATGATACATAACAACTTTTTAACATCAATGTGATGCATGATTGTTTAGTATAGATTTAAATATAGGACCTTGTGGGCATCGTGGATGATGTAAGAAAGATTTGTGCACTAAATGTGACACAAGAATTCTGAGCATCAACTATGATGTGGAAATATTGTTTTCTTGTGTGAACTAGGTATAAAATGAGAACTTGATAATGTACAATAATGATGGTATGCCATATTGGGTTGTGTACATCTAGGTATGGTTTCAGGAATCATCAGAGTGTTGAATTTTGGGTCAGGAAATGGCTGAGTATGTAATTCCTATGGTGAGGAGCACCACAAGCAAAATTAGACTATGACTGAATAATTAGGGTATACCATAATAATATTTATGATATTGGAATGTTCAATATAATCTTTGTCTAAAAACTCATAACACAAAGATGAGATATTTTAAGGTGGGGTGACTGCAACATCCCATGTTTTTTAAAGGGTCAAATTTCTAAATGTTTTTGAATTTTACGTTTGGAATAAACAAAATAATTAGAATTAGGAGAATAATTTTAAGAATTAAAATGAATTAGTATTTTCTTTTTACATGGGGATTAAGTCCTGGTGAGTTCTTTATGGGTTCAAATTATTTTCAGGTCTATTGGGCCCTAAAAACTCATTGTTAGAAAGTCATGGAAGATGTGTATCATTTTTTAAAACCCTATGAACCTTAAGAGAAAACCAAGTAACCCGTATTTTAACAGAAGAACGATTAGATAAATTGTTTTAGGTGGGGAACATGATCATATGATATTTTTGTAGTTTTTAATAGAGGGTGTGAATAGACTACACAAAATTTGACAAACTATACAACCTAACTGCACACTTAGTGCCAGTTAGGTAGTGAGGGAATATAATTGGAACTCAGTCTATAAAAACCTTGAATTCAAACCATGCGGACAATTTTAAAGGGGGTTCCCATTAGACAATGGAACTGCATGTTTAGCACACGGTTAGCCAAACCATGAAGTTTAACCATACAGTTCATTAATGAGGTTGAGATTACTAAACTGCATATCCCTCCTCATTTCTTCATTATTCTATTTTATACTCCCTTTCACACAAATAGATGTGAGATCTCCTCCATTTTTTACCCTCAAATTGTTTTTTCCTCCTTCCTTTTTCCAAATCTCTAATATGGGTGGAATTAGGTATGTTGGAAGCGTAGAGGTATGTTCTTGACTCCTCTTTCTTCCTTTTTCTTTTATATTACTATTTGGAATGTTATTTCAACCCAAGACTATTTATCCTTTTTCTAGGTAATTTTTATCGAATCTTTATTTCTCTCATCTTAAATTTTATTACAGTTTAGTATTTGATGAGCAAGATCCTATGAGTATAAAGTTGGTTATGCCTATATTTCTCTGCCATTATATGCATACTATGGGATGCGTACCTAAATACACATAAGTGGGTTGTCTTGGTAAAAACCATAATAAATTAATGTTTTTATTTAAAATCATAATTAACTATTTCTATGATATACTGATGTGAATGATATAGTCTATTTAAAAATGATAATCCGGGTGTGTGGATCATGGTTAGTTGAGCTTGTTATTCCTATTGTTTAAATTGTTTAAATTAGTTAAATTTTGATATGATTACATGAGTTTCATGGGAATGTGATGGGTATATAACGAGATATTGAGGTGATTTTGATCACTAGGACTTAGGGAAAAAATCTAAAGCTAAGGGTGTGGCTTGAGATAAATGAGGTGGTGTTGACCATCAGGTTTGAGGTGATATGATCATTGGGATGAAGCAGATGGTGATTACCATGCTGGGGATGGGTGATCAGTTTCACATATGGAAAAGAGGTTGCATGATAGTTTGTATTATGAAATTTTGGTGATTTTATCTCACCATTGTTGAATGAAATTTCTGTTGGAGCCATGTTCACATAGATATGGTTCAGTTAAGGTGGTATTAACAACTCATTGTGGGTGTAGGAATATGTAGATATGTCTGCATAAGAGACAGTGTTGAACATCAGTTGTAGAGTATGTTATCACTATAGAAAGAAATAGAAGATGGTGTTTGAGACCATCATTTTTTTACTGAGGCTTTTCATTGGTATTTGAGACTAATGGGATAGAATTATTGAATGAGGGATCTCATCATACCTTAGATGACAGTCTATTGAGCTGATGGTGATTTATTATATATGGGAGGATGGATATTTTCATACCTATTAATGTTGGGCTGTTAAGCCAATGGTGTATTTTTTAATGGAGGTCCAAGGGACCAAGGATGGATTGATTTTCATGCTAATGGGATGCGAACTACTCGATTGATGGCACATGAGGTGTCAGATGACACAAGGTGATAATGATATTTTTATGGGAGGAGCCAATGTGTTCTCCAGGTGTGATATCCTTATGTGGATACTTGGACATTAATCCAAAGGTCCTCCAATTGTATATATATCTTTTTAGAAAATTAATGTATGAAAATATATATGTGATGGAATGTATTTCAAGATTTACTGGCATTTGCTGATGAAGGTAAATGATCACTTGTGGATATTGAACACAAGAAGAGTAAATTATGTATTTTATGTATGAGTTAATTATATTTATTTAAATATTCATAAACTTTATAATTATGGATGCAAGATAGGAACATGTTAGTAGTGACCTACTGAGTCTGTACTCACACCGTACATGGTCTACATGGTATGTGTGAATACGTTATGTCTTTGAGACTAGGAAAGGGACTAGGACTCTAATTAACATCATGGTGATTAGTTACTTAGGATGGAAGGATGTATAATACATGGTTCTTTTCATCAAGTTAGAATTTCTTTTTGGGTATTTTTAATATATTCGTATATGATCATCCATGGGTGATCTTTCATGTCTAATTTTGTATGAATTTATGACATTTATACTTTATTGATATGTATGTCTTTTTTATTTCGGTTTTTTCATACTATTATATTTTATGCTTCTGATGAGATTGACCTCTTTTTTCCGATGTGTTATAAATATGAACACTCATATGTAAGGACCATTATTATTATCATCACCAGAGGCTATAGTATCACCAATATCACCAAACTAGACAATTGAAATTAGTTCGTAGCCTTTTTCATATGGAGAGGAAAACCTAATGCTTAGTGGTTCTTTATCTTAAAGAATAGGTTTTAAGTGGATCATGGGTTTGGAGTATATTTTTAGTTGTTAATTGTTACATATTTATTTTTTAATACATAAAAGTGATTCCTATTAGATTTTTATTAATTTTTGAAGGATTTTACAAAATTAAAAAAATAAAAAATTGTCACTATAAGAAGTGACCAAAGGTTGGATACTTTAATGCCTTCAGATGAAAACTACCCATCTTGAACAGCAAGGATAATATTGGAAAGTTAGAACCAAATTACAATGAAGGAATCTCCCTAGTTTACTCTACCCATTCCAAAGCCTATAGAATTTTCAATAATTAGTAAATTTCAATTAAATAATCAACTCATGTAAAATTAGATGAATGTGATCCTATTCATCATAAAAAGAATAAAATTGATGACTTATGTGATTAAAAGGACAATATAGTTCTTAAATATCTAATCCATAACAAAAAATATGATGATTTAGAATAAGATAAAGCACAATCCAGTTATAAAGGGGTTGATTTGGAATAACCTGAGAGTGTTCTACCTAGAAATCCTTGAACCATTAGAAACCATCCTTTATATATAGGAAACCTAGATATAGGTGTTAATAATTTTATATATATAGGAAACGTATATATGTTTTCTACCTTTATTTCCCAAATCGAACCTAGAACCTTTGAATAATCCTTAGAAGATGAAAATTGGGCAGTTTCTATGTAAGAAGAGCTAAACTTGTTCAAGAGGAACAATGTATAAGAATTAGTCAATAGACACTATGATTATATTTTTGTTGGAAAAAATGGGTATTTTAGAAAATATAGTATGATCACAGTGTAATTACTAGACATAAATATAGATTAGTTTCCCAAGGCTATAATATGGAAGAATGAATAGATTATTTAGAAACTTTTTCCCCTATTGATTGATTAGAATCCATTAGAATCCTTTTACAATATACATCCTATATGAAATTTAAATTACACAATATGGTTGTTAAAAATAATTTTATAAATGGATTTTTAATAGAGCATGTATATAATGAACAACCTCTTAGTTTTGGAGACCCTGATTAGAAAAATTCTATTTCCAAATATAATAATGTTTTATATTCCCTTAAATAAGAACCTAGAGCTTGGTATGAACGTTTACATTATTTTATTTTTTCAAATGGATTTAACATGGGTTTGTTATAACCCACTCTTTTTTAAAAAAAATTCATTAAATGATACTTTAATTATACAAATTTTTGTTCATGGTGCTATTTTTGGGTTAACATATAAAACAATTGTGTAGTAATTTCTCAAAATTCATGCAACAAGAATTTGAAATGATCATGATGGGTGGGTTAATTTTTTTATTGGTTTTAAGAATTATAAAAAGTGATTCAGAAATGTATTAAAAAATTTAAATAAATTCTTGTATTACTTAAAAGATTAATCCTTGAATGTATGAAAAATTATTTAACTCATATGAGTTCTAATAATAAAGGTTGAATTGGATGAAGTAGAAAAATTCATTAACAACAAACTATGTAGAGGAATAATTAAGAGATTTATTTATCTCATTGTAGTTATAATAGATATTATGTTTTTAGATTATCTTAAATTTCATTTTTAATCAAATCCAAAATAACATTGTTTGACTGTAGCCAAAATAATTTTTATGTATTTGAAATGAAATATTTCATAATCTTTTTTTTCCAAAAAAATATATAACTTTTATTTAACAACATATTTAGATGCTAATTTTAGAGTTTGTATGTTAGATATAAATATTAACTTATAAACCCCTCACTTTTAAGTAAAATATTTATTTTCATGATCAAGTAAAAAAGTAAGACTTTATTGATTTGTCAACTACATAACCTGAATACATTTTAGCTGGTTGTTTTTATACACTAGTGTTATAGATGGAACAAACCCTAATAGTATTTGGATTTAATTTTGAACTTATACTAGTAAAATGTGATAAAACTAGCACTAAAATGTTTTCAAAAATTCCAACAAATTGTTAAATAATAAAATCCAAACATTAAAGTCATCACATCCTATTAGATCAAACACAAAAGTGGGATATTTTTACATAATTTATTTGTATAGAAAATAATTTAGTATAAATTTTTACTAATCGATTTCCTATAGATTGATTTGATTTTATTAAATATATGTCAGGTTTTTGTATTTAAAATTATTTCATTATCTATGATTATCTATGATTTCATAATTAAATGTTTTGTGATTTCTTATATGGAAATATTTTTTTAGTTATGTTTTTTGCTATGTTTTTACTAGTTGTGTGATTAGAGTTACCTATTTGTTTCTCAACATTTCATAAAGATACAAATTTTATTTTTCATGTGATTATTATTATTCAGATCAATCTAGTGGTTACCTTTCATATATCTTGAAATATAGAGAGTAAAATAGTCTATCGTGAGAAAAATATAAACCTCTAAAAACCTTTTATTTTACTTCTTTATAATCAAATCCATATTTGCATAAATCATTTAAACCTCACTAAAATTTTATATTTATAGATCATGGTAAATTATTAGTATGTTAGATATAACTAATATACTTTTGAAGAAGGTATCGAATTAAAAGGTATTAGATTTTTTAAATAAAAATAAATAGAGTTATTTATTTGAATTAATTATATGAGTTTTATCAGCATATATATTTCCACTTTGGACATAATAAATATCTAGTTAAATTAATGGTCAATCAAGATTTTTTATATCATATGAAAAGATAATTAGAGTGTTTTGTTGACCAAATGAAAGAAGTTATGATTTTAGTACCTCTATCACTACTTTCAATGATGTCATCCCTCTTGAAATCATGAAATATATTTTTGGAGTAACATATATTTAGAATAAATCCATTAAGACCATCATCAATATAGGAATGTTCTAATGAAGTTTATCAAATCTGTATTTACTCAGAGAGCCAATTAGTTTGAGAAGATTATGTTTCTGTAAATTTAACTACATTATCTATTCTTGTTATATAATGAGTAAATATTCTGAGATATCTTTTTCTTTTCATGTATCATGTCTAGAATAATTTTATAAACTTATATCATTTTGGATGAATATTGACACTCATCTTTGTGAAAGTTGGAGTTTGATTAAGTGATGTTGTGGTTTCCCGATATCATGGATTGAAATATATTGGAGCGAGATTACTCAATATTTTTGGGTAATAATGGATATTTTCTATAAATAAACTATCACATGTTGTATTATATGAGGATATTTAAGTGGATCCTAATCCAACTGAGGTGGATCATCACATGACAATTGTTATTATCGAATGAAAACAAGAAGTTTCTACCAATATAGAACTAGTACATCCTCAAGATTATCTATCCATTAATTTTATAAAAAGATTTAGTGTTATTATTTATAATGATATTATACCTGAATATGATTATGGTAATGATGAAGAAATTCAAGGAGATCAATCAATCGTAAATTAGTCTGTGGTTTAGAAACCTGATGTTAACGTTATATCACTTCAAATCCCTAAAAATGATAGCATAGAAACCACTCTATGAGAAAATATTATATAAATTTATATTTCTCATGAAATATTGGTTGCGAATATAAATAATATTATTAATATTATAAAATTATAACGTAAAACTATAACTATTGGTACTAGTAGAATTAATCACATTGAGGTTCCCAAACCTGTTAAAATTGAAAGGATCATTAAGAAGAAGGCTATCAAATTTAATCCAAGTGTTTTCCGTAGATCCAAAAATAAGAATATTAAAAGTATATTTTTCTTTTAGTATCTAATAGTAATATAGTTTTAGTTAAAATTTTTAAATTAGAGTAAAATAGAGAGGTTTAATCCTCTTTCATAGACAAAACTGAGCATAGTAACTTTGATGTGTGTTGTAGAGAAGTTATAAACATTTTTGAATAGATTTTTTATAATTTAAATAATATAAGAATAAAATATATTTATTGGAGGTGTGCAATGAATATATCCACATCTTAATTACAAAATAATAGGGAGAATTTAGTATCGATAGATGACATGAAATTATTAAATAAGATAACGGTATCACAATTAAAGTATATCAAAAGGTTCCCGATGGCTCAACAAAATTTGGTCAACAAGATAGATTTTCATGGCTTTTAAAGAAGTAAACAATCAAAATTTTCTCCCTCTCAAAGAAAACCATATAATGAACCATGTAAATAAGGATATAATTCTCATTTTTTTGTGGATGATAAGCTTGAAACAATTAATCTCACTCTTGATACTATTACTAAAAGGATTTCATTTATGTAGTGTGATACCATTTCATCAATAAATTTGTAAGATGTTATGCAATTTGTTTTTTGACATATAAATAATTCCAAGTATTCCAATAGGTTCTCTCCAAATTTTATATAGGTAACTGAAACATTTCGGTAATTTTGTTTTGGAAAATGTTCCCACAGTCAAGAAAAAATCATCCATGACCCTAGAAGAAATAAGTTTTATTATGATCATCCTTAGAAACATGGTCAGTTACATATAAAATAATTTCTCTAAAATGGAATACAATATTGTAAAAAATAACTAGTTGGTTGCATAGTCTCATTTTTTCAACTCCTCATCATCCGAAGAAGAATAATTTTCTTAGGCTCCAAGGTACGATGTTACCTCAAAGGGAAAATATATTGTTACAAATTATATCGCTCAGGTTGTTCCACTTGTCTCTTCTGCACATCTTGTACTTCTAGTCTCTCAGATGTATATATAGATGTTTTGAAATGGATGATCAATGATTATTCTATATGTTTTTATATTTAGATATTCCTAAGTACCATCAGAATGAAATCATGGAAATGACTTACTACTCTTCCTAAATTTTGTTTTAGTTATACAGTAAATTATATTGATATGTGTGTGGATACACTCTTTTATTTTATTGAGAAACATTCTCTTGGAATTTTAATTCTAGATCTCTATCCTTCTCCTTTTCAGTACGTGAATGAGATTTTTATCCCATTATGATCTATAATATGTAAAATAAAAAAGACCCTTCATGAGACCTCAACACCAGATACCACACATCTCACCTCATAAAAGATTATTTTCACTCCCATGAATAAGTACAACAAGGCCAAAAGTTAGGGAGTTTTTTTTGAATTTGGGTTGGTAATCCAAAGGCAATCCCATATGATAAAAATGACATTAGAGGAAAATTTTGTTTTAAAGTATATGTTGGTAACCTCTATATATATTGTGATGTCACTCCCCTACCCAACACTTATTTACTACATGAATATACTCAATACTTTAATAAATATATGAAAAAAATTGACCTCTTGATAACCAGTAAAAAAACTGAAATATCATTTTATTCTATTTGATTTATGGTTTTCTTTCCCAATATTTTCTTATGAATGCAATTATACACTACGTTAGTTATTTTCATAATTTAGTTCATTGATTGTTTACCCATTTTACTGTTTTTTCCATGAAAGTAATTATCCATTTCATTAATTTATATTCAAACCATTTATACCCATTATGGTTCTATAATTAATGTGTTTTCTCTATATTTTTACCATCATTTTTTGTCTCACAAAAAGGTAGAGTATTTTTGAAGTGGTTATGAGAGAACATGAAATTTTTATTCAATTATTTTCCACTTATCACTCAATATAATCTTGCTGATTTTTTTTATTTTTATGGGTTTTATGATCATAAGACGGTGGGATATTGTTGGATAGATTTATGTATTTTCACCATATCTCATAAAATCATTTATATTTTGATGATAAAAAAATCCTCATTTATTTTATAGATATGATTATCTTAACTTTTTAAGGATCATATATCTTGTTTATTCAAATATTTTTAACTCTGTTGAATGATTTAAGTTTTCAACGAAATATTCATAAAGGACTTTCTCTTACATTCAAATATTTACCATACATGCTAAAGAATTATCTCAAGAAAATTATTATTACTTACACTAAAATTCATCTTTTTTATAAAACATTTTATTATAAAGAATGACAACGTAAGTAAATTATCTTACATTGGATACTAATTATCTTAAGGAATTAAACCATGCTTAGAAAGATAAATCAAATGATTATTGAACTAATTCATTTATCTTTTGAGAATATTATTTTATTTAATGAAATATAACTTCTTATGTAAATTATCTTCCATAATGAAAAAGTCAAAGATCTGAAAAATCCTGTATCTTATTGAAGTGGTTTTATCCAACATTGATGGAATTTTGTTCTATAAGCAATACTTCTAGAACATTTATATTATGAAAATCATGTTGTCTTATGAGGGATTTATTTTGATCCTATTTCGAGGCATTATTTACAATTACGATGATCTTTTTAGATTAAATTTATTCTTTTATATATAAAATAAAATATGGTGCCTAAATAATTAACGGATGATTTAAATAAATAAATTATTTTCATGAATAGATAGTTCAAATGAAGTTAAAATATTCTATAACTTATTACCTCTATTTTTATGATATTTGTATGAGAAGGACACATGTTAATTAAGATATTAACATTTCATATTCCTAATATATTATTCACTATATAATTTTCTTTAACAAGTTGGTTGAGTTTAAATTCAAATAGAAGAGATAAAAAAGAAGAACACTGATGTATGTTTGTATATTTCCTCACTCTACTATTAATGATTCATATTGATGGATGATCAATATTTGAGTATTGAAAGTTTTTTTTATTTCAAGTCAACAAAATATAATTTAAGAATCTATAGAGACACTACTTGAATCCATTATACAACTCTAGGCATTTTTTATTTATCTATAAGTTAATACTTGCAATTGTGTGTTGAACGCACATTACAATATTATTTTATTCTTTCTAAGATTTCCAATTATTTTTTAGAGTGTGAAAAGAGAATGGATATGTATTATGAAGGTAGTTCTCCATTAAAATATCTTGAACCTTTTTTATAAGTTATAAATTATTTCACTTAGTTGGAAAACCCATTATAAAAGGGGTTGTTCTAGTAAAAAACATCAAAATCATAGAGTAGAATATTTTTGGAGGGTACAAGAAATATTTATTCCACAAAAAAAGATAAATCATTTAAGTTATATATTTTATTTTACTTATATTATTTTAATTACTTGTTTGTGATAAGAGAATATTAGAATCATTCATCTTTGAGGGAGGGTGGTTTTAAGTGGAGAAAACATTAAAAACACAATTCATCCCCCTCTTGTGTCATTGTGAAATGCCTATGTGACCGAATGAACCAACTCATCCCACCCCTTGGGTGGAGAACCAGAGCCATCCCATGACATACCCGAGAGGTATTTTCAATCCTACTAGGCAGGTGAAAAGTACCTAGGTCATAAAATTAGTATAAGAGGATATTATTTTGGATGAAGAACTTAGAATAATTCAAGGACTTGCACTAAAAAACCTAGCATGAACAACCCATGTGTTGGAGAACAACACCACCAAATAGACAATTAAAAAATATATGAACACTTAAAGAAATCTTAAATAATAATGAGAAACACACATAACAATAATATTATAAAGAAACAAAATAACATGAAACAAGAACAAGAGAAAAACTATAAATATACTAAATACAGAGTACAAAAAAGAAGGCAATTTTTTTTGATAAATCAATATAGACACCAAAAATTCAAAGAACCTACCCCAACATTGATCTTTATATTTCATGTTAAATAATTTCACTAGGTTCTATCCATACCCAAAATTAAAACCAAATTCTATCACCTATAAATCAACAGAACTCGGGCAACCTTTAATGAAAATATGTGTGACCTAAGTAGTTTATTAGGAAACCACATATTGGTCCATGCATTCCCTTTAAAAGCAATACTACTTCATGATATTTTCAATACACACACACACACACATACACATATATACAATATATTTTTGTTTCCAAAAATAAAAAAATGATAAATTACTTTTTTAAAACCATGATTTTCAGAAGGGAATGGTGTTGAAAAAAAATAATTTTTGTAAATTAAAAGTTACGAAAAAATGGGATTTTATTTAGAAAGGTAACATTTACAATTATTATATTGAAATTATTTATCATAGATAATTTTAAAGCATCATATCATGGGAACCTAGGGGATATTTGGACAATTTAATATGAGGATATAAAACTATTAAACAATATTGATACTAGATAATAAAAATAGACCCTAACACCTGGTATTTCCCTCACTGAACAAACCTAGGAGAATGTATAATAATTAAAATATAATCTTTCTCAGGCCAACTAGTTAGAGAATTATTTTAAATTTAGTGTAGCAAGTGTACCTATAGTTCCAACCTAGACACCTGTAGTTACCCATGAATCTAAAATGAAGGTGAGTTAAATAATCATTTCAGGCAATATATATATATAAATATAACAGTACATTTACAAATAATCCACAAACTTAAATATAAACCCCTTATAGAAAACAACCCAAATTCCATCAATAACACACACAAAAGTATATAATTCGCTTCTCCAGGAACTATCAAACACATGGAATCAATAAAGATTTAATTTTCAAGTATATTGGGCATGTTTTAGGGGGGTTATTATTTAGAAAACAGTTTTGAAAGTTAAAATTGGGCCTCATGATAATTATTTATAAAACCAATTAATAAGACATGATTTTAAGTCCAAAACACCCTTTATAATTAAAGTATAAATTTTAAAGGGTCAAATGATCTTTTATTAAAACACTTAGTAAGAAAGGATTTCCAAAATATTCTTTATAACGTGGAAATAATGGGAGTAACCATTCACATTTATTGAATATCAAATAGGATCATCCTATTTATCATAAATTACACTATTTATACTTGATAAAAATAATTTAAAACACAAAAAATATTCATTTAGAAGAACAAAAATAATTTTATTAAAATTAAAGAGAAATGAAAAGGACCACATACCTTTAATCCATTTAATTTTTCATATGGTGGTTCCATTCCACCACACCCAACCCAAAATATCCTTAAAACAACAAGATGAATCCAAAATATAATAGATTTATCATTAAAAATATAGCTATACGTAACACTTAGTCATTGATACCTCATAATAAAAGAACAAGGAAATAAATAGGAAGAATAAGAAAAGAGGAAGAGGTTAGAATTAATTACCTTGAAGAATTGCCTCAAAACATGAATAATCCACTTAAAAATAACCAAGGGGAAGAGTATAAAATAATGTTATAAATCTTGTTGTAAATTCTGTAATACCATAATATTTTAAAAATAATATTATGCTCGATTTCATTTACAATAGGCAACACTGAGCCTAAAAAATATTATATATTATTATTTAAAGATGACGTACAAAATTTTGTAATTAAATTGGTGGGTATGAATAAGATTTACAATTTTTTGAAATGTATATAAAGGTCATAATCTATGTAAATGTATTGTAAAATTCTTAATAAATAATATCTCAATGTTTAGTAAATCAATTTTAGTCTTTAAAAATACATTTTCTTCAAAAATGATTTTTATTTCTTTTTATGAGTGGATAATATATTCAATTTACGATGATTTTGGAAATAGTATTTTCCGAAAATGATATATTTTTTAAAATTAAAATGTCCAAATTATCTTATGGTGAAATTTTGATATTGTTATGAAAATTTTGATTTTACAATGAATAGTAAAAATTACTAATTTTTATTGAAAATATAAAATTTCTTTTATTGAATTTACAAAGTAAAAATATATATTGGATTTGTTTTAAAATTTAAATAGATAATTTCTATTAATAAAAATCTAATTATGGTCTTTGGAATAAAATTTATAGTTAAATTTATTATTAATGCATTTTTATTTAAAAAATGGAATTTTTGAAAAAAAATCATCGCATTTTTTCAATTAAAAAATTATTCCAATTATGTGTTTTGGATGATGAAAAATATATCTGATATTTGGAATCAAGATGTAAATGTTGGCCTCATCTAGTTTTAATGCTAAAAAATCATGTTTTATTATGTTCGAACAAGTCTAATTATGTTTTTCTATGTTTAAGATTAATAAATTATGTTTTTGTTTTACTACATAAGATATGTTAGAAAACTTTTGCAAAGTATAAGTCACCATTGAGGATAAGTCACCATTGAGGTTGAGTCACCATCATGGTGGAATCACTGTTGGACCTACCATTGATCTGTCTCACTATCAACTGTCTCATTGTGATCAGGGATATTGAATTCTAAAAAAAGGACAAGATATAGATATGAGTCACCAATTCATGGCCTGCCATTACGTATGTCACTGTCACATTGAGTTACATATAGCTTTTTTGAATTTTTGCTAATAATGAGTCTTTAGTCAATCTGATTTATCGATGGCATGAGTCACCGTCCACTCAAGCTACTGAATGAATCACTCACCGATGTTCATAATTTTTACTAAATATGAGCTACCAATAGTTGACCTACCATCAAGTGGACCTACTGTAAAAAATTACCTTCTAACTGTTGAGTCACCGTCAAGTTGACTTACAAACAGAGTGAAATACTAATCCAAACTCACTGTTCTTGAGATACTGATCTTGAGATATTATAATTCCTTCCTATATCATTTAGATTTAAATTTACTTCTAATGTCCATATTTGTGAAACTTAGTACCAAAATTTATTTTAATGAATTTTTCTTCCTTTTTCAAATAACATTAATATCAATGTCATAGTACAAGGTATAAGGTACCAACACATGATCGAGATCATTCTGAATTTTGGCCCTGCGGTTTATAAAGAAAACACATGATCCAAAATGCCAAGAGAGATAAAAATATATATGAAGTCAAACATCCAAGATACAAAGAAGAATAATTTACTACCATACATACAAAATTCACTGTTGAGAACCAAAATTGAATAATATATGTAACATCAAACACAAGGGGGATAATATTCATTGGACAACTCATTACCTCACTAGAAGCAAAATAACATAATCTCTGATGTTAATATTTTTTTCAAGTAGTTTCCATAAATTGACTTAATCTTTGTTTCAACACAACTTTGAGGAGTCACAAGCTGTATAAACAAACATATAGACCCCTCAAACTCTTTTATCATTATTTATGCTCTGATTGTGTACTGCGTTGTTTCTTTATGAGTAGTGTGTGTATCTCTATTCTATAAATAGAAATTTACTCCTATTAAAAACTAGAACATACATTTATATCTTTAAAACCTATCTTTTTACACATTAAAATTACACATATAATAGTAGAAGAGGTCCTTGTGTGGCATGTTTGTTGTTATCACTCCCATAAAAAATATGGAAGAGGTTTAGTTAACCTATAAAATATGTATAATGTTATTTACCATGATACAATTTATGGATCCTTTTTAATTTATATAAATTTCTTGGGGGAAGGTGATCACCAGGTGGAGATTACTAATTCTTGGCTTGAGACTAAACTTTTTGTTTTAAATTTCTTTGTGACTTCTAAAGTTTTATTTTCACTTTTTTATCTTTTCACATAAGAAAACATTTCTCTCACTCTGATAGTTAATATTATATAGTTTATTTATTAAAATTTGATTTATTATATTGATTTGAAATGTTAAAATAATAACTCAAATTGTTTTAAATGAGAACTAATTAATCTTTTATAATTCTTTTAAAAGATCAAATATTTTATAATTTTACTACTTTGGTTTGCTGGTAAGGTTTTGTATTTCAAATTGGGGAACTTTTAAATAAGTTTTTTAGACATGAATTGTATAAGAACTCAACTCACCCTATTTTGAGTGGCCCACTCTAACCAAAATTTTGTATGAGAGGATTCTTAATTTCAATGTTTTCAGTGTTTTAAAATCTTTTCAACTGTGATTTTAGTTATGTTTTAAAGATCTCTAAATTTCTATAATTTCAAAATTTGTGGTTATTTAAAAAAAATTATTTTTTAATATGGACAATTGACATGATTTTTCTGAAACCAATAGTCCTCCATATAAAAATGGCACAATTTATGCTCAGTGGAAACTCAAAATGAAAATGAATTTAGAAAGCATAGGTGTTCAAATCTGGTCTGCTATTTTAGATGATTATAAGATTCCTACTTCTTCTAAAAACAGTTGGGATAATTTCATTAATGAAGCCTATAATGATAACTTCAAATATATGAATTCCTTGTATTGTTCTTTAGGTGGTGAAGAATTCAATAGTATTTATACAGGTAAAATAACTTTTGAAATGTTGGATACACTAGTTGTTTCACATGAAGAAACAACTAATGTAAATGAAATGAGGCTTAACACTTGTACTATTAAATATTATAACTTTCAAATGAATATTTATGAGCCTATTTATTTAATGAATTTCAGGTTTAATGATATTCTTAATAAATTTCTCTCACTAGGGAAAAATCAATGTAAAAGAAAAAAATCATGAGGATCTTGAGATGTCTTCCAGAAAGGTGGAGAGGGACATCGGTATAAATTAGAGAATAATTTGACATAGATTCATTACCTTTATAGAAGTAGATAGGTAAGATAATGTTTTAAGAGGAAGAACAAAAATTTATTATAGAAGAATATGATGATCCTAAAAGAAATTTAGTGGCTTTCAAAACCACTAAATCCAAAAAAAAGAGAAAATTCAAGTTTATGATAAAATTTATAGAAATGAGGAATAATAAAGTGCTAGTGACGAGGAAATGTCTCAACTAGATATGAGATTCAAGATGTTTTATAGAAAAAAAGAATATCTTTATAAATCCTAGCTATAGAGGGAAGTATGCCAACAAAGGAAACTAGAAAAACGATCTAAAAAGAGGTGATAACACAAATGTGATAGTATTATATCAATGTAAATGAAAAGAACATGTGAAGGATTGATATTCCAAACTAAAGTACAAGAATAATTATGAGGATAAAGATATAAAGTGCAAAAAGGAAATGAAGGACACCTAGAGTTCTTCTGAGGATTGCTCCAGTGACACAGAATCATCATATGATGATAATTCTGACAAATACAACATGTGTTTCACAAAAAACACATCCAAGGAAACCCTAGAATATATTGCACAATTTTATTTTTATTCTAGTGGTAAATCAAGTTATGATAATTATTAAAATATAAAAAACATAGACATGTTTGAATATTATAAAATAATTGAGGACACATATAATGATTTAAAAGATAAATATAAAACTCTAAACAATATCATTCTTTTTATGCTACTATTAAGTCTAAAATCACTATATAGATGGAAAATAATTCTTAACTACTCAATAAAAACATCGAACATAAACTTTCAAATGAGAAATTAAAAAATGATCTTGATATGTTTTCAAATAGTAAAGATACCTTAGTCCAAATTTTTTGTAAAATTTTTTCTCATAAATACATTTATAGTATTGGTAATCAACCTTGGAAATGAAATTTTGTTTAAATCAATTTTGTATCTAAATATGTAAAATCTTGTTTTATGCCCAGTTCTGTAATTTTTTTTGCAAGTTCCATCACTAGAGATCCTTTTAATCCTTCTAGTTATTCTATATCTAATAGAGTTTATTTTTCTAAAACAATACAAACTTATTATAGGAAACCCATGAATCAACTTTGCGCTCTTAAAGCTTTAATTTCTATTATTATTAGACCCAAGAAAGTTTGGGTTCCAAAGGTTTTTCTTGTTTAAATTATATTTTTAGAAAAGTTAATTGAAGAGTTATTGTAAGAGATTATGGTACTTGGAAAGTGCATGTTCAAGACACATGACATGGGACTACTCTATATTCAAAATCCTCATAATGATAGATGATAGATATGTCACATTTTGTGACATTATAAAGTGGAATTTTTTTTCCATTTCCAAATCGGTAACACCAAATCACATTCAATTTCTAAAGTTTCTTATGTAGATGTTCTTATGTAAAATATTCTTATTATTTCACAATTATGTGATGATTGTTTTCATGTTAAATTTGAAAATAATTATTATAATGTTTTCAATTCTATGAATTTTTTAGTGTTTACAAATGTTATAAATTAAAATTCATATGTTGTTAATTTGGATTATTTAGATTCTCAGAATGTATCTTTCTTAAGTGCCTTTCAAAAAGAGTCGTGTATTTGGAATATAATATTAGGACACAATAATATTCATTTACTTAAAATCTGACTACAAAATGATTATTCAAGGTTCTACCCAAACTATAGTTTCCAAATGATAATGTTTGAAATACTTATCAAAAATGAAAACAACACACAATATCTTTCAAATCAAATAATGAAGTTTCAACTTCTCATACTATTGAGTTGGTTCAACTAGATTTTTTGGACCTTCTAGAGTTTCATGTTTAAATTGGAATCACTATGTTTCTGTTCTAGTAGGCAAATTTTCTATGTATACTTGAACTTTCTTTCTATCTCAAAAAAGTGATTCTTGTTCTTATTTCAACAACTATTCTATATCAGTAGAAAATTTAAGTTGGCTTAGGATCAAAACATTAAGAATTTATCGAGGCATTGAGTTTGAAAATCATGAATTGGAATATTTTTTCTCAAAAAATTTCTATAGTCATAACTTCTCTACTCCTAGGAAACCCCATCACAATGGAGTTTTAGAAGGAATAAATAGAAAGCTTACATGATATAGCATGGAATATTATTAATTAATTTGATATATATAATTATTTATAGGTAGAAGTTGTGAATAAATATTGTTAAATAATCAATATAGGTTTAATTAGACCTATCCTAAAGAATACCCCTTATAAGATGTGGAATAATAGGAAACTCGAGGTTAATTACAACAAATTATTTGGTTGAAAATCCTTTATTCTCAATACAAAAGATAACTTAAACAAATCTACTTCGAAGAGTGATGATGAAATATATATTTGGTTATTAAATCTCTAGTAAATCCTATAGAGTCTTTAATAATAGAACAAAGTGTGTAAAATAATTTATGCACGTAATGTTTGATGAAATAGATCTATATGAGTCCAAAATATCCATTGAAAATATTGGGTACAATCTTTAGAATCTATACTTAAATCCTAAAGACTTTGATTCTAATATTAATGAAGTAGAGAAATCTAGTTTTGGAAACTATCCAGATTCTGACTATTGATGTCTCTCTATTAACGAGGAATAAGAAAGAAGTGGTAAATCTAATAGTGGATCAGACCATCCTAATTATGATCAAGGTCCTATTACAGAACATACTGATCTTACTCTAGATCCTGATAATCCTAAAATCCTACTGATACTAATTTAGTGTAAGATGAATTGATTTTGTAATCCCATGAAGCACATGAGTTAGTTGTGGTTGAGGAAAGAAATCCCAATGATCATATGAATAGTTAATTTCATGGTGAAGAAGATGTTCTAATTTCTCTTGTGTAAGAACTTATTTATGTTAGAAAGAAAGAACATGTTGAGAGAGAAGCACCAATTTTGAGAAAATATCCTATTAGATGGGAAGTATATGTTGAGGTGGAGCATCATAAAAAAGGGTAAGAGTTTATACTCTCATTCCTTATGAAGTGACAACATATGAATAGGGAAAATATCCTGGATATATCACCTTGACCTAGAATCTCCTGATTTAAATGATGATACATTTGATTTCAAGTGATCATTTGTTGACATAGTAGGTCATTCTCAATGAGTTCTAGTTGAAACAAATTAGAAAATATCACCTACACCAGCAGTAGATCGTACTCTTATTTCTTCTCCTCATGTTTCCCTATTACCTATAGACTATGATACCCAACATGATTTCAATTTATTTAACGAATATTTGTGTTCAGGGGTTAAAGGTATCTTCCAACATCAACTTGCGCCGATGGACAATCTTAGTGAAACATAAGATTCTATTCTTGTAGAGAGAATTATTTCCCATATTCAACCACATATAGTTTCTAAACATCAATAAGTGAGAATGGAAAATAAATGTTTAAGTGATGATTTGGTTTATCTAATACATATTTTTAATGGAATTTCATCTGAGTTTGCATCTTCTTTGTAAAAATTTTCAAATAGTCTCGAGGATACATCTTATAAGGATGGTGATACTCATCCTCCAACTCTTGATCTAGAAATTTTGAAATTTGTTGTCAAAGATGAATTCAATCAGGACACAACCTCATCTACTCCTATTTATCAATCTTTTAATAGTGAGATGATTAGATCAATGATAAGAGAGGAGCTTCAAACTATGATTGGTGGTTAAAACAAGGAAAAAATAAGCAAGATTAAATTGAATAATGGTCATAAATATGACATGGTAATATTTTACATTAATGGGGACACTAATTATCGGGTGGATATTACAAATAAAGTATATTTCTACTTTTAAAGGATCTACGCAAATCACCAGCTATATTGTATCTTTAATTATTTGGTTTAGAATTTGATCCTAACTCATGTTACTCAATACTTCAAGGAACAAGTGAAAAAGCCGAAGTAGATAACTCTTAATCTACAAAAGTTTATAGAGAATCTTTATGATTTCACAAAAGCTATAGAGGAAGGTGGAAAGATAATCATGGACTTTATAAAACTTTTTAAACCTTACCTACATCTTTAGAGTAATACTATTGTGGCTCCAGAGGCATTTCCCATTAGTCCAGTGACTAATAATTTTGCTTTAGGCTCTATATATTGGTCAGTTGATCCCCGGTTCAGATCTGTTGTGACTAGTAATCCTTTTTCTCTTCTACTTTCAACCATTAAACTGTTTCCTATGTCTGCGACATAGTCTCTTAATCATATAAGACCTATGATCTATAGGTAAAATATCATTTCTACATCTTCTACTCATAATCTTCAACCTTCTGTACCCTATGGAGTTCCAATTCATCAGCTCTATACATCTACTCCTTTTGAACCGTTTGTTCCTCCTCCTACTACACCATACAATAAAAAAATGAGTGATGGATCCTTCTTTGTAGAAGTAGTTATTGTATTTATATTTGATAGGGATGTAATTTTTACTTTTTATCATATCATGCAATCCCTTTTTATCATGCAATGCATTAACTTTTTTCATCCATGGTATGTTCTTTATCTCTTATTATTTGTTCTTTTTTTGATAATCCAAAAAGGGTGAGAAATATGAGATGAAATTTAACTTAAATAGAGAATCATTATGAATTTTAGAGAATGATATGGATTTAATTGGATTTAATTCTATCTGATTTAAATATGTCTCTTTTATGATTTAATTTTACATAATATGTAAGCTATATTGAGTAGAATTGTTCATTTGATAATTATGAATGGCTTTTAAATTCCATGTTTTTTTATCATCAAAAAGGGGGATATTGTGGTCTGCCACTAGTTTTATTGCTCTCAAATCTTGTTTTATTATGTTTGATAAAATTTAATTATGTTTATCTGTGTTAATTAATTTAACATATATTATTAATCTATTCTATTAGTGTTTTTTTATATAAGGTGGGTTAGAAAATTTTATCTATGTATAATTAATTATTGAGGATAAGTCACTATTGAGGCTGAGTCGCCGTCAGGGTGGACGCACTATTAGACCTACTGATGGTATGTATCACTGTCAACATTCTAACCGTCAGAACTGATATTGAATCCTAGAAAAGGAAAGGACACTGATACGAGTCATTGATTCATAAACAACTGATATCTAAGTCACTATCTCATTAAGCTACCTATAGCTTTTCAGAATTCTCTCTAAGGACAAGTCATCATTCAAGACGATTTACTGATGTCATGAGTCACTGTGAGCTCGAGATACCGATAGAATGACTCGCTAATGTTCAGATTTTTTGCTAAGTATGATCTACCGATAGTTGACATACAATTAAGTGGATAAATTGTCATAATGACCTACTAATAGGTGAGTCACCAACTAGTTGACCTACCGATGTAGCAACCTATCGATCCTGACTCACCATTCCTAAGATACTGATCCTAAGACACCATAATTACTTCAGTTCAATTTAAATTTGATTTTTTTCTAACAATCATATTTTTGATACTTAGTACTATGACATGTTTTAAATAAATTTTTTCCCTTTTGTAGACAACATTAATATCTATGATAGAGTATGAGGTACGGGGTACTGACCCACAATCGAGATCAGGCTTCTTGTTGGACTTATAGTGTAAAAAGATAGCACCAAATCCAAAATACAAAGTGAACTAAAAAATATAACAAGTCTTTCATCCAAGAAACATAGAATAAGAACTAACAATGGGATATACATGAAGACATCATAGAGAACAAAAATTGAAGAACATCTGTAACATCAAAAGAAAGGAGTATAATATTCATCAAACACATCATTACCTCACTAAAAAAGAAAAACAAAATATCCCATGATACTCTATTTTTTTGATGTTTCCAAAAATTGACTGAAGATACATTTGAACACAACATTGAGGAGTCAAGATCTATATAGAGAAACACACAGAGCCTTCTAACTCTTTTCTCATTATTTATGCTCTCATTGTGTACTGTTTTGTTTCATTTATGAGAAATGTGTGTATATATATTCTATAAACACACACTGAATCCTACTCAAAACATGAATATACATTTATATATTCAAAAACCTATCTTTTTACACCTAAGACTCCCAAGATAACAGTAGAATAGGTCCTTGAATGACCTGTTTGTTGTTAGCACTCCCTTAAAAATGTAGAAGAGGTCTAGTTGACTTGGACAGTATGTCTACTATTTTTTACCCTAATATAGGGTGTGTATCCTTGTTTTTTAATATACATTTTTTGGTGGAAGGTGATCACAAAGTTGATAGGACTATGTCTCAGCTAGATACTGAACCAATTATTTTAAATTCTTTTGTGCCTTTCAAAGTTTTGTTTTAAATATTTTATCTTTTCTCATAGGAAAAAATTTCATTCACCCTTATAGTTATTCTTATATATTGTTTTTATTAGAATTTAATTTATTATACTGATTTAAAAAGTTAAAATAATAACTCAAATTGTTTTAACTAAGAACTAATCACTATTTGATAAGTCTTTCAAAACATAAAAACTTTTATAAATCTGCTACTTTGGATAACTAGGTCTGTTTTGTATTTCAAATTGGGGAACTTTTAAATAAGTGTTTTAGGAAAAAAAATTAGAAGAACTCAATTCACCCCCCTTTGGAGTGTCCTACTCTGACCAATAGTAAAATTTTGCAAAATAGGTCCCCTTTAGTTTTGGTAATTATAAATAATTACCATAGTGAATATTTATTACCATAATAAATGTAAAATGTGTAATTAAGCATAAAAACAATTTCATTAGGACTAAAACGTAACCATAATTGTTGCCTTAATTTTTTTGTATGAGTATTTTGTTTCAATAATCATCCAAAATTTTAATACACGACCTTAAATGATCATATAGACATGATTGTGACCTTTACAATAAATTTTTTAATGAAAATAAAAAATATCATTTTCTTTGTTAACGTTAAATTTTGGACATAGGGATAAAAAGAAAGTCTGATCTGTTATATATGATTACTTTAAATATAATTTTTTTTAAAAAAATTATAATTTATTTCTTATTTTTATTTAAAAAATAATTATCTTCAATTCATATGCAACACCGACATCATATTTATTCAATTAATTGAAAAACTTTAATAAATTATTTAAAAAATATTATAATTAGCACAAATTGACTGAGTAATATTATACCACAGAATTTTCTAGATAATTATAACATTTTTGGGTTGTGAAAGGTTTATATTCAAATTCCATCCTTGTCTTGATGTTTTTTAAAGTCAAATTAAATGAATAGTGTCAAAATTTACATTAATGATATTTTATAAAAAATAATGTTTTATTAAATGATTTAAATTTCCTAAAAATATTTTATGAATTGAAGTGAATGAGATATGGAAAATAATATAAAAAATGGTCCATTTATGGACCCTTTTTTCAATTACATTAACTTTATTGACCCATAAAGAGTAAAAATATAAATATCGAGGTAATTGTCAAAAATGGTTAACACGGGTAAAAACAAAAAATAATGGTGAAAACACCACATAATCATATCAAAATTTTTTTATGAGATGATTTAGACTCATATATACCATATATTTTAATATTATCAATTTGAATATATATTAATATAAAAACTAATTTATATTAATTTAATACTTTAGGAAATTCCAAGAGTGTCGCTCCTCTCCCTTATAAAAGGGAACCTCATATCCACTTATTTTCGCACTTCAAAAATATTTTGGTTCATTAAATACAAACCAAAATAAATTCCTAACATCCATACCAAAATACTATATTCATTTTTTTATTGTAAAACTATCATATTAAATATTTTTCTGTAGACCTTAAGATGTTGTCTGATGAAGAGGTATAACACTTAACTAAATGTTTTCATTTTATTTCTTTTTCCACCTCCTTAAAATATACATAAATAATGATAAAACAATAACAATAAAATATATAATATAATTACATTTTATTATTTTAATGTAATAACAAATATCTATATCCCCTCCTATCAAATGAGAAATGAAACCATCGTTCATGTGTATAGAGAACTACCACCTCGCAAACAAATGCAATTAGTTTTCCATCACCTTTGATTATATATGTTTTTAATGATGTATTTAATATATATATATGTATGATATTAATGAAATAATTATAATTATGGAAATATAATATATCATTTACTTTCTTAAATTATCTTTTACTGAAAATTGATAATGCCATTTACTCGTACATGTGGACTACCACCTCTATGAAGAGATGTGATTCGTTTTTCATCCCCACATCACATGGATGATATATATAATTAATTTAAATAAATAATTTTGCATTTAGGACAGAAGTTTAATTATGTTAATATAAAATAAAAATTACCTTCTTTCCATCATTATCACTAAAAAATAGATATGTTACACATGCGTACGTACGCCATGCCATCTCTATGATTATAACACAGTTCATTTTTCATAACCAACTTTAATTATTGGTTTTAAAATTGTAATTTATGTAATAAAACGATAATTATTTAATTATTATTATTATTTTGACAATTAAATAATTACCACTTTTACCATATTCATCCAACCATAGTTAGTTTGGACTTATGAGTCGAATATCGTCAAACATTAAATGTGAACTTAATTGATTAAGTAAATTAAATAATAAATGGTAATAACTATAATAAAAAGGAATAATTAACAATAAAATAGTCCTTTATAAATTAAATATTTAATATAATTTTATTATTAATGGTGATAAAGAAAATACATGACAATTCATACTCAAATTAAGAGACATTATTTTAATAAATGGTCTTTTAATATTTCCCCTTCAAAATATTTTTCTTCCTTGTGTGTGTTCTTGTAAATGTTTCATGAATTTTTTAATTTATAATTAAATGAATTATAATGGTAATTTTTTACCATATTGATATTTCATTACAATGCTTTTAAAAATGAATATTTTTATGGTTTTATATAAGAGACACTATACTTTAAAACCTCATTTTAAATTTTTTAAGAATTTATTTTCTAAATATTTATATTCAAATTTACCATTATTAAAATTATCTTATGAATATTATTATATAGAAATAAATTAATTATAAATTAAAATATTTATTTATCACTTCTAATTTATTTGAAATAAAAAATCAAAAAGAATATTTTTACATATTTTATACATAATGTTTTTACTATCTTTACATAAGACAGACAAAAAGTTCAACATTAACATATACGAAGAAAATGACTTCTCTTACTACCATAAGAATTATTTTATGTTCAATTTACATTACATTATTTATTTTTTTTAATGAAAAAACCTCTTTCCCTTTGTTTTGCGTATTTTAGTTATGATAAAGGGTTTTGAAAAGAAAGGGAATTTCACTATTCAAAAATGTTCGGCATATGAGTTAAAAAGATTTTTCAATGGTTTTATGTTGAGAAGGTGTAGGAATAGAATTTTTTATTCATGATATACTACTTGATTATTTTATATGAGAAACAAGTACACTATATCATATTATATAATGGGTGATCCCCATTATATATCATGAAGATGGGTGAAATAGATATAGCTTATATGAAGGACGATCCTATAATAAATATCCAATGCATTAAGTAATGTTACTTATCTTAAAAGAAAAGGAGGGAGTTAAATAGTGTAGTTTATTCTTTTGTATTTAACTAGGATCCACTTATTACATATAAATTTTTAAAATGGTTTATGAATATAATTCTCCTAGTCACCTAAAATGGATTTATATTTGATTTCTACGAGAATTAATGTTTTCTTTGAGTAAAAATGTGTGTTTTCCTTATAGAAATGATTTATTTTATAATATAAAATAATAAAATAATAAAGTTATTTATTTTATGGGTTTTTATATTTTTACTGAACTAACGAATTTCTTCTTTTTTATGGCCCTTTTAAATCTTGTTTTGTTTATCCTTTGTTTTTTAAAAAAAATATTTGCTTAAGGTTGTTCAAAGACATAAAATAAGTCAAGATTAAATTCATGATTATTTTTAATGAAAATAAAATTCATTTAATTTTAAATGTTTTATAATTTAGAAAAAATAGGGACTACGTATAATTGTCAACTTGTAATGTATGGGTTTATTATTTTCAAGTTTTGACTTAATTATATAGAAATATAAACTTTAAATATCATCAAGGATGTATGAATATCATTTTTTTCTTCCAAAAAGTAATGCATGGATTTAATAAAGAAAAGATACTTATTTTAGTTATTAGAGTAATGATTTAGATAACTTTAAAAGATTGGATGTTCTTTGATCATATGTTCAAAATACTCTATAACCACAAAAGTTAGTATGTTATAGATAATTATGGTTATTATGGGGGATTTAATAATGCTTAAATCAACTAAGATTATTTTTTACGTAATATAGAATTATAAAATTTTTATGGTATTGTCTTTACCCTTATAGCTTATTTCTCTTCTTAATAATTAATTTCATGTTTAAATGGTTTTTTGAGTATATTAAGGATCATTAATCAATATGTATGGAAAGAGATATTTTAAAACCTTATTAACACTTCATGATGAATTTTTTATCACTATTGTTGAAAAATCATGTTCAAATGATTTTGATAGCTTCTTGTGTATTCAAATCACCTACAAGAAACTATTAAACTTATCCATCACCATTTTATTTCTCTAAAAAAATTATGGTTCATGAAATATCTTTCACCAGATTTAATAATATCAACGTTAACAATTATCTTGAAAATAGAAATACCACAAAGGATAAGACCATTTAATTTCTAGATACCAGGAATCATGATTAAATATAAATATAATATTAAGAAAATTTTGATTTATATATTTAAGGTTGGAATTAATTTCTTATGTTTAATGTATGAAACATGATTGGGTTTACATTGATTAATCATATGTAAAAATTAATATATTTTATTATTGGAATGAAATTTTAAAGAATAAGATGATGAACAACTCTTAATGTTTTTATAGGGGAATAACAGATGTGTTCATGTATCATGTTTCTATAATTATGATGTAGTTTTATATAATCAATGTTATTATGATATATTCTAAACATCACGATAATAATGAAACACCGCTATATTATTAAATAAAAGGTTTTATTTTAAAAATTTGTAAACATATTTCAAATTGAATTGATACCTTTGAAAACTAGTATAGTAAAAAATGGGATTATTTTTGGAAATAATTGTTTAAGTAAATTTGATAAATTGATAAATAAACCATCGAGTTAATATTTTCATGATGATAGACGATTAGGATTATTTTTTTATTGTGAAAAATGAGTTTCATAGATACCATTGAGGTTAAAATTTGATTTAATGGTTAATGATATTTTTTATTATGTTCATTATATTTTTGGAACATTATCAGAATTATATTTATATTATTTTAGTAAAAATTAAATAATGTCACATCTAGAAAGGCCATGGGGCTTTAACCCCCAACCAAAGAGTGATAAGGATGAACTACCTACAAATTTCTTATACGATGTCCATGTTAGTATTAAATTAAAAATAATTATTATGATTATTTTGGGAACATATTTTTTATCATATAAAAAACTATTGGATTGAAAAGTGATTAGAAGATTATGTGATTGATGTTATTTGGGAAAAAGAACATTTTTTGGGGAAATTATATGGTTAAAATAAACAAAATTTTATAAGATTTTATTTAATAATTAATGGTTGAACTATATTTCGGAGGAATATATGATTTTAATGTGGATTTATGGTGATTCAGGTCATTTATAAAAATAAATATCATATCTTGGATATTATATGACTATACCATATACATTTTTTCTATGAGAGTTTAAGAGTGATTATCATTATATAGAGATAAATATTGGACGAAAATGTAAGAAAATCATTATAATAATTGGGTTCCAATCATAGTCATGAATATATTAAATAATTTAAAGGATATTTATTTATTGAAATATTTAGTTTGAACTTTGGGTGTTAATATTTAATCTTATAGATTAATGTATTATTTCTTTATATGAAGGTTTATTCATTTTTGGAATTATATTACTTTATTCTAAACATTTTGGTTGTTGTTAATGTATGAAGACATGAGAAATAACATTCTATCATTTTGTAGATAATATGATATTTTAGAAGTTTATTTTTGGGTGTTAGTCATTATAAATTCGTCTTGAATACTCATCATTTGGAAAAAAAGATGAAATTATGGGGAAAATATGTTAAAGGATGAAATTATAGTTGTTAGGTAAATATATTTATTTATGTTCATAGAATAGATTTAAAAAGTAATTACTAAACTGTAGTAAAAGGATATTAAAAAAATTCCGATTACTTTCTCTACCAATGAATTAATGGTATATTTCAAACCTCTTTAGTTTACAGTTTTGTGGTTATTGACTTTCTCATGATTATTCACTTTTTGGGGAAAATGATCTGGTCACACTCGAAAATTATTTTTAAATTATGACTTTATAACATGCCTATATTTTTAGTTCCTATTAAAATTTTCCTATTCGGAAACCAAATATGTGTTATTCTAGATGACCTTCATACTTATCTCTCCCTCTTTTCAAAAGGATGTTTTTTAACTTTTTTATTACGTGATATTTCAATAATGTTTTTCAAACTTTAAACATTTTATTACTGTGTTCAAGTTAATATAGTGAGGATTAAATTTATCAAGGTCAGGGGGATATAACACCCTAATATTTTAAAAATAATACTATGTTTGATTAGGTATATCACACACAACACTGAGCTCAAACAAACCATGAGTTATTATTATTTAAATATGAATATTATAAACTTGTCATAAATTTTTGGGTATGAATAGGATTAAATAATTAAATAAATATATAAAAAGGCTCTAATCAATATAAATTTATCAATAAAATCTTGTTAAATAATATATCAATTTTTTGTAATGTCATATTAATCTTCAAAAATATTTTTTATTCAAAAATGATTTTATTGCTTTTTATGAGGTGAATAATATACTGAATTTATTCCACTTTTAAAAATATTAATTTATAAAAATCATAAAATTTTTTAAATCATCATGTCAAAATTATCTTAGAGTGAACTTTTTTGATTTTTCTCATAAGATTGATTTTTCAATAAATAGTGAAAAATACATATTTTTATTGAAAATTGTATTTTATTTTAAAGGATTTATATGGAAAAATGAAAATTTCGATTAGTTTAAAATTTTAAACATAGACTTTTTATTATTTAAAATCCAATTATTGGGTTTTTAATGAATTTTATACTTGAATTTCGTATAAAAACATTTTCATTCTTAAAAATTCATTTTTCATAAAACCATTTTCCCCTGCATTTTCTGGTTTATTTTTAAATTAAATTATTCAAATTCTATGTTTTTAAGTTTTAAAAAATATATTAATTATTTTGAATTAGGAGTTATAAATTTTTTAAATAGTTTCCTTTTATTTTTTTCATTATGAATAGTAATCATATTAAATATTTGTTACCAAGATAAAGGTAAAATGAGTTAATTAAGGGTACAAATAATTTGATAAAGACTAAAAATTAACCGAAACACTTGAATTAATTTTATTGTATGAGTTTATTTAATACGTAATCATTAAAACATATAATATATGGCCTTTTTTCAATATGGCTATGATTGTGACCTTTATAATACTTTATGTAAAGAAATGTCAAAAATGTCATTTTCATTATTTTTTTATCTTTAAATTTTTTACACATGGATAAAATAAGGTATGTTTGGTAACATATATTTATTTAAATGATGTATAATATTTTTATAATAATAATTTATTTATATTTTTTAATGATGAAATAATTACCTTAAATTCTTTTGTAATGTCGACACTGTATTTATTCAATTAATATAAAAATTATATAAATGATTTTAAAAATATTAAAATTAGTATAATTTGAGTAATTTATCATCTCCCAAGAATTTTATAGATAATTATAATATTTATGGAATGTTTAAATAGTTTATTTTTTAATTCCATCTTTGTTTTTATGTTTTTTAAATTCAAATTAAATAAATAATTTGAAAATTGACATCAATGATATTCTTTAATAAATAATGTTTTATTAAATGATTAAAAATTACAAAAAATATTTTATTCAGAATGTTAAATTTAATATGGTTTATAATATCAACCGTGATCCATTCAGGTGCAGTTTTTTCTTTTATAGTATCTTTCATGGCCTATAAAGTGTAAAAATTTTATTACTTGGGTAATTATCAAAAAGGGTTAACCCTGGTTAAAAAAAATATAATAGTAAAAAAATCACACAAACAGGTAAAATTTTTATAATATGATATTATTTATACTAATAGTTATCTTATATTTTATTAATATCAATTTTTATTCATTATAATATGAAAATTAATTTATATTAATTTGATACTTTAGTAAATTTGATGACTGCACCTCCACTCTCATATAATAGGGTACATCATATCCTCTTATATTCACACTTAAAAAATTATTTATAAAATTCCAAACCAAATACACAAATAAAATACCTATTCATTTATTTTATTCCCTAGTTTGATCATAAAACAAACCTCATAAATATTTTGGTGTAAACATTAAGAGGTTTCTCAAAGAAGAGGTATAGTTCTTACCAAGCATTTTCATTTTCTTTCTTTTTCTAATAACTTCAAATATTATTCAATGATAATGAAATAATAATACTAGTATCTATCATATTCTATAATATTATTTTGTTAATGTTTTAACTTATATCTATCTCTTCTTCCATCAAATGGGAAATGAAACCGTCATTCATGTGTACAACAGACTACCACCACATGAATCAATGTAATTCATTTTCCAACACCTCCTCTTACATATATTTGTGATGATGGATTTAATGTATATATATTATAATAATGAAATACTTTTAAATAATAATATTTAATGAATCATTTACTTTCTTACCTTTCCATTCACTGAAAAATGATAACGTTTTCGTGCGTACGTGTGGACTGCCACCTCTAGGAAGCGATGTGATTTGTTTTTCATCACCACATCACATGGATGATATATATAAGATTATTTAAAGAAATAATATCCTATTTATAATATAATTGTAATTAAATAATTTTAAAATAATACATACCATATTTTAATCATGAATATTAAAAAACTGAAATGCTGCTGATGCGTACATACGGCCTACAACCTCTTTTATTACAACACATTTCATTTTTCATAACCATATATCACGAATATTTTAAAAATTACAATTGATATAATAAAATAAAATATATTTCATGAGTATTATTCTCTATATAATGGAATAATAAACTATTTAATCATAGGCAACCTACCAAATTTATATTGGACATATGATCCAAATATCATCAAACGTCTGATGTGAACTTAATTGACTAAGTAAATTGGATATAACATAGAAATAAAAGAAATAAAAGGAAATAATACACAGGAAAAAAGTTCTTAAGAAATAAAATAATTAACATACATTTTTTTTTTCAGGAAGATAGAGAACATATGGGACTAGTCATACTCAAGGAATTATTTTAAAAAATCCCCTTTTATAGTTTCTCCTTCCAACTCTTTTTTTTTCTTGGCCATGTTATTTAAAATGTTTCATGAAATTTTTTATTTGTGATTAATTGTATGCTAAAGGAAATATTTAGAATATTTGACTTTATTTATATTTTTTTTAAAATGGATCTTTTTAATGTTATACATAAGCGACATTATACATTAAAAACCTCATTTTAAATGTTTTAAATATTTATTTTTAAAATCATTCTCTTCTAAGACCATATTCATAAATTTATCTTATTGATATTTTTGTAAAGAAATAAATGAATTATAAAGAAAATTTTTATTTCTCTTTTTACTTTCTTTACAAATTTTTCAAAAAGGTATATATTTAAAAATTTTACATGGAATGTTTTTACTTTCTTTACAAAAGAAAAAAGGAATGTTTTATTTTAATGTATATGGTGACAATAACGTTTTTTACTGCCATAACCATTATTTTATGATTTTAGTCCTTTTAATTATTTCATTATTTCTTAAAAAATCCGATTTTTCTTTATTATTGGTATTTATGTTTTGAAAATGAATTTTGAAAAGAAAGAACATTTTAATATTCAAAAGTGTTTTTCATATGGGATTAAAAGATTTTTTCAAAGGTTTTATGATGAAAAGGTTCAAGAATAAATTGTTTTATTCTTAATATGGAAATTTTGTATTATGTATGAGAAATACATAATCCTGATATATCTTATACAATTGGTTTATACCCATTATAATTCATGAATATGGTTGTACTTTAAATGCCTGAAAAATTCAAGGAAATTTTTTTTCTTAATTTTCTTGGGAATTTTACAAGAACACAGTTTCTAACGGCACCTAATTCTGAGGCCCGGTGTGCCTGGAATCTTTTTCCGAAGTTTAGCTCGGGTACGTTTAGTGAACGAATGAGCGGGTTTTTCTAACTTTTGAACCGGTGCTCAGAATCGAATTCTGAGGGCACCGATGGAATCGCAACGCCGGTATTTGCTTAGAAACACCTCTTCCGGAGTTGCGTTTGCTCGGGTGTGGTTTTTAATTTTTGGGGTTAAGTTAAGGAATAAAATAAAAGTGGTGCAACCGATTTTTATTTTATTTTTCTTAACTTAAGTTATGTGGATGATGTGGGACCCACAATATCCAACCCACTTGGTAGGATATTTATGAGGTGGGGCCCCCATGATCCCCACCGGTTCTTTTCTTCCTAAACCCCCCTCCTTTATTAAGGTAACGCACCCACACCCCCCTACTAATTAGAAGTCAACCCTTGTGTTTTTCTGTTACGAAACACCTCATTTAATTTGGGCAGTTTAAATGTTGAAATTAATTCAATTAATTGTTTGATTCATTTTTTAATCTTTAAAACGCATGGCTTGAGAAATAAAATAAGAGAACTCTTATTTTATTAGTCTAGTTGTGTTGAGAGGAGATTGGTAGAAAGAGGGGAGGCCTGAAGATCTTCATCTTCTTCATCGAAGAACATGAAGAACGTGAAGAACGCACTGATCTCTGACGAAGAATGCTGAATCCTCGGAGATCAAATATGCGACGCCATGTACCGCGATGCCATCGTTCCTTCTCTGCGACGTGACGATCCCCCTTCCGCGACACCTACTTCCGCGACGTGGTTTTCCGTGACGAACCCTCGCTCGACGATGCCTGAGGTAGGGGTTTTGGTTCAATTAAATCTATATGATTTATATCATCATCATGTGTTTAAAATTTTTCAGAAGACTTTTTAAAACCACTAATGCGGTTGGTGCGGACCAACGAACAAGTCCGAACCCACCGTCTCTTCGTTCTTGGTGTGCGGATCGGCAGGAGATGATGAATTAGGCCGCACGGGCGTTGTGAGGTCTTCACAGTGAAGAACCGGTCCCAGGAGGGCCGTTGGAGAATAAGGCAGGAAAAACCGACCACCGGAGCTCGTCTGGTGGTCCGTGGAACACACCTCCAGCGCGCCTCGCCGGCACGGCGGCACCGGCGGTCGGAGGCGGCGGCGCCCGGCGCGCAGCCGGGATTGGCCGCCGCGGCTGAAGCCACGGCGGAAGGCCGCTTGTCCCACGACCACATGGGACCGAGGGAGGTGGGACCCGGCGCCCAACCATTTCCGTTGACAATGAGCGGCCCCCCATGGGGGCCACGGTTGCAAGCTGGCGGGGGGCAGTGTGCCACCCCGCACCCCCCATCCGCTCGGCCGAAACGGCCGAGCCACTTGGCCCTGGCCAGCACGCCAGGCCGGTCCATGCCAGCTGGGCCGGGCCGCGCCCAAGCGGGCTGGACCCGGACCCGGGTCGGGTCGACTCGGTTCGGGCCGACCTAGGGGGTGTCGTGTCGGGTCGGTCCGGGCCCGAAACCCCCACTTCCGGACCTCTCACGGTATTTTTCCCATAACTTGGGAATTGGACCTCCGATTGACGCAACGTTAGTGGAAATGAAATCCTTGGATCGAGGCAGTCATTTAGATATATTATACTCAAGGTTCAGAGTACATGGGGCTCGGCCGGGTTGGTTCGTACACGAAACAAACCGGGGCCTCGGAGCGGAAACACTTATAACTTGAGTTTCGGACGTCCGATTGACGTGCAGTCGACTTTGTTGGATTCCTCTTAAGGAGATGGACCTTTTGGCTTACTCAGATCAAGGTTTTGATGTAGTTGGAGTACGGTCGGGTTGGTTTTGACTTAAAAACCAACCAGGCCCCTGGGACAAAAAACCCAATTACTCTCAGACCGGGCGTCCGATTGACATGTCGTCTGTGACGTTGAGTTCCTATTGACGATACAGAACATTTAGATACATAAAATCTATACTATGTGTCAGTTGATGTATCAGCCCCTCGGCTCATGGAGCAGACCCTCCTAAACGAGCTTGCTGTGTGCGGGAACCCTAGAGCTGGCTGAGACTGTGACGACGATGACGACTGTGCAGAAATCCTCTGTGGATTCGACGGCGACGACTATAACACTCAGTGATCCTATATGGAATAGTGCTACCAATCTTGTGTGGGTCAGATTCTTTGTGGGTCAGTGCTCCGCAGTCCTGTGTGGTCCAGCGCCTACAGATCCTGTGTGGGTTCGATCGTGTGTGGGTCATTGCGGGGGTTAGTTACCTATCGATCATTTGTGGGTCATATCCTTTATGGGTCATTTCGGGGGTTAGTTACCTATCGATCCTATGTGGGTCAGATCCTTTGATGGTCATTGCGGGGGTTAGTACCTATTGATACTTTGTGGGTCCGACGGCTTAGATGAATCAGTGGCTATATCTGATCATCTCTATCGTCATACGAAGAAGTATACTTGGGTGAGCTGTATCTTGACTATCAATCCTTATCTTTAATATGATTGACTTGATATCTTGTGTGGATTACGTTATGCTTTTCAGTGTGGATTGGGTTTTGGTTTCCTGTGTGGACTGGGTTGTACTTGAGCTCGGATGTTGGAGCCGAACGATAATTGACGACTTAGGTATATGTATGGGCATATACCTAAGCAGTGCCGGATGTTACTTCGTGTTTGTATATTTCATTTGTGGATTATCCTTTGTGGATTCTGGGAGAACTTCAGGGGTCTTGGGGTCCCTACTAAGTATCTTATACTCACCCCTGCACGGGCTATGCCCGCACTATGCTGTGTTGGTTGCAGATGACGGACAACGCTGATCATGGTTGAGGCACGAGGAGCAGGTCGGTACCCGGAGGTGGATCATTGGGCGGGGCGTACTCAGAGCGGACGGCTGGACCTGAGGAGCTGTGGAGGCTATCTGTACCCACCCTTCAAGTGGTACTTCTAGTGGACGGCTTGAGGCATCGGCTTTACTTTCAGTTGATGTTTTCCCTTTCCAGTTGTACTTTACTTTCAGTTTTGGTTTTTATTCTGGCCCACTTACTTTTCCGCACTTACTGTTGTACCTGGTTCTTACTTAGTGTTTACTTATTCTTGCTTTCTCTATGGTGTTTGTTAACTTTAAAAAGTCAATTCCTTCCCTTTTTACCAGGAATTACGCCTTGGTGCTAGTCGCCAGCCCCTGGCCTATGGAAGGCGGGCTTGGGGTAGTCACGACACGGGCCCCGAGGACAGGTCATGACAAATTGGTATCAGAGGAGTTGGGTTCTACTACAGAACTCAGGACTCTAATATTTTTCTATGTGAAGCAATAGTGTTAAGAGTATTGAGTGTGGTTATTAGTCTAGGGATTCTAGTGTTTGTACGGTGGTAGACGTATCCGTACACCAGGACCCTGACTTATGATTTCCCACTTAATGCACGAAAACATTGATTGCATGTGTGTTTCATGTTTTCCTTGTGATTACTTTGTGTCAGCTCACCAGGTATACTGTTTGGCCGTGGAAAACCTGTTTCTTTTCCAGATGGCCCCATGATGGCAGCTAGCTAGGGTTCCGAGCGTTGTACGTGACGACAACCCACCGAGCCACAAGGCCTCGGTATAGGGCCCTTTGACAGCAGAGGCACCAACGGTACCTCTACCCACTGAGCCACTAATGCTACCAGCCCCATCCACTGATGATGCACGTCACCTTAGTGCACTGCACGAGTTTCAGTGCCAGTGACTGCCTAGATTCCATGGGGAGACGGACCCTTAGGCAGCCGAGGATTGGCTGGAGGTAGTTGTACGGGTTTTCAGGTTAGTGAGGACACCAACAGACCTCATAGTGATCCTTGCAGCGAGTCTCCTGCACACGGCATCAAGAAGATGGTGGATCTTGATGCTCTAGGTGCATGATGAGGCATCTCACCTCTAGACAGACTTTGAGAGACTCTTCCGCTTGGAGTTCATCCCAGCCACCCTTCGTGCAGTGCGCATCCAGGAGCTTCTACAGCTGCGGCAGGGCAGCTTGACAGTCGCCCTGTACTCGATGAGATTTACCGATCTCTTGCGCTACTCGACAGACATGGTACGGGACCCATTCTTCCAGGCCTGGACCTTTGAGCAAGGATTGAGGCATGATATCAGGGCATCGATGATCTCCCTCAGAATTCTGACACAGGCATGGGTACTAGAGCGAACCCTTCTGATCGAGAGCTTCCTTGCTGAGCCTGCATCAGCAGTGAGACCTACCGCAGAGCGGCATGTAGCAGAGTCTTCTGCAGCATAAAGTCGACGGATGACTCATGGGTCCAGGAAGACCAGACCCTAAGGCAGACGACTTCAGGACACTGGCTCAGTAGTGTCGGGCACACAACATGGAGCCAGTCTTTCGAGAGGCAGACAGTGCTACGCATGCGGCAGGTAGGGCCACATGGCTCGTGACTGCCCAACCCTCCGTGTTGAGCAGCAACAGACGGTTGAGGGGCCACCCAGGCAGAGGCAGAGGGTCAACCGTGGCGGTCTGTTGGGAGAAGGCGGGCGAGCCAGAGGAGCTAGTCGAGCAGCAGGTGGTGGGCGACGCTTTGAGGCTCTACCACCACCACCATCAGGAGGTCCACCCCGACCACAGGGAGCTGGCGGGCAGAGACAGACACACCATCGTGCAGTGGAGGCCTATGACCACGGCATGCCCGAGATGATTCGAGGTACAATATGTGCCTATTCCACCCTTGCTTCAGTTCTTATAGACATAGGAGCGAGTCATTCATTCGTAGCCTCTTCCCTTGTTCGGATCTCGGAGATTCCGACAGAGCCTTTGGCTCGATCCTTACAGGTATAGACTCCTATGGGAGCAGACTCGACGATTACGCACTGGTTCCAGCAGTGTGAGCTTACTCTAGGAGGCGAGAGATTCAGCTAGGATCTTCTTGTAGCGACGTCGAGGCCTTACGATATCATCTTGGGGATGGATTGGTTATATACAGTCCATGCTCAGATTGACTGTATTAGGCGCAAGGTGCGATGTGTATGCACCGATGAGAGTAGGTTCACCTTCACCGGCGAGAAGGGAGCCTTCACAGCACAAGATGGACTCCAGCAGAGGAGAGGACAACCCATCACTCATCAATTGGCTAGCCTCATCCTAGGAGTAGTTGACGTATGAAGTCCTAGTTTTCCTGCAGTAGTGGATCAGTATGCGGACGTTTTCCCTGAAGACGTTCCAGGACTACCTCCTCGCAGAGAGGTCGAATTTTATATTGATATATACCCCGGGACATCCCCGTTATCCACCCAAGCATATTGGATGGCTCCCGCCGAGCTTTGAGAGCTACGGGTATAGTTGGAGGACTTACAGGGCAAATGATTCATCCGACCCAGTGTTTCACCCTTGGCTTCCTCGATATTGATTTCCAAGAAGGCAGACGGGAGCTTGCGACTTTGTGTAGAATATCGTCTCATGAACCAGGTGATAGTGAGGAACAAGTATCCGCTACCGAGTATTGATGACCTCTTCGATCAAATCGAGGGAGCACGGTGGTTCTCGAAGATAGACCTCAGGTCAGGCTATCATCAACTCAGAGTTCGGGACGAGGACGTGCAGAAGACGACCTTCAGATGTCGGTATGGCCACTATGAGTTCTTAGTTATGCCATTCGGCGTAACCAATGCTCCATCAGTGTTCATGGGCCTCATGAAAAGGATCTTTCATCCATACCTTGATCGATTTGTCATGGTCTTAATCGACGACATTTTGATATACTCGATTAATGAGGAGGAGCACGCCTACCACTTGCGGGTTGTACTGGACACACTCTGAGAGCACCAGCATTATGGTATGCTCTCGAAGTGTTAGTTCTGGATACCCGAGGTCCACTTCTTGGGACACGTCATCTCTGAGGTGGGAGTTGCGGTGGATCCTACGAAGATCGAGGCAGTGCTAGCTTGAGAGCCACCCAGGAGCGTGACGGAGGTGTGCAGCTTCTTGGGACTAGCTGGATACTACTGGCGATTTGTTCCAGACTTCTCCAGAGTTGAGTCACCACTCTCAACTTTGAAGAAGAAGTGGAAACCCTTTGTGTGGTCAGACAGATGTCAGCAGAGCTTCCAGGACTTGAGACAGAGATTGACTAGCACACCTATCTTGAGGATACCAGAGAAGGGAGTAGGGTACGTAGTTTACTGCGATGCATCAGGGACTAGACTCAGATGTGTCCTGATGCAGGAACGAGAAGTGTTCGCCTATGGATCATTTCAGTTGAGGCATCATGAGCAGAACTACGCTACCCATGACCTGGAGTTAGTAGTAGTGGTCTTCGCTCTGAAGATGTGGCGACACTATCTGATGGCCGAGTGCTTTACAGTCTATTCTGACCACAAGAGTCTCAGGTACATCTTCTCGAAGAAGGACCTGAACATGAGGCAACAGCGATGGCTCGAGTTCCTCTAGGACTATGACTTTGAGATAGTCTATACTCCTGGAAAGGGGAACGTAGTAGCCGATGCACTCAGTAGGAGAACGAGCATTCATCTACTTAGGGAGGCGATAGAGAAGCTAGCCGCTTTGTAGATATCCTTCGTGGATAGAGTTGGAGCAGCCTTCCTTCAGTCATTCACAGTCACTCCTCCACTACTACATCAGGTCAGAGAGGGACAACGTGGGGATGCTGACTGTGAGACGCGGCGTGTGCAGATTTCCTCATGACAGGCACCTGATGGTTTCTCTATAGGAGGAGAGCATGGAGTCCTTTTTAAAGGATGTACCTTGGTACCAGTTGCTTTACGTGAGGAGTTTCTGAGAGAGTTTCACACATCCCCTTTGGTGGTACATCTTGGCATGGCAATGATGTACCAGGATCTCAGACGACAACACTGGTGGCCGAGCATGAAGAAGATTGTGGCAGAGTTCATTTCTCGATGCCTCACCTGCCAGCAGGTGAAGGCATAGCACCAGGTACCAACAAGCTTGGTATATCCCTTGGAGGTCCCAGAGTGGAAGTGGGACGGGATATCTATAGACTTCGTGACTGGACTTCCACACACTTCCAGAGGTCACGACTCAATTTGGTTGATTGTCGACCGACTCACCAGGTCGGATCACTTCTTACCCATAAGAGAGCAGGGCTCAGTGGAGAGCTTGGGACGCCTCTAAGTTCGGGAGATTGTATGGTTTCATGGTGTGCCATCATCTATCGTCTCTGATCGAGCTGATCGCTTTACTTCCCGGCTTTGGAAGGGGTTGCAGGAGGCGTTCGGGACGCAGCTACGTCTGAGCACCGCCTTTAACGCTCAGACAGATGGTCAGACGGAGAGGACCATTAAGACTCTCGAGGACAAGCTCTGTGCATGTGTCCTCGACTTTGGTTGTAGCTGGGAGGACCACCTACCCTTGGAGGAGTTCGCGTACAACAACAGATACCACTCCACCATCAGTATGGCACCATATGAGGCATTGTACGGCTGACCTTGCAGATCACCGCTATGCTGGACAGACCCTGGGGAGTCAGCACTTGTGGGACCAGAGATGGTCTTGGCCATGACAGAGAAGGTCCAGGTCATCCAGGAGCGGATGAGGACAGCTCAGAGCCAGCAGTAGTCTTATGCGGACAGGAGGCAGAGGCCACCAGAGTTCGAGGATGGCGACCACATCTTCTTGCGGGTCTCACCTCGACATGGATTATAGATATTTGGATGAGGTGGAAAGTTGTCTCCACGCTTCATCGGACCATTCCAGGTCCTCAGAAAGATTGGCGAGGTGGCTTATCGCCTAGCTCTACCACCTCAGTTGCACCGGGTGCATGACCTCTTCCACGAATCCCAGCTGAGGATATACATGCACGACCCGACGCATATCATTGACCATGGGGAGCTGGACATTGATGATGGGGAAAATTTTGTGGAGGTCCCAGTAGAGATTGAGGATCAACAGGATCACGTCCTACGTGGATGATCAATTCCTCTAGTGCACATCAGATGGCAGCACGGGAACCACCAGGAGAGCTCTTGGGAGCGGGAGGCTCAGATGTGTGCTCAGTACCCACATTTGTTTCACTAGTTTTTGACGTATCTTTATGGGGGCGTGAATCCATGATGTGGGAGTGATGTAAAGACCCGAAAAAATCAAGGAAATGATTTTTCTTAATTTTCTTGGGAATTTTACAAGAACACAGTTTCTGACGACACCTAATTTCAAGGCCCGATGTGCCCAAAATCGTTTTCTGAAGTTTAGCTCGGGTACATTCAGTGAACGAACGAGCGGGTTTTTCTAACTTTTGAACAGGTGCTCGGAATCGAATTCTGAGCGCACCAATGGAATCACAACACCGGTATTTTCTTAGAAAATCCTCTTTTGGAGTTATGTTTACTCGGGTGTGGTTTTTAATTTTTGGGGTTAAGTTAGGAATAAAATAAAAGTGGTGCAACCGATTTTTATTTTATTTTTCTTAACTTAAGATAAGTGGATGATGTGGGACCCACAATATCCTACCCACTTGGTAAGATATTTGTGAGGTGGGGCCCACACAATCCCCACCATTTCATTTCTTCATAAACCCCCCTCCTTTATTAAGGTAACACACATGCACCCCTACTAATTGGAATTCAACCATTGCATTTTTCTCTTATGAAACGCCTCATTTAATTTGGGCAGTTTAAACGATGCAATTAATTCAATTAATTGTTTGATTCGTTTTTGAATTTTTAAAATTCTAGGCTTGAGAAAAAAAAATAAGAGAACTCTTATTTTATTAGTCTAGTTGTGTTGAGAGGGGATTGGGAGAAAGTGGGGAGGCTTGAAGATCTTCATCTTCTTTGTCGAAGAACGCAAAGAACGCCAAGAACACGAAGAACGCGAAGAACGCATGTAATGACCCAAATTTTCATTAACAGAAAATCCCTCTTGATCTAGTTAAATGTCTCTTTATGAAAAATGTTTTTATAAGATGTCAACTTATTTGGTTTTATGTTAAGAATTTTGACCGTTGTTAATATAGCCATTGAACAGTGATCACATGATTAGTATAAATATAGGAACATAACAAATCCAATTTACTCAGACAAAAGAAGTGATGGCCTCATCTAGTAGAATTGCCCCATACGAAGCCCATGTTTTGGAGCTCGGAAAAGAGGTGCCATCCTTGGGATTCTCCCTTGACCAATCCCAATCTATGTTTCACCATGTCAAGCTCGAACAGGACCGTCTACGGGAAAAGTTGAATTTAATAGAGATTACCCCTCGAGCGATGTTATCCGAGCCACCCCAAGAGTCTGTCACCATCGCACACCTTACCCTTAGGTCTTATGCGGCTGTTATAAGGGGTTATGTAACAAATAATATGTACTATTTCCATGTACATTTTTGTTTTATATAATAATGAATATAATTTCTAGTCATTTTTCATACATTGTAAATAGTTTTTAAAGTAAAAATGGTGTTTTTAGTTATTATTTAATTAAGAAATATATTTTATTAAATTAAGGAATTTTTGAATTAAATAATATTTTAATAAAATAATAATGTTATTATTAAATTAATTTTTATTAAATATAAATGATCCTATAATTTTATGAATGCAATTAAAATTTTATATTAAGGTTTGAAAGCCATTTCTGTCAAAACCCGTGAATTTTTTTTAAATGTTGGATTTTATTTTAAAAGTGAAAATTAACATATTAATAAAATTATTTAGATAAAATAATTTTTATTTCTGGAATCAGGACGTCGAAATTATCCAACGGTGAATTTTTCATAATTTTCTAAGATAGTCAAATTTTTGGGTAAAAATTAAATACAGTTTAAATATATAATGTGTTTTATGACATCATAATGACCCAATGGTGATGTAATAAAATACTATAATCCTTTTTTTCGACCAATATATGTTTTACCATTAAAATAAAGTGATTTTGGGTTTGTTTGACTTATTTTTCAAAGCATTAATGGACCCCTCAAGACTTATTCAACACTTTGCCTTTTTAAATTAATTTCCATGGGAGTGTGACTCACCTCCACATAGGCAACCTTATTATTTTAAGAATTTCGCACTTTGGACATATAAAATATTGTTTTCCACTTCCCTTTTCTAAAAACCATGGGCAAAAACCATGGGATGGTTTGTGGTTTTGTTTAATTTAATGTAAGGGGACCCAAACCTAAATAATAATGAATTCCCTCACCTTTCCTATATAAACCCACCCAAGCTCCCACTTCCTCCTCACTAAAATCATTGGAGTTCGTCCAACCTCTGCCCTTCTCTCTCTATAATCTTCCCAAGGTTCCCCAAGCTCCCAAGAAGCCTCTCACAAGCCTCTCTCTAGCCTTTGGAAGCACACTTCCAAGTAAGGGTTTTTTCCCTCTCTCTTTTGTCAATTTTCATTAAGTTGTATTGACCTTTAAATTTCAATTATGAATGTTGGGGTATGGTTTTTCATCTCCCCCATACTGCCCTATTATGGTTTGAATGATGGGAGACCCCTTTGTCTCTCATTAAATTCCTCCCATGTACACCCGTTACTATGCCGAAATTCCGAAAGAATCTTCTCTCTCTTCTTTTACATTCAAGAAATACTTTTGTATCATGAAACTAAATTCCATTTAAATTGTTGGGACATGTATCTATATGACCTACTTACTTTCCATTACATGAAAATATGATGAGGAACCCCTTTCTCTCTCATCGACCATTTTTATGAATTCTTATTTCACGTCGTTACGCTGCCGAAATCACACCGATTTTCTAAACCAATGTCATTGTGTAGTGAATACCATGCCCATTTCTCTATCAAGGGTATTCACCTTTATGCACATTTACTTATTTATTGTAAGGTTTCATTTATGAATTCCAAATTCCTTTATCGTGGAATAAATGGTTAAGTTTTATGAATCCATGTTTTATGATCCATGTGGAACACTTATGGATGAAGTGAAATGTTTTAAGAAGGGTGTGCCCTTATAGCGCTCCAATGCATTGGGTAAAGTATAGTATCATGATACGTCATGTGAAATGAGTGTTGACTCATGCTAATTCAAGTAAAAAGAGGCTTTACTCGTGCTTCATGTGCAATGAGGGTTTACTCATGCTTTATGTGCAATGAGCCTTGGCTCATGCTAATTCCATGTTAAGTGTTGTTGCCACATTTCCATGTTATGATTATCATGCTTTATCATGCCTTTATGTTCATGTTTATTTTATGCTCTGTTGATTTGCCTGTTGTCTAACATGTATTTTACCTCTCATGTTATTCCATCTGTACTCCCTTACTGGGCTTTATAGCTCACCCTTTTCTTATGCATGTCCTCAGGTTATCCCATGCAATGCTAAGTACGAGGGAATGTAGTGGTCATGTAATGGAAGTTTTCAATAAAGATGTTGTATTTCATGTTTTAAGTTTTTATGTAATGATCCTAATCCCCAAAGACACTAAACCTCTTGATGTTCTTTTTTGTATCAAGTGATGTTTTATGTAATAAATCGTGTTTAAGTTTGTAATAAAAGCATGGTTGTCATAGATGGTATCAGAGGATAGGTTTAGTTATTTTTGGGATTAGGAAACCCTAGTAAAGCCTTAGATATAAGACTAAGTATAATAAAAACATCCCTAAGTTTTGGTAAATAATAATTTAGTGGTTTATCAAACAAATACATCCCTGTATGGATACGAGAAGGTTGAGGCGGCTCTGGCACAGATGTATCCTAGGGGTAAAACCCGAAAACACCGCTTTTAGCTAGACTCGAACGAGAACTGGTGCACGACAACGGGCCTTGTTGCACTCTTGGTTACGTCACTCTCGGGGGATATGTTTTTATAAATTCACAATCTTAGTATGAACCCTTATTAAGGGAAAAATTTCCCTAAGAATATATGTTAGAATGTAGATCATGAAAACCCTAGATTGAAGCCTATAGACTCATGAGTTAAGGAAATAAAAGTTTATTTTTGAGTCATAAACTTTTGTCTTTGGATTACCCTTTATGTGTTACCCCTATCTTTACTTTTATTCCAGCCAATGGCCGTTAATAGGAGGACTCGCGCTAACAACCACTTTAAAGATCAGTGTGATGATTTAACTAATGAGATGCCAAATCCAATGGGAGCGGGAATCGCGAACTTTGTCACGCTTCTATCTCAGCTAACTCAAGTTTTGAATAGAAACACGGGTCAAGAGGAACGTTCAACCCCCCTAAGAAATAACAAGTCACTATCAAGAGCTTCATGTGACAAAGGCCTCTTACTTTTAGTGGATCATCCGACCCCACAATCGTTGAACAATGGATCAACTCCATTGAAAAGATATTCTCCATGCTCCAATGTTCTAGACAAGAGAAGATTCTCATTGTTTCTTATCGTATTGAGGGTGAAGATGATCAATGGTGGATGTTGATAAAAAATACTAAGCCTGAGGAGGAGATCGAGGCTTTAGAATGGAAGGATTTCTGGAAGATGTTTTTTGATAAATATTTTCCGCGCACCCTCCGGCTTAAGATGGGAAAGGACTTCCTTTACCTCAAGTAAAAAGATGAAAAATATGTTGGAGCGTATGAGGAAAACTTCAAAAGGCTTGCACGATATGCTTACAGCATTGTTGTTACCACCGAATGCAAGGTTGACTGATTCTTTGGTGGGATGAAGCCTAGCTTGCGGAAAGAATTAGCGATCCATGACTTCAACAGGTATGAGGAAATTGTCCGATGTACCCTCAAGGTCGAATTAGAGATCGGGGAATCACAGGGGTATCATGGGGACAAGAAGAGTAAGGTGGACTTCAATGTTGGTGGTCTGATAGATAAATCCAACTGTGCTAAGAAGATCCAGCACCCCACTTGCCAAAAGTGCGGAAAGAAGCACCCTGGAAATTGCCTTAAGGGGACGAGAAAATGCTTTAGGTGTGGAAGAGAAGAGAACCTAGCTATTAACTGTCGGCAAGAAGGACCCGCAGTTGCGACAGAGGAGAGGAATGCTCTGTTCGAACCTCAATGTGTTGTTCAATGCTAAAAATGCAAAGAATCGGGTCATTTTGCAAATCAGTTTCGTAATCCAAGGGTTATCGGAGGCAACCAACAACCTCTTAGACAGCAAGGAAGATCTTTTTCCATCACTTCTGCTGAAGTGAACCCTGAAAACCAAGTGGTGACAGGTACACTAGTTATTAATTCAAGAATAGAGAACATACTTTTTGATTCAGGTACTACACATTCTTTTATATCTCGAAAGTTTAGTAGAACAATCCCAGCACCACCACAAATCATGGAAGTACAGATGTCGGTGAGTACGGAAAATGGGGAAATCATTGCATCCCATGAGTATAAGTCCTCCCCTATTATAATTTGTGGATTGAATTTACCAGCATACCTCGTCATACTCCCTATAGTGGAATTTGATTCAATTCTTGGCATGGATTGGATTTCATTATATAGAGCCAATATAAATTGTCGGGAGAGGAAAATCACACTCCATATGGAGAATAGACCCCCGATTCTTTACAAGTGTCAGGAGGAAGATGAATCTCCTTTAGCTCCATCATCTCAAGAATGGATATTACTGACTTATGAGCACGCATATCGGGCTCAGATGATTTAGTCCACGGAAGAAATCATATTTGATGAAATGCCTATTGTGAGGGAATTCGCTGAAGTGTTTCCTGAGGAACTGCCTGGTCTTCCTCCAAGAAAAGATGTTGATTTCTCAATTGAACTTATACCTGGGGTGCTACCAATATCAAATCCTCCATATAGAATGGTTGTTGTTGAGCTTGAAGAGCTGAATAAACAACTACTGGAGAATCTAGATAAAGGGTTTATACGCCCAAGTGCTGCAACATGGGGTGCACCAGTCCTCTTCGTCAAGAAGAAGGATGGGTCAAAGCGGCTTTGCATCGATTATCGTGAACTTAACAAAATCACGATAAAGAACAAGTATCATTTACCAAGAATTGATAACTTGTTTGATCAGCTGTGTAAAGCACAATACTTCTCCAAGGTGGATTTGCGGTCGAGATATTATCAAGTATGGGTGAAGAAGGAAGATGTCCCCAAGACTGCTTTTCGTACAAGATACCGGCACTATGAATTCATAGTAATGCCTTTAGGACTCACCAATGCTCCAGAAATATTCATGTAATTGATGAATAGAGTTTTTAAAGACAAACTTGACAAATTTGTGGTAGTCTTTATAGATGATATTCTAGTATACTCCAAAACCAAGGAGGATCATGAGGAGCATTTAAAACTGTACTAGAGACTTTTCGCAAGGAGAAGCTCTATGCAAAGTACAGCAAGTGTGAGTTCTGGTTGAAGGAGGTTCATTCTTGGGCCATATCATCACAAGCAATGGGATATATGTGGACCCCTCCAAAATAGATGCAATTGAGGGATGACCGAGGCCAACATTGGTAATGGATATCTGTATCTTCTTGGGGTTAGCTGGATATTATCGACGATTTGTGAGGAATTTCTCACGATTTTCCATCCCTCATACCAAGATAACTCGAAAGGGAGTAAAGTTTTCTTGGAGTGATGAATGTGAAGAAATATTCAAGGAGTTGAAAATGAGGCTTATCACTACACCCGTTCTCACTTTACCCAAAAGTGGGGAACTTTTTTTGGTATTCAGTGATGCTTCAAAGATGGGCATAGGTTGTGTGCTGATGCAGAATGATAAAGTGATATCATATGCCTCAAAGAAGTTAAAAATCCATGAGCGAAACTATCCAATGCATGATCTGGAGTTGGCGGCTATGATCTTTGCCTTGAAAATCTGGCGACATTATCTCTATGGAGAGAAATGTGAGATATATACTAACCACAAGAGTCTTAAATATATATTCACACAAAAAGAGCTTAATATGTTCCAAAGAAGACGGATAGAGCTCATCAAGGATTATGAATGTTCAATACATTACCACCCTGGGAAAGCGAACAAGGTGGCAAATGCCCTAAGTAGAAAGGATCCAGTGATTCTATCAATGATGAGAATTGAGAAGGATCCAATCTTCTTAGACATGATGAAGATGGACGTGGGAATCATAAAGAATGGAACATCATCAATCCTTTCACAAATGATTGCTCAACCATCTCTTTTGGAAAGGTTAAATGATGCTCAAAAGGATGATGTGGGAATTCAAGAAAAAGTGGAAGCTATCAAAAAGGGGAAATCCACGGAGTTTAATGTTAATGAAGAAGGAATTGTGTGTCTTGGGAGAAGACTATGTGTTCCATAAAGTTCGGAGCTGAAGAAGTAACTTTTAGATGATTCACATAGTTCAAATTTCTCTATTCACCCAGGGAGCACAAAGATGTATCGAGATCTCCGAGAAAACTTTTGGTGAGATAATATGAAGAAGGAGATCGCTGAATATACATCAAAGTGCCTGGTGTGTCAGCAAGTGAAGGTAGAGAGGCAGGAGTCTAAGGGGATGATGCAACCATTTCCCATACCAGAATGGAAAAGAGAGAACATCACCATGTAATTTGTCACAGGACGTCCAAGGAAATCCAAAGGCAACAATGCAATCTAGGTTGTTGTGGATCGTCTAACAAAGACTGCACACTTCTTTGCTATTTGAGAGGATTTGTCATTGGATCAACTGGCACGGATATATATCAGGGAAGTTATAAGGTTTCATGGAGTACCACTATCTATTGTGTCTGACCAAGATCCAAGATTCACCTCTATGTTTTAGAAGAGTCTTCAACATGCTCTGAATACTGAACTGAACTTCAGTACGGACTATCATCCTCAAACAGAGGGCCAATCCGAGCGGACTATCCAAACACTTGAGGATATGTTGAGAGCATGCTCAATGGACTTTAAAGTAGGATGAGATCAACATCTTCCTCTGGTTGAGTTCTCTTATAATAATAGTTTCCACTCGAGCATCCAAATGGCACCATATGAAGCCCAGTATGGGAAAAGGTGCAGAACACCGACATGTTGTGACGAGGTCGGTGAACGTAAGCTACTTGAACCAAAAATGGTCGAAGAAATGGTGGAGAAGGTGAAAACCATTCAGCAGCATATCAAGGCAGCCTAGAGTCAACAGAAGAGTTATACAGATAATCGTCGACGAGACCTTGAGTTTAAAGTTGGAGACATTGTTTTTCTACGCATATCTCCGTGGAAGAAGGTCATGAGGTTTGGAAAGAAATGGGAAGTTAAGTCCAAGGTACATCGTCCCCTTCGATATTCTTGATCGTATCGGGGTTGTGGCCTATCGACTAACACTTCCACCTGCCATGGCCAAAGTACATGATATATTTCATGTATCCCTCTTAAGGAGGTACATACCGGACCCATCACATGTAATCTCTTCTGAGGTGGTACCATTGGAAGATGATCTTTCTTATGATGAGCAACCAATGAAGATATGAGATCGTAAATAAAAATTTCTATGAAATAAGACAATTCACCTCATCAAGGTGTTGTGGAGAAACCACAAGTTTGAAGAAGTGACTTGGGAATCAGAGGATATGATGAAGTTGAGTTACCCACATTTGTTTTAGTGTGGGAAAAAGAAAATTTCGAGGGCGAAATTTCTTAAGGGGGAATATTGTAACAACCCAATGTTTCATTAATAGAAAATCCCTCTTGATCTAGTTAAACATATCTTTATGAAAAATGTTTTTATAAGATGTCAACTACTTTGGTTTTATGTTAAGAATTTTGACCGTTGTTAATATAGCCGTTGAACCGTGATCACATGATAAGTATAAATATAGGACCTTAACAAATCCAATTTACTCAGACAAAAGATGTGATGGCCTCATCCAGTAGAATTTCCCCATACGAAGCCCATTTTTCGGAGCTCGAAAAAGAGGTGGCATCCATTGGCTTTTTCCTTGACCAAGCCTAAGCTGAGCTTCACCATGTCAAGCTCGAACATGATCGTCTATGGGAAAAGTGGATGTTGATAGAGATTACCACTCGAGCGATGTTATCCGAGCCACCCCAAGAGTCTGTCAACATCGCACACCTTACCCATAGGTCTTATGCGACTGTTTTAAGGGGTTATGTAACAAATAAGTAGTATTATGTCCATGTACATTGTTTTTTTGTATATAATAATGAATATAATTTCTAGTCATTTTTGATACATTGTAAATAGTTTTTAAAGTACAAATGGTGTTTTTAGTTATTATTTAATTAAGAAATATATTTTATTAAATTAACAGATTTTTGAATTAAATAATATTTTAATAAAATAATAATATTATTTTTAAATTAATTTTTATTAAATATAAAGGATCTTATAATTTTATTAATGCAATTAAAATTTTATATTAAGGTTTGAAAGCCATTTCTGTCAAAACCCGTGAATTTTCGATAAATGATGGTTTTTATTTTAAAAGTGAAAATTAACATATTTAAAAAATTAATTAGATAACATAAAATTTACTTATGGAATTAATACGTCGAAATTATCCAACAGTGAATTTTTCATAATTTTCTGAGACAGTCAAATTTTTGGGTAAAAATTAAATACCATTTAAATATATAATGTGTTTATGACATCATAATAGCCCAATGGTGATGTAATAAAATACTATAATCCTTATGTTCAGCCAATATATGTTTTACCATTAAAATAAAGTGATTTTGGTTTGGTTTGACTTATTTTTCAAAGCATTAATGGACCCCTCAAAACTTATTCAACACTTTGCCTTTTTAAATTAATTTCCATGGGTGTGTGACTCACCTCCACATAAGAAACCTTATTATTTTAAGCATTTCGGACTTTGGACTTATAAAATATTATTTTCGTCTTCCCTTTTCAAAAAACCATTGGCAAAAACCATGGTATGGTTTATGGTTTGGATTAATTTAATGTAAGGGGACCCAAACCTAAATAATAAAGAATTCCCTCACCTTTCCTATATAAACTCACCCAAGATCCCACTTCCTCCTCACTCAAATCCCTTAGAGTTCGTACAAACTCTTCCCTACTCTCTCTAGAATACTCCCAAGGTTCCCCAAGCTCCCAAGAAGCCTCTCACATGCCTCTCTCTAGCCTTTGGAAGCACACTTCCATGTAAGGGTATTTTTTTCTTCCTTTCTCTTTTTTGTCAATTTTCTTTAAGTTGTATTTCCCTTTAAATTTCAATTATGAATGTTGGGGTATGGTTTATCATCTCCCCCATACTGCCCTCTTATAGTTTGAATGATGGGAGACCCCTTTCTCTCTCATTAAATGCCTCCCATGTACACCCATTACTATGCCGAAATTCCGAAAGGAACTTCTCTCTCTTCTTTTACATTCAAGAAATACTTTTGAATCATGAATCTAAATTACATTAAAACTATTGGGACATTTATATATATGAACTCCTTACTTTCCATTACATGTAAATATAATTAGGAACCCATTTCTCTTTCATCAACCATTTTTATGAATTCTTATGTCATGCCGTTACGCTGCCGAAATCACACCGATTTTCTAAGCCGATGTCATTGTGTAGTGAATACCATGCCCATTTCTCCATCAAGGTTATTCACCTTTATGCACATTTACTTATTGATTTTAAGGTTTCATGTATGAATTCCACATTCCTTTATCGTGGATTAAATGGTTAGGTTTTATGAATCCATGTTTTATGATCCATGTGGCACACTTATGCATGAAATGAAATGTTTTAAGAAGGGTGCACCCTTATAGCGCTCCAATGCATTGGGTAAAGTATAGTATCATGATACGTCATGTGCAATGAGTGTTGACTCATTCTAATTCAAGTGAAACGAGGGTTTACTCGGGCTTCATGTGCAATGAGGGTTTACTCATGCTTTATGTGCAATGAGCCTTGGCTCATGCTAATTCAATGTTAAGTGTTGTTGCCACATTTCCATGTTATGATTATCATGCTTTATCATGCCTTTATTTTCATGTTTCTTTTATGATCTATTGATATACCTGTTTTCTAACATGTATTGTACTCCTGATGTTATTCCATGTGTCCTCTCTTACTAGGCTTTAGAGCTCACCCTTTTCTTATACATGTCCTCATGTTATCCCATGCAATGCTAAGTACGAGGGAATGTAGTGGTCATGTAAAGGAAGTTTTCAATAAAGATGTTATATTTCATGTTTTAAGTTTTTATGTAATGATCCTAATCCCCAAGGACACTAAACCTATCTATCTTATTTGTTGTATCAAGTTATTTTTTATGTAATAAATCATGTTTAAGTTTTTAATAAAAGCAGGGTTGTCATAACGCACCGATCTCCGACAAAAGAATGCTGAATCCTTGGAGATCGACTACGCAAAGCCGTGTACCATGATTCCATCATTACTTCTCCACGACGTGACGATCCCCCTTCCGCGACTCCTACTTCCGTGACATGCTTTTCCGCGACGAACCCTCGCTTGATGACGCTTGAGGTAGGGGTTTTGTTCAATTAAATCTATGTGATTTATATCATCGGCATGTGTTTAAAATTTGTCCGAATCCTTTTTAAACCTCTAACGCGTTGGGTGAGGAACAATGAACAAGTACGAACCCACTGTATCTTCGTTCTTGGTGTGCAGATCGACGGGTGACGATGAAGCAGGACGCATGGGCGTTGTGAGGTCTTCGCAGTGAAGAACCAGTCCCGGGAGGGCCGTTGGCGAAGACGACAGGAAAAACCGACCACCAGAGCTCATCCGGTGGTCCACAGAACACTCCACCGGCGCACCTCATCGGCACGACAGCGCCGACAGTCGGAGGCGACGGCCGGCACCGGCTGGCCGCCAGGAGGCGGTGGCGCCCGGCGCGCCGCCGGGATGGGCCGCTGCGGCTGAAGCCGCGGCGGACGGCCGCTGGTCCCGCGACCGCGCGGGACCGAGGGAGGCGGGACACGACACCTGGCCACGTCCGTTGACAAGGAGCATCCCCCTATGTGGGTCGCGGTTATAGGCTGTCGGGGGGCAGCGTGCCACCCCGCACCTCCCATCCACTCGGCCGAAACGGCCGAGCCACTTGGCCCTGGCCAACGCGCTGGGCCGGATGCCCGGGCCGGGCCGGGCCGGGACGCGCCCAGGCTAGGCCGGGCTACGCCCAAGAGGGCTGGACCCAGGCCCGGGTCGGGTCCGCCCGGTTCGGACCGACCGAGGGGGTCTCGGGCCGGGTCGGTCTGGGCCCGAAACCCCCACATCCAGACTTCTCACAGTCTTTTGCCCATAACATGGGTTGCGGACCTCCGATCAATGCACCGTTAGTGGCAATGCGATCCTTGGATCAAGACGGTCATTTAAATATAATAGACTCAAGGTTTTAGAGTACTTGGGGTTCAGCTGGGTTGGTTCATACACGAAACCAACCGGGCCCTCAGAGCAGAAACACTTATAACTTGAGCTCCGGACGTCTGATTGACATGCCATCGACTTTGTTGGATTTCTCATAGTGAGATGGACCTTTTGGCTTACTCTGCTCGAGGTTTGGACATAGTTGGATTACGGTCGAGTTGGTTTTTACTTAAAAACCAACCGGGCCCCTGGGATGAAAAAGCCAATAACTCTCAGACCGGGCGTCTGATTGACGCGCCGTCTGTGACATTGAGTTCCTGTTGACGATATAGAACTTTTGGATACCTCAACTCTGGACTATGTGTCAGTTGATGTATCATCCCCTCACCTTGTGGAGCGGACCCTCCTGAACGATCATGTTGTGTGTACGAACCCTAGAGCTGGCTACGACTACGACGACGATGACGACTGTGCAGAAATCCTCCGTGGATTCGACGGCGAAGACTACAGTACTCAATGATCCTACGTGGATCAGTGCTACTGATCCTATGTGGGTCAGATCCTATGTCGGCCAGCACTCAGTGGTCATGTGTGGGCCAACGCCTACAGATCCTTTGTGGGTCTGATCCTATGTGGGTCATTGCGGGGGTTAGTTTCCTATTGATCCTTTGCGGGTCAGATCCTTTGTGGGTCATTGCGGGGGATAGTTACCTATCTATCCTGTGTGGGTCAAATCCTTTGTGGGTCATTGCGGGGGTTACTACCTATCAGTCCTTTGTGGGTCCGACGGCTTAGATGAATCAGTGGCTATATCTGATCATCTCTATCATCATACGAAGAAGTATAAGTGGGTGAGTTGTATCTTGACTTTAAATCTTTATCTTCAATATGATTGACTTGATATCCTGTGTGGATTACGTTATGTTTTCCTGTGTGGATTAGGTTGTGGTTTCCTATGTGGACTGGGTTGTACTTGAGCTCGGATTTTGGAGCCGAACGAGAATTGATGACTTAGGTATATGTATGGGCATATACCGAAGTAGTGTCAGATGTTACATTGTGTTTGTATCTTTCCTTTGTAGATTATCCTTTGTGGATTCTGGGAGACTTTCGGGGGTCTCGAGGTCCCTACTGAGTAGATTATACTCACTCATGCACGGGATATGCCCGCACTACCTTGTGTTGGTTGCAGATGACGGACAACACTGATTGTGGTTGAGGCACGAGGAGCAGGTCAGTACCCAGAGGTGGATCAATGGGCGGGGCGTACTCAGAGTGGACGGATGGACCCGAGGAGCTGTGTAGGCTATCTATACCTACCCTTCAGGTGGTACTTCCAGTGGATGGCTCGAGGCTACGACTTTACTTTCAGTTGTTGTTTTCCATTTTCAGTTGTACTTTACTTTCAGTTTGGGTTTTTATTCTAGCCCACTTACTTTTCCACACTTACTGTTGTACCCAATTTTTACTTAGTGTTTACTTCCGCTTGCTTTCTCTATGGTGTTTGTTTATTTTACAAAGGCAATGCCTTCCTTTTTTACCGAGAATTACGCCTTGGTGCTAGTCGCCAGCCCTTGGCCTATGGAAGGTGGGCTTGGGGTAGTCACAACACGGGCCCCGAGGACGGGTCGTGACATGTACTCAAAATAGATAATATAAAGGCTGAGGCCCATTATACATCTTCAATAAATTGGGTAATGTTTATTATCATTAACGAAAAGAAGGATGGAGTCAACCAATGTGGTTTATTTTATGTATTTAACCGATCTCCAATTATTTATTACATACATTTAAAACAGTCTATCAATCTAATTCCCAAAGTCACTTAAAAAATATTTCTATTTTATTTCTATGAGTTTAAAAGTTTTCTTTGAGTAAAAAAGTTTGTGTTTTCCTTTTGGAAATGATTCATTTCATGCTATAAAATAATAATGTGACAAAGTTAACTATTTTATAGGGTTCAATGTTTTCACTAAACTAATATTTTTTTCGTTTTATGTTCTTTACTAATATTTTTGTGCTTATATGATAATTTTTTTAAAAAAATAAGCTGATTAAGGATGGGTAAGGAAAAAAAGTCCTGTTGAAAGTAGTGAAATTTTTTCATGTAAATAAAATAATTTCATTTTAAAGGCCTTATAATTATAAAAAAGAATATCGAGTAATAGTATCAAATTGTAATGTATTGGTTTACTATATACGAGTTATGAACTAATTAACTAAAACTATAAACTGTAATGATACTTGGAGATATAATAAAATAAATTCCTTACAAATAAATGTTGGTTTGGATTGAATAATAATTGTTTCCTTATATGTGAGGTTTATTGGGAGAATGACAGGTCCAATTACGGGGAAATGAGTAGGGTTATAATCTTAAAATACCATTTGTTAATGACTTGGGTGCAATAGATTATTCGGATACATAGTTGAAAAAACCATGTTCCAATCATGTTCCTCTTATGTGAGGGTATAGGAACCTTTATGGGAAATACACATAGTCAGAATAACTGTGTTCCAACCATGTGTTTTGGCTCTACTAAAAATAGTAGTGATGAATCAAAATTTATGTATGTTTAGTACTAACCGTGTTTTAACCATATAACATGAACTGCATGTCCAAAAACATTATGATTCATAGGAATTCAAACTGAAATGAGAGAGAAATAATAGAGACTCATAAATAAATAAAATAATATCATCGGGTGAGGTCATGGTGTGGTAATTATCCTCACCATAACCCTTTCTACACCTGGAAAGCACTTGTAGGACAAGTTGATCGAGAATAGGACTCGAGGTTCCACTAACTTAGGTTTAGAAAAATTAAAAGATCCATAATCAAATAAACAAAATACAATCCTCAAGGAACTAGATCTAATTCCATTAAATAAAATAAGGGAATAACACACACACACACACAGAAACTAACTCAATTTTTTATATATAATATACCTAGAAACTAAGGGTTGATTATTTTTTAGATCAGTTTATAGAGAAAAAATTCTCTACCAAGGGAAATATGATAAATCCATCACAAGATATTATCAAAAAAAGAAGCACCCTATTTTGAGTTAATAAGGTTTCCTTATGATTTTTTCATTCCTCTATGTTTTGAAAATCACAAACACCGTATGTTAAAGAAATATTATCTTTCTCTAAGAATTATTTTTTATATAAAATTTCCCATATCTAAAAAATGTTTTATCCTTACCTCAGTTTTCAATGTCTAATTAAACTCCTTCTTAAAACCACATCTAAGTATTTTTTTACTAGGAATAAAAATTTGGATTCTTATAAAAAACCTTAGAATCATACAGTTTTTTAAAATACAAAGTCTTACTATTTTTAGACTCTGAATTCTATGAAATTCAGACTCTAAGTTCTCTGAAATATAGACTCCATATTCTTTGAAATTCAAACTCTGTATTATCTAAAATTCAGACTATGAATTCTCTGAAATTCAAACTCCAAATTCTCTAAAATTCAGTATCCAAATTCTCTAAAATTCAGACTCTGAATTTCTTAGAATTACAACTTTCAATTCCTCAGAATTATGACTCCGAATTCCTTGGAATTCAGACTCATAATTCCTTAGAATTCAGACTCTAAATACCTCAGAATTCAGAAGTGGAATTCCTCTGAATTTAGATACGGAATTCTTTGAAAAATAGAATCGAAATATCCAGTTGTTTCTAGAATTATATTTTTTATATGTTTAGATCTAGAATTCTCTTTTTTCCTAGATTTTTTATTTTCAGATTTGGTTAAGCTACTTCATTTTCCTTACGCATGTTTTTATTATTAAATGTTTCCGTACAATTTGATTATAACTAACCATTGGTTGAGTGACATGTGCACATGTCCCTTCAAGATTCAAGGGAAAAAATGACTGTTGGAGTAGGTAGAGTACCGTTGAAATCATTTCCTATTAATAGGAGCTCATTTGAACGAGTCCATTATCAATCTAGGGATTACATGTTGTGATGTTGTGATGTGATTTCTAGAGAGATACACTCATTCTTTGTGTGTTTAATTAACATCTTCTTTAGCTATAAAAACCATGTTGAGTTTACTTCGTGTGACTCTGATTGTTGCTGAGTACAATTGAGGTCTTTTGAGAATAGGAAGAAAGAGGTGCCTACTACCTTAATGTTCTAGGACTTCTGGGGATTAGAAGATAGTGGTTCTGACTACCTTAAAGTTCATGGGCTTGTGGGGATAGAAAGACAGACTCTGATATTCTTAATTAGGGCATACCCTAGTGTGGGTAAGATATACTTTCTTAAAAGTATAAATCAAGGGACCTTTATCCATGTTTGTTGGATACCCTAATCTTTTGGTTAAAATATTTATTACTTATTACTTGTTCTTGTTAATGTTTATATTTATGCTATATTTTTTTAAAGAAAGAAAGTATAACTTTCTTATAATTTATTGTACTTTTACTTACTTTGATAAATAAGATTCTATACACTTTAAGGTAAAATCTTTCTCTAAGAAAATTGTTCTTATATTTCTTTTCAAGACTCATATTTTTAGACCCAAAGTAAGTTTTTTGTATACTTAAGAACAGAAGAGGGTTTGTGAAATTTGTTAAACATGTTTTTATAAAGGTTAAAAATGAATGTTCTTGAACTTAAAATTTACCCCATTCATGGAATTGAGCATCTACATATACTATTTTTATCCTACAATAGGTATCATAGTAGGTATCTGAAATAATTATACTCACATATAAGTTTTCTTGATCGAGTTTTCCTTTTTTTTTTAATTTTTCTTTCTGAAAATTTCTTGTTCATGTTTTTATTAATGATTTTTATCTTTGTTTATTAACTTTTACTACAAACAAGTTTTGTGGAAAAGGTATTTTTATATAATGGCAGGTATAAATATCGGTTATATTTTCAATCTTAACCCTAAAAGACCACCAATTGATGATGGTAATGATTATGAGTACTGGAGATATATGATGAAGAATTTTGTCATTAACACTAGAGTGGAAATTTTTTTTATGCTCACTGGAGATTACCAAATTCCAGACAAGGAAGTCAGAACATTCACTAACCAAGAGGATTAAGAATATCAACTAAATTACAAAGTACACAATACTTTGTTGTGTCCTATGAACATGAATATATATTGTCAGATATACTTTTTTGAAGCTACCAACTACATTTGGCATAAACAGAAATTTGCACATTTTGGGACTTCTAATGTTATAGAAACTATAAGAGATATGTTGAGAGCTGAATATCATGGATTTTTAGTTCCTTATGGAGAACCTGTTTTCAATGTGCAACAAATATTTATGCCCATTGTCAACAATCTTCAATATACGGAAGAGAAAGGCCTTGATGATGATGTTCTTGTAGATAAAATAATTGACATCATGCCTAATGAGTGGGAATTAAAAATAACATCTATCAATGAGAACTTAAAAGTATCTAACATTACTCTTGATGGGTTATTTGGAACTCTTCTTCAACATAAAACTATAATGAAGAGAGATGATGATTTCAATAAAAGGGTGAATGGTAATGGAGGTGTAGCTTTCACTATTACATCTAAATTAAAGACTCTAGAAAGGGTAACTAGATCCAAAGATAATATAGATATTGTTATATCTGAATCAAGTGATAGTGATAAATTAGAGAATGAATTAGACAATCTTGCTCAAAGGATGAACATGATTGTGGGAAAAAAAGATTTTCAACACATATATAATAGGAAAGATAAAAAGGACAAGAAAGATTACGATGTAACCTATTACGAATGTAAAAGGTTGGACATATTAGACTTGATTATACTATGATGAAGAGAAAAGACAATAAGTAAATAATTCTGGGAGAAACAGAAATAAGTATTAAAAATCTAAGGCAAAGAATTTCTTAAAAGAAAATGACACCTGGAGTGCCAGTAGTGGTGATTCTTCATATGAATATTCAGATTATGAATCTTTTGGTTATAATAATATCGGTCTTATAGCTAGAGTACCAATTAAAAATCATTTTCTTATGGACAAGGTAGACAATGAATAACCCTTAACAAATATTTCATTAAATTATAATTTTCAAAATGAAGAATATTATGAATATTCAGATGATGAATCTTCCTCATCAGAAGATAATACCTAACCTTCATTTGAAGAAGTTTCTATATTTTCTAAACTAGTTGAAGATGAAAATTTTATGATATAATATAAATTAGTGAAAGAAAATACTAGAATTTTTTATTTAAATAAATAAGTATAAGATCTTTTTGAGGATCTTGATAAGAAAACATTTGATTATGAAAGAGTTTATAAAAACTATATAGAATTCAATTATGAGAAGGATAAACTTACTAAGGATATTGGAGATTTTAATTCTAAGAAAAATATTTTAGAGAATAATCCAAGTTCTAAAACTAATGACTTTGAGGATAATAATTTAGCTATCACACTAAAATCTGAATTTTTTCCTTAAAGAAACTTTTATCAAATTTTACTTCTGGAAGGAAGGAATTTGATAAAATGTATTCACAACTTCATCCTCATAGGAATAGTTCTGGATTTGGTTATACTCATTCCAAACTAGTTTGTAGTAATAATTATTTTGTCCCCCAAAGTGTTCTTTTTTTACTACATGTAAATGTGGTGGACATTGGTAGAATTATTTTTATTAAAATAAAACCCAATATCTAGGTTTTCATAAAGCTTATTTTTCTAATAAAATGTGGATTCCTGAGATTTTTCTTTTTGAAATTTCTAGATCCAAGGAAGTTTGGATTTTTAAGGTCTAACTCTTTTATTTTCAGGAAAATAAAGAAAGTTCCAATAGTAATACATTGTACATGGATAGTGTATGTTCCCAGAATATGACTTATAATGAAAACTTATTTTAAAACATTATTAATAAGAAAGGTAGAAAATTAACTCTCGTAGATAATGCTCAGGGAGAAATTGTTGGTATATGCAACATTGTTCTTCTTGAAAAAACTTTGATTTCAAATGTTTTATTTGTTAAATCTCTTAATCATGACCTCATTAGCATAATCTAATTTTTGATGAAGTTTACCTTTTAAATTTTAGGAATGATAAATGATTAGAACACAATTCCAAGGAAGAGTTCATTCTTTCCACCCATAGTCTTGATAATGTTTATACACTAAACATAGAAGACCTGAGGAGATAAGACCTAACGTTCCTTAGTGCAATGGATGATAAATCTTGGTTATGGAATAGAATACTTGAAAACTATAAAAAGAAACACTCAGGATTAATTTTCATTGCTGAAGCTGAATATGTAGCAGCTAAAAGTTGTTGGGATCAAGTATTGTAGATACAACACACACTCACAGACTATGACATGAGTTTTACAAAAAAAAATATTGTGTGATAATAAAAGATCAATGTTCCTAAGGAAAATCCCAATACATCACTCCCGTGCAAGACAAATAGATATTAGTCATCAATTTATTAGGTGTAAAACACATAAAGGAGATAACATTCTTCAATTTATTGGAATGCAAGATCAACTTGCTAATAATTTTATAGAATATTTACCCTCAGATAGATTTGAAAACCTTAAACAAAAGTTAGGAATGATAAAAATAAGTTAATATTATGTATTAAATTTTTGTTAAAACCTATCTCTTTACATTAAGAATCTCATTTTCATAGGGGTGGTACATTTCTTTACTACTTTCCACATTTTTTCTTAAACAAAATTTTCATAACTATCTTTTTTTTCATAATCAAATTCTTCGTAACCAAATTTTTGTACTTAACCAATTTTTTTGTAACCAAATTTTTTTTCTTAATCAATTTTTTCACAAACCAAATTTTTTAATCAAAATTTATTCGAGAACCCAAAATTCCAGATTCAAAAATATCCTTTCCTTAACAAAAAATTCCGAAATAAAATTTTTCTTAGTAAAAATCACCAGAATCCTAGTTGTTAAAAACTCTTATCTATAACAACAGTTCTTTCTAAGAAAATCCGAAGGTATTTTTCCTTACATAAAATTTTGAATTTAAATTTTTACCTGTTGGTATTTTTATTATATTTTAAGAAAACTCTATTGGATTCACATTCCATAAATCTGATTTTTTCCTTAAAACCTCAAAAGATCAGAAGTGGCGAAATCCTTCTTTGGAATTCATCTCAACCGTCAGATCATATCATGCTTATTTAAACCATTGGATCAAATAGGGAATTCTAACCATAATCTTTATGCCAATATAAAAAACCCCTATTCCTTGTCTTAGATTGGTTTTCAAGACCTTATATTCCAAATATCTACTCCTCTTCAAATAGGTCATTCTGTTTTCCAAGTTTTATTACACTACGAATGTCGCTTGAAGCTTCCCCGTAGAAACAAATGTCTTCAACTAAGGAAATCACAGATTGTAAGATCTATAAGAAAAGGATTATTGACCCTAAATTCTTTGATAAGTATAATTCCTTGATCATGAAGAATATCAATCTGAATGGATGGGAGAGTTTTTGTGTTGCTAAGCTAAACACTCAGGATATGGTTTATCCTAACTTTTTTATAGAATTATATGATTTAGTAATTTTTTTACAATGAAGGTATATGGGGGGAGTTTTCATTCATGAGATATGGGAAAACATATTCTCTATATTTTAATATGGCATTAAATATTTTTGGAATTCCAAATGAAGGTGAGGCAATTTTTTGCACTCCCAAGTTTCAATATCGATCAGGAAGTTTTGAGAAGGAGAATGAAATTGAGTGCCTTGGACTCAATAGAGTAAAGTCACCTAAGATCAACCAACTATCAATAAATTTCAGAATTTAACCCTTATGCGTATATGGTTTCCTCATTTTGAGAAGGGGAGACAAGGACACTCTGAAGAAAAGTGATATCTTTATCTGGGACTTTTTGGTTAACCTTGTAAAGGTAAACCTAGTGAAGTGCATCCTTCTAACAATCAGCAAAATTAAGAATGGAACTCTAAAATATCATATCATTATGTATCCGGTGATATTGTCAAATATCATAGTACTTTTCTTAGAATCCTACAAAATTCTTTATAGTTATAATCCTAGAACCCTCAAAATCATGTTTCTGAGTGATGAAACCCTTGGAAGTATGAAAGTCAATTTTAATACCAAATCAGGAGAATGTTATGATCCTTCTAAAAGTGAAATAGAATATTTGACTAAGAAAGGGTAAATAGGTGAATCCTATAATAAAGATAATAATTATAATAGAAAATAGAAGCTAATAGAAACCAAATAAAAATCTACAGTTATGGAAATCCAGTCAACTGCACTAAATCCAAAAAAAAACTTTTCCTGGTGAAGTTTTGGAGAAGTGGAGGGAACAAAAGAAGAACCAGAAAGAGAGAGATCCAAGATTTATATTAGATAATACTGAGGAAAAAGCCTTGAAAATTCAAGCTGCTGAAGAGATTGAAAGGAAAAAAAGAGAAGAAACAAAAAAAAATTTCTGAAGCTAAGATTGTTCAATCACTTCTCAAGGATAATGAGAAATCCTTTGAACAAATTCAAGTACCAAAATATTTTCTCAAAGAACCAGTACCAGTAGAGAATCCGAGAAATAAAATGTTAATTTTGGAAACTATTGTGTAATAATAGATAGTTCAAGAAGAAGAATTATAAGAAGAAAAATAATAGGAATAATATGACAGTGATTATGTGATTAAGTAAGTGGAAGAATATAATGAGGCAAAAAGTCCTTATAACAAGATTTCAATCCGAACTTCTCAAGTTTAGTTAACCAAAATTATTTCTCATGAAAAAGAGGATAATGGACTAGAAGAGGTTGATAAACCTATATAACTTTAGAGAAAAAAACCTTGATTTCATCCATCCTAATGATGTTGAGAAAGATACTGATAAAGAAGAGGTAGATGAAGATAAGATATTACAACTCTCTAATAGTGAGCATGAGTCTCTGAGGACTGAGAAGGTTATTTACAAAGTTGATAAAGGAAAAAAGGTGGTAGATGATACACCTAAAAAGGCTGTGCTTATAAAAGAACATAAGGATGTTGGTGGTTCATCTAAGAGGAATGCTGAAGAGCTAGAAAAATAATCTTATTCTGCAAGGGAATCAGATTCCAAATATTCAACTTTGGTGGGTAAGGATTTTGTTGTTTAGTCTTTGAAAACATTAGTGAATGAAATAACATTGATTCCTAGTATTGATTTAAGATGTCAGTTGCTTTGAAATTCCTTCAACCAGAAGTCAGATTCATTAAGTATGGTGATGGAAAAGTTTATGAAGCTTTAGACAAGATTTCAAAGATTTTCATATCGATTATGATGCTCATAAAATATCATTAAAGAAAATAATAAAATAGTATAATATAATGATTCCAGGCATGAAAATATTTAATGAATTCCATGATTCAGTGAAATATGATTTTGATAAGTCAAATGATAGGATCAATAAACATACAATAAGTTTTATAGAGAAGCATAATCTTTAGAAAATATCCTATAATAAAGAGGATAAAGATTATAATGGGAAGTTAAATTTAGTTTCTTTAAATTTGAGGATAGAAAGTGTATCATCCCATGTCCAGAGCCCCTCCACTAGTGCCCCATACCCGGTTCGCCACATGACCTCAAGCGTGTTTCCCCGAATGCCAGAGGCTTCCGACTAGCAGCGAGGGCCTTGGTGAGACGGTGGGGAAACTATTCCCTCATTCGGTAAGGTATAAAAGGTATGAAACAAAAATAACAACGGAAGTAGTAACAACATGCATAACAGCAGAAACCAAACAACGGAAGCAATGTAGATATTTAACTATGATGGAAAAGATGCAGCAGGTACAAGTATCTAAGGAAAATAGAAAACAAAACAATGTGCTGAAATACAATTGAAACCAAGTGCAAAAGAAAACAAAGTAAGCTCCTCAGCATCATGACTAAAAGACACTCTGGAGAAGCCCTTTCGTAAATTCTCAACTTCGTCTCGTACCATGATTTAAAAGACACTCGGGAGAATCCCTTCTGTCAATTCTCCCTTTGGTCTGCTACTCTAGGTTCTCACAGTCCCGAGTAACTAAACATGCTCAGCGCGTGTGTATCATCCTAGTAAACCTTAAGAACTACTTGGCTATCAACTAAGGCTCCACAGTAAAATAAATCAACAGTTTTACTATCCTACGACTAGGCATGGAAACTGGCAAATGCCGAACAGGCAGAACAAGCATGGAAAAGCAAACTGATAACAAAAAAATACTCTAATCACAAGCAATAACCTATACTAAAGCAATCAAGCAAAGTAGTCAAGAAACAAGGGAAAAACAGGAAACAGACAATACCCCGTTCAAGGATTTTGGTGTAATTTGCACAAAATACTCAAAGACTTTCTACAGAAAGGCACAAACCACCTACCTCGATCTTAGGAGTTCGATATACGTGAACCTCGGTGACATATTCCCCTTAGAACGACGTAAATCTGAAAAAAAGCACAAAAATTCCACCCCATGATAACTTGGAAATGAGGAGGAATCAAGAAACAAGGATAAAGAAGATGGAAGAAATCACCAGTGTGCTTCCAACGCAATTGACCGTGCTCAAATTAGAGAACAGATGGTGAGGCGGTCGTCCGTCGAATATCCGGCCGTACGGGTCACTTCAGACGACCGAAAACTGGAGAAGAAGGTGAATATGAGGGTTAGACGCGACCCCTGTCCATTTCATGAAAAAAGTACACAGTGTATACTTATAATTTTTCCATATACCAAAATAACCGGCCTCCACCTCAGCCTTACACACCATGTGTGTGGCCCGGACATGGCCAGTACACGGCTTCGAGCCGGAATAGAGTACACGGCGTGTACTCAGAAAGTACATGGCGTGTACTTCTGAAATTTCCAGAAAATTCATTTTTTCTCAAAAACTACAGAAAAAGGAAAACATACCTTAAAAGAGATCCAGGTTCTTACAGACTTCCCCCCTTAAAGCAATTCATCCCCGAATTTCCATAATGAGGCGGAGAGGGAGAAAATCCAAACAGCTCTGGCCACTGTGATCGAACATCGACCTCCCTCTCCTAGGTCTCGTCCTGTACTCGTCCGTGCTGCCATAGCACTCGTACCAGAGGAACAGACCACCCATGAAAAACCTTCGTACTATGATCGAAAATCCGGATAGGATGCTCCTCGAACGATGCATCCTCTTCAAGCTCGACTTCCTTGGGCTGAATGACATGATATGGGTCTGAAAAGTAGCGTCGGAGCTGAGAGACATGGAAGATGTCGTGCATGGCCCGATACCTCTAAGGTAGCTGCAACCGATAGGCAACCGAACCCACTCCCTCCAAGACATCAAAAGGCCCGACGTACCGCAGTGAAAGCTTACCATGTCTCTGAATCCTTTTGTGTCCCAACCTCGGTGCGACACGTAGGAAGACCTGATCACCGACCTCGAACTCCAGAGGTCGTCTCTGCTGATCAGCACAAGACTTCTGCTGAGACTATGCTGTAGCCATCCTCTTATGAATCAGCTCTATCTGCTCTGAAGTCTCCTGAACAAGACGAGGTCCCAACAAAGCTACCTCTCCTGCCTCAAGCTAGCATAAGGGTGATCGGAATGGCCAACCGTACAAAGCCTCATATGGCGCCATCTGGATGGTCTCCTGGAAACTGTTGTTGTAGGCGAACTCCACCAGAGGAATATGCTTCTCCCAAGAACCACCAAAGTCAAGGATGCAAGCTCGGAGCATATCCTCAAGCACCTGGATCATGTGCTTGGAATGACCACCAGTCTGGCGATGGTATAGTGTACTAAAAAGTACCTGTGTACCCAAGGCCTTCTGAAGTCCCTGCCAGAACCGAGAGGTGAAGCGCACATCTCTGTCTGAATCAATAGAGCGCGGAACTCCAGGTAGACGAACGATATCTCTGATGTAAAGTCATCTCAGATCATCGACACTGAAGGTCTCCTTGATCAGAAAGAAGTGAGAAACATTCGTAAGTCGGTCGACGACAACCCAAACAACATCGTTTCCCTGAGGCGTCCTCGGTAACCCGGTCACGAATTCCATCGCAACATAGTTCCACTTCTACCCTAGAATGGGTAACTGATGTAAAAGGCCTACTGGTCATTGATGCTCTGCTTTCACCTGCTGACAAGTAGAACATCTCATGACAAAACCAGGAACATCCTTCTTCATACCTGGCCACCAGTACTGGCAATGAAGATCTCGATACATCTTGGTGATGCCAGGATGAACTGCCCAAACTAAGGAATGGAGATCCCGCATCAGCTCCTCACGTATGTCTGCTGGCACCCATACGCGTCCTTGGAAATGCATGATCTCATCCTCTCCCACTGTCCATCTAGGAATAGTTTCCTCTCCTGACACACTCTCCCGCAGGACTAAGCCTTCCGAGTCTGATAGTTGCCTCATCCGTACCCAATCAAGTAGCGTGGAGGTAACAACTACAGAAGATAGAAAAGTCTATCCCGGTCTGTCATTCACCTCTAGATGCATCTCAGAGAACAAGGCCATCAGATGCCACTCACTACTAGCCCCCTGAACTACCCGAATTTGAGTTCTCCGGCTCAAAGCTTCATCCATGGCGTTGCCCTTTCCCGGCGTATAGGCAAGCTCGAAATCAAAAAACTGTAGATACTCGACCCACCTGCGCTGCCTCAGATTCAGATCACGCTGAGTGAAAATATACCTGAGACTCTTGTGGTCAGTGAAGACCACAAAGTGCTCTCCCAGAAGATAGTGTCTCCAACAATGCAAGGCATGAACAACAGTTGCCAACTCCAGATCGTGCGTAGGGTAGTTCCTCTCCTGTGGCCTCAACTGTCGAGACCCGTATGCAATGAATCCATATCCCTGCATATGCACAGCTCCCAGCCCGATACCTGAAGCATCATAGTAAACAGTGTATCTCTTTCCTGGATCTGGCAAGACTAGTATCGGTGCTGACGTCAACCTCCATTTCAGCTCCTAAAAGGCTGACTCCCAAGAATCTGACCATAAGAACTTCACCCCCTTCTTGGTCAGACCTGTCAAAGGTGCTTCTAGACGAGAAAAGTACTCAATGAAGCGTTTGTAGTATCCATCCATCCATAGGAAACTCCGTACCTCAAAGAGGTTCTTCGGCTGCTCCCAGGAAACTACAACTCTCACTTTCTCTGGGTCCACTGATACTCCTGCCACTGAGATGACGTGACCCAAGAAGTGAATCTGATCCATCTAGAAGTGGCAGTTCGAGAGTTTAGCATAAAGCTGATGCTCTCTCAGTGTACTCAAAATGATCTCAAGATGTGTGGCATGGTCGTGTCGAGTGTGAGAGTACACCAAGATATCACCCATGAAGACCATGACAAAGGATTCCAAGTAAGGAAGGAACACTCGGTTCATCAGTTCCATGAAAACTGAAGGGACGTTCGTGAGGCCGAACGGTATGATTGTATACTCGTATAGACCATACCTGCTCCTGAAGGCTGTCAGAGGTATATCTGATGGTCTAACATGCAACTGATGATAACTGGACCTCAATTCGATCTTCAAGAACACTCGGGCTCCTCAAAGATGATAAAAAAGGTCATCAATCTGCGGCAAGCGATATCGGCTCTTGACCGTCAACTGGTTCAACTTCCGATAATCCACACAAAGCCGAAGGGTACCGTCTGCCTTCTTCGCAAACAGAACAGGAAAACCCTAAGGAGAAGTAATGGGTCGAATGAAACCCTTAGCATGTAGCTCCTCCAACTACTTCTTGATCTCCTGCAACTTAGGTGTGGCCATCCTATATGGAGGAATGGACCCCGGTGCCACTCCTAGCACGAGCTCAATAGAGAAGTCTACCTCACGCTCTGAAGGAAAACCTGAAAATTCCTATGGAAAGACATCCCTGAAGCGATCCACCACTTGAGGAAAGTCCAACTTTGGAGTCCCCTGATCATCCAGATAAAGACTATAAATCTGGGCTGTCACCCCTCCTAGCCCAAGATGCTTGAGTCCCACCCGACTCGCCCTAACGTCCCATTCGCCTCTATGAAGGAAAGATTCACCTTCTGGTGAAATGAAACTGACTCTGCGGCGATAATAGTCAAAGACTGCCTGAAAGGTAATCAACCAGTCTATGCCGAGAATGACATCATAGCCTGTCATCTCCAGGACATAGAGATATCATAAGAAGCGATACCCTGCAACCTCGAGAGGGCACTCTCTACACTGGCGTAAACTAGATGTCCTCGTCCCTAAGGGTGTGTCTAGTGTCAACGAGTCAGCAGAAGAAAAGATGCAGAGTCCAAGGCTCTCCATAACAGCAACAGAGATAAACGTATGTGTAGCACCAGTATCAAAAAGGGCTGAAGATAGAACTGAGGCAACTAAAATCGTACCTCGAACAGTAGAAGGGTCGGGATCCTGCTCATGATAAGTCTACTCCACGGCGAAAGACTGGCCTGTACCACAGCCCTGCGCCCCTGGCTGACCACTCTGAGCTGAACTTCCCTGCTGGTGCTGAGGAACTAGTGGCCGACCGCCACGGCCTCAACCTCCACCTCATCCCGAACGGCCGGAAGAACTCCAGTTTCCCGATTGGTGAGGAACTGGCGGTGCTGCTCCTGAACGAGGAGTCAAAGGAGAACCCCGGTCACCTGCTGCAGGTGAAAAAACCTGGCAGAAACGCTGAAGGTGACCCATCTTGCCGCATGATCGGCACTCCACGGGGTCTCTCTGGCACTGCGGCCTTGTGTGCCCTGTCTGGCCACACTGATAGCATGTCACCTGGCTGCCTGATGATGCGTCTCGCTTCGTCTAATCACCACGCGTAGGCTCCCTACAGCGCTTCATGCTGTCATCTGATGGAAAGCTATCTCTGGAAGCAGAACCGCCCTGGCTCGAAGCTCTATAGTCTCTCAGATTGCGTTCTGCAATCATTGCCTGATTGACGATGGAAGTAATGGAAGTCAGCTGGAAGATGTTCACCTGTGAGCGAATCTCCCGCCTGAGACCATCCTCAAACATCTTCACCAAGAACACCCCACTCCCATCCATAAGGGGTGTAAAACACTGCAGCTCAGTGAAACGAGAGGAATAATCCATGACAGATAGAGTACCCTGCTCTAAGATCATGAACTCCCGGGCTCGATCGGCCCTCAGGGTCTCCGGGTAGAAGTAGTCATAAAACACACACTGGAACTCCTCCCAAGTCATAGCTTGCTGCTGACCCACCTGTGAGAACACGTCCCACCGCCTCTTGGCGAAGTCTCGGAGCATGTAGGTGGCGATCTTGACCTACCTCTCTGGAGGCGTCTCTAGGTGCTCGAATATAGTCAGCATGGATTCCATCCATGACTCTACAGCAAGAGGTCCTCCCTCCCCTGAGAACATGGGAGGATGCTGCTACTGAAAGACTTGCGTCATGTCTTCCATAGATGAGGTAGGAGGCGGTGCTCCCTGGAAGGCCTTCATAATCATCATGAAACCTTCCCTGAACTGCACATCAGTGCCTGCAACTGGTACGACAACTGGTTCCAAAGCTAGCTCAGCTGGGGGATCGACATGAAGTCTTTGATCTGATATATCCGGCATCTGATCACTTATTGATGGAAGACGTATGACTGGAGGACGTCTCGGAGGCATAGCTCTAAAAGATCAAAAGCACACCTTAGATCAGGAAACAAGGACAGAGAACACAAGAGTACAAAATGGGAACAGGGGAAGAAAAACACACAAGATTGCAAAACACTACTACACGATGTGTATAAAACTACACGGAGTGTCTTTTGAAACCACTGACATGGGCGTGTACCCCCGCCCTACAAGTGGTGTACACTACAAACTACAAGGCATGTTGACCCCCACACACGGCGTGTACTTGAAAACAATTCCCCTGCCTGAGTCTCCTTACATGGCTAACCCGCACGGTCCGACTCAACCCGAGACTACATGACGTGTTTGAAACAAACACAACGTGCACTAAACAAGGCTTTGGTGGTCCGTGTTGTTGAGTACACAACCGTCTACATGGCTGGACCTTACACGGCATGCTCCGAACAAGCACAGCGTGCATAGGTGAAGGCAACACCGTCCCGTGTTGTTCATGACACAGCCGGGTACCTGGGAAAGACTACACGGCGTGTTCCGAAAAAACACGGCGTGTGGAAAAGAAGGTCACGCCGGCCCATGTTGGTTGTGACACGACCGAGTACCTAGACAGGACTACACGGCGTGTTCCCTATGGACACAGTGTGTTCTACCTGAGCTTCCCCAGCCCGTGTTGTTAGTGACATGGCCGGGTACACGGCTCCGAACTCACACGGCATGTACCAATGGGACATGGCGTGTTCCCGAAGTTACTCCTATGACACCGTTTTCTGATCACACAGTTAGTGACACGGCCTGAAAACTACACAGCGTGTATCTTAAAAGTACACGCCGTGTATTCTGGGTTTTTCTGGGCAGTAGCTCAGAAACTGCACAGAATTCCAGAAATACTAAAACAAGGGAAAAGGTGCCAAATTATGATCCGTGAGGGCCCATAACACCTCAAGAACCAATCTTCGGGATTCACTTAAAAAAAGAACAAAACAAACAGTGTTCTAACACAACAGTAGAGAGTCTATCAAGCATCTATCACAACAACATGCATAATCTACACAGAGCCTATCACAACATCATGCAATCTCTAATGCACCCTAGATGGCATGGCAAGAATGCATGACATGTGATTTCTACAAGTGCCTATATGATGCATGAGATGAAATAACCTCATCTCATCAAGTTGCGACAAAAATAGAACCGAAATATCAAAACAATAACCACACATGTTATGTGAATCACTCTAGGTGAAAACATATCAACCATAAACTCAAAACCAGCAAAATGTCGTTAACGAGGTAGTATGGCCTTTCCCTGTACACGGGTTAGCTACTCCCGAGCACAGCTTAATACGATGTACTGAATCCGTCCAATCCCTGGCTAAAGTCTCAAAACAGTAAAGCAAGAGAAAAGAACTCCTCTGATACCACTTTGTAATGTACCGATCCCGTAGCCCCTCCACTGGTGCCCCGTACCCGGTTCCCCACATGAACACAAGTGCGTTTCCCCGAACTCCAGAGGCTGCCGACTAGAAGCGAGGGCCTTGGTGAGTCGGTTGGTAAACTATGCCCTCATTCAGTAAGGTATACAAGGTAAGAAACAACAATAACAACGGAAGTAGTAACAACATGCATAACAGCAGAAACCAAACAGTGGAAGCAATGTAGATATTTAACAATGATGACAAAGATGCAGTAGTTTCAAGTATGTAAGGAAAACAGCAAAAAAAGTGCTGAAATACAACTGAAACCAAGTGCAAAAGAAAACAAAGTATACTCCTCAACATCGTGATTAAAAGGACACTCTGGAGAATCCCTTCCGTCAATTCTCTACTTGGCCCCACATCGTGATTTAAAAGACACTCTGGAGATTCCCTTCCGTCAATTCTCCCTTTGGTCTGCTACTCTAGGTTCTCACAGTCCTGAGTAACTAAACATGCTCAGAGCATGTGTATCATCCAAGTAAACCTCAAGAACTACTTGGCTATCAACTAAGGCTCCGCAGTAAAATAAATCAATAGTTCCACTATCCTATTACTAGGCATGGCAACTAGAAAATACCAAATAGGCAGAACAAGCATGGAAAAGCAAACTGACCACAAAAAAAATACTCTAATCACAAGCAATATCCTCTACTAAAGAAATCAAGCAAAGCAGGAAAGAAACAAGGGAAAAACAGGAAACACAGAATACCCCGTTCACGGGTATTGGTGGAATTTGCACAAAATACTCAAACACTTTCTACAGAAAGGCACAAACCACCTACCTCGATCTTAGGAGATTGATATACGTGAACTTCGGTGACAGATTCCCCATAGAAGGACATAGATCTGAGAAAACGCACAAAATGTTCATCCCACGATAACTTGGAAACGAGGAGGAATCAAGAAACAAAGCTAATGTAGAAGGAAGAACTCACCGCTGCACTTCCAACGCAACTGACCATGCTCGAATCTAAGAACGGACGGTGAGGCGGTCGTTCGATGAAGATCCGGCCATACAGGTCGCTTCGGACGGCCAAAAATTGGAGAAGAAGGTGAATATGAGGGTTAGATGCGACCCCGGTCCGTTTCATGAACAAAAATAAAGTACACAGCGTGTAATTATAATTTTTCCGTACTCCGAAATAACCGGCCTCCCCCTCATCCTTACACACCGTGTGTGTGTCCCGATCACGGCCAACACACGACTTCAAGCCGGAACAGAGTACATGGCGTGTACTTAGAAAGCACACGGCGTGTACTTCTGAAATTTCCAGAAAATTCATTTTTTCTCAAAAACTCTAGAAAAAGGAAAACATACCTGAAAAGAGATCCGGGTTCTTACAGAAAGGGAGATCAAAGAATATTTTCAAGAAAATTTCATTCAGTAAGAAGAAGTATTGATGTCTCAGGCAGAAATACTTAAGTCTCAAGATGAAAAAATCATGGCACTGGAAAAGAAAAATCAGGACCAGGAACAGTTTCTCAAGCATTTTGAGGATCATCATAAAGAGCTCAATAAGGTAAAGGCTAACTTGAGTAATATCATACCAAAGGAAAAGAAGGATGACTGATATGTATGAAATTCCAATATTTTGTTGTAATTTCACCTTTTATCAATTTTTCCAATTATAATGAAAAAATTTCTATCCTTCAATTGTATGTTTTGTATGTTTCTAATCTTTCTGGTACAATTTTTTTTAATTCTTTCTATTCCTTTTGGAAAATAAAAAATGTGGAGAAAATAATGATAAAAATAAAACTAATTATAAATAAGAAAATTTCATATGTAAAGGGGTGTTTATGTGTGGTGGAGTATACTTAAAGAAGACATTTTTATACGAGAAAAATCAACTCCTCAAAGAAAGACAAGAATACGATCCTTAGGGATTTCAAAACCTAAGGGGGAGTTTGTAATAATTATCATGGTTCATAAGTAAATGGAGATAAGTTTTTATTTTAAAGTTAAAAAAGAAAAATCCTTATTCCTGAAATTATTTTTTGAAAGGATGTTTGTTTTTTCCAAAAAAGAAGGATATTGTTGAGTCAATAAACTTTCTTTATGATTTTTCCATTCATCTATGTTTCAAAAAACACAAAAATCTTATCCTAATGGAAATTTTCCTTCTCTAAGGATTATCTTATTAATAAAACTTTATCTACTCTTAGAAATGTTATACCCTTACCTTTGTTTTCAATGTCTAATTCAATGTCTTCTTAAAACCAAGTCAAAGTATTTTTTACTAAGAAAAAAAATTTGCTTCCTTATAAAAATACTCAGAATCATATAATTTCTTAAACTACCAAGTCGTACTATTTTTAGACTATAAATTCTCTAAAATTGAGACTCTAAATTCTTTGAAATAAAAACATTGAATTCTTTAAAATTCAGACACCAAATTCTATGAAATTTAGACTCCTAATTATCTGAAAGTTAGAATCATAATTCTCTAAAATTGAGACTCTAAATTCTCTGAAATCTAGACTATTGATTCTCTAAAATTTAGAATCATAATTCTTTGAAATTAAGACTCTAAATTCCTCAAAATTTATACTCTAAATTCTTTAGAATTCAGACTATGAATTCCTCATAATTAATACTCTGAATTCCTAACAATTCACACTCTGAATTCCTTATAATTCATACTTCTAATTATTTTTAAAACAGAATATGAATATCTATTTGTTTCTAAAATATGATTATTTTTATGTTTAGATTTAGAATTTTATTTTTTCTTGGATTCTAAATTTTTTCATATTTGGTTATACTACTTCATTTTCCTGATGCATGTTTTTATTATGAAATGAGTTCATACAATTTGTTTCTAACTAAACGTTGGTTGTGTGACACATTTACAGGCCCCTTTGAGATTCAAGGAATAATATGACCTTTGGATGAGGGATAATACCCTTGAAATACATTCCTATAAATATGAGCTCATATGAACGAGTTCAAAATAGATCTAGAGAATGGATACTATGATGATGTGAAGTGATTTTTAGAGAGATTCACTCATTCTTTGTGCATTTAATGAACATATTGTACAGCTAGGAACAACATGTTCAACTAGGAACAACATGTTCAGCTTGCTTCATATGACTCTGATTTTTTCTGTGTAGAATCAAGGGTTTCTAGGGATAAGAAGACAAAGGTTCCAACTAGCTTAAATTCTGAGGGCTTCTGGGAATAGGAAGATATAGGTTCCGACTAAATTAATGTTTGATGGCTTGTAGGGATAGCAAGACAGAATCTGATATTCTTATCGAGGGCTTACCCTAGTGTGGTTAAAACTGCCCTTCTTGAATGTATAATTCAAAGGACCATTATCCAAGGTAGTTGGATACCCTACTCTTTGGATTAAAATATTTCCTACTAGTTACTTGTTTTTGTTTCAAGTTTTTATTTCTTTTTTATTTTGATAAAAAAATTATAACTTTATTATACTTTCTTGTAATTTTACCTACTTTGATAAATAAGATTTTATACACTTTAAGGTATAATATTTCTCTAAGAAAATTTCTCTTATGTTTCTTTTTTGAATTAAACTTTACGGACCCTAATCATGTTTTTTATATAGTTAATAACCAAAGAGGTTTTGTGAACTTTGTTAAACATCGGTTCTTTTCTTAAGGTTAAATTTTTTTTTTAAACTTACAATTCACCCCCTATTGTAATTGAGCATCTACATATACTATTTCGATCCTACACCCTAACCCATGATTAAAAAAAATATTTGAAACATTATATTTCCTACTAAATATCTCTAGGAGTATCCATAACATGATTTATGATCCAATAATATCCAAATTTCTAATAGAATGTCTTGTTCGGGAGGGGTCAAAAGACTAACCAAAAAACTAGAAACCTCAAATCAAAGAAAGGAAAAGGTGAAACAGTCAAGTATCAGTATGTGATTCTTATATTGTTGTATCCTCAACATAATTAAATATATCCATTAAACCCTAGCATTTTAAACATGAAAAGGTCCATGAGTCCAAATGATACCCAATAACTAAAAACAAATGGAGCATGGCACAATATTTATTACAAATCGTAAAAAAATTAGTAAATAAACATAATAAATTTCCATCAAAATTTAATTCCTTTTAACTCAAAAACATAATCGTCACAAAACATTTAATATCTTAAAAAAAATAAGCAATAACACAATGCTAGAAATAACCAACCATAAAAGGTATAAGAAAAATGGGGAAAACTATAAAGAAACATTGATTCAAGACTTGGTTCATATGGTTGAACCTAAGGATATTTTTATGGGAAAAATTTATCTCCCACCAAACTTATGAGAAACATCTCTACAAAACCATTACAGATGTCCGAGGAAACTATACATTTGATATGTTTTAGGTGCATCCAGAAAAACAATTATTCTTATACCCTTCCATCCCATATTAGTAACACTTTCAAAAATTACTCCCATAAGAGTTTGACATGAACTAATTTTATTTTTTCTTGATATAGTTACCAGATTGTGTAGCCTTAGCTCGCATCCCCTCACCTTTATCAAATATTCTACCACTACTCTATGGAATAGGTGAAAAATCAATTGCTTCTGGTATTACTACCATGATTTTTTGGATCTTCATGGCCTACTTGAACATATCTTCATAAGTTCAAATGTAAAGGGGAGAAAAACTAATAAAATATTTGGTAGAAGACCCTTCTAAAAATACCAAGAGTTTAAGGATTTAACCAAGTTGATGTCATAAAGTTATGGAACCAATTCTACAAATAAACATGCATATTTCAACACCAATCACTCACATTACTACGGGAAATAAAACGGAACCATCATTAATATTTTTATGATAGTAGGAAAACATTACTGGATAAACAACACCTTAATAAATTATTAATAAATTTCCCTATGTTATTTTTTCTAGATAGTGTATTCCCACAACAACCAATATATACCCAATAACATTAAGGTTACAAACATGAGTTTAAGGGACTAAGAAAGATCATGATGAATAAATACCCCCTCAATTCTCTGTAACCATTTCTATGCCTCTTAAGAATTTGCTTCCCCAAGGAAGTGAGGAGGATTGAAATTATGGAACTCTAAAATGAAATACCATTGGTGGGATAGAAGAGGAAGGCCATTAAACTCTCCATCCAAGGAATACATAGGGAAAAATGACTTAAATGAAGCTTGATAAACCATATGGTTTACTTGTAGAGAACAACACATAGCTTCCTATTGTGAATTCAATAGAACTTTATTGTGTCTTATTATAGGAAAAAACACAAAACTCATAATAAATTCCAAATATAAAAACCCCAAAAATAATAATAAATCAACCTGATACACTATTTAAAGATCCTTAATCCCATAATGCAATAAAGAAAAATAAAACAAAAGAGTAAATCCTGATATTCCAATAAAATCATTAAAATACCACCTATCCATCAAGAAAATAAGAAATATGAAAATATCTTAGACTTCATAGAAAAAAAAATTAAATAAGGAATTCTAAATTCAGGATTTTCTATAAATAATTCCCAATTTCAAAAAATATCGTCTATTAAAACATTTTAAATTCAAAACTTTATCGAAATAATAAGAAATAACTTCATATAAATTTTCATTGAAACACTCTTGAAAACTATTAACTAATTCAAAAAAATTATCAAAACAAAAAATTTACATAACTCCAATTTCAATTTAACATTGAAAAATTATTGAAAAATATTTTAATTTTTAAGAATTATAATCCATTTTCAAAACAACCTAAGGTTTCTATTTTATAAATAAAGTAAAAAACTAAATTATAATTTATAATACCTAATAAATTCCTAAATCTTTTTAAACTAATGATAATAAAAAAATGGGAAACTTAAATAATAAATATTCAAAATAAGAAAATTTTTAAAGAAGAAATAGTTGCGCATAATTTTCCACATAGTTTGGTAGACCATGTTATAACCATGTAAAGCTCACTAGAAGCATACTTGAAAGGGTCCACATGGTCTAAGGACAGTTTTCTAAACCACAAAACATATCCATGGACCCCTTGAACTCCATCCAAATTCCACACTAATGATTGGATCATCTTAAAAATAAATTTTTAATTCTCAATACCATAAATAAATACTCATATAGAGAGAAAAAAGATAAAAAAATCCAATAAATAAGGTTAGATATGGGAGATAAACACTCCAAAATACCTTGGTAAAACAAATATCATTCCGAATAGGTGGTGATCAAAAACCAACCCATGATTTACCACTCAAATTATGATGATCCTACCCCCATACTAGCAAAAATACCAAAATAACAATGGATGATATAGAAATTAGGCCTTATATAAAACCCAAGTTCTTATATTATTTTATTTCAAACCATCTAGGGCCACCCCTTGGACCGAGCACTAGATCCAGCTATTGATATACCTGGTCAGTGTTTATAATTCTCCTAGATTGGATATAAGTGATATTATCATTTAATGAGTACCTGGGAGAAATATTTTCACCAAAGAATAAAAATAAGACAAATACTTCCACATAAATGTTTGGAATGACCACCCCAAGAATTGGAGTTCCACACAACCAAATAAGTAGTTACTAAATATATGAATAATAAAATAAAACCAAAAGAAGAATGAGGAACTCACATCACAAATATAAAATTGAAAAATAATCATTTAAAACTAATAAAAAAATAATAATTGTAAAGATATAAAATATAGAGTTCAAAGTGGAACCTCTAAAAATATGATACATCAACAAAAAACCAAAAATAAAAAAAGAGGTGCAAGATACTATCTCCATGTATCGAGTGGAGCACTTTCACTATGGGCAATCTATAATTGAACTAAAAACCAATGTTTATCCACTACATCTCAATATAACTTAATAAAACTATAATTAAAATAAGAATGAGCTAAATATCCCAATAGGTAACCAACTTAAATTGTATGCATACCCTTTAAATGTAAAACTACTTCAACCTAGTTTATATATATATATATATATGTTTGTATGTGTATAATTTTTTTTCCAAAAGAAAACAAATTTTGAATTATACTTTCAAAACCATGAAAATGAGAAGGGAAAGGTGTTAAAGGAAATTTATTTTATTTAATTTTAAAATGGTAAGAAAACCAGGGAGTTATTTAAAAAAGAAATATGTAAACATCCAAAGTTGAAATAATTTAACATAGATAATTTGAAATCATCACATCATGAGAACGTAGGTGATATTGAAATATTCTAAAAATTAGTTATATAACTACTAAATAAGATTGACACTACATAATAATAACATAACCCAACACCAAGTGTTTATGTCACTGTCCTAACTGAGAGGCGTATCCAATAAGTAGAATAAAATATATCTTAGGGACACTAGTCAGAGTGTGATACTAAACTAGTGCAGGATGTGTACTGGGATTTCCCATAAAGACACTTGTGTTTACCACCGAATCATGAATGGTGGTTATTAAAAAAATCATTTCATGAAATATTTATGTATATATATATATCTAAAATGGAATTTACAAACATTACAACCCCTCATATTAAATTGCATCATAAGAAAAAACTCTATTTTCATTACGAACACAGATAAAATTATATAGGGCCCTTTCACTAGGCACCATCAAATACATGGAATCAGTAAACATTTAATTTCAATGTATAAGGAGTATGTTTAAATGGGGGATTATTCTTTATATGACCTTTTTTGGAAGTTCTAATTGGTCCTCATGTGACCTTTTTATAAAACTTATCCATAATACATGCTTCCAAAGCTAAAACACCATTTAAAATTCAACTATAAATTTCCAAAGGAAAATTTGATATTTATTTAAACACTTAGTAAAGATTTTAAAAATATGATTTATACCATGAAAAAATAGAATTTCCATGAATATTTGATGAAAAACAAATAGGAACCACCATTTCTTCATAAATTAAACTATTTAAACTTGATAGCATTTTAAAACACATAAAATATGCATGTAAAACAATAAGAAATCATAAATGTAAAATATAAGATCCATGAAAAGGGCCACATATATTTAATACTTTTGAGATTTTATATGGATATGTTACTCCACCACAACCAAACCACAAGAGACCCAAAAGAAGAAATGAAAATGAAAATATAAAGAATGACTAATTAACATTTGACCTATAGGTAATCCTAGGTCACTAAGACCTCATCAGGTAAGAACATGAGAAGAAAAATATGGAGTAAGTAGGAAGAGGTTAAGAGTAATTAACTTGATGGATCACCCTAAAATCATGAATAATCTACTTGAAATAACTATTGAGAAGAGTGTAAAATAAATGGAGGATCTCTTAGGGTTCATGAGATTGATTGGGAGAAGAAGGGATCCGATTAATGGAAAACCCTTGTGGGCGTACAATGATAAAATCCATTTTTTAATGGATTTAACACTATATATGGGTTTTAAAAATGATTTTATAAACCTCTCACTAACTATACACCCCATTATGTAGGGTATGGGTGCCCACATAGATATCCCATATGGTTAGAGTAATTCTTTGTTAATTATGAAGTTTGGATCTATTAAAAATTACAAGCCTGTAGTATGGTTTTTATATGGTTAGTACTAAATATATTTTAATCATGTGACCCACTCTATATATCCAAAAACGGTCAAAATTTTAGGGAATTCAAATTGGAAGAAGTGAGAAACAATAGATACTAAAATCAATTAAGTCAAGCAAGTTTAGGGTGTGACTTAAAAATATCTTTTATCCGACTTCATCCCAAGATATCATAGTTCTACATATCCTTCCATATGTATCTATATAAAATTCCATTTGGATTAAAGAGTAGAAAATATTAATATATTAGAAATCAACTAGGGAAATATTTTGATCCTATCTTCCTTTGAATTCCACTGAACAAGACCTTAATATATATTCTAATATTTGAATGGTCTTTTCAGATAGACCATCAGTATAAGGACCTGAAATTATTACATACCTAATCTTGAATTTCGTCAATAATTCACTTTATTTTTCATTAATGATCTTTTCAAGTTTATAGATTATATAATTGGGACATAATATATTAATAAAATTACACCTTATTGCAAAGTGGATACCATAAAAATGGTATTTATTTCTTGCAATATATAAAACTATAAACATAAAAAATGATTTCTTTGAATAATCCTCAAACATTCAACTTAGAATCCTTATTTTTATTACACATCCTTATAAACTATGAAAATAATTTAAAAACATGTGATGAGCAAAAAATATAACTAAGGTATATAAAAAAAGGAAAGAACACATTAGTCCATGAACACTTGTAACAAATGAAATCATTTTCAAAAGATATACTTGTCACCCATATATACTTACTTTGTGAAACATGTCATTTACACCAGATCCAGACAAAACATAAGAACATAAATGGAACCATAAAGGTATCTTGGGGCATGAATTAAATAATATTATAACCCTTACACCTATCTTATAATTTGTAACCCTCACGACTACCTTACAATTTTTGTAACAATCGGAGTTACACAAGGAGTAACCATACGGCTGACCTCCAAAATACACATAACCAGTGAATTTGAGAGAAATATAGGTTCTAACCTTATTCATAAACAATGATCAAGAACCATAACTCAATCATTCAACATGAATAATTGCATAAAAATATTGCCTTTAAAATTTTGTAAAATAGAATTTTAAAAGAATATTTTAAAAGAAAAGTCCCTTAAAAATATAATATAATTGAAGTGATACTCAATAGACTCGATGGAATATAATATACCATATAAAAAATCATAATTAAACATAATATAATCATAATTAATCACTCAAAAAATTTAAATACTATAGAAATAATGAAGTGTAAGGTTAACCCAAAGGATGGAAATCAGGTTTAGAGTTCTCTTACCTCAGGCTTGTCTTACTTTAAACATGTTTAAACCTCTTGTATAATGGTTAAAAGAGTGTTATTAATATATTAAAGATACATATCCGTCTTTATAATACATTATATGATCATTTCATTGCATCATTTTACCCTTTAACTGTTATTATTTTGTTCCCTGTACTGTTTTGGGTGAGTTCTTTACATGATATTCATGATCGGTGAATGACAGATTGTTCGTGTCGATTGGAAGTGAAACTCCATAATTTTAATATAGTAGCATTTACATATTTCCACTACCATAATTTATATCATTTATCATTTTGAATTCTTACATGATTATGATTCATAAGTTAAAACATTAGTGATGTTCGTTTAGATATTTTTAGCGGTTCTTTGATAATAACAACCTCATCTTGTTTTATAAATTAGAACCATGTGTTAAAAACAATTCTAGATCAATGTATTAGACATAATAAATATATTTTAACTTGTTTCAACTATAAAAATGATTTCATGACCATCCTTGAAATAATTAATTCAAATTGAAACCACATCGTCCATGATGTCGGTAATTCGTCAAATCATAGACAATGTTTTTAATTCCTTGAATAATTGGGGGAGGAGATAGAGATTGATGATGAATTTTACATGAACATGAAAAAATATTGAATATAAAATATTCTAGAGAATTAATTCCTCTTGTATAAGGGTAGGTGAGGAAATAAGAGTAAATTAAAGGAACTCAAAATAAAAGAAAATTCGAGAAACCCCTTACGAAAATTCGGCAGCCTAATGACGTCGCTTAAAATTTCATAAAATATTTTAATGAGAGAAAATGGGTATATCATCATTATTACATTATATATAAATTAATTGGATATATTTATTTAAATATCCCAACATAATCCAAATAAAAATAAATATAATAACATAAAATGAAAGAAAAAAATAAAAGAGAATGTTTACCTCTTGATCTCTTCTCTTTGAAATCATTCTTATGGCCTTGGGTTATGGCCTTTTGGTGAGACCATCAGATCTATGACATGGAGAAGATCCTTGGGAATAGTATTGGGCAGAACATAGGTAAGTCTCAAGTATTTAGAGGTATGGGAGGTAGAGGTAAATGAGAGTGGTATTTATAGTAGAGGGGAGGGGGTATCTTTCATTATTTTAGTCATTATTATAATATTTTCCCTCAAGACTATGAATAACATTCATTAATGTGTCCATAAATAGTAATAATGGAATTTTATTTTGAACCAAGTGGGATTACATAAGACTTTAATCACCTATGACTCATTAAGTCAATTATTTAGCATTTATCGTATTTTATCATATTTTAATATTCATCGAAAATTCCATAATTTTAGGAAAATCCTAAAAAATCACCCTTAACATTTCTCTACATGTAGATTCAAAAAATGAACTCCATTTTTTTTTAAAAAATTCTAAATATAAAGAATTTAATTTTTAAATAAAAACATAATTAATTAAAAAACTATAATTTAAAAACAATAACTACATTTATATCACATTGAAAAATTAACCAAAATGTCATTATCTTCAATCCTTGAGAAAATAATATAATTTTTCAATTTACTATTCATTAGGGTCATATTATAAATCATATTTCTATTCATAAGGGTATGTTACTATTCACTTAAAAAAGATGGTTCCATTATGCCCTAAATAACTTACTGAACATAATTATAGATGACCGTTTTTTGAAATTTAAAAAATAAAAGTGGAAAAAAGTATTTTTAAAGGATGGTTATAAGTATCTACTTGAAACAAAGTTTCATGCATTTCCCCTTATTTTTAGAAAACCATGGGGCATTAAAATAAGTTTTTGAATGACATGCCATACTAAAAATAAACTATGTATCCAATTCTTATTGAAGACACATGTAATTTTAACAATAGATCTCGATTAGTTTTAATTAAAAGTAGCACTCTCTGAAGACTTACCACATCATTTATGTATAAATTAGAAATGTTATCATTGATAAATTCTCCCAAATATCAATGAAGTGTTTTGACATTGTGAGTTTATCCACCATTACCCCAATCAAGTTATCCCCATTAGGATTCCTAGAAAGACCTTTGATGATGTCCATTGTGATTTTTTTCCAATTTACATACTGGTATAAATAATGATTACATCACCCCATTGGTTATTTATTATTATCCTATACATTCTAATTTACTAGGAATCAATACACATACTTCATAATCTTTCACTTCATGTTTTCCCAGTACAAGTGTTTCTTATTATCTCTGTACATATTTATGATTCTTAGATGAATAGTAAAGGATAAGTTATATGAATTATCCAAAATCCCCTTATGTAATTATTGTTTTTAAGGGAAAAATAGTTTTTTTACAAATCTTATAACATTAGTATCATAAAATTTGAACTCGGGAATACATACAATCATCTTCTTTAAATTCACCTCATCTTTCTGGACCTTATTAATATTTACATAGATAGATAGTTTAGAAATCAATTGGGAAAGTTATGATTTAATCCCATACTTTATGAATTACAAGTATAACTTCTGAATATCCATTGGTATTAGATGTCTTCCAATACTCATCATAGATAAGGTAACATGATCCTTTTTTCGTAGAGCGTCTCGCACCTTGTTTTATTTTTTTAAATGGTAATTTATAAGGAAATAATAATCTTTTATCAATTCTAAAAATCTATTTTGGATCATGTTTATCTATATCTATGTCAATACATACTTTAACCTCTTATGATCAGTATATATATCACACTTTTCACCGAAGATATAATTTCACCATATATTAAATTAAAATATTGCTGACATCAACTCTAGATATTCTATTGTGTAATTTTTCTTATTGGTGTTTAATTAATGTGGGGAACAGACAATTACCTTTTCATTTTGTATAAGGATACATCCCAATATCTCATTCAAAGAATCATTGAATATGAAAAAACCTCATCTGTTAAAGGATAGTGTGAGTACAGGTGTGGTGACTGATATCTTCTTACGTTCCCTAAAGCTTTATTCGTATTCTTTTATATGGGAAAACCTCACTTATTTTTATTTTAAATTGGTTATAGTATTGTAAAATCATGAAAAATATCTCATAGAGATGTGATATCATTGGTATAAATGAAGAAAACTATGAATATTTATCACAGTGGTTGGTATGATCTATTTTTAAATCACCTTTTTCATTAAAGTATAAATAGATATACCCTTGAATTTAATCATATGGCTCAAGAATGAAAAGTTTCATTTCTAGAATCAGTACTTTATTAACTTTACATAAAATTTATCCTTTTATATGGTTTCTATCCCAATCCTAAAATTCACTTCATGATTATCCATACACTTAGAATATATGATAATAACATCAATAAAGGCTACCGTGAATTTGTAAAGGTAATCTCTAGATAATATATTCATCAAATCCATGAATATTGTAGAATAATTTTTAAGTATAAAATGAATTTATATGAATTCCAATTGTTTATAACTTGTGTTGAATGCATCCTTGGAAATATCTTATCCCTTTACAATTAATTGATAGTATCCAAATCAAAGATCAAACTTTAGAAAATATTTCTCACCTTTAATTTAATCAAATGGGAAATTAATCTAGGGTAAGGGTTAATTATTATTGATCATAATTGTTCTAAATTAAAAATAATAAATTAAAATATGAATTAATACACCCATTGTATTGAAAAAAAGAATTTTTAAAACCCATGGTGAAGCACTTGTGAATTTGAATACCTTATCTAGATTCTATTAGATTTGTATTTTTCAACTGATGTGACTCAATCAAGACTATTTGATAAGGATTATTTGATATTATAATATATCCCAACATGTGTTTAATTGAAAATTAAATAGCATATTGTGGGGGACAAACAGAATATTATTCTAGAAATACATCAATATAGTCTCAAAGAATGGAGATTTATTCAATATTGAGTTCCTCCCTTATCAATTGTGATAAAAATCCCTTGTTATTGGGAATCATGATTCATATTATGGTTTTCTCATCCAAATAGAATTTATAAGCATCCATTCATTGATATCTAATAATGGTATGATTTTAAATATGAAATGATATTTATTTGTCATAACAATTGATATGAGATCTAAATAGGGAGAGATAATCCGTGCCCAATATCACATCAAAATCTACTATGGGAATAAGAACTAAATCTTCAAGAAGTATATTCCCACAAACATTGATCAAAAAATATTTATATGCCTTGGATATAATCATCACACCACTAGATGTTTTCATAGATAATTCAATATCAAAATTTTGAGGAGGTGGATCAACAATCTCTGCAAACATGAATGATAGGAAAGAATTTTTTGAACCACAATAAAATAATACATTCACAGATATAGAGTGTATAGTAAGTTTACCTTTCACCACTTAATTATCATAATCTAATTAATTGGTATTTATTTCATAGGTTATCCCTTTATCTTGGAGGTTGTTGAGGCCCATTATTCTCATTATCCCTTATATTTAGGCATTTATTTGTATAGTATATAGACTCCATTAATTTTAATCACTAATGTGTGGGGGGTTAATTAGTTAGGGCCTTATCCTAATATATTAATTTAAATATTATTTTTTACTCACTATAAAAATCATTAACTTGATGGAAAACCTTTCCACCCTTGAAACATTATTTAGTTCTATTGAAGTAATTTCCCAGGCTTTTACTCCCACATTTTTGGCATATATGTGGCTGTAATTTCTTCTCTGAATGTGATTTATTATTCAAGTTTACATGAAACCTCATATTCCTTTTATTCTCCTCGGTCCTATGAGAATATGAGTCTCTAATTTCCATTTTCACCTTAATTCAAAATCTAAAAATTTATTCAAAGCTTTAAAATACCCTTATATCTAACACCTTTTGAAGACATTGTTTCAGGCCACTAAAGAAATGATCTATCTTATATTCTAGGTCAATAATAAAACCAATGTTACACCTGTCAAAATTTTAATGTATTTTTAAAAGTACTAATAGATTCATCCTCCTTTTGTTTCAACTGTAATAATTATCTCTATATCTTTATGTGAAGAGTTAGAGAAAAATATTTGGTGATGAATATCTCTTTGAACTACTCCCATTCCATAGAGTTGGATACATTATTTTACTTCATATTCTTGATGATATTCCACCATTAGTATGCCTCACATTTTATTCTTTATAAGGCTAAAACAAACATATCATTCGCTAATAACTGAAAAATATAAAATACCGTTTCTGATACATTTATCTATCTCTTATAAATTAATGGTTTGAAAGATCCACCAAACAAGGTCGGGTGTTTCCTATAATGGAATTTATAGTAAGCCACTTTTTCTTTAGTGATTTTGAATGATCAAAAATGGTTTTCATTATTATTTATAAATTCATATAGTTAGGAAAGAATTTATATGCGGTTTTGTACTCTGGATCCCATTCCATTTTGGTTTCATAGGGGGTAAATTACCACATTTTTATTTTCTCCCATTTTTATCCTAGTTTCCTCTAGTCCTAGACATTTAATAAAATAGAAAAATGTCAATATGAGTAATAAAAAATAATTTCTTGATAAAATTTGTGTGATTAACTATATATATTTTAGTGGTTTATATTATGAATGTATTATTCTAAGACACCTTACTCTTTGACAAGGAAACATTGTGTTCATTTTGGGTTATTTAAGTTGGGTTCTGTTATACCTCTCAGCCTAATCAACCAAAAAAATAAACCCCACACTAATACTAAATGAGGTGACCCAAGATAACCATGCATATATTTCATAACATTTTTATAATTTAAACATTACATCTCACAAATAATCACACAAATACTAGAAAACAAAGGTTTAGTTTATTTGGATATAGTTACAAAAAATATTATTACACAATATTACTTCAACATATCCCACAAAAATAACTGTATAATACATCCTTCTTCTCATAATCTTCTAAATAATATCCTATAGAAATGTTAAACACAAGGAGTGAGCTCAAATGCTTAGTATGATAAAATTATTTAATGAATCACAAATGGTTATGGTACAATTTTCTGGAAAAAACATAAACATAAGATAAATATATGATTACAATAATTGTAAGGTCACAAGGGCTCATGAAATATAAACAAAATATCATAAAAGGATTCTTATGGAATCATAAAAGTTAAAACCCTATATTTAAAACATATAACAGTAATAATTAATCCTAGAAATAAAGGAATGATGGATACCATTGAAATATGGAATAAACATAACAATACAATAACATAACATTATGAACATAGATAACCAAAATCACATTCATGAAAAAAAATCAACATAGATAACCATAATCGTACCCAAATATTAAAATGAAAACATGGATAACTACAATCATTTCAACACATTAAGATGCGGACATAGATAAATAAAATAATATCTACACATTAAATTATTATCTCATAAGATATAAATCATTACTTAATGAATTGGAGGGATATAATGGACCCACCATTCTCATAATAAATACTACTGGAAATATGATCTATACCAATGGTTTTGGGAAAACCGTTGGTATAGTTCACTAATTTGGACCTATACCAACGGTTTGACCAAAACTGTTCATATTGGTCTCTATAATGGACCTATACCAGTGGTTTGGCCAAAACCATTGGTATAAGTCCATTATAGAGACCCTATACCAATGGTTTTAGCGAAACCGTTGGTATAGGTCCGCCCTTATACCAACGGTTTGTCCAAAACCATTGGTATAGGTCTTAAAATCAAATAACCTATACCAACAGTTCTCAAAACCATTGGTATAGGTCTATAGCAATAGTTTTGAGAACCGTTGGTATATGTACATGTATTTTTAATCTAATCTTCTTACAGTGGACATTAAATAAATAAAAATTAAAAATACTTATGGTAATACATATATATATATATTAATGAAATTATGTTCACAAAAGTATGTTAGGTTAGTGGTTAGGTTGTTCAATAACAAAATGGAGGTGTTGGGATCAAAACCAACTGAATGATTGATTTTTGAATTACCTATACCAATTATTTTATGGAACCATTGGTATAGATTTTCATATTACTTATACAAACCGTTTTCCTAAAACCATTGATATAGACCTATACCCATGGTTACTTGGAAACATTTCTCCAAACCATTGTAATAGGCTATACCAATGGTTTGGAGGCCTATACCAAAGGTTCTAAACTGTTGGTATAGTGTATTTTTTCAGTAGTGTAAAACCATACATATTTGTGCCATACTAAAATGGAAATAATCATAATTTAATTGTAGATAATTTAACCTATATAAATAAACAAGTTTTATGAAAACATATTTAAAATATCATCTTAAACAATCCGGATTAAGAGATTGGATGGTATCATTGAATAATATCCCCTATAAAGAATAATAATCACTAAAGGATATTGACATAAATGAAAAATACTTTTATAAATAATTAGAAACATGTTTTTAAACTAAGGAAGAACTACCCTTTTTCTTTAATAAACATTAGAAATGAAAAAAAATCATATAATAATAGAAAAAACAAAGACAATTTTAATGTATATTGACAATAAAAAACATTCATGGTGGTAGGAAAATATATCCAGGTAGTAAATGCTAAAAAATATTATTTTAACAACATTGTTAAGAAAGTAAAAAAATAATATGAAAGGGATTAAAAATATTCATATTAAAGAATTTGTAAATAATTTCAAGGAAAATATAAAATGAAATTAATAAATCAATAAGGTGTATAAAATAACATTATTTAAATAATATGAAGAATAAGGATATGGGGGAAAAATTTGGGTAAACGACTTAAATTTTTCTAAAATATTGAATTTTTATAAAACTCTATATAAATTTTAAAAAACCCCTTTAATAAAATAAAATTATTAGTAACATAAAATAAATATACTAATGATATAATATGTCAAATAATTATTATCTACAGTATATAATTGAAAATAGGTGTATAATATGAAGCATGTGTCAATGAAGTACATTTTAGATAAAAAACCCTTACCATGGATTCTTGAGTGGTCGAGCACACTCTCACCACTTGTATAATAATCATAGACTTATTGTACATATATTTAATAACCTTGTTCATATTTATTAACTATTATATTAATATTTTATATTAATTTATTACATATTAATTTCTAATTTTTATTTAAAATTGAGCATTGATATCCTTTGTTTTAACCATTTCATGTCTGATTTGGTATAATGACTTTAATTACCTTTACATTTTCCTAAGTTATTCATATTAAAAATGTTAATGGTACACTAATATAAGTTCCATAATTATTTATAAAGTTCCAGGTTCATTCCATGTGATATTATTGTATGATTTGTGAAGATAAAATATATAAAATGATTATTTTGGTAGTTTTTAACAAACAAAATGTTATTTATTAGTATTGATTCAAATATTTATATTAACATTACAGAAAAAATATTTACATATTAATATCATATACCAACAAAAATTATGTTTCCATAACTATAAATGAAAAAAATTATAACAACACTCAAATAAGAGCTTACTATAATGAATTAAATGAATTCGAACATGCAATTTCGTAATGATAATATCAACTTTTTGGAAGATTAAATATTTTAAAAAAAATTAAAAATTGTTAAATAAAATTCAATAATATTTCAATAAACAATAAATAGAATAATATAACTCGCATACTGAGAGCTTGAGTCTCCTCTTAAAGGTCCTCTTGGAAATGACTAGTATAGGACTACTTAAAGGTGAAAAAATTAGTGATAGTGGGACAATATTATTGGGTATGGTAATACGTCATTTTAATTGGAGGGTTTATTTATTTATTTTTTCTTTTAGGGGGTGTTTTAGGGATCCTTTTATAAGCGAGAGGATCGGAATTATTATAAATAATTGTTTTAGGAAAGGGATTCCCATCACAAGGAAAGTGCCTAAAAATTTGATTAAATTTGAAAAAGGATAAGTTTTGTTTTTAGAAAACATTTATATACCCATTTAAAGGTAATATTTGGTTATATATTAAGGTTTAAAACTCTTGATTTAACTCTTTTACTTTATTTTGGTCTTAATTGTTTTGACTAAAATTTACTATGGTAACTTATTTTTATGAACAAAAATGAAAATTCCCTTTTTATATGATTGTAACAATATGATTTAAAATATGAAAATAATTTTATTAAATTAATTTCCTAAATTTGAGAAAAATTAATTTTTATATAAACATGCATAATGCCACAGAAACACTTTCTAGAAAAATTTCATTTTAAGAATTAAAATTAATTTTCACCAAAATCATGTATACTATTTATTTCTATAACATTTATTGGGTTATGTTTAATAAAAGTATAGATATATGACATTCAATTTATGAAAAACATTAATGGATCCTTATGAATACTTAGTTAAAGGAAAATGAGCAACATTATTTTTATATGAATAAAATACAACATAGGTTTCAAAATGTCAAGTGTAGGTTTCTAAATTCAACATATTATTATTAAATGTATTATTTTACTCATTAAATACATATTTGGTTAAGAAAATGGTTTCATAAGTTTTCAATCCATGTTTATATGATGATTATTACCTAAAATTTGTGATATTCACTAAAATCGTATTTTCACAATTTACATAAAAATAAACCATTTTAGAAAAATCTTAAAAAACCAACTTATGATAATTTTGATATTATAAATCCTTAAAATGATATTAGTTTTATCAAAATCAATGTGTAAAAGTGATAAAAATTAATAACTCATAATATAGAATTATAATATTTAGAAAATGTATTTATAAGCATAATATGATTAAAATTGCTTGAAATGAAAGTAATAATTTATTAAATTAATAATTACATATATATATCATCCAAAATTCGATATAAAAATCCATCAAGGCCACTGTATAATATCTTGGGGTAATAAATCAATTGGTTCCATTAATGTTTGGTGGTTCAACTATCATGGATATCATAGTGGTTTCTATGAGTTTGAACATATCCCATAAATGATTTCCTTTAAGTTGTACCTATTGAATTTCAACTTGGGCTTGGTATATGGGAAAATATATTAATTCAACTTCATTTCCAAAATCATAGATATGATACATGAAAGTATATTTCTACTACTTGATGTCATTTCGTTATATTAAATTACATGATTACTTCTATTTATACCGATTAATTCAACAGTTGTTTTAAAACAATCATATTTAATACTTATGAAATTTATTACTATTCAGCTTAGTGTTGTGTATGAAATAATATATTCAAAAATATTTATTTATGTATAAATATATTAAAATCATTGGTTTTATAATATATATCATTATCAATTAGACTATACTAACCACATTGGCCATACCATAGCCCATACTAGACCACTTTAACCTTACTGGCCACACCTCTTATACAAAATTATTGTACATTGAACCTAATAGATATATTTATCAAACCCAATGGTTTATATTAACCCCATAAAACTAATCCTTTTGATACCACTAGTATACACCAACCCCATTATTCAGGTCCTTCAATTCCCATTGGTTAACACCATCCTCGTTGTTTATATCCATTAGACTACATAGGTCTTCACCAACCCCACTATATATATCTAAGAGAATGCATTGATCTATAATTATTCTATTCCCTATATCCACCAAATATCGGTAGTCTATAATAACACTATTGGTCATATTCATCATGACCTAATTTTCTACATTGGTACTATTTGATACATCCCTCATATCCAAAGATTTTCCCTAAAAAACACATAATATCCTTGATTTTTATAATTAAATTTTTTTATCATTTTCAAAAATAATATTTGTATATATAAATCAAGATTCGTTTTATTTTACTTTATGAAATAAAAATTCAGGTATATAATTTCTAATTGAAAAATAAATATGATAGTGTAATTTCACTATTTTATTAATGAGATATATAAATAAAATATATACATTCTTTATATTACTTTAAATGAAAATAAATTATTTATATGACTAAGAGATAGAAATATCAGGGGTCGTAGCCTTATATAAAAAATTTTCTTATGATGAGTTTGGTTTAAATACATAAAATTATTACACATGGTATATAAACTTTTTCATATTCATCATGTCATGAAATAAAAAATATTTTACAGTATCACAGTAAAATAATACAAATCAAAGTTAAATATTAAATCTTAAATAGTTATGAAATGGTACTAAATAACAAAACCCACCCAAAATTATTAAAATAATATAAAATAAAATAGAAAGAGGATAAAAACTTATATGTAAACAAATAAAAAAAGTAAGTCACTATAAATTAATGGAATGACATACATGTGTAAAAACATTATCATATAAAACATAAGAAACCAACCATCATAATAAATATGATTATTATTACAAATTTTATTCAAATTATCTTGATCATTATCTTATAGAAATATTAAAATATCATATAAACACTTTTCTTATTCATAAGTGAGATAATTATAAGTGAACCATATACCAATAGTCCTCTATAATTTGGAATAGTCTTTATATTACCATGATTTATTAATAGGAACCATAGAAAAAGAATTCGTCATCTATTGGTAATTTTATCTTAGTATAAACCTAGGTATAATGGAAATGAGAGTATTCTACCATATTCAAATTTTATTTCAATGAATGACCATGTTTATCATATTTTTTATAGATTGAAATATCAACCCATCCTTGGACTATTATAATAGCATTCACATAATTATAAATATAATATTGGTTTATCTAAATAATCACTAACCTCCAGTTTATTTTTATGAGATTGATTAATAAAAAATAAACCCATTACATTATGTTTAAAATATATGTCTCCTTTAATTACAATATATGAATAAATAACACCCACATTGAATGATACGATTCCAGTATAACGGCTTTGATTAATAGGGTTACCATTATCGGTTTACACAGTAATTTTTTAAATATTAAAATTATCCAAAGATTTATCATTTGTCCAAATAGAATAATAAACTTCTTCTTATTTCTTTATTAAGATATCCATATAGAAATCCTAAACCTATATTCCATTTAAAGAATGAAAGGATAAAAATAGTGATTTGTAAAAATTGGCCTTGTTGTTCGCAATAACAATGTAATTAAAAAAATGTTGCACTTATAATATACATAATTCAAAGTAGAAATTTATAATTATGATTTGAATTCAATAAAATATTTTATAATAATTAATGAAGTTCTATCTCAATAAGTTCAGAAGAATGAAAAGTGGATAGTAAAAAAAATATTATGAGAATGAATTTGAAATTATTTTATTCTTAATATTTTAAAATGATCTTATAGAATAACCATAACTAAAATATATAAAAAAATTATATTTGGGACATATAATTTATTAACCCTTTTAGATAGGTTATATATCATGAAAAAAATGGTCTTATAGTAAAAAAACAATAAATTTATAGAAATTTAAATTAAAATATTATTTAGAGATGAATGATATGATTATGCGTTGGTTATTAATGTTAACCTATACTTTTATATTAAATGTCTACAAAATTTAGTAATAACATATATCATTTCAATAAAAAATATTTAGTAATCCATAAATCATAACATAACATAATTTATATTTCTTATAATAATAAATTCATAAAACAGACTTACAAAATAGTGTATCCTTGATTCCTCATTTTTAAATGATGATACAATTTTCTTTAACAAATAAATTTATTAAATGTATTGATATAATTTAATTAAAGATATAGTGTTGAATTTTATAATTGGAATAAGAATGTATACATTGAAATAATAATATAGAATATTATATAACAAATTTCCTATTTTAAATAGGGTGTTAAATGATATAAACCATATTTCACATTATTGATAAAAAAACATATATTACATTACAAGTGTTATTTACTAAGTATATTTTATTTTCATTGTATAATTTAATTTTATATATATAGATACTTATTATAATGAAATGAAAAAAAAAATTGGATAAAATATTTATTATAAATATAATTTTATTATTGTTATTGTAGGAGAAAAATTTTTAATGATGTTTGTGACACTGAAACCCTTAAATTGTATATTATATAATAATTTAATTTTTCAATGTTATAGTTGTATTTAAGTAAACTTATTATCAAATTTTAATTTAAAATATAGAAAGTATGTAATGTTGAAGTTTTATTATTTTTTACAGAAAATCACATTTTAGCTAAATATTTTAATATGGTATATGTGTATGTTACACTATATAAGTATATTGTGATATAAAAAAAATTTATTAAGTTGATTATTTCATTATTATCAACTTATTGATGAATTATATTTTGTTTAAATAAATTTCTTAAATTTTTTTACTCAATCTACCAATAATAATATGGAAATAAGAAAATATGTTTTATTGTATAAAAAACTATTTTTTTCATTTCTTATATATTTTATTAAAATGATGAAATTAAATTTTATATTGTTTTAATAGAAAATAAAATAATTTTTTTAATCAAATATAAAATTTTTATTTATTCGAAAATAGATTTTTCTGAATCTATTTTTAGAATTTACAAATACGTATTTGTTAATACAAATATTATTAAATCCTAAACAAAAATGACTTTATTATTCTCAAAATATCATTATAAATAGGATCACTCTCTACAATGGTATTCTATAAAAATACTTTAAGGATGTTCTTCCTAAAAAAATATCTCATTTTTCTCTATTTTGTAAATTTTTAGGGTTTCTAAGGGGGTTATTTTTTAAGTTCAAAGCGGGCTTCATACAATATAAGTATTCCTCTCCTCCTCCCTCTTTATTTTTAATTTGATATTCATTTAAATTAATTAATTAAATGTTTATTTTCTTAAAAAAATTATTTTCATATCCATTTAGGTACTATCTATTTTAATTATTTTTCACATCGGATACAGACTCCATTCCAAACACTCAGTTCATATAAAAACCATTTTTTATACTTGTTATTGTATCTCCCTCTAGAGGGATGTTTTGGAATATATATATAAATTGGAAATTCTAATTTAGTGGGGTTCACATAGAACTTTTATGTTGAAAAAGAATATCACATTCCTTGTGAATTCTCTACAATGAGAACTTTTGGGAAAATGAAATTTATTTATTCTTCTAGGATGATATATTTAACTAATTTCTTAATAACTCTTTCACATGATCTTTATAAAATAATTTTTATTATTATAATTTTATTTATAAACCATTTGTTTACGTCCTGTGTATATCATGAATTTATAGAATTTTATTTATTTAAATTTGGATTCATTCACATCTTACATTACATTATATTATTAAAATCCTCCCATGTAATTTTCAAATTATAATGATAACATTTTTACCAATACATTTCATAAATATTTTTTGAATAAGTTATATGTAATGAGGTTTAATTTTACAATAAGCCCTTAAATTTCAATACCATTTTTAAAAACCTGAATTTTATCAATGTAATTTCCCTTTTGATAATATAAATGTGTAATATTTAGTAAAGCACATACACCACATTATAAAAACAACATCATTTTTTATATTAATTTGACCATCACATTTTTGAGAATAAATTTATCCATAAAAATTAAAATTATGGAAATTGTAAAAATATGAAACTATATTATAATAATAGGAAAATTTGGATATGCTATATCCCCAAAATAATATCACTGAAAAACAAAACGATGGAAAAGAAACATAGTGATTCTAATGAAATATGCATTTTGAAAATGAAAAAATATATAAATTTGATATAAAATATAATTGAATGAATAATTAATGAAATATTAGTTATTTATAGAAAGTATGCAACTCATATGACAGTTACTAATACGACCACTGGAATTGTACTCTAATCATTTGAATAGTAATAAGACCGTTGAAATAGTAATCCAACCATTGGTAGTAGTTTCTTGATCATTAGAATAGTATCATCACCTATGGAGTTGTAAAATCATATTTATTTATCTTATAATATTAAAATATGATATATTAATATCATGGAATAAGTAAATAAATGTTTTAAAATAGATAAACTAGGTTTTTTTATTTTTTTAAAAAAAATTAAATGTTATAATTACACTTTTATAATAAATATAATGATATAAAAGAATTTTTATTTTCCTAAAATGGATTTATAAATTGAAATTAGGTTTTATTATAATGATAGGATAATTTTATGATAATATAAGTAATTTTTCAAAGGGTAAAAAATTTGATCATAATTTTAAAATTGGTATTTTTCAAATCAATGATAACTATATTTAAAAATTAAATCTATAATATTTAGAAATTATTTTAATGAAATTAATTTCATTTTTGAAATATAAATGGTGAAAAAAAATTAGGGAGGTTTTGTTATATTATTCTAAAATAGTAGATTTTTTAGAAAATAGTGAAATATGATAAAATACGGTATTTAATATTATAAGCTAAATAGTTGAATTCCAGAGTCATGACGGATGTATGTACCAATTATTTTAAAAACATATGAACCATTCACTAAATACATTCATAATAACCAATAATATTTGTAGTATTTATGTAAAATAATAAACTAATGATTACAATATTCAAAAACACTCATCCTTCCCTTTTAAATACCACCCCTCACATCTCGTTATCCTCACAACTTATAAGACTTTAATATTTACAAATTCTTATCAAATTACCATAAAAACCCTCTCCAAAATATTCTATTTCTTCTAGTATCATCCAAATACCATTTCAAGGATCTTTAAGGGGTATCCAATGTGGAGGAGACCAAAGGAAGCGGTAAGATTCTCAACTAATCTCTTTCAATTTTATTCTTCTTCTAACACCCCCATATGATCCCCATCCATTTAAAAATTGTAACATAAATGTAGTAACTATACTAATATATTATTATTATGGTTTAATATCCATTATATACCATCCCCTATTTCTGTCTTAAAAATAAAGTGTTGTTTACAATATGATTGGTTCAATGCTACCATGAACAACGTACTTCGTTTTTCTCCACCAGCTTTATGGATGGTCATAAAAATATTATTATGGATAAATAATATGGAAATAAGTATATTATAAATTAATATATTTTTTTAATGAATTTATTTACATAATATTAAATAATAAAAAACAATTTCATGATGTTTTGTAATACCACCCAAAAGAACTAAGCACATAATGTTAATATTTTGACAAAATAAATCACCCCTTTGTCAGAGGAAAAAATGATAATTGGGAATATTAAAATTCCTATAATAAAACTAATATAATTTCATTTCACTTGTATTTTTATATTCCCATTTAATAAGAACTTCGATAATTATACACTAGTGAATAGACCACGGATCCATGAAATGAGCATTCCTAGAAAAGAAAAAAATAAAATTTATATCTCATTGAAGTGATTATAAATGAACATAATAAACTTATAATAAAAAATATATATTTAAAATTTTCTTAATTAATTAATTATGATTTTAATTTTATTTATTCAAGACATTATGAGCAATTACCGAATAATTCAGGAATATATGTTAAGGGATTTCTCTGAACCACCATATTTTCTATAGGGTTAGGTTTTATCTCTCTTACCTCACATTATCACTATAAAATCACTATTTAATAATTCTATATTTTTTATATACGTCTCAAAAATATATAACTATCTGAATTCATCTTTCCTTTATAGGGATATACATGTTTTAAAAGGTTCCCTTCTCAAATTTTCTCAATAAGAAAACCTGATTAAAGAGTACTTATCTATCTCTTAGCTAATTACTAGTACCACTTCGTAAAATGTTTTAAACCATCCATTTTTTATAAATTTGTTAATTTTCTAATGGAAAAAATTTTATTCCATTTTAGGTTTTTTGGAAATTAATTTACCCTTTCCCCCTTTAACGACTCATTACCCATTTTTCTAAATCCCTTCTTAAGAGGCCCATTTCCAAAGGGATTTATCTTCTATTTACAAGTTTTAAATTCACTTTTACATAATATCTCATGAACTATGATTATTAATTTCCAATAATTATTACTTTCCTTCATTCATAGATACCATTATGATATTACATTATGTTCTTTTTGTGACTTGGCTATACAAACCATTTCTCTACATGTAAAATTCTTATGTTTATGCCTTATGTTTGATTTTATTGTGTATAAATGATTTCCATGTACATGTCCGGATGGTAATGACCAGATATTAATATAATTCCGTTGTTAATATTTTTTTATTATGATATGTTATGTATTGGATTAGGTATCAAACCTATTCTAAGATGAGACTCCTTCTACCATGTGATATTGTCTAGGCAGTTATCCTTGACTTATGTTTATGTCATGTTTTATGTTGTTTCATAATTACCAAGTGTCCATAATATTATGATTATATTTTTATTTTTTATATGAATTCATATGATTATTCATGAGATTCTTATTTTATGATATCATGTTATGCCATCTGAATCATATGTTACACTGGGTTTATTCTATTACTGGGATTTATAGCTCACCAATTTTTTCTATTTATTCCTTAGGTTATCCTATATAGTTTTAAGAGTTTTAAGGGATTTATGATCCCATAAAGGTAAATAAAATTAAGATGTTTTGTTTTAGTTTTTTTATATATTTTGAACATAGTATTTCAAATACACTAGTACTTATGATCTTTTGGTTTTGGTTATTTGATATTTATGTTAAAAATAATGTAACAATATGTTTAAAATTATTGGGTCACCATAGTTTCTAATAGAGTAAATTCTAGTTATTTTTTGTAATTAGGGATATAATAATTTATTTATAACCCTAGGTATTTGCATAATTATAGGAAAGTATTCTAAAATTTTTATGTAGTATAGAGTGAGAGGTTTCCAAGAAATTGCATCCCAATCTAGAGACTACAAGTAGATGCAGATCTGGAATAGTTATAACATGGGGTAAGAACCCCAAAAATGGATAACTGAGCATTAACTCGATCATCACCTGGTTCATGACATAGATTCCTTATAGCACAACTAGTTTTACACACATGATGGATATTCTTTTGCAAATTTTCAAACACTTTATGAACCATTATGAAGGACTTGAATAGATTGTGATGTTAGAAAACCTAATAGGAAACATTGATATGGATAACGTACATTGAAACCTTTAGAATCATAATTTTTATATAACTTTCCATTATTATTTATTCCTTGTGTTTTCATAATTACCCATTTTACAAAATTTTAAATTTCAGAATTATAATCCTTTTTTAGTTAATGGATGTAAATGGGGGGAACCATGCCAAAAAACAATGTGATGATTTACCTAATGATAAGACTAACATTATAGAAGTGGGATTTATAAACTTCATGGAATTATTGTCTTACATGACTAATGATATGATTAATAACATGAATGATATGAAACTTCCACCCTCTCTAAATAAAGAGAAAGTTGTGTTCTATTTATTTTTAAGATAATGGAATATTACCTTCTGTGTATTTTATGATCCCCACCTTATAGAAAAATTTATTAACCCCATGGAGAAGATATTATATATCCTAAAATGCTCAGAGAAATGTAAAGTCTTGCTAGATATCTATCGTCTTGAAGGGGAAACTGATTAGTAGCGGAAAATGATTAAGAAAACAAAATCCAATGAGAAAATTCACTCCATGGAATGGGGAATATTCAAGAAAATATCCTTAAAAAAATATTTTCCGAAAACTCTACATCATAAAACATAGAGGGAGTTACTTACACTAAAGCCAAAATAATATTAGTCTATCGAGGAATATGATTAAAACTTCACAAATCTTTCATGGTATAGATCTAGCTTCATCATCAATATCTAATGTAAGGCGGAATGAAAATTTAGTGGATTAAATATGAGTCTATGAAAATCATTGGATATTTGAGACTTTGATAAATATGAATAGATTTTACATTGCACCCTTAAGGATGAGATGAATATTGATGCATCTCATTTGTCTCGATGGTCTAGAGGTAAGAATTGTAAAACAGAGTTCAATTATAGTATGATCTACAGATTAATCTCATAGAGGAAAGTAAACTCGACATCCCTCATGTCAAAAATATGGGAAGAAACATCCCATAAACAATCTCAATGGAACCAAAATATGCATTAAATATAAAAAATTGGGGCATCATGAAAATCATTATTGTGGAGAGAAAAATTAATACATTAATTCAAAAAAATAAAATAAGTCTCATAAAAACACCAAGCCTATGGTATAGTGTATCAACTTCAAGTAACATATGAATTATGTGAACTAATACACTATGCTAAGGGTTTTTAGAGAAAATATATAAAAATAACCTCCACGGACTAAAGAGAGATAAAGGTTATATAATACCACTACTACTGAGGTGAATCCAGAAAATGATGTGGTGATTGGTAAAATAGTTATTAAATCAATAACAGATAATGTACTTTTTTTATTGTAGTTCTACAAATTATTTAATATAAGTCAAGTTTAGTATAAATATTCAAATTCCACATCAAAATATGATGGTTAGCCTATCTAGGAGAATATAATATAGATCAATTATTTCATCCCAAGTATTTAAATCCTCCCCAGTCATGGTTTTTGGATTAAACCTCCCAAAAATTCTTGTCTTTCATCCTTTAGTGGAGTTTGATTCTATATTGGTTATGGATTGGATATCCTTATCTAAAGACTGCATCAACTGTTGGGAGAGGGAGATTACTCTTCAAATATTGAGTCATCTTATGATTCTACATAAGTGTAAGGAAGATGATGAATCTTCTCTAGAATAATCTTTTAAATAATAGATATTATTTCCTTATAATTAAGAATATCTATCCCAATTGATTGATACAAAGGTGAGAATCAATCACAAATATATTCCCATTGTGAAGTATTATACTCATGAATTCCTTGAATAATTTCATGTTGTTTCTCTTTAATGATAGATTGATTTCTCAATCAAACTTACACCTGGATTTCTTCCCATATCAAATAATCCTTAAATAATTACAACTATGGAGCTAGAAGAACTGAGTAAAAAGTTACAAGAGAATATGGAAGATGGTTTTCTACACATGAGTGCTTCACTATGGGGTGAACCAGTCCTCTTCATCAAGAAGAAGGATGTGTCAATATGCCTTTTCATTTATTATCATGAACTCAAAAAAATCATGAAAAAATAAATAGTACCCTCTTCCATTGATAGATTAATTGTTCGATTAACTATATATGCACAATATTTTATTATGGTTCGGTTTGTATATCACCAATTAAAAGCGTTGAATAAAATATTCCAAAGACTGACATTCAAATAAGGTACGGATACCATGGGTTCACAATGACTCCCTTTAGACTCACTAATGCTCTATCAATTTTTATAGAATCAATGAATATAAAATTTATAGATTAACTTCATAGATTTTTGTTTTTATTTTTAGATGATATTATGGTGTAATCTAAAATAAAGGAGTATGAGGAGTATTTAAATATAGTGCTAAATATTTTTTAATGGATAATATATATATAATGTATTGTAAATTTGTGTTTTGGAGAGAGGAATTATCAATATTGGGGCATGTTATCACCAACAAAAGGATTTCCATGGACCCTTCTAAGAAAAATGAAATTGAGGAGTGGCTCAGACTAACATCTATAATAGAGATCCATAGTTTCCTTGGACATGATAGGTATTACCATTGATTTTTGTGAAACATATCATAATTATAATTCCTGATAACAAATATAACTCAAAAGGGATTCATGTTTTTCTCGACTAATTAATTAGAATAGAGATTCAAGGAATTAAAAAGGTTGATTATAACTACACCAATCCTCACATTTCCATCAAGAGGGGAGATTTTTATGGTATACAGTGATCCATCAATTAAGGGATTAAGTTGTGTACTAATGAAGAATGGTAAAGTGATATTCTATTTTTCAAGTTAGTTAAAATTTCACAAGTAGAACTATCCATTGCATCATCTGGAGTTGGCTACAGTAATATTCATGTTTAAAATCTAGTAGCATTATCTATATGGCGAGAAGTGTGAGACATTTACATATCATGAGATCCTCAAATACATATTAAAAAATTGAGATTAATATATTCTATCAAATATGGTTAAATCTAATGTAGGACTATGACTTCTCAATCCAAAACCATCTTGAAAATTTAAATAAAGTAGAAGATGAACCAATATAAAGGATTCTATGACCATATCAATGATGAGAATTGAGAAGGATCTAATATTCCTAGATGTGAAAAGGATGGATCTAGGAATCATAAAGGAAGAAACATAATTATTCCTTTCTAAAATGATTAATCAAAAATCCCTTCTAGAGAAGGTAAAATATTGTTAAATAGATAATTATTAAATTCAAAAGAATATAGATTATATAAGAAATGGTATATCATCATAGTTCAAAACTAATGGGGAAAGATTTGTAAGATTTGGTCCATGAATATGAGTATCATTAAATACTAAGATAAAGAATGACTTCCTGAATGATGAACACAGATCAACCTTCTCCAACCACCTATGGAGCATGAAGATGTATCGAGGTTTCCAAGAGAACTATTGGTAGGAAAATATGAAGAAAAAGATCATAGAATATTAATTTAGGTGATTGGTCTATCAGATGGTGAAGGTTGAAATAATAAAACCAAGGTAATGATGTGACCATTACACATACCTATATGGAAATTAGAAAACATAACCATGAACTTTTCCATTTTCCTTTTGATGATGTTCAAATAAAATAATTCTATATGGGCTGTGTTGGAATTTCTTGCAATGACTTATCACTTTATTCCATTTTGACAGTATTTCTCACTCAATCAACTAGGAAAGATATACATTAGGGAAGTAGTGAGGTTGCATGAAACACCACTATCAATTGTATCTGATTGAGATATAATATTTACCTCAAAGTTATAGAAAATTAAATAACATTATCTAAAGACTAAGTTGAACATCACTACATCTTATGTCCCCCAAACTGATGGATGATATAATATAAATATCTAAACACTTGAGGATATCTTGATATCATGCTCATTTTACTTCAAAGGAGGATGTGATAAACATCTCTTTCTAGTCTAGTCCTCTGATAATAATAGTTTCCACTCAAGAATCCAAATGGATCCCTATAAAGACCTTTACGGAAATAGATTTAAAACACCTATGTATTGGGATGAAGTTGGAAAACAAAATATTTTGGCACCTGAAATAGATGAAGAAATGATAGAAATGGTCAAGACTATTCAACAGCACATCAGAGTAACCTAGAGTCGGCAAAAGTTTTATTCTAGAAAACATCAATGAGACATAGATTCCGATGATGGAATTAAATTATTCCTATGTTTCTTCCAAGGAATATATTTATGAGATTCTGGAATAAAGAAAATATTTGTACTAGGTACATCAGCTGCTATGAGATTCTCAATCGTGTCTGAGCTATGGCATATCGACCAGCACTCCTCTAACCCTTTATCAAGTAAATGATGTACTCCACATATCCTTATTAAAGAATTACGTACCAAATCCTTAAAATACACTAAATTATATAGTGTTACATATAGAAAATGATATCTCTTTTGAGGAGGATCCTGTGAAGAATTACATAAAAAATCCTTAAAATACACTAAATTATATGGTGTTACAGATAAAAATCAAGTGTTCATATTTTTCTAAAACATGAATGTTTTAATTACACATTTATAATAAATATAATGATTTAAAAGAATATTTAATTTCATAAATTTTATTTATAAATTCATACTAACTTTTGTTATAATAATATGGTTATTTTATGAGGCCATAAGTAATTTTTCAAAGGGTCGAAAAATCGATCATAATATTAAACTTGTTATTTTAATGATTATTTTATTTAAAAATTAAAATTGTCATATTTTGAAAAATTAATATGGTCAAATGAATTTCATTTTTGAAATATACATGTTGAAAAATTGTTAGGGTGAATTTTTTGTATTTTTCTTAAATAGTTCATTTTTTTGTGAATATTAAAATATAGTAAAATACAATTTTTAATATTACAAGTAAAATAGATGAATTTTTGAGTGATGGATGATGTAAGAACAAATTAGTTCGAAGTCACATGAACAATTTACTATATTTATTCAAAAGAACTTATATTATTGATAGTCTTGAGTCAAAATAATATACTAATGATTATATTATTCAAAAACACCCCTCTTATTCTGTCGGGGCTTGGCCTAGTGGTTTTGGAAGCCCCGTAATCTTGCTTAAAAAACCCTAGGATCAAATCTTGGAAGCCTAGAATTTGGGGATTTCTCAGTGGGGTATACTATTCGTGCCATAGATGGAGACAAGGGCCTTCGACAGGGGCTCCTCAGTGGGTGTCCTCGGTAGGTGCGACATCGCTCGTTTGCAGTTTCCATCAGTAAAGAAGGGAGGCGTCAACATCCTCAGGTTAGTGGCATCGATGGTGGTAACAGTAGAGCATAACTCATCTGGAGGGTCATGGGATCACTACAAAAAAATGACTTATTGCGATTGTGAAATTGTGATGGGCCTATGGAATGTCATAAATAGATCGTCGAAAAAGACTATTCGTGACAGAAATTTTGACCCGTCGCTAATAGTCCAAAAAAATTCTATTTACGACGATTCATCGCAAATATCATTGGCACACCATGCGCGTGTTAGTGTGGGAACGATATTTGAGACGGGGACAAAACCCCCGTAAAAAATACTCTTCCCTAGTTTCTGTTATTTGCGATGATGGAGGATCCCCATCGCAAATAATATATTGGCATGATTTTATTTGTGATGGGTCGTTGCAAATAATTTATCGTCGTGATAGTATTTGTGATGGGTCCTGTCGTAAATACTATCTTTTACCACTACCTCAATTAATAACAAGTGAGTTATTTGTGACACGTCCCGTCGAAAATAATAATTTTTGTGATGGCGCATCATAAATAATAATATTTGTGATGGCCCGTCATAAATACTACTTTTTAACGCCGCCTAAATTAATAAACACCTAACTATTTGCGATGAAACCCATAAAAAATACCTCCATCACAAATTATTTAACCTATATGTACCCTCATCTGATTTTTTCCCATTTCACAATTCTCTCGAGTCCTCTCTCATACTCTACTCTCATATTTCTCACTTCATTTTTTTCGAACTTTTAAATTTTACAGCGTACCAATTTTCAAGACTTGAACCCAACGGAAGATTCAGTTTTAAGGTATTTAGTTGTTACTTTTATTTTATAGTTAATTCATTTTAATTTATATTAGTAATAATTATTATTAATTATTGATAATTAAATTAAAATCGACTTAGATAGTTTTATTTGGCATTATTCATTTGTAAAAATATATTGTTTTATTTGGATTAAATGTTTTTATTTGAAAGTAAATAGTTTTAGTTTGTAATAATTTGGTTTAATTATCATTAATTAATAATAATTGCATGTAATTAGTATTGGCTAGTAGTAATTAGTATTAAGTAGTATTAATTAGTACAAATTAGTTTAAATTAGCATTAATTGGTGTTAATTAGTATTATTTATAATCATTTAGTAATATTTAGTAATAATTAGTAATAAATAGTAAAAAAATAATTAAAATTGTAAAAAACAGTAATAAATTGTAACAATCACTGGTAATTACCGCTAAATAATAATAATGAGTAATAAATAGTAATAAATATTTTATATTGTAATAATTAGGAATAAATAGCAGTAATTAGTAATAATATGTAATAATTAGTAATAATTACTAATAATTATTCATAAGTTGTAATAATTAGTAAAAAATAGTAATAAATAGTAGTAAATAGATATAAATAGTAAGAAATAGTAATAATTAGTAATAATTAATAATAAATAGTAATAAATTGTAATAAATTGTAATAAATAGTAAACAATAGTAAAAATAAATAATAAATATAAATAATTAATAATATTTAGTAATTATTAGTAATAACTAGTAATAAATCATAATAAATAGTAATAAATATTAATAAATACTAATAATTAGTAATAATTAGTAATAATTAGGAATAATTTGTAATAATAAGTAATTATTTGTAATAATTTGGAATAATTAGAAATATTTAGGAATAATTATGAATATTTACGAATAATTATGAACACTACGGGAAAAATGATTATTTGCGATGGGGCACTTATCGCTCGTCGCAAAAGGTTTAGAGCGAAATACATGGAAAACCGTGGGTAGTGGTATTTGCGAAAAGTTCTTATTCCTATCGTAGTTACTTTGTCGGCATGTCCTATTTGCGACGGGTCCTGTCGCAAATAAGTTTTTAATGGCCGACTGCAATTAATACGCACAGAGTCATTTGCGATGGGACCCATTGCAAAAGCCACCTTTTTCAACGGGTAACCCATCGCAAATACTCCCATCACAAATTGTCTAACCTATATATACCCATATTCATTTTCTCTCTCATTTCACTCTTTTCTCAACTTCTCCCTTTATCTCTACTAAACAAATTTCTTCTAAATTTTTTCAAAGTTTAAACTTTTAAATCAAAGCATTATTTGCGACTTTAATACTCCGAAAGCTTCAATTTCAAGGTATTTCTCTATTTTTTTATTGTTTAGTAAATTTATTTTCTTTTAAATTATTTATAATTTTTGTTAATTAGATCTATATTAATTAAGTTAGAATTATATATTGTTCTTCAGTATTTATTTTTATGAATAGTTATATCTAATTGATAATTAGTAATAAAAAGTAATAATTAGTAATAATTAGTAATAATGAGTAATAATTTGTAATAATTCAAAATAATCAGAAATAAATTGTAATAATAAGTAATAATTAGAAATATATTGTAATAAATAGTAGTATCTACTAATAAAAAGTAATAAAAATCAATAAATAATAACAATTAGTAATAATTAGTATTAATTAGTTATAATTAGTAATAATTCATAAAAATTAGTAATAATTAGTAATAATTAGAAAAAAATAGCAAAAAATAGTAAAAAATAGTATCAAATAGTATCAAATAGTAATAATTAGTTTTAAATAACAATAATTAGTATTAAATAGTAATAATTTGTAATAATTCGTAATAATTCGTAATAATTAGTAATAATTGGTAATAATTAGTATTAATTAGTATTAATTAGTGTTAATTCGTAATAATTAGTAATAATTAGTAACAATTAGTAATAATTAGTAACAATTAGTAATAATTCATAATAATTGGTAATAATTAGTAATAATACGTAATAATTACTAATATTTAGTAGTAATTCTTAATAATTAGTAATAATTAGTACAAATTATTAATAATTAGTAATAATTAGTAATAATTAGTAATAAATAGTAATAATTAGTAATAAATTGAAATAATTAGTAAAAATTAGTCAAAATTAGTCAAAATTAGTAATAAATAGCACATATTAGTAATAAGTAGCAATAATTAGTAGTGATTAGTAATAATTTGTAATAATTTGTAATAATTAGTAATAATTAGTAATAACTAGTAATAAATAGTAATAAATCGTAATAAATAGTAATAAATAGTAATAAATAGTAATAATTAGTAATAATTAGTAATAATTACTAATAAATAGTAATAAATAATAATTAAAAGTAATAAATAGTAATAATTAGTAATAATTAGTAATAATTAGTAATAATTAGTAATAATTAGTAATAATTGGTAATAACTAGTAATAATTAGTATTAATTAATATTTATTTGTAATAATTAGTATTAATTATTAATAATTAGTAATAATTAGTAATTATTTGTAATAGTTAGTATTAATTTGTAATAATTCATAATAATTAGTAATAATTCTTAATAAGTAGTAATAATTTGTAATAATGCATAATAATTAGTAATAATTAGTAATAATTTGTAATAATAAGTAATAATTAGTATTAAATTAAAATAATTTAAAATAATTAAGAATAATTGGTAATAATTAGAAATAATTAGTAATAAATAGTAATAATTTGTAACAATTAGCCATAATTATTAATAATTAGTAATAAAAATTAATAATTAGTAATAATTAGAAATAAATAAGAATAAATAGAAATTAATTGTAATAATTTGTAAGAATTAGTAATAAATAAAAATAAATAGTAATAAAGAGTAATAAATATTAATAAAAAGTAATAAATTGTAATATTTAGTAATAATTAGTAATAAATAGTAATGAATAGAAATAATTAGTACTAATTAATAATAAATAGTAATAATTATTAATAAATAATAATAAATAGTAATAAATAGCAATAGATTTTAAAAATTAGTAAAAATCAGTAAGAATTAGTAATAATTAGTAATAATTAGTAATAATTTGTACTAACTAGTAATAATTAGTAATAATTAGTAACAATTAGTAATAATAAGTAATAATAAGTAATAATAAACAATAATTAGCAATAAATAGTAATAAATATTAATAAATAGCAATAAATAGTAATTAATTGTAATTAATTGTAATAAATAGTAATAAATAGTAATAAATGGTAATAAATAGTATTAAATAGTAATAAATAGTAATAATTAGTAATAAATAGTAATAAACAGTAACAATTAGTAATAATTAGTTATAATTAGTTATAAATAGTAATAAATAGAAATAAATAGTAATAAACTGGAATAAATTGAAATAACTAGGAATAAATATGAATAGTTAGTAATAACAAGTAATAATTAGTAATAATTAGTAATAATTAGTATTTAAGAGTATTAAATAATATTAAATTGTATTAATTTCTAATAAATGGCATTAAGTAGTATTAAATAGTAATAAATAATAATACATGGTAATAAGTAGTAATTAATAGTAATAACTAGTAATAAATAGTAATAAATAGTAATAACTAGGATTAACTAGTTATAACTAGTAATAATGACTAATAAATGGGGTTAACTAGTAATAATTAGGGTTAACTAGTAATAATTAGGATGTACTAGTAATAATTTGTATTAACTAGTAATAATTATTTTTAATTGGTAATAATTTTTATTAAATAGTAATAATTAGTTTTAACTAGTAATAATTAGAATTAACTAGTAATAAAAAGAAATAACTAGAAATAAATTATATTAACTAGCAATAAATAGTATTAATTAGAAACAAATAGTAATAACTTAGAATAAATAGTAATAATATCTATAAATAGTAATAAACAACGATAAACAGTTATAAATAGTAATAAATAGTAATAAATAGTAATACATTGTAATAAATAGTAATACATTGTAATAAATAGCAATAATTAGTAATAATTAATAATAATAATAATAATTAGTAAAAATTAGTAATAAATAGTTTTAATTAGTAATAATTAATAATAATTAGAAATAAATAGTAATAATTAGTAATAAATAGAAATAATTAACAATAAAAAGTATTAAATAGTTATAAATAGTAATAAATAGTAATAAATATTAATAATTAGTAATAATTAGTAATAAATCATAATAAAACCGAGTACATTGATAAACTGGCACAATTTGCTACAGATTAGAGGCATTCCATTTGATCGATGCCTCAGCTCCTTGCAACTTTCTTCCACTGAAATCAATATGAAAAATATGCTCGGAAATATATCGGAGTAGATTTTTCATAGTGAATTAAGTCGTAGAAAGTTTCAAGGAGGTGATCCCTCGTACAAAAGAGGCTCTTTTTCTCAACGAATCACCCCCTTATAACTTTCTATGATTGAAATCACTATGAATAGTCTACTTTGATGTATGAATATTCATTTTTGTATGCATGAGAGCATGGAGAGAAGAAAAACAAGTCCTACCTGCTCTCCATCCTCGTGCATATGAAAATGGATATGCATACGTCAGAGAATACTTTTCAAAGTACTTTTAGTCGCAGAAAGTTCCAACGGGATGAGTCATCTGGAAAAGTGCTGCCACCAATCCGTTAGAAAATGTACTACTCGTAATTAAGAATAATTAGTAAAAATAACTGAAATTAATAATAATTAGTTGTAATTAGTATAATTTTTTACAAAGGTTTTTATATTAGTATACGTTCTTAAAAAATAGTATAAATAACTATAAAATAATAAAATTATTATAAATATCTAGAAATGAGATTTTAATTGTCTCCTCTTTTTTTGATAGTGTTTATCTTATATGTAATTATAAAAAATAACTATTTGTTTCATATTTTTTAGAAAAATATGGAATGAGGAAGTTGAAAGTAGTCATTTTTAGATGATCATGCTTGGATAAATCATTACCGAAATCCAAATGGTTCAAGTTTAAAGTTAGTATATATTGATGGTGTTTAATATTTATTATCCTTTGCATCATCAGAACCAAAAAAAATTCCAGATGGGACAATTAAGTGCCCGTGTAAAAAATGTGCACGGAGGATGTATGGCACATTTGATAATGTTGTATGTCATTTATTACATTTTCATTTTCAACCAGATTATATTTTTTGGTATCAACATGGTGAACATAGCTCAAGAGAAACATGGATTCAAAATTTGGTAAATGATGTGGCTGGTCCGTCTGCTCAACAAAATGAAACTAAAAATGATATTGATTCAACTCATGAGTTGGAACAATCTCATTTATTTGATTTGTTGAGGTCCGATAAGGATGTCATATATCATAGTTGCATGATATGCAAGTCTGAAGAAGTTAATAAATTTATGGACATTAAATCAGATAATTGAATGTCAAATAGTTGTTTTGATTGGATATTCTCATTGTCAAAAACATTTCTACCTGAAGGAAATGTGTAGCCTGCAAATTTTTTGAGAGAAAGAGGTTGGTTCGTAATCTGGGTCTTGGTTATCAGAAGACTCATGAATGATCAAATGATTGCATCTTATATTTTTGTCATAATGAGTTGTTTGATAGTTTTATTATATGTGTACAATCAAGGTAAAAAGGATCTCAACCAGGGACGTCTGGATTTGTTCCTATAAAAAAATTGAGATATTTCCTGCTCATACCCAGATTTTTGACTTTATTTATGTCTCAAAACACAAAATCATTGATTTCATGACACACAAAAAACATTTCAACCAGTAAAATCTCAAATCATCCCTATGATGGCGATTCATGGAAACATTTTGACCAAGTACATCCATCATTTGGTTTAGAAGCTCGAAATATGCTATTGGGTCATTCTGCTAATGATTTCTATCCATTTGGTTCTTACAATAGCCAGTGTTCATCTTCACATGTCTTTATAACTCCGTATAATTTACCTCTAGGGATGTTGATGAATGAGCCATAAATATTTTTGATTTTATTTATTCCAGGTCATCCAAAAATAAATATTGATGTTTATTTGAAACCATTGATAGATAAGTTGAATTCAATGTGGAGTAATGCTTTCAGTAAATATGATGCTGCTGCAAAGCAAAACTTCATACTGAAAGCTGCATTGATGTTGACTATTAGTGACTTCCCATCGTATGGAATGTTATCCGGCTAGAGTACACATGGTCCAAAATCATATCCATATTCCATGAGATACAACAAAGCGTTTATGCTCATAATTGAAAAAAACCTTCTTTTTTAACTATCATAGAATATTTATTCCAACCGATCATCATTTTCAAAGAAACAAACATCATTATAGAAAGTAAATGTTGAATAATAAGGGCCTCCAACAATGATCTCATGAACAGAGTTGAAATCAATTGTATCTTCATTACCTATCATCAAATTTGTACCAACAATAAACGAAAAAAAAAATTGATGTGTTCGGAAAAGAGAACAATTGGATAAAACGAATCATTTTTGGGGATTTTACAAATTGGTCTAAGTTGTTGGTCCATCACATGTTGGATGTGATGCATATTGAGAAGAACTATTTTGATAATTTATTTCATATGATTATGGATACTCCAAGAATGACCAAAGTTAATGTAAATACATGATTAGATCTTGCCCAAATTTACAAGCGACCCAAACATAAACTATTTCAAAATGTCAGATCACATATGATAATGAGGCCAAAAGCATCTTATACATTTTCTAAAGAGATTTTCTTATTATTTTGTAATTGGATTATATATTTGAGACTTCTATATGGTAATGTTTCTAATTTGGGCAGATGTGTCAGTAATGGTCATATTACTAGATTCAAAATTCAGGAATTTCATTTTTTATTAGAAAGACGTCTTCCAATAAGATTAAGAGGTTTTTTTAAATACTATGATTTGGGATGCGCTTACAGATATATCATACTATTTTAGAGACATTTTTATGTCAACAAAAGACTATGATGTCGTATGATAATTGAAATAATATGTCTTTTTAAATTTATATAGACTAGAAAAAATATTCCCACAAGCTTTGTCCTACACAATAGAACATTTGATATTAAATTTTCCTCAGGAAACAAATTGTGGTGGTTTGGTATAGTTTCGATGGACGTATCCATTTGAGATATGCATGTAGAAATTGAAAAAATAAATATGTAACAAATCATTTGTTGAAGGCTCAATTGTAGAAGATTATTTTCTAGAGGACATTTCCTTTTTCTGGTCTCATTACTTTCAATCTGAATATCCTTCAAAACACAACCGCATGATCCGTAATGGGGGGTAATGTTGATGTTTACATGAGTAATAAATTATCAGTTTTTAATAATCCCGCACTTGTCCTTAGTAGAGTTCCTGAATGATGGATTTCATATGATGAACACAACAGAGCTCATACATATATTCTGGTCAACTGTGAAAAAATTACACCATCTGTACTATAAGCGATCCTATCACATATTGTATAATTTTTATAACAATAAATTAATCTTATTTTATTTTTAGGTTATATGATAATCATATCAAGAAATAGTTTCCACAAATTACAATAGTTTCTCTTAAATAATGGTGTCAAAAAAAATTTCCTACTTGTTTCAAAAATAGGTAACATAAATTATTTTTCATTTTATATAAAAATCAATTTAATATTTTTTATAGTGAAAATTATTTTCCATCTTTTCAGGTATCTCAACATACTAATAAAATTTATAATATATTGTCTTCATTGAGTAACCCACCATAAAAAATGGTTAAATCTTATAATACATATGTGATGAATGGTATTTGATTTTATTCACGCGCATATGAGGAATCAAAAAAAACAATGAATAGTGTTTTTTGCTTAAGAGGATCACATCATAATGAAACTGAAGTTGAATTTTATGACATGATGGAAGAAATCATAGAACTATGTTATCTTGGACAACATTACATAATGATGTATAAATTTCAATGGTTGAATATTGATAGAGGCTTTTGAGTTCATCTGATCCTTAGAATCTTTGATATTAAATATAAAAGTCTTCTTGTAGAAAATGAACCTTTTTTATTGGCTAATTAGGCATATAAAATTTATTATTTAAATTACCGGTCTATTTCAAGGGAGTTGGGTGATTGGTGGAGCATAATAAAAATTAAATCTCAAGAGAATCAGTATACTGAAAGTGAATGTGGTTCTGCTGAAGTGAAATTAATTTAATATTTTCAAAAGGATTCTCCAAATCCTTCTTTTTCAAAAAGATACATGAATATAATTGAAGACACCCCACAATTAATGGATAATGATGACAATGTTGTTAATGATGTTACAACTGAATTTGAAATGACAGAAGACAACAAAATGAAAATAATAAAGAAATCTATGATTTTGAGAAGGAAGATGAAGACATTAACATAAAAAACTATGAATATGAGGATAAATATGGACATTGACATAGTAATATACGTGTTATAATCATATATAATATATATCTATATATAATACATGTTTTCAAATATTTGTAAACAACATTTATTTCGTGTTTGAAATGGTTTATGACCTATATCATATGTTATAGGAGGCTGATGTAACACCCCAAGCTTCTACGGTATGCTTCTCTTTGAATAATGCAATAGCGTGTGTTGTACGCAACATCGAGTTCTAACACACCACAACAAATCAAACTAGCCGTTATGAATAGTAATAACCACTTTTTGAAATTTATAAATTTTATTTTTCAAAATGGACTTCATTTTTGGATTCGGAATATCGAAATTAGCCTAGGGTGAATTTTTGGTATATTTCTGAAAAACATCATTTTTTGATGAATAGTGAAACCACTAAGTGGTAGTTAAAAAAACTGAATTTTTCATAAAACTTAGTTTTACCACTTCTGTGAGTGGAATTTCGAATATCCAAGACACACAGTTAATATCAAGGAGTAAAATGTGGTTCATTGAGATGAAAATAATTTTTGGTGAATAGTAACTTTTTACTTTTATTTACCACGGTTAAAAGTAAATAGGGTAATTAAGGGTAAAAATGATATTAATATTATCCTAACACATGTCCTAATTCTATTGGACAAGTGTATCTAGACCAAAAACAACCTTAGGAATAAAATATTATCATTTATGTCCACTTGGATTAGATTAGGACATTTATTATTATTTATTTCAAAGAAGAGTTAAAACAGTGAAAATCAAAATTTATTTACTAAAACATTTTTAATATAGGGTTAAACATAAGATAAATTCGATTATAAATATTAATTAGAAATATAAAGAGATTTCCTACATAATGATATTTTATTTATAATTTTTAGACATTAAATAATTTAATTTATTTATGAGATAATGATGATGCAGTAATTACCATAATAGTGAAAAATTAAAATAATTGATATTATAAATTCCCAAATAAATATAATTTAAGACATTTTATTAATTACAAAAATTTTATAGGTTAATAAAAAATTTTAGTAATGATTTAATTAACTTTTTTTGAAGTAATAATTCTGTTATTATTTTCACAAAAATCAATTTTCCAAATAGTGTCAAAATTGACATAAAAGAGTTTTTAAAACAAATATTATATTATTAATTAATATTCAATTCCGAAAAATCTAAAGTTCGTCCAATATACTTATATCATGATAGGTGTATCATTAATGGACCACTTGGGGTCTCTTGTAGGTATATAGTATGTTTATTAACTATATAATATAAAAATATAAAGTGACATGGTAAGTGTCAAACTATCTAACTAAGAGTTAAAACTAAAAGATAAGGTTAATATAATGACCCAAACCTGTCTATATTATTTTGTTTGAGTGTTTTTTGACCCATACCCACCTTAAATTTAAATAATACACTTTTGAGCCATTAGAAACCGAATATGAATTTATTATAAAATAATATTTCTAGCATTTCCAAAGGTGCCCCTCACCCCTCTTATAAAAGGGCACTCCCCCTTCTCATTAATTCACACCTTCAAAGCCATTTGGCACGGCCAAACTCTGCACAAATACTCTCTAAACTTCCCTCACTTCATCCTAGAGGCCTTCCTTTAGTCAGAAATCCAACCTAAGGAGCCCTTTTGATCAAATCAAAAGGAATAACCCGAAGAACATGTAATGTTTTCACCACCCACTTTCAAGTTCCTTTCTTCTTCAACATCTTCTTTATTTCCCATTATAAAATAATAACTCCCATATATTATATATATTGTGATGTTATTATAAATATGGTACAACCATATTCAGTATTCTACCCATCCTTTTAATAACATGTCACCATACGTGCGTACGTACGGCTTACCGTCTCCACGTCGTGGGGTAATTGTTATTCAATATATTATTATTTGGATGGGTATAATAATGATTTTAATTCATGTAAATAAAAAATATAACATGATAATGATTCTGTATATATTATATACTATCTAATTAAATATTATTTTAATATCAAAAGAATGATATTGTCCCTCGTGCGTACGTATGGACTACCGTCTCCATGAACGCGATGAGATTCATTCTCCATCGTATCCATTAAACTATAATAATCATTTGATGATTTCAAAATAATGTTTAAAGACTTGCTATCATTCTGGATATGAATAAGATACAACTTATCCCTAACAAACACGACTTACATAACAAAACATATAAAAGAAAACGAGTAAGTTAACACCCGAAACAACGACAATTCTAAAATATTATTAACAATGTAATGTTAAAAGATCATATATTATGTCATATTAATATATATGATTCTTGTATGATTTAATAACAATTATTTCACCATTATACAGGAGGTTAACCTACCCCAACAAAGGAAAAGTACAAGGTAAGGGTTTATTTCGCAATCTCTTCATTATCTGAGGTAGTTTATACGTAATAATCTACTGGGATTTCTTTATCATCCACATCCTTGTTTCTTAAAAATATATTTCAAAACATTTTTTTACTATTTCCTAGAATATGGGTTAAATCCATTTATACCCTTTTTGACTTTTATAAGTGGTTTATAAAGAAATATTTCCATCATTTTCCAAACAAGGTGCTTTTAACCTTTTCGACAGAATTAAGTTAAGAATGTTTATTTTTAACTTATACGGTGAGTGCGGCTATTTTCTTCCGTTATAAAATCTTTGAAACTTCCCTTAAAATCTTATAATAAATTTTTCAAAGTAAATTTTTTATTTTATAATTATGTGACTCTTAAATTATTTCAAAATAGAAAATGTTATTTCTCTAAAAAGAGTTTTGATTTCATCTATGTCAACATCCTTTGATGGATTTTAAGTTTATTTGGAGATGATTTATTATGATACAAAACTTCCATACTGTATTGATGGTTTTGTGATATGTTTGACTGTGGATGTGTTATTTTTATACCATTCATGGTTTATGAAGAAAGTATTGACATTTCGTATGCTAGTTTTAATACGAATGTTTATGTTATGTTTAAACCTGTTCATATGAGGAATGCATTGGACTTAATAAGTGAAGGGTGGAGCCCGCTATAGCTCCTCGATGAATCGGTAGGACTCATGAGACAATATAGTGTATTCGAACATGGCCTTGACAAAATATTATATGTAGTCTTGGCACGAGGCCTTGGCTATGTGGTTATGATAGTTTCGAATTATGCATTCCATCATTATGAAAGTGGTTATTGATATTTCATGTGATTATTCGATTAGTAGAATATCCATGTGAATAAGTAAATGGAATTATTTCATTTTATTTTTTCTATACTATGTTGAATTTAATGTTTAAAAGGATTTTGTTTTAGTTATACATTGCCTTAAATTTTTATTCTTATTTATTAAAGTTTCCTCTATATTGTTATCCTTACTCAGCATTTGAGCTCACCCCTTTTCTATGTTTTATTTTTCCCAGAATGTGAAGAAGTGATTTATGAATGACCTTCAGGGATAGTATGAGGGGATAAGAGTGTGGACTATAGAGACTATATTGTTGTAGTTTTCATTTTATGATGTAATGTAAAACTTTATGAATATATCTAGTGTTTCCAAGGCTACTAAACTAATCGGTATTTTTAGATTTGATATTTTTTGTGATCATACCAATGTTATTTAATAATGAACCGACTTTGGGTAACTGGGGTCAAGGCGTTACAGTTGGTATCATAGGAAGTTTAGTACAAACCTTGGAAGCTAGATTTAGATAAACTCTGATTAGATCACATATATTTAAGATGGATTTTGAGGATTAGTATAGAAGAACTACCTAGAATTTTGGTATTGTAGATATTTTGTGAGTTTTCCGAGCAATACATCCATGTTTGGATACGAGCAGGTAGAGGCGGCTCTGGCACAGACATACCTAGGGGTAAAACCTGAAAACACCACTTTGAGCTAGACTTGAATGGGAACTGGTGCACTACAATGAGCCTTGCTGCACTCTTGGTTACGACACTCCCGGGGGATATGCTTAGGATAACCCTCATTTTCTTTAAAAATAATTATGAAGGGTTTATGAGTATATACTTCCTCAATGAAAACATTTTTATGATTATGGATTATATCCATAAATAGTTAAATTTATGTTAACTATTTTATAAGTATGGAATTATGTATTTTGATTCATAAACTGATCTAGTTTATGCCATTTTTTAGAAATGGAGCCTAGTGGAAGAAATGGAAACCATATCAATGCTCACACCCCGTGTAGGGATTGCCCTCCTGCTAAAGATAATTATAGTGGAGCTGGTGATGCAACTGGTGCTGATCAACTAATCACCATACTGGGACAACTCACTCAGGTTATGAATAATAACCTTACCCATATGGAGCACCCTGATCTATATAATGGAAGATCAATATTAGATCGCTTCATGAGGAAACAACCACCAACATTCAATGGGAGTAAAAATCCATCGGTATATGAGCAATGGATAAATTCCCTAGAGAAAATATTTCAGGCTTTGGGAGTAGTGAAAGGGAAAAAGTTATCATGGCAGTTTACTACCTCACTGGAGATGCTGATCAATGGTGGTCATTGATTCAAAACACGAAGGAAGATGATGAAGTATAAAATATGGAATATAGGGAGTTCAAATATCTTCTTTTAGAAAAATATTTTCCTCGTGACCATTGAGCAGATATGGAAAGACAATTTCTGAGTCTGAGACAAAAGGAGGATGAGAATGTCGCAAAGTATGAGGCTAACTTTACAAGGTTAGAAAGGTATGCTAAAGATTATATACGTAACCCAAGAAGTAAGATTGATCGATTCTTTGATGGGTTAAAACCATTTCTCCATCGAGTATTAGTCTCACAATACTTCTCGTCGTACGAATACATTATCTGATGTGCTATCAAGACAGAGAAATAATTCTCTAAGTCATATGACTTTAAAGCAAAGCAAGAGAAGAAGAGATCTTTTGAACAATCTGAGAATGGAAATAAGGGGAATAAGGGAAAGGATGAATCTCCATACTGTGGTAAATGTGGGAAGAAACACCCCGATACTTTCATGAAGGGAATGGGTGTCTGTTACAGGTGCGGTGAAAAAGGCCACCAACCTCGTGATTGCAAAGGGAAGAAGGAAGCTACCGATGTTCAGTGTTACAATTGCAGCGACATGGGATATTTTGCAAATGAATGTCCTAATCGTTAGGGGAACTTACCTCAGAAAAGGCCAAGGGATCAAGGCCAAGCTTATGCTATCACTACTGCTGAGGTAGAAGCTCGGAAAGACGTGGTGGCAGGTAATTTAATGGTTTCCTCAAGTTTAGCAAATGCATTATTTGATTCTGGATCATCACATTGTTTCTTATCTTCCCAGTTTGCTAAGAAAATTAGATATTTCCAATTTGATTTAACAAGGGAGTTGTCAGTTAAAACTCCTAAGGGAAGTATCATTGCAACAAAGTTTTGTGAATCAGTCCCCATTAGAGAAAGTAAATGTTCTTTATCCGCCGATCTCATCGTCATACCTATTATTGAGTTTTATATAATCCTCAGTATGGATTGGATTTCAGACCATGATGAAAAGATTTATTGTAAGAAGAAGGAGGTTACAATTTTTGATGTTGATGATAAGGAACACCTTATCTTTAGAGCAGAATCGTCACCACCTAATTCTTATCTAGATCCACCTCCAGCAGCTCAACTAAATTCAATTATTGAGGAGGAAGAGGATGAAATTACAGTGGGTGAGGAAAGGAATGTTCAAATAGAGGATTTACTTATGGTTAAAGAATATATAGATGTGTTTCCGGAAGATTTACTTGGACATCCTCCAGAACGAGAAGTTGAGTTTTCCATTGATTTAATTTCTAGATCAAGGCCTATATCGAAGACCCCTTATAGAATGGCCACTGTAGAATTAGTTGAACTAAAGAAACAACTGGAGGAATTTAGTAATAAGGGATTTATTTGCCCTAGTGTTTCTCCATGGGGAGCCCCTGTTCTTTTTGTTAAAAAGAAATATGGATCTATGAGGTTATGTATGGACTACAGGGAGATCAATGCTATAACAATAAATAACAAGTATCCCCTACCTCACATTGATGATTTATTTGACCAACTGCATGGAGCTCAATACTTTTCAAAGATTGACCTTTGATCTGGATACCATCAGTTGTGTGTGAAGAAGGAAGACATTCCGAAGACAGCATTTCAAACCAGGTACGGGCATTACGAGTTTACAGTAATGCCTTTTGGATTGAATAATGCACCCTCTATATTCAGGGATCTGATGAATAGAGTTTTCAAGGAATATCTCGATGAATTTGTGGTGGTATTATTGATGATATCTTGGTATACTCCAAAATCTACGAAGATCATGAAAATCACTTGCGCATTATCCTAAAGACTCTGAGAAGACATGAATTATATGGGAAGTTTAGCAAGTGTGAATTCTGGATTCAGGAGATTTCTTTTCTTGGCAATATTGTCTCTAAAGATGGAATCTCTGTTTATCCTTCTAAGACCAAGGCAATCCATGAATGGCCAGCACCTACATGTATAACTGAGGTATGCAGTTTTATTGGTTTAGCAGGTTATTATCGACGTTTCGTCCAAAATGTTTCCCGGTTGGCTAACCCAATAATGAAGCTCACACATAAAGGGGTTAAATTTGTTTGTACAAAATAGTGTGAAGAATGTTTCGATGAATTTAAGAGAAGATTAGTCAATTCTCCTATATTGACTCTACCATTGGGGAATGATGGGTTCGTTATTTATAGTGATGCATCGAAGAAAGGACGTGGTTGTGTTCTTATGCGGAATGATGGGGTTATTGCCAATGCATCATAACAGTTGAAAATTCACGAAAAAAACTATCCTACTCATGACCTCGAGTTAGCAGTTGTGATCTTTGCTTTAAAAATATGGAGGCACTACCTCTATATTGAAAAATGTGATATTTATACTGATCAAAAGAGATTGAATTATATTTTATCACAAAAAGAACTCAACATGAGGCAAATGAGATGGCTTGAATTACTCAATGATTATGATTGTATGATACACTACCACCCGGGGAAAGAAAACAAGTCGGAAGATGCTTTGAGCAGAAAAGACCATTGAGTTTTGAACAATATGAGAATTGAAAGGGATCCAATTTTCATGGATCTAGTGAAGATGGACATGGGAATAACCATGGAAGGTGAAACATCAATGCTTTTTCAAATGGTTGCCAAACCATCTTTACTATAAAGGATTAAGAGTTCTTAGACCGATGATGATGAATTTCAAAAGAATATTAAAGCTGTGAATGATGGGATATTGAGAGACTTTGTGTATGAAGATGGAATTTTGAAATTCAGGAAGAGACTTTGTGTTCCCAATATACCTGATCTAAAAAGGGAATTGCTAGATGATGCTCATACTTCCAATTTCTCTATACACCCTGGGAGCACGAAAATGAATAGAGACTTGAAGGAACATTTTTGGTGGGACAACATGAAGAGGGAGATTGCTGATTTTGTGTCAAGATGTATTGTTTGTCAGCAAGTGAAAGCTGGAAGGAAACATCCTGGAGGAGTCATGAAACCTCTTCCCATACCGGAGTGGAAATGGGATAATATCATGATGGACATTATCATGGGACTACCAAAGACTCCTAGAAGGAACGATGCAATATGGGTTATTATTGATCGTCTTACCAAGTCAGCAAATTTTCATGCTATAAGAGAAGATCTACTACTAGAACATCTATCAAGACTATATATTGATGAAGTTGTGAGACTTCATGGAGTACCCCTATCGATTGTTTCTGATCTTGATCCCCGTTTTATTTCAAGATTCTGGAAAAGTCTTCAGAAATCCTAGGATACTGAACTTCATTTGAGCACTGCCTACCACCCTCAAACAAATGGAAAATCAGAATGAGCTATTCAAACCTTAGAAGACATGTTGAGATCCTGCTCACATGACTTTCAGGGTATGTGGGATCAATATTTACCTCTGGTAGAATTTTTCTATAACAATAGCTTCCATTTGAGTATTTAGATGGCACCATATGAAGAGTTATATGGAAAGAGATGTCGCACACCAACATGTTTGGATGACGTTGGTGAAAGAAAACTTGTAGGCCCAGAACTGGTGGAGGAAAAGATGGAAAAGGTGAAGGTAATCCAAAACTTTATCAAAGCATCTCAAAGTAGGAAGAAGAGCTATACTGAAAATAGAAGGAAGGATTTGGAATTTCAAGTCAGTGATCATTTTTTCTTGAAGGTATCTCCATGGAAGGGAGTCATTTGTTTTGGTAAGAAAGGTAAATTTAGTCCCAAGTACATCGGAACTTTTGAAATTCTAGAACGAATTGGGGTTGTAGCTTATTGTTTGGCAATGCCGCCAAGTCTCTCCAAAGTTCACGATGTGTTCCATGTATCATTGTTGAGGAAATACATGCCTGACCCAACGCATGTACTCACCTATGAGGAATTAGAACTGGAACCCGATCTGTCTTATTAGGAAGAGCCCGTCAGGATTCTTGATATGAGAGAAGAAGTACTGAGAAACCGGACGACTTGTCTGGTAAAAGTCTTTTGGAGAAACCATAAGATGGAAGAGGTAACGTGGGAACCTGATGAACTTATGATGAAGAACCACCCGAGTCTTTTCATGTGGTAGTATTCTAGAAATTTCTAGGAAGAAATTATTTGAAGGAGGGGAGGATGTAACACCCCAAGCTTCTACGGTATGCTTCTCTTTGAATAATGCAATAGCATGTGTTGTACGCAACATCATGTTCTAACACACCGCAACCAATAAAACTAGCAATTATGAATAGTAATACCCACTTTCTGAAATTTATAAATTTTATTTTTCAAAATGGACTTCATTTTTGGATTCAGAATATCGAAATTATCCTAGGGTGAATTTTTGGTATTTTTCTGAAAAAACTTCATTTTTTGATTAATAGTGAAACCACTAAGTGGTAGTTAAAAAAACTGAATTTTTCATACAACTTAATTTTACCGGTTCTGTGAGTGGAATTTCAAAAATCTGAGAGACACGGTTAATATTAAGGAGTAAAATGTGGTTCATTGAGATGAAAATAATTTTTCATGAATAGTAACTTTTTTCTTTTATTTACCACGGTTAAAAGTAAATATGGTAATTAAGGGTAAAAATGATATTAATATTATCCTAACACATATCCTAATTCTATTGGACAAGTGTATCTTGACTAAACACAAACTTAGGAATAAAATATTATCATTTAGGTCCACTTGGATTAGATTAGCACATTTATTATTTTTTAATTCAAAGAAGAGTTAAAAGAGTTAAAATCAAAGTTTATTTACTAAAAATTTTTTAATATAGGGTTACACATAAGATAAATTCGATTATAAATATTCATTAGAAATATAAAATGATTTCCTACATAATGATATTTTATTTATAATTTTTATAAATTAAATAATTTAATGTATTAATGACACAATGATGATGCAGTAATTACCATAATAGTGAAAAATTAAGATAATTTATATTATAAATACCCAAATAAATATAATTTGAGACTTTTTATGAATTAAAATAATTTTATAGGTTAATATGACATGTTATAAATGATTTAATTAACTTTTTTAAAAGTAATATTAATGTTATGATTTTCACAAAAATCAATTTTCCAAATAGTGTCAAAATTGACAAAATAGAGTTTTAAAACAAATATTATATTATTAATTGATATTCAATTCCTAAAAATTTAAGGTTCGACAAAAAGACTTATATCATGATAGATGTATCATTAATGGACCAATTGGGGGTCTCCTGTAGGTATATATTAAGTTTATTAACAATATAATATAAAAATATAAAGTGACATGGTAAGTGTCAAACTAATTAACTAAGAGTTAAAACTAAAATATAAGGTTAATATGATGACACAAACCTATCTAAATTCTATTTGTTGAGTGGTTTTCAACCCATCCCCACCATAACCATTAAATAATCCACTTTGGAGCCATTTGAAACTGAATATGAATTTATTATAAAATAATATTTCTAGCTTTTCCAAAGGTGCCCCTCAACCCCCTTATAAAAGTTCAGTCCCCATTCTCATTAATTCACACCTTCAAAGCCATTTTGATCGGCCAAAATCAACCCAAATACTCTCTAAACTTCCCTCAATTCATACTAGAGGCCTTTTTTTAGTAAAAAATCCATCCTAAGGATCCCTTTTGATCAAATCAAAAGGAAGAACCCGAAGAAGAGGTAATGTTTTCATCACCCTCTTTCAAGTTCCTTTCTTCTTCAACTTCTTCGTTCTTTCCCATTCTAAAATAATAACTCAAGTATCTTATATATACTATGATGTTATTATAAATATTGTACAACCATGTTCATTATTCTACCCATCCTTTTAATAACATGTCACCATACGTGCGTACGTATGGCTTACCGTCTCCACATCGTGGTGTAATTGTTATTCAATATATTATTATTTGGATGGGTATAATAATGATTTTTAATTAATTTAAACAATAAATATAACATGATAATGATTCTGCATATATAATATACCATCCAATTATATATTATTTTAATTTCAAAATAATGATATTGTCGCTCATGCGTACGTACGGACTACCGTCTCCACGAACGCGATGAGATTCATTCTCCATTGTATCCATTCATGTATAATTATCATTTGATGATTTCAAAATAAGTTTTAAGGATTTGATATCATTTTGGGTATGAATAAGATACATCCTATCCACGATAAACATGGCTTCCGTAACAAAACATATAAAAGAAAACGAGTAAGTTAACACCCAAAACAACGATAATTCTAAAATATTGTTAACAAAGCAATGTTAAAAGATCATATATGATATCATATTAATGTATATGATTATTTTATAATTTAATAAAAATTATTTCACCATTATACAGGAGGTTAACCTACCCCAACTAAGGAAAATTACAAGGTAAGGGTGTATTTCGCAATCTCTTCATTATCTGAGATTGTTTATACGTGATAATCTACTGGGATTTCTTTATCATCCACATCCATGTTTCTTAAAAATGTATTTTAAAACATTTTTTTACTATTTCCGAGAATATGGTTTAAAGTCATTTATACCCTTGTTGACTTTTATATGTGGTTTATAATGAAATCTTTCCGCCATTTTCCAAACAAGGTGCTTTTAACCTTTTCAACAGAATTAAGTTAAGAATGTTTATTTTTAACTTATATGGCGGGTGCAGATATTTTCCACCATTATAAAATCATCAAAACTTCCCTTACATGATTATAAGAAAATTTTAAATGTAAATGTTTTATTTTATAATTATGTGACTCTTAAATTATTTCAAAATGGGAAGAGATATTTCTCTAAAAAGAGTTTTGATTTCATCTATGTCAACATCCTATGATGGATTTTAAGTTTATTTGGAGTTGATTTATTATGATACAAAACATCCATATTGTATTGATGGTTTTGTGATATGTTTGACTATGGATGTGTTATTTTTATACCATTCATGGTTTATGAAGAAAGCATTGACATTTCGTATGCTAGTTTTAATATTAATGTTTATGTTATGTTTAGACATGTTCATATGTGGAATTCATTGGACTTAATAGGTGACGGGTGGAGCCCGCTATAACTCCTAGATGCATTGGTAGGTCTCACGAGACAAAACAGTGTCTTGGCACAAGGCCTTGAAAAAATATTATTTGTAGTCTTGGCATGAGGCCTTGGCTATGTGGTTATGATAGTCTGGCATTATGCATTCCATTATTATGAAAGTGGTTATTGATATTGCTTGTGATTATTCGATTAGTAGAATATCTATGTGAATAAGTAAATTCCATTATTTCATTTTAATTTCTCCATACTATGTTGAAGTTCATGTTTAAAAGGCTTTTGTTTTAGTTATACATTTCCTTAAATTTTTATTCTTATTTATGAAAGTTTCTTCTATTTTGTTATCCTTACTGGGAATTTGAGCTCACCCATTTTCTATGTTTTATTTTTCCGAGGATGTGAAGAAGTAATTTATGAATGACCCACAGGAATAGTATGAGGGGATAAGAGTGTGGAATATGGAGACTATATTGTTGTAGTTTTTTTTGTGTATGATGTAATGTAAATTTTTTTGAATATATATAGTGTTTCCAAGGCTACTAAACTAATCGGTCTTTCGAGATTTGATCTTTCTTGTGATCATGCCAATGTTATGTAATAATGCCCCGAATCTGGGTAACTAGGGTCGGGGCGTTATAGCTGATCTACATTTAGATGAGAAGGAGGTCAGATCAGCTGACCCTCAAACTATTGGTAGTTTAGTGGGAACTCGAAGGGGGCATGGTCCTGCCTGATAGATAATTCCTGACCCTATACCCGAGCGATGTCCACATATTGGGTTCATTCCATGCACACAAAAGTATGTTTACCTGTGAATTTTAGTTTGTTTCCATTTTTTATATATATTATAATTTTTTGATTAATTATATTTTTTTCACATCTTTACGTATATAGTTATTAGACAAGGGAGCTCTATATTGTGTAATTATTTTTCAAATGCATGGGTGTCATGGGATCACACTTCTGTTGATGTTCAACAATGCATGTTTGAGCATTTGCTGGTATGTAAATAAACAATATTTATTATGAAATTAATTTAATTAATAACTTGATATAATAAATTATTTGTATGGTTTATGGTATCCCATTGAGAAGAGCATGTGTGAGGCTATTTGGAAGGCATGGTAGGGAGCTATGCATCTGCGCTGCACTTAGTTTTTGAACAATTTGAAAAGAAAAGCAATGGAGAAAGACGGAGTATAGAAGTTTGATGAGACATTATGTGACCACTGACCTGATTATATTTCATCTCTGGTTTGGGATGTATTATGTGCACACTGTTTGAGTAGACGGTTTCAGAGTAGATCATCAGTAGGTTGGAAAAATTGGGGGAGACAGGAGATGACACATCTAGCTGGTAGTCGTACATTCAGTACGCATAGGGAGCATATGGAAAGTACATTTTTTAAAAATATTGTGTAAAAATTTAAATATAAATTGTTTATTCTATTTTCATATAGGCAGTCGCACAACCCGATATTACGAAGTACGACATTTATAGGAGGATATACAGTGATCGAAAAACTAGAGATATTAGAGGTGCTCGTCAGCATTAGATTGTGGCCAGTATATGTTTTTTTTTGGAATTTTAAATTTAACTACAAATAATATTTTAACTATTTTAATATTAATATACAATTGAAGGAGTAATATAAGGTTGTGATTTCTTAGGCAAATGTTGAGATTTAGGCTAAGAACGATAGTCATACCAGTGCCCCTTGATTTTACGAAACACTGTGGATGGAGGTGACCCAGTATGGCTTTGAGAAAGGCCGAGTTGTTGGTATTGGCTATCAATTTATCCCTGGGGGTTTTATGGTACCTCTGCGATGTCAACGTACATCTCTAGAGGAGCTCATGTAGAGTCTTAATCATCTCATTCATAGTATCAGTAGCAGCTACGAGCTCAGAGTGAGCTTATAAAGACTATGCGTAGGAAGCAGGAGGAGATGCATCAATGGCATTAGCAGTGGTAGGAAGAGTTCCTACGATAGCAGAAACAACAAATATCTGATGAGATGCATCGATGATGGCATGAGTAGAAGCGAGAGTAGATGGAGTACATGCGATATATGGCTCGTAGTTTAGGGTTGATGTTCTCTCCACCATCTCCTCAAACTCCTCCAAATGACCCTCCCCCTAATTAGTGATGTATTTTTATTTTTTGATGAAATATTTGAATTTTTTTTTAATATTAATTATTTAAAGTTATCAATAGTGTGTATTTTATATTGTCTTTCAAATTATAGTTTTTTATTATTTCCATAATTAATTATTTTTTAATAGATTTTATTTTATGAATATTTAAATTATTATTTTATTTATATTAATATTATATTATATATATTATTTTTTAAATAATTTTATTATATTAATATTAATATTAAGATTTTATTTATATTAACATTGTATTATTAGTAATATCATTTTTTAATTAATTTTTTTAATTTGTTTAACTATTTAAGATGGTCCATCAAAAATACTAGTTGCGATGGTTAGTCCCAAATACTAATTGCGGCGGTCCGTCCCAAATACTAATTGCAACGGTCTATCACAAATGCTAATTGCGACGGTCCGTTCCAAAATGGTTTATTTTTTTATATTTAAAGAGATATGTGCGACAGTCAGTCGCAAATACTAATTGCGATGGATCATCGCAAAAGAGTAAAAACTAGTAAAATATTTGCGATGGGTGGTCGGTCCGTTGCAGATATTATCTTAAAAAATTGCCGAATGTTTTTTTTGATGGGTCTACTGCCCATCCCAAATAATAAGATTTTGTGACGGTTTGTCGCAAAAAATAATATTTGCGACGGTTCATCGCAAAAATTAATATTTTCGATGTCATTTTCCGCAATGGGAGCCCATCGCAAAAGAATTTTTGGGATGGGATCCCGTCGCAAATGTCCCATCAAAATAATCCTTTTTTCCAGTAGTGAATTATTTATTAATAATTAAGAATAGTTAAGAATAAATAGTAATAAATATTGGTAATTAGTAACAAATAGAGATAATTAGTAATAATTAGTAATAAACAGTAATATATAGTAATAAATAGTAATAAATAGTAATAAATAGTAATAATTAGTATTATTTAATGACAATTAGTAATAATTAGTTATTAATCTCAATAATTAGTAATAATTAGCGGTAATTAGGATTAAATAGTGACGAATAGGAATAAATAATGGTAATTAGGAATAATTTGTGGTAATTAGGAATAATTAATTGTAATTATGAATAATTAGAGGTAATAGTAATAATTAATTAGCAGTAATTTGTAATAATTAGTGATAATTAGTAATAATTATAGGTAATTATTAGTAATTAGCAATAATTAATAATAAATGGTAATAAGTATTAATAAGTATTTAAAAAATAGTAATAAATAGTATTGAATAGAAATAATTAGTTCTAATTAGTAATAAATAGAAGTAATTAGAAGTAATTAGGAATAATTAGCAGAAATTTGGAATAATTAGCAGCAATTAGGAATAATTAGCAGTAATTATTAATAAATAAAAATAACTACTAATAAACTACAATAACTACTATTAATTTAAAATAACTACTAATAGTTTATAATAACCACTAATAATTAGCAATAAATTTAATAAATTGTAATAAATTGCAATAAATTTCAATAAATTATAATAAATAGTAACAATAAGTAACAATTAGTAATAATTAGTAATAATAAGCAATAATTACTAATAATGGTAACAATAATAAATAAATAGTAATAAATAGAAATAAATAGAGTTAATAAGTTAAAAAAATAGTGATAATTAGGAATAATTAGAGGTAGTTAGGAATAATTAGTGGTAATTTGTAACAAATAACACTAACTACAAAAAATTAGTTTTAACTAATAATAATTAGAAATAATTACTAATAATTATCCATAACTACTAATAATAAGTTATACATAGGAATAATTAACAAAAATATATTTTCTTCTTCTTGGATCATTTTTTCTTATATCAAATTAATCACAAAAAATTAATCATTATATATTTTTTAGAGAAATATTGAATAAGAAAGTCAACAACAGTAATTGTTAGATGATCTTGATTCGATAAATCATCGTAGGAATCCACACGGTTCTGGTATAAATCCTTAATATATTAAGGGCGTTGAAACTTTTTTAGCATTTGCATCATCAAAACCAGAATTTGATTTAGAAGGGATAATTAAGTGTTTATATCAGAAATGTGATATGAGAAAGTTTGAAACATTTCAAAATGTTGGGTGTCATCTATTGCATTTTGGTTTCCAAACAACTAATTTTTTTTAGTATCAATATTGTGAACACAATTCCAGAGAGGATACTAATAATTTGATTCTAGATCCATCACAGTTTTTAAATTTAGTACTTGATGTAGAAGATCCATATTTTAAACAAACTGAAACTCAGGATGATATTGATTTAACTACTAGTGGGAACCATCTTAATTTTATGAGTTTTTGAGGTTCACTGATTATGCCTTATATCCTGGTTTCATGATAAAAAAATTTGAAGTGGGTAAAAAATTTATGGCTATAAAATCAGATAATGGAATGTTAAATAGCTATTTTGATTATATATTCTCATTGGTTAAAAAAGAGTTACCTGATGTAAATGTGTTTCCTAAACCTTTCTATGAGAGTTAGTGGAAAGTCTCTAATCTGTGTCTTCTTTATCAGAAGATTCATGCATGTTCAAATGATTACATCTTATATTATGGTGAAAATGAGTCCTTGGATATTTGTCCTAAATGTGGAAAATCAAGGTGTAAAGAGGATCCACTAGGGAATTCTAGTTTCATTCATGTAAAAGAGTTGAGGTAATTCCTATTAACAACCCTATTGATACATTTATTTATGTCTGGGAACATAGCATCATCATGAAAAAAAATAACATTTCAACCGGTAAAATCTTAAATCATCCCTCTAATGGTGATTCATTGAAAAATTTGACCAAGTACATCTATATATTTCTTTAGAATCCCGAAACATGTGATTAGGTATTTCTACTAATAGTTTATGTCAATTTGGTTCTTATGGTAGTCAATATTCTTGTTGGCCTATCTTTATAACTCTGTACAATTTACCTCCTTGGATGTTGATGAAGGATCCATATATCTTTTTGACCTTATTAATTCCAGGACATCTAAAAATGAATATTAATGTTTATTTGAAGCCATTGATTGATGATTTATATTTACTGGGGAGTAATGGTGTCGTACATATGATGTTGCTACAAAACAAAATTTACTACTGAAAGGTACATTGTTGTGGACAATTAGTAACTTCCCGATATATACCATGTTATCTAGATAGAGTACACATGGTTCAAAATCATGTTCGTACTATATGATAGAAAAGAATGTTTTTTCTCTTGTTAATGGATGATTTTTTCTTCATCTTTCATTATATATTTATTCCGACCGATCATCCTTTTTGGAGGAACTGATATCATTCCATAAAATGATCAATTGAAAGATATAGACCTCCAAAAATGATTTCTAGTATGGAGTTAAAATCATGGGTATCTTCATTACCTACCATTATATTTGGTCCAACTATAAACCAATAGAAAATTGACGTCTTTGGGAAAGAAAATAATTTGATAAAATGGATCATTTTTTGAGATCTTATATATTGGTCATATTTTGTTGTCGGTCACATTTTGGATGTAATACATTTTGAAAATAAATTTTTTGATAATATATTTTATACATTTTTGGATACAGTAGGTTATAACAAATATAATGTAAAGGCATGATCATATCTCGGCCAAATTTTTAAGCGAACAAAAGTTGAACTGTTTGAAAATGTAAGATCATAAAAGTTAATAAATCCAAAATACGTTTATACAATTTAAAATGAAATTTGACTATTATTTTGAGAGTGAATTTTATATTTGAGACTTCTAGATGGTTATGTTTCCAATTTGGCTAGAGATGTCAGAAATGGTCATTTTATCGGATTAAAAATTCATGTCTGTCATGTTATAATGGAAAGAAATCTACCTATTGGATTAAAATGTTTGTCAAATTATATGATTTGGATGCACTAATTTTTATATCATATTTTTCCGATACATTTTTGTGAAAACAACTTACTATGATATACTAAGTAGACTGTAATAAGATGTTGTTGTAATTTTATATATAATGGAAAAAATATTCTCACAATATTTATTTAAATAAATGGAACATTTAATATTAAATGTTATACCTGAAGATAAACGTGGAGGTCTGGTAAAGTTCCAATAGATGTAACCATTCCAGAGATTCATACAGAAATTGAAATAAACAAGTACGTAACAAAGCATCAGTTGAGGGGTCAATTCCAGAAGATTAGTTACAAGGGGAAATTTATTTTTTCCTTCTATAATTATTTTTAATATGAATATACCTAAAAAAATAACCACATGGTCCATAATGAAGAAAAATAAATTATGAAATGAACGATAAATTATGAGTTTTTAATCAGCCTGAACTTGGCTTTGGCGGAGTTTGTGAATGATGTCTTTTAGGTGATGAACATTAAAAAGCTCATACATATGTTCTGATCAACTGTGAAGAAATGACACAATTTCTACTTTGATTGATCCCATAACATATTATATTATATTTATTATAGTAATTTAATATTATTTTATTTTTAGATTATATGATAATGATATCAAGAAAGAACTTCCTCAAATTACAGCATCTCCTGTTGAAGAACATCAGACAAATAATTTTTCCTACTATTTTGAAAAATAGGTAACATAAATTATTTATGGTTTAACATATAAAATATATTTATTAAAAGTTATATTGATAATTTTTTTCATTAATTTTTAAGTATCTCAACATGCTAATAAAATTGTTAATCGATTGTGTGTTTTGAGTAAACCACCTCACAAGATAGTTAAATCATATAATGTATATGTGGTGAATAATTTTTGATTTCATACAATGCATATGGGGAATAAATAAACTATAAATAATGGTTTTTTCTTTATAGGATCTCATCATAGGGAAATTGATGTTTACTTTTATGGAATTCTGGAAGAAATAATTAAATGGTGTTATATGGGACATAATTACATAACAATGCTTAAATTTCAGTGTTTGGATACTTAGAGAGGCTTGAATGTTCATCTAATCTATAAAATTATTGGTATTAATTATTAAATCCTTCTTTTAGTAAATGAATCATTTTTATTGTATCATCAAACACATCAAATTTATTATGCAAATTATTGTGTTACTTCAAGAGATTAAGTGATTGGTGGAGCATAAAATAATAAAATCTCCGGAAAATGAGTGTATTAAAAGTGAATGAAGTTCCATTGAAGTGTAAGGAAATGAAAATTTTCAAGTGGCTAGTCCAAAAACATCTTTTTAATAAAGAGACATGAATATCAATGATGTCACCACATATTTAAGGGTCAATGGTGACAATGATGTTATTGACATGACAGATGCATTTGAAATGACAAGAGATGATAAAACTGAAACTCCTATGAAAACTAATGATACTAAGGAGGAATATGCAGACAATTACACCATCATATATGGAGATGATATTTGATATGAATATTAACAAAATTAAATGTTGGTTATAAACATAAATAATATATATCTGTAAATAATAATTTTTTTAAAAAAATTTCTAACAACAATCATTATCTATTTCCTAACAATAATCATTTCTTCTTTCCAATGGAATCAGATATGTTTTGTGAGTTGGAAGGGGATGATCTACCTGGTGATGAGAATGATTTTGGATCATCTAACCCTCATACTACTAGTGGTTTAGTGAGGAATTAGAGGGGCTGTGGTATTGCGAGATTGATTATTCCTGACCATATCCCTGAGCGACATCCACATCCTAGATTCGATCCACGTATGTAGAGGTATGATTAATTATGTATTTTAGTTAGTTTCTATTGATTATTTTAAATTTATTTATATACTAATTTTTTGATTATTTATTCTATTTTTTCATAGATTTCCACATATAGCTATTGTATAGGGGAGTGCTATATTGCAGAATTATTTTTTGGTGCACCAGTTACATGGGATCAAATTACCATTGATGTTCAACACATCATGTTGGATCATTAGATGTTACATAAATAAATAATATTTATTTTGGAATTTAACTAATTAATAACTAGATATTATTAATTATATGTAGGGTTCATGGTATCCCATCGATAATAGAACGAGTGACGTTATCAGGGAGGCATGGAAGGGTTGTATGCATGGGTGTTTCCACAATTCAAGGAGGAAAACAATATTGAAACTGGGATTCATAGAGTTCAATCAGCCTTTCTGCACCCAAATACCTAATTAAATTTAACTTAGGTTTGAGATGAATTATGTTCACACTGGATGGTTGGTCATTTTCATATGATATCATCAATAGGTTGACAAAAATTGGGGAGAAAAGAGGTGACACATCGAGCTAGTAGTCATACATTCAGTACGTATAGGTAATATATGGATAGTACTGGTTTTTAAATAATTTATATAATATTAAATTTAAACTGATTAATTTATATTAATATTGGTAATCGAACAACCCGATATTAAAAAATTCGACATTTATAGGAGGATGTAAAATGATCCTATCACTGGTGAGAATAGAGGTGATCAAAAATATTAGATCATTGTTAGTATAATTTCATTTTGAGTTTTAAAATTAACTGCAAATAATATTTTAACTACTGTAATTTTAAGTTGTAATTGAAGGTGTCATATGAGGCTACCATGTTCCAGACACATAATAAGAGTCAGACTGAGACCAACGATCAGACCATTGTAACATGATTTGATGAGGCAGTATGGATACATGTGACCCATTATGCCTTTTATAATAGAAGTGTTATTGGTATCAACTCTCAATTGATGACTATGATAAATTATGGTACTACTACGATGTTGTCATGTAGCTCGAGAGGGGATCATGGAGAGTCATCATCATCTTATGCATGATATCAGGATAAATTAATAACTTGTGGTGGGATTATATAGAGTATGTGTAGGGAGTATAAAGAGCTCTATCGACAGTAGTAACAACAACCAGAAGAGATGCATTGATGGTAGCAACAACACAAGTAGACGATGGAGTACATGCAACGTTTGGTACATTTTTTAAATATTTATTCACATCCTCCAACTTCTCCATCTCCTCTAGATGACCTTCCCCATCAGTGACTAAATTACTTTTTTATGATAAAAATTTGAATGTAAACCTTTTTTGTAATATTTTTATTATTCCATATATTTATATTTCTATATAGTGGGTTTTTATATTGTTGTGAAGATTGTGTTTTTTATTATCTTATTACTTTTATTATTATAATATTTATTTATTATTTTTATTATTATATTATATTACTTATTTTTTAGTGTTATTATTATATATTATTATTATTATTTTATATTTTTGCGAATATTGTGCTTTCCCAAATTTTATTATTTTAATTATATTTTTACTAATTATATTAGTAATTAGTTATTATTATTATTATTATTATTATTCAATTTATTATTATTAATATTTAATTAAATTTGATTATTATTAATTTTTTTAGTTTTTTTATGAGCCTATAAAAAGTACTTATTTATGACCGTACCATTGAAAAAAAGTTTTTTGTTAGCGGCCTATCGTGAAAGGGGGTTTTAAAAACCCCAGATAACCTATTTGGGATAGTCTGTCAAAAAAATATGTATTTGCAACGTAATTTTTAGTGACAAGGCAATTACGATGGGAACCTGTCACAACTGAACTTTGGCGATGGGATCTCGTCGCAAATGGTTCAATTTGCAGTTGGGTGTGGAGGTCCAGACATTTATGGACGGCTGTGATGAGAGTCATGGTAGCGGCATGTCAGTGTAGCGGTGCATGACCATGATGGAAGCCGGATCTCAACAATAGGGTGTGGTAGGTATGGAGGCATAAGGAATAAAATCATAAGGGGAAAAGGATCCAATAAAGAAGATTTGGGATTTTGGTCCTCAATGATTAGACCACACATGAGCAGGAACTAGATGAGGGTTTAGAGCAGTAGAATCCACCAAAGTAGGGCTTACTAGATTAGGAAGGATGAGAGGTTATGGTATCTACCATTGGTACTATGCACCGCGCATCAATGAATATCAAATTTCTAGTAAAATAGTCATGTGAGGTGGGTATTTATACACCATAAATGATATTGATACTAGAGAGGGGAAATTCTAGCATTGTTAGTTTTTTGGGGCCTTCAGGTCACATGCTACGACCAAGTTACTCTATCCTTATGAGTAATGTAAGGGTTCCCTCTCAACCTAATTAAAAAGGGGATTATATAAAAATAAACGAATGAGAAAACACCCCTCTCCCCCATTATAAGTATAATCCCCCACCACCACTTCTCCTCATAACTTCTAAGAATTGGACATTTCCAAATTTCTATCCATTCCCTTCCAAATTTTATTCTCCATCTCCCAGTGTTGATGGTATTATCCAAAAGCCATTTTAAGGATCCTTAGGGGGTATCCTAAGAGGTGGTGAGAAAAGGAAGAGGTATGATTCTCGACTAATCTCTCCCAAATTTAGACTTCTTCAACCACCCCCATAAGATCCCAATAAACCTAAAAATAGTACCATAAGTATTTAAAATAAAATGATATGTTATTATTATGGTGAAATATCTATCTTATACTACCCATTATTTCATTCTTTAAAAGAAAGCATTATTTATAATATGGATGGTTTGACACCTCTAGGAACAATGCACTTCTTTTTTCTCCAACACCTTAAAGACTGGTCATAAAAATATTATAATGGTTAAATAACATGATGATAAGTATATTATAACCTTTTTCCTTTTCCTGGAAAAAATATATAGATATATTATTAAATAAAACAAAACTAGTTTAAGATGGTCTGTAAAACCACATAAATGAACTAAATGTATAATGTAAACATTTTTACATAGCGAATAGTCCCCATGTCAAAACAAAAAAGGATATTTGGGACCACTAATATTTTTAAAAGGATATGAATTCATTAAATTTCACTTCTGGAGTTATATTACAATTTTACAAGAACTTTCATAATTATACACAAGTGATCTGACCAAGGAACATTGAAACGAACACACTTAGAAAAGAAAAATTTAAATTTTTATCTCTTTTAAATGATTAAAAATTAATATAATACAAATATAATAAATAAAACATTTATTGAAAATTTATTTATTAAATAATGAATGAATTTGATTTGATTTTCTAGGTAATTATGTGCAAGTACAAAATGATTCTTAAATATAAGGTAAGGGATCACTTAGAACCACCTTATTTTATTTTAGGTTATTCATTATCTCTTTTACATAACTTTATCACTCTAAATATCTTAATTAATTATTATATATTAGGTATATATATCCCACACGTATATAAATAGCTTAATTCATCTTTCCATAATGAGTATATATATGTTTTAAATGGTTCCCTTCTTAGTTTCTCTCGATAATAAAAATAGATTAAAGGGAATTTCTCCATTTCTTACCCAATAACAAGTAATAATACTTAAATTGTTTTATAAAACCCATATTTTCTAAAGTTTATCATTTTATTATGGAAACCATTTTATTCCATCTGTATTTTTATAGAAATTAACATGCCATTACTATCTTTAAAAAATCAAATCCCAATTTTCTAAAGCCCCGCTTGCGAGGAACATTTTTAATGGGTTTTATATACTTTTTTTCAAGTATTCACTAAAATTGGACATCATTTTTCATGAAATATGACTATAAAAATATAATAATTACCAATTCACTTCCTTCATGGAGACAATTATGATATTCTACCTGGTTTTTCTGTATGATATAGAAATATAACACTCTTTTTTCATGGATAATCCTTATGTTTATGACTTTGGTTTGATTTTATTACACAATGCACATATGCATGTACATGTTATGATTGGTGTGCCCAGATATAACTCTAATGCATTTGGTAATGTTTTTTTCTTATGAGATGTTATGTATGGGATTGGGGAGTAAACCAAATCCATGATGGGACAATGTTAACTATGTAATATTATCTTAGAAGTTATCATCGACTTATCCTTATGTCATGTTTTATATTGTTTCCATATTCCCATGTTTACATTATCTTATGATTCCATGTTTTTATGTTATTCCTCCATATGATTAGTTATGAGATTTTTCTTTTAGGGTATAATGTTATGCTTTTGGAGTCATATTCTATAATTATTTATCATGTTTATTCACAACCTTGGATTTTTATCTCACCCATTTATTTTATGTATTCCACAGGTTATCCTATATTTTTTTAGAGATTTTAGGGTTTTAAGTCCTCATTAAAGAGAATAAAATAAATATATATTTTTTAGTTTCTTTTGATGTATCGTGAACCTAGTATTATAAAGATAATAGGACTCATGGTTTTTGGGATGTGTTCATTGAATAATTATGTTAAAAATCAGGTAATAATATTTCTAAAAGGATTGGGTTGTTATAACAACATGCTATATTATATAATCAATTGGTATTTAAAAAGAGAGTGATTCTGTTCAATTGGTTAAGAATCCATTAAATTTTCACCCTCATTCCTTACTCATGGGTTTAGTACGAATATTTATATCATGATTTAAATGGTTTATATTATTCAAGACTCCTTTAAGAGATTGAATATTGAAGATCCCTCATGAAGTTAATTGAAAATTGCGGTGCTGAGTTGATCCCAATAAAGATGTGGTCAAAAAGGAATCAATCTTACACTGAGAGATTAAGTTCTCTCACAATAATTGTTTTATACTATAGAGGGTCATTTAAATTAACTTTATATTAAAGTAATGATATAACTTATTTCTTGAAATTATTCATCAATTATTTTGGAATTTTTTTAATTTTTTTCATTGGAAACATACTCATGAATTATTAAGAATATATTTAGATTTGACAGGAGATAAACCTGAATGAAATGAATGATGATATATTTTATAGAAAAGAAACAACATGGATAATGGTAATCACATTGTAATATGGTCAATTTAATATCACATGAGTGTTGTATGTATCTTACATGAGTAGGTACTGTCTTGATTTATTCTTACTTTAAAAGTAATAATGACCTAGATGTTTCATTAATTCCTTAATTAAGATGATAGAGGAATGAGTTAATCTTACATGAGAATCTTATTTCAGATTAAATATGATGTGATAAAAGGAATTATTTTTATGCAAGAAGAACCACACCTCACAAGAATGGATGTTCTATTAGGGAAAATCCATAGAATTATATGAAATTGAAAGTGTTTTGAAGACCAATATTAGAAGATTCAGTGTTGCAGTGTTTTAGGAACCAAGTTTTTTTATGTCGGGAATAATATAAGTGACTATTCATGATCAAGTATACCTATGAGGGGGAGGGGTGAATCAATGATATTATTTTCTATTAAGTTTCCTTATTTATTAAACAACCTTCACATTCTGTGAAAGAATTATCACTTTGACTGAGAAAAATAACACATCCATAGGAACATAATAATTTATAAGGTTTACTACTCAACAAGAGTATCTACATACTTGGTATGGTTTTAAAATAATACAATACCACATATTACACTAAAAAAAATCCTTTTTTGGGGATTAAAATGGTTATGATATTCCCATACACTCGTGTAGAACTATGTTCAACACAATAGTTCATGTTATATTTCTAGAAAGTATGTTGTAAGAATATATTGTTAACATGTTAAGAAACATGTTGTTTTAATACCTTGTAAACATTCAAAAAATGATCTTCAAAACAATTCTTAACTTTCTTACCCAATAATTGGGATAAATTTTCTAGAATTCATAATCATACTTAGTTATATTTCTAAATTAGATTCCCAAGTATGATTGATCAATACAGAAATATAACTCTATTAAAATACGGTTGAAACAACAATAAACTACTTTTTTCTGAATCTAGAAATCACACATAAATTTCTTGATCTAATCTAAAAAATATGATCATGATCTTTTTTCTTCTCCTTTATTCATCTATCTAGTAAACTTATTCCAGTAAGATTGATCAAGAAAATCCTTCTCTCTTGAATTATAAAGTGCTCTTCCATCTCTCTTGAACATCACATATATGAGGAAAGTAAAAAGTACTTTATTTATAGGAAACCCAAAATGGTTTGGGAAATATTATGAATATCTATCCTTATCCAAATTTACCAAAACATAAATTCTCTTTTAATTTTAGGTATATCTTGAATTATTCAATTACTATCAACTCTTCTTGAAACTTATCAAATCTTGTTATAACATCATCACTATTCAGACTTTCTTTTCAATTTTTATTCTAGTTCCAGTTTCCCAATCCAATATTGTCATAATGATGAAGATAATAGATTCTTCATTACATTGCTCCAACCCAATTAAAAAACAAACATATGTATTCTAATTATGATTCTTTTGAAAAATTTATCATTCTGATGTATTCATTATGATGGATACAACATATTATTCATTATGTTACTCTGAATCAGATGAAACATATGAATCTAATTCTTCACACCTCTTCAAATTCTTCTATGATCCCTTGGATTACACATTGACAAGATTGAAGTAATTATACTTTTATTTTTTTCTTAGACTGATGGTATTATGTCCAATTAATTAAATAGTGTCAGCTGTAGTCTAAATTCAATGACCTAATTAATACAAAAAATCTTTTAAACAAATTATATTTATTTATTATTTTTACCCACTTGTTAATAAATATTTTTCCCATTTAAAAAATAATCACTGATATATCTTGATGAAAAATAGTTGAGTGTATTTCTGATTGATATCTAATTTTCTTCTTCATATCAATCAAAAAAAACTTTTCTTATTCTATATATTCATTGGTCCCCAAAAACCCCAATCTATTTTATTTATATTAGTCCCAACAATTCCCCACAAAACAATTGTGCCTCAAATTTTAATATGATGATCAATGTTAGTGTGAATCTGATTCTTGGTGGCACACGACATCTGATGCAATGATATCAGAATCTTTTAATTCAAAATATTGTTTATATCTCTAATTATTATTCACACCACTTAATTCTATAAATATTAGTTTCATGTGGCTTATTAGTGTATCAAAAAACTATCATTTTCAAATTTTCAGATTCTGATCTACCTTCCCAACCTAAAACTAATATGCATTCGGTGATCTCACACTGATGGGCTGAGAAAAAAACAATTTGGATTTAGCAACATCATTCTTCTACAAAATTCTTCTTGTATCATGAATTCCTCATGACTTTTAAAACCCTGAATATTGGAACATCATTGTCTAAATTATAATGATAATTATTGTAACTTAGAAACCTTATCAACAACATTTTATTTCCAATCTGAACCCCAATATGATTTTTAGTACTCCACATTTATTTCATAAGTATTTCATCAAAAAAATTAGACAACTCATTATTTATGATAATTCCAAGATCAGAAAACCATCATCATATTTTCATCATAGTCATGCATGCTCTGACACAACTTCCCATTATGATCTTTCCTTCATTTCGAACCCACAGCGAGTCTGATGAACTTTTTCTTTCTAAAAACTGCTTTTCAATTCAATATAAATTCTTAAGAATTTCCAATCCAATCATCTAAATATAATGGTAAGTACGATAAAAAAATAAAAATTTAAATGATTTCTTTATTCTCCAACAACAAAATAAAATTACTTTAAAACTAAATTCATTCAGTATCTAAAAGCCTTATACATAAAACTTGGTCCAAAAAATCCCCCTTTTGGATATTTTTAACCATGATTAATAAATCCCTGAACTTTTTAACCTTAATCTATTGATTATTTATCAACCATTTTTATCTTATGCGATCTAAATCATTATAGGAAACATGAATAATTGATATAAAAACCATGTTTTTTGAATGTGGTGACTCAAGAAATATCTTCATATTTTCTTCAAACCTTCTTTCACTTCTTCAATTTTCTTCTAAATAAATTTTTCCTACAACCAGTCCAAAGAGTAATTAGAATATTTCACACATTTACATGATGAGATCACAACTTACCCAGAAATCCCCCTACATACGTGATTACTTAAAAATATTATCACATATCAATGGAATTATTTATGAAAAAATTATCCCCTTTGAAAACATTATCCAAATACAATATGAGATAGGGTATCTAAACACACACCTCAAAATTGATGAGAAAGAGTTTGGATGCCCACCTTCAACCTCAGTCTGTAAAAAGGTTCCTTCAGTAATGGTTTTATGAAAATGTTAAGAATTTTTTTCCAATGTAGAAATATACTCAAGATTAAATTCATTCTTATCCACATGATCTTTTATGATATTATATTTGTTATTTATATGTTTTAAATGAGAATTTTGTATTAGATTTCGGGTAAGGTTTATTGAAAAATGATTATCACCACCTAATATCAAGGGTAACTTCACTTCAAAAGGTAAATCTTCTAATTTTGTTTTCATCCACATAAGTCGAGGAGAATATTGAGTGGAAATAAAATACTCAACATCATCCATGATAATAGTTACTAAATTTCATTTCTTTTTATAACATCTGACCTAAATTTTCCCTATAAAGAAAACTCCCCTACATGTGGATCTTATATCATAAAACATTCATTCCCAATTAGTATATGAATACCCAAAAAAGTCAATCATTTCTGATATATCATACCTGATTCTGAAATTTGATGTGCCCTTGATATATCAGAGAATTATTTTTCCATCCAAAAAATGTGATTATTTTAGATCACTCTAGAATATTTCACATAACGTGACACCACAAACAATGTTGGGTCTTGACGCAGTCAAATACAACAAACCTTATATCAGCTTTTGAAAATATTTTTGATCAACTTCCTTACCTTATCCATCTTTATTAAACATAGTTCCCATTAAAATTATTGTGGAATCAAGTTTTTAATTTTCCACGGATAAATTCTTAAGAAGTTCCTTACCATACTTTTCTTAGGAAAGAAAAATGATTTTCTAATTTTGTGAGATTTGTAACCTAAGAAATTATTTAATTTCACCTAGCATAAACATCTCAAAACACTTTTCATCTCTTCAACAACTCTTTCATAATTCCTTTCATCAGTCCCACTAAAGATAATTTCATCAACATAAATAATTATGATGGGGTGGAAATTAGGAAATTCTTTAACCTATAGATTACTATCAACTGTTCCTTGATTAAAACTCATATTTCTTAAAAAATCATCCAATTAAGAATTCTAGGCCCTTAGATCATGTTTTATCTCCAACAAATATTTCTTCAATCTGCACACATAACTATCTTCTTTACCAATATCAATTCTACATGGTTGTTCAATATATCCTTCCTCATCTAGATCACCATTCAAAAATATTTATTTTTCATCCATCTAATAAAATTTGTAACTTTTTTGTGAAAAAATAGAAAGAAATATTCTTATTAATTTTGAAAATCTGACCAGAGAACAAGTTTCATCAAAGTCTATACTTTCAATTTGTGATTAACCTTTTTACACTAATCCAGATTTGTTTATTATCTCTTCACTATATTCATTTACCTTGTTCTAGAAGACCCATTTTGTACCAATATTTTTTTATCTAACTTAGGTTTGAGTTTCCACATCTCATTATTTATAATTTGATCATGCTCTTCATTACGATCTTGAACCCATATCTGATGCTCAAAATATTCATTCAAATATTTCAACTCTAATTTTTAATAGAAATAAGTATGTGTAATTGTTCTTCTTATTTGGACCCTTTGATGTTGATAACCAATAATTTTTTGCGTTTCCACTAACTTCCTCAACTGAGGATGAGATTTTAGATATTATTCCACAACACTAGAAACAAATGTTACCAATTATTCTTCTTGAGAACGATTATAATTGTTTTCACCATTATCAAAATCCTTATAATAATTTCATTCTTGTAATTTATCTTCCATATAGGCATGAGTCTGATTATCTTCCTTAGATTTTTCAATAAATATAATATCAAAAAACTCAACTGATCTTCCCAACTCTTTTTTGAAAGAAATATATGTTTTTAAATATTGGGAATAGCCAATAAAAATTCTATCTTCACCTCTCAATTAAAAATTTCCAAGGTTTCCACCTTTTTTATTTATGATGGATGTAATCCAAAAAACTATTCAGTTTTTCAAACATAGAGATTTACCATAAAACATTTTTTATAGAATCATATCTAAACATGGTCTGTAGAAACATATGGTTTTAATTAACACAGCTATGCTCATGGATTGCCTCGAAAATTAACAATAGACACCATGATCAAGTAACATTATTCTTCCCATTTCAACCAGACTTCTATTATTCCTTTTAGAATAACCATTTTGTTGAGGAGTTTTTGGTGTACTGATATTATTTTAAATAATTTGATTCTTAAGATAACATTCAAATTCATTATTTTTCTATTCACAACAATTGTATGTTCTTAAATTATTCACTGAAAACTCACATTCATTTTCATCTTTTCTCTAGATACTTTTAAAAATTTTAGAGCATCTGATATATGATTCACATACATGACACAATTAATGAAAGTAATGTAATCAATGAAATTCAAGAATTACTTATTTACATGAGTTTATTGTTTTATCATCAGACCAAATATATTGGAATGAATAAGTTACAAGGGTATTTTAGAAAAAAATTATACTTTATTATTCATAGAATTTTTAATTTTCCCTCTATGATATATTATGAAACATAAATATATTCTATTGAAACATCCGGAATACCTCAGACACTATCTTTTTTTGACAACATTCTCATGTTTCTTTGACCCATGTGTCCAAAAATTTTATGCAACATATTATTTTATTCCACCATGATTAAGTAATAATATTTTTTATTTCACTAACCTATAATATGTTTCCTTTTTAATGTTGGCATATTTAAACTATATTTTCATATTCTTATATTTTCACAAAAAACCATGTTTTCTAAAAAAAATTATTTACTTCATCACAGTGTTGTGAAACAATTAGTAGGTTTTGTTTCAATCCCTCAACAAACAAAGATTACTTGAATTTCATCCTTCCATCCCCAATGATGGTTGATCCAACACCTTTGACTCAGAGTGATTCATCATTTCCAAATATCATCGTTAATTCTTTGAAGTCTTTTACATTCATCAACAAATTTATGTATTCTGTAATATGATAATAATCCTATATCCAAGATCCATTAGGGTCACCATTTTTTAGCTTTGAGATTAGTTTCTATAGAAGAACTTTTTCTTTCCATTTATTTTCTTAACTTATAGCTTCTTATAATTGTTAAAAAAAATTGGTAACAAAATAATAAATTATTTTATCATATTTCTAGGTTGTTCACATCTTTCAAAAATAGTTTCCAAATGTTTGAACCTATTTTCAATTTTTACACTAACCATCTCAGGTTTCTTTAGTGCATCCTTCGCAGACTTCTTACTTTGAGGGGATTGACTCCCCCTCAAACATTTACTTCAATAATTCATGGTATAATAAAAACATTGTTGGTTGAACCAACACATGTTTTCCATATATCTGAATCCCAAAAAAATGCCATTAGTATCCATAGAAAGAATATTTTCCTCTGAAACTTCCATACTGACCAGAGTTGTAAACATGTTTGTCAACAACATTGTTATATTTCGTAGCATATATTTGTTGAAAAAACATTCTATTATCAACTAAATTATTCTTTTTCACCTTATTTTTCTTTTCATAATTATGATAATAAGAAGCAATATAATTTTTTTTTGGATTTATAAATTTTAGAAACTTCTTGACTACACCACTTTTTTGATCTTGACTACATATATAACTTTCCCAGATTTCGTCATCTCAGAACCATTTCCAAATTTCATATTTTCAAAAACAATTCTTGATTTATTATTAACCTTTTAAGGCAAACTTTATTTATCCTTCTCAGTTTTATCAGTATGAGACATTCACTATCTTCAGAGAAAGAATTATCAAAAATTGTAACCCTCTTTTCATATTTAATTTTTTTAGACAAGTTCCAACTATTATTCTTTTTTCCTTCAACTTTGCATCACAATGTTCATTATGATTCTTCTCTTTCTCAAGATACTTCTTAAAATAGTAAATTTGTTCCAATATCTTGACTTTATCATCAAGAAATAAATCATGAATATTTTTTGAAGAGTATTCACTTTTCAACTTATAGATTAATTTCTCATGTATCCCAATATATCTCACACATTCTTTCAGTTATTAATTTAGACGAAATAATAATTTATTTTCTTCTTCTTCAGAACTATTTCCTTTAAACTCTTCATTATTAATTATTGCAATAAAAGTATTCTCACCCTTTTCAATAGATTTTTCTGATTACACTGTCTTCTTCTTCACCATATTTTGATAAGAAACTTATTCTTTAGGATTTGAATAATTTAATATCTTTACCTCTTGAAAATGATTTATATTTATCACCATGTTTCTTCCATAACCTTCTTGGCCTTCTTTCATCTTCATCACTATCTTCTTATTTCTTTATTTTTGGAAAATTTGCCAAAAAGTTCTAAAAAACTCCACATTTGAACCAATTCAGGTGAAGTTTTCCCTTATATTTTCCGAAACCTATTTTCACATATTTAGAATACAAGGATAAAAATTCATCAATATTTTTACATACCATATTTTCAGATTCAGAGTTAGAAATATCTTATTTATCAAGAATATTTTTAGACTTTATTTCTTGGAATAATTGAAAGACATTTTATGATCAACATAGTTTTTCAATTTATAGCTTTCTACCTTCTCGTTTGATAAGTAATGTTAGTACAATGTGGAACATCCATAGATAGAGTATTAGGATATGTATCTTCTAATGAGGAGAATTTGGAATCAAACTTATCAGGAATAATTATTAATATAATTTCAACGACTGTAGAATCCAACAAATTTTCACCAAGACATATGATAGTTCTAAAAATGTCAATCACCCTAGAAAATAAGTCCCCAATATATCCATACTCACCCTTTTTAAGATCTTCATACTTTAGCCTCTAGTTTTTTATTTTTTATTTCATAAATTTTGTATTTCCATCATAAATACTACTAAACATATCCAATATACCTTTGGTAGTATAATTTCCCTTCACTCTTAAATATTCACTTTCATAATGTGATAAGATTAAATAATTATAATATCATCCATCATTCTAACAATTCTTCTTGTAAATATATGTAAGAGGAACATTATCATCAATAAGAGGAAATCCATTTCTACATCATCAAGAACATCATACCCAATATACATAAGATAAGGAAAAATTCTATCTTTTCAGATATGATAGTGTTATCTATAGAAGGAAGAAATCCCCATATTGTTTACACAATTAATATTTTCTATAAAAGATTATCTTTCAAAACTCCGACAATGAGTAAAAAAGGAATGATTTGGCTCTGATACAACTTGAAACTATTCAATCAAGATCATGTATCACTACAAGTGGGGAGGGGTGAATTAGTAATTTATTTTTCTTTTAAATTTTATTTTTTAGGATATACCATTCACCTCCAGTTAAGGAGTTATCATTTTGAATGAAAAAAAAACAATCACACATCTACAAGAACACCAAAAATTTAAAATTTTAAATACTCAAAAAGAGTATGTACATTCTTGATATTGTTTGGAAACTATCCAATACTATGAAATCCACTAGAAAACAATACTTTTTGGTAGTGTACAATGAGTATGATATTCCCTTACACTCATATAACACTATGTTCAATAAAACAGTGATTTTTCTCATTTCATCATAAATGATGTGATGAAATTTTGTGTAATAAGTTAGAAAAACATGTTATAGTGATTCCTTATCAACTTTCACAAATATTATCTTTAAAACAATTCTTCACTTTATTACCGAGTAGTATAAATGAACTTACTATACCTTTAATGACATTCATCTTGATTTCCAAATTCGATTCCATAGCTTCATTTATCAACACGGAAATATAACTTTGTTAGAATATAGTTGAGATAACACTGAACAACTTCTCTCTCGATTTGGAAATCCTAGTTCATTTTCTTGTTATGAACCAAAAACTCTAATTATGATCTTCTATATTCTCTTTTATTATTCTTTATAGAAAACATCTTCGTGTTACCAAGGCCAAGAAACTCATTATCTCTAAAAAAATTAATGATTTACCTTATCTTTGGAACAATAAATATATTATGAAAGTAAAAATCACTTAGAATATTAATAGGGAAAAGAAAAATGGTTTGTGTGGGATTCCCAAAATATTTCCTGCCCAGTGAAATTTTCTGAAACATAAATTATCTTTTAATTTTTAGCACATCTTGAATTATTTAACACTTCTCAACTCTTCTCAAAACTTCTATAATATTCTCAAAACATCATCGTTATTTATAATTTATTATCAATCTTTAGTCCAGTTCTAATTCCCCAATTTGATTTTATCATAATGATAAAGACAATATATTCTTTGTTAATTTTCTATACACTATTTAAAAAACATATTTCTTCTCATTACTATTCTTAGAAATAACTTCTTATTCCTATTTCTTCATTATGATGAAGACAAACGATTATTTACTATGTTGCTTTGCATAAAATGAAACATATGGAAATCATTCTTCATACTTCCTTAATAACTTCTATGATCCTCTTGATAACACTTTAAAAAGCCTCAAGCAATTATATTTTTCTTATTTTCCTAGAATGATGATATTATGTATGATTAAGTCATCAATGTTAGCTCCAGTATGATATTCTGGACCCACATGATACAAAAACACTTCTAAAAAAATCAATGTTATATTTTCTCATGACACACTTGTTATGAAAAAAAACATCCCATTTGAAAAATAATTAGTGATGTAACTTGATGAAAAATGGTTGAACACATTTTTCTTGATCTCTTATTTTCTTCTTTGTATCAGTCACAACATATTTTTCTTCTTATCAATATTAATTCTTCCCAAAATGCTCCAATTTCTTTTCTTTTATTAGTCCAATAAATTCCCCATAAAACAATTCTACCTTTTATTTCTAATATGATGATAAGTGTTAGTATAAATCGGATTCTCAGAAGAACACTACATTCGATGGACCGGTGTCAAAAAATTCAACTTCATTAAGTCACTTCATTATATAATTACAATTCACACCACTTATTTCTTTTAATATTTTCCTCACATGGATTATTGGTCGTACTAAATACCATCATCTTCATATTTTCACTTTCTCATCAACCTTCCAAGCCATAAAATAAATCCACTTTCGGTGATCTCACAACGATGGACTAAGAAAAAAAACCTTTGACTTCAAAAACATCATTATTCTAAAAAATTCTACTTGTATCATGCATTCCTCATGAATTTGAATATATTATTATATCATCACAACATCACCAGACTTTTAATTGAAGGTATTGTAACTTTCCAACCTTCTTAGTAACATTTTTTTCAAATAAGAACCTCAATATGATTAGAATCACTCCCCATTTATTTCATAAATATTTCATCACATGTTTTTAGAATACTCATGATTTATGAGAATGCCATTATTAGAAAAGCATCTTCGTATTTTCATCATAGCCATTCACACTATGATACACCTTTCAATTATGATATTCCTTTCATTCTAGACCCACGGTGAGTCCCATGAACTTTTTATTTTATTAAAATTATTCCCAATATGATAGAATTTATTAATAATTTTCATTCTGATATTCTGAATTTAATATTCAGTCTGATCACCAAAAAAATAAAAAGTTAGGTGATTTTTCTCTTCTTTGATAACAAAAGACAATCCCCTTAAAAACAACATCATTCAATATAAAAAAAATCTTCTTTATCTAACTTGGTCAAAAAACAAAATTGTTCACTCTAAAAGATTTAGTGAATAGAAGAATTCCATGATCAAATAGAATAATCCACACCAATGTATCCTACATGAGATAGTTTTGAGAATATTCTATTTTTTAAGATTCATGATGTACCACACTATAGTGAATGTTGCACACTATAATGTGTTTAATAGGGAAATATATATTTATATTTTTAGTTATAAAAAATCAAATATTCCCTATCATAGTCTAACTATCACACTATAAATATTTTCAATGATATTATAATATTGATATTTGGGATTTAGTGTTGTAAATATTTTGAATATTATGGTTATAGTGCATCCATTATTCTCATGACAAAATATAGGTTAAATTTATCAATATATGATGACCCTTCCAGATATATGTGTGTGAAAAAAAATATAATACTTTGAGATAATCATCTAAAATTACATGAATGTTTTGACATGATTTTGAGAATAATAAAAAGATTGAAAAATAAGTAAATATTCTATAGGAACCTGAGGCACGTGTAGAAAATATTGTTTAACAATTGACACTCATGTTCGTTGTGTAACTAGAGTTAAAACAGTCCTCTTTCTCCATTACATAATCCTATGATAATGAATTGTATGGTGGGTAGTATGATCTCGACCACTGCACACTAAAGATTATCTACTTGATAATAAGGTGGAGTGAACTTACTAAAAATCTATTTCTTATGTTTATATTTTCTCTATTAATCTCTCATCATCACATAATCCCCATCAAGATTTGTTCTCACTATTTTGAGATGGTAATCATATAGTTTGAGAGCTGGTGTTTTTATCAACAATTGATTCACCCCCTCTTAATGATGGTACAATCTCTCCTGGGCCTCATAATTTTTATATGATTAATATTAAATGATCATCTTTATCAACACACCAAACATCTGATACCTATCAATTTATTTCAGAGCATTGTTATATAAAAATATTTATCAACATTATGACTATATTATACCTATAAATTGTTATTAAAGTATTTTTGAAATTATTATAGGTATGATTAATAAAAATTATATTTTTTCAATTGCTTAAATATTTCATTGCTGAGATCCATGGAGTCAATGTATATCATATACAACTAGGTATTCTTCTGGTTTTATGGTAAGTGATTTCATCTATGGAGAGTGAGGATGGTTTTGTATCTTCTATCACTCAACGTAGACATTATTGATATATCATAAATTATAATTAATTTTCACTATAATAGAATAGCCTATACTTTTTAAGATAAAAATAACATCAAAGTGGATGATAAATTATGTAACTCATTGGTTTCATTGATTTTATAGAAATAGTATATATGATTTATAGGAATTAATAATGAATATATAATCTAGAGGAAACTATATAATAACTATGAATGGGATAAGAAAGTGAAAGTGATTGGTTATAAATATGTTTTTCATAGTTTATTGATATACCAAATGGGGAATATGAATTAGTGGATGAATTATTTATTTAAATGAACATAAATTTATTCTAAATTCAAAGATATTGTGAATTTATTGAATATTTTACCATTATAAGGAATTTTATGAGACTCCTCTAGGATAAATATTAAGTAATAATATCACCCCTTGAGGATCATGACGTAGATTAGTGGACCATCAATACACTAAATATATTTTTTATCTAATATCACGAGAGAATAGGGACAACCTTAAAGAGAAAAATAAAAATAGAGAAGAAGATAAAATTTAATTATTTAAATGGATTAAATCATGTTGAGTAAAATAAGAATTATAAATAAAAAATTTATGTCGAAGATGATTCCATGTACATCTAAGAAATAACCTCTTTATTCACCAAATATGTGAAGAAAAGTAATGGAAAATATTGGATAATGATGACATTTAAAATATTTAAATATGAAATAATTGCGCATATTTTATTATGAATATCTGAGATTAAAGTGTAAATGAATAAGGATGGTTATTCTAAATGATCATATAAGAAGAACAACATTCCTATCAGTTACACTAGAAGAAAAGTATTCCAAGAGGATGGTTAATACAATAGAAAAATGAGAGAAATATTTTCTCACAATAAGGTGATACAACTTGTGATTAGTAAAGTGAAAGTGGAGAATATGGATCAAATAATGAAGGTAAAATATATTTTATTTAAAAATGAAAAAACCTAAATATCACTTGAGTGTTGAAGATGAAGAAGGGAGTAGTGAAAAATATAATAATAATGATAAGACTCTAAAATAGTTTCAACTTAGAGATAATCTTTTGGTGTGCTTGAAAAATAATAAAATACTACAAATAAAATTTAAAGTAGTGAAGGTGGAGAATTATTCATTAAGGAATACAATTTTTTATTTAAAATCTAAAGGTAATGCAGTGATGGAAGCTGAGTTCAAAAGAAAGATAGTATAAATGAATGAAATTATTTAATAAATAGATAAAATTATTGATATTACCACTAAAAATATTATTACTCATAATGATGAGGTAAACTCCATTGAGGTAATGTGAGTACAAGTCGATTACAATTTATGAAAACTAAAAGTTATGGATTTAAAAAATTCAAAAAATGAAGTTATAAAAAGCTCTAAAAAACTGAAAAAGTTTTTTATTATATTATAAAAATCAAACAATGTTCCACAGTTCCATGAACAGCTCTTTTATACACTCTATCTTCTTATTCTTATGGTGTTAGTAAGAATAAAAAAAGTTAAAGGTGCTGAAATAACCTAAGAATGAGGTTATATAAAATTGTATGTATGATAATGGTGTTGGAAATTCCAAAATAAAAATGGCATTGAAAGAGAATAAAAATCATGATAGTATAAAGGTTTGGTTAAATGTAAAAAATATTGACATAAATCTTTAGAACATTGAAAAATAATGGTGGATATCAAATTAGAAGAAGACTCGAAGAGAATATTTTTCGAAACTAATTTTCTATCTCTTGATTTTTTTACTTCAAGAATTTTTTTTTGATTTGAAGTATATGAAGAAAAATCATATGTGTGTTGTAATAATATATCACTCCATCAATTTAAGATAGTTTTTTAATATAGGTGGAGTAAATATAATATTTCCAAAGGCCATCCAATAAATCCTCTAAAATTGAAGGTTAAATTGAAAAAATTATTTTTATTTTCTTTAAGAGACTAATGGGAAGAATGAAAAACTAAGAAAAAGTACCAAAAATGTATTAACATTATCAAATAGTTGCTAAAACAAAATTAATTTTCCAAGTATTTTATAAATAAGAATAATTAATATCAGGAAGTATTGGTCAAGGTGGCTTATAAAGCTGCAAAAGGTGGGGTTCTATGGATACATGATGGTGTTTTCACATTACATATTATTGATAAAAAAATATCATGAATGTTATACAAAGGTATGGTGGTTTATTTTAAAATTCATAAGTGATGTATTATTAATGGTCAATGAGTTGTATTCACTGGGATTGGTAAAAATAAATCTAGATATGTTTACATTATTGATGGGATAAGGGAAAATAATATTAATTTTTTCTTCACTTTTTCATAATGGGAATGAGGGAATATTTTGGAATAATTAATGTGGTATAAAGAGTCTAAAGTCTAAAAAACTTTATGATTGATTTATTACAAACAAACAAATTTCTTTATTTTTAATGAAAAAATCACTATCCATGAGAAGAAAGGAAGAAAACCAGATTTTTCATATAATATATTCCCATTTATGGTAGAATAATGTGGATAATAATTTCAATCATGAATCCATGATAAATATACCAAATCTATAATTTTAAAGACTCAAGACACATATTACATGTTATTAGAGAAAAATTATAATCAAGAGTCACAAGATGATGTAAATCAGAATGACAAAACCTCCTAAGATTGTACACTTAGATGTGTGCTGATTGATGAGTATGAAGTATACCAATAGAGGTATGTGTTTCATGAATTTTTATAATGATTTTAAATGCATTAATTATGTCTATTTTATATTATATAAATCAAAATATCCTGAGAAAATTATCCACTTTTATTGGTTTTATAAGAATACAATAGGGCAAGTCGTAAAAAGATATTAATCTTATAATGGATATAAATACAATAATGAATAATTTGATTCATATCTTTATAAATGTAAGATAATAAATGAATATAAAACTCCATACACAAACAAAAATAATAATAATTGTAGAGGAAGTATTATAGTATTGGTGGTATGGGAAGAATAATTTTATTCGAGTATGAAATTTCAAAATATGTTTAGAGGCAAGATAAAATTGGGGATATTTATATATTTAACATGTTACCACTCTAAAAAAATTAAGTTAATACACTATATGTGTTATGGTTTGTAATTAATCCATGATTAAAGAGTTATAATTTACTCAACATCTCATGCAATATCAATATTAAATAAAAACCTTTTGAAAAATTTTATGAGAGAGTGGAAGAAGGTATATTTCTTATTGAAGCACCCAATGGAAGAAATTTCATGAGTGAAAAAAAGAATCTAAGAAATATTGTTGATGTATTATATATTATTGTTTTGTAAAATCAAAATCTTTCATAAGATTTATTTCCCATTGAGGATAATACTAAAAGAGTTAATCTTGGACACCATAATAGTATTCAATATGAATGAGAATATTTTCATTAATTCGGGTGGATTATAAAAATTACACTAATGTGGATGAATTATATAAATAATTTTCTAATTTTTAGACACATACAAAATATTTATAGAATAAAAATATTCACAGATATTGAAGAATGGGTGTACAAATCAAAATAATACTAAAAGTTTCTAACTATTCTAGCTTGATCTGATAGGTTGAGAAAAGTGTATCGATGAATCTCTATAACATGAGTATTGGTTATAAAAAATGAAAGAAGATAAAAAATACAAGTGAGAACAATTAAAACGTTAAAATAGTGTTTCATCCTAAAGAATGTGATTTGGTTGATATGGTTTTTTTTTAAAATAATTTCATTTATAAATATAAAGTATCCTGAAACAAAGTGTGTCTTGTTTTTAAAAGATACTCTCAAATTGATGGTATTTATTTTTAGGAGAATTTTTCTCTGATAACAAAGATTTAAATGAGAAGAATTTTTGTTGTTATTTATGCTCAATGTAACTACAAGGATTTCTAAATGGATGTTAATATATCATTACTTAATGGTGATATAGATGAAGGATTCCATATTGAACAAATTGAAGGTATCATCCTTGACGATGATTTTCCATGAGTGTAAAAGATGAAGATATAATTATATTGGATTAAACAAGTACCCTCTGTATAGTATTCAAAGTAGGTTACTAGCTTATAAATCCTGAAATTCAAGAATGGATTGGTAAATTCAAATATATTTATAAAATTGATCATTGTGAATGTGTATTTCAATGGAATAATTATTCAAGAAGAAAAAAAGTAATTTTTGAGGAATTTTATTTTCCAATTAAGAGACTTTCGAAAGAACAATGATGAGTGAAACAAATTTATTCTGGAGTTTTTAATTCACAAATTGAATATATTTTATTTTTATCTCATAAGGAATGTATTCCCATGAGTTACTTAAAATTTTTGAAATAGAGAAATAAAGAGAAGAGTATAGTCCTATAGTACATAGATATAAACTCCCATAGGATAAATAGGGAAGGAGTGTTAATCAAAGGGAGTTCCAGAGGCTCAATGGTAGTGTAATATATTTGGTGAAGTCAACACGAGACACTATATTTGTAGTTAATCTTTGTTATCAATTCCAAATAAACCCACGATATTCTTATCTTTTAAAAACACAATGGATACTGTTCAATATAAAATTAACTCTTTATTAAGGCACGATATATGAAAAAAATGAATAATTATAAGATGATAGTGATAGTGAGGTATATTGGCCAGTAGATGTTGGAGATCAAAATCCATCTTCTTGAGCTTATTTATTTATAAAAGGAATATGTGTTGCATACATGAAATATAATTGTTCCACTCTTACTTAAACATAATTTTAGCATTGTCCAATATCATAAGACATAAAATAAAATTACATTGATGGATTAACAACTAGAATACATTTGGTTTTATATTCCATACCCATTGGTGATGTTGTGTAATGATAAAAGTGTAATAAAATCTTTAAATAATCTTGTAAAACATTCAAGATCAAAGTATATTTTCATAAAGTACCAATTATTCAAGGATAATGTAGAGGGTGTAATGTTTTATTTAAAATACGTTTCAACTAAGGATCAAGTTGCATATATTTTGAAAAACCCTTCCAAAGGATTTATTCTTGTATTTTAAGTGTAATTGAGAGTGTTTTATTTCCCAAAATTCTAATAAGTTTTATAGATTATTTTATCGATTTTATTCCATTTATTTTTTTTGAAAAAGGTGGAGAATTAAATAATTTCACTTCTTATAAATATGTAGAGTATCTATTTTATTTTTGAAGTTATCATAAATGGGGAGATGATTTGAGAATTCTTATAAATGATGGGCGATCATAGGGTGTTGATGAATCATGTTTAGAGAATAGATGATATGTTGATTCATATATTTAAAACAAATACTTAGGTAGAGATTAGAGATCCCTTTGAGGGATTATAATTTGATGATTCATGATGAAGTGAATTGGAAAAGGTGGAGTGGATTTGATATCAATTGAGACATGATCAAAGTAAAATTGTTCTTGAACCATTTCTTTGAGTTCTATTAAAATAATATTCTTATAATATTGGGAGATGTTTAGTTTACATTCATATTGGAGGCATGATATGACATACTTCTTGATATGATTCATTTTTCAGTTTAAGATTTTTTTTCTATTGCATTCATAGATAATAATCCTATAATGAATTTTATTCTCATTAGATATGAGTGGTGATTTACAAGAATAAAAGAAATGATGTTCTATTAAATATAAAAAAACCATTGTGTGAATAATGGTTATCAAACTACAACATGGTTGAGATAATCCCAGGTTGGGAGTGAATGTATTTCTCATGATAATGGAGTTTTTTAATTATTCTTACATGATAAGGAATCATGTCGTGGATATTTTTTTACACCACGTTGAATCTGATAGAGGAATGAGTAAATATTACATGATAATCTGGTTCCACAGAGTTAATCTAAGGGGAAAAAGTAATTAATCTTGTATGGGAAGGATAACATCAAATCTAGACTAGTTTCACCACAAGGGGTCATATAAGGATTTCTAAGGAGTCCATTATTCCATGAATACCAACCTGTGATATCATGGTGTTAAATTGTTTTTTGATCCAAGTGTTCTTAAACCATGAAGAAATGGTTTACTATATAAGTTGAGATGAAGAGAAGAGGCACATGATATAGAAGAATAAAAATAACCACTACTTAGGTTATATAATGTGAACCAAACCATATTTAATGTCCCATACCGTAATTAGTTTGACTAGGAATGATTGAAATAATGTTGGTTCTAAAAACCTTGTATTCCACACAACAATCTACCTATCACACCATAATGATAGTTATATATATTTCAAAATACTTTGATATCTTTGGGATATGGTTTTAATATCATTCAGATCTAATGATAACATCATAAATTGAATCATCACACCATTATATAAGTTATATTTATAATAATGTTGTGACCCACCTAGAGATATACATGTGATAAAAATAGGAGTCTCCGATAGATTCGACCAAAAATATAAGAAATATTTCCAAGGATTTTTAGTAGATAATTAAAGTTGTAAAATATGTATAAATTCCAGAGGCACCTAAGTTATGGGAATCAAATATTACTCAACTTTTTGACACATGTTATTCATCTTGTAATCAATGTTCATGAAAATTAATATTTTTCATTCCCTGGTACCTTTTATAATAAATTTGAATGTGGGTAGTGGGATCATAACTACTATACACTAAGGATTATCCACTATATAGTAATGATGTATAAACTACCTTTTTGATTCCCCCCAAATGAGCTTTATAAAAATCACAATGTAAGAAATAACTGAATATGGGAATTATTTTCCCAAAAAAGAAAAGGAAGAAGATGGTGGTTTAGGACTCAATAATCACATAATCCTATAAGAGACATGCGGCTTTGTGACCATCATAAGGTGACATGAAGGATTTATTCACAATGCATAGCCTACGTAAGGCCCTACAAAGTCCCTTATATACGTCTATTTTCACTTTAGAAGGTGAATCAGATAATTGCTAACCAGACGAAGGCATCTAGATAGGCTCCCCCGGTTACACAATTTTTCAACCATAGGATTCTTGAAAATACATCAAAAATTCCATTGAAGATAGGTGGAATATTTTCAAAAGGCAGGATCCTCCAGTAGTATTAAAAATATATGTGACACATCCCCAATGGGGAGAAATATGGTCATTGAGAATATTCAAGAAAATATGTGAGATCCCCATGCCTTTATAAAATAAAAAATGGAAATAAAATGGGATGAGGTAGAAGAATATTTTGGTCGTAAACATCATATGATGTACCCAGGGAAATTCATGAGATGCCGCAAGGCCACGATGAAGTGTCTGCATAATCTCATGAAATCCCACAGTTATGGAATCTTCATCACTCAAAGGGCCTTAAGTATATCCATGCAATGTTGTTCTCCCCCTTTGACTTTACAAATAAAAAGTAATGGAATTTTCAATGAAATTGGTATGTATCTCCATTATACAATTTTTAGTTAAGCGATACATCACTAAGAGGTAAGGTTATTTTCCTCGATGACATCCAAAATCCTCACAAAATTCCCAACCTTTATAACATAAAAAACAAAATAAAACAGGGGATGAATGAATCCTCCCATGGTCGTAAAACTCATATGATGTGATAAGGATGTTCACAACATGGTCTCACAATACCCCTTGACAAGATCACCTGATTTCACAAAGTCCCCCTAGAAAAACATCATTGTCTCTTGAAAAGTCCCTGAAAAGTCCCCTAGGATCATGCAAAGGCCTTTAAATAGGCACCTTGATATCATATAGGCCCTTCGAATTGTAAATACGAAAAAATAAAAGACCTAAAAATATCCGCATGATTCAAAAAAATCTCTATTAATTAGAAAAAATATAATAATGGTTGTGTTTACAGGATGGTCTCATAGTCACTAAAATACATTAGACGCACCTAGAGAGGTACACATAAGTACATCGCAAAGACGTGTGATGTTGAGGACCTCTACCAACTACATATTGGATTCACGAGATACGCACTACACAAAAAAAGTGAACAAATAGGGGAGTGAAGCCTATAAATCCATACCCAATCATGTAAAATGACTCTACAAACACATGTCAGTTGGTATTTTTTGTATCTTGATGCCCCGGAACACCCAAGAACTAGAGCATATTTCTTTGAATGGTTGACCTCGTGACTGAAAAAACATCTCATCTGTTAAGATTAGAGGAATAACCATAGTGGCCAAGAATGATTCATAATCACTTCTATGATCACTCATAGATCTCATAGAGAACTTAAGATAGGACACATGAAGAACATCCCGCACAATTACTAGATCACACGAGATTAAAAACAAGAAAATATGGAATAAATCCAATGAATTCACAATATAATGGTTGCAACAAAAATTAAAATATGGGATACTTTTGTGAAGAACATATCCACTGATCCTCATAAGCTTCACATGAACCACCCTAGACATGAAAAAGCACTAGAAAATTTCACCCAGATATTACGTTCCTCTTTGGTGTACTATTTGGATCAAGTGATGTCCCTTAGACAAGTCAAAAGAAAGTTACATGGATCCCCCTTAGCATGCCACCATAGTATCGTGAATACCTCTGGAATCGCCATCCAAACCATGTGATTACCTTTAGATATGTTTCATGAATCTTATAATGACCCCAGCACATGTTATCTGAGTCTCATGATAGCACTCGGGCATGTGGACTAACTCTTATAATTCCCTCCAGGAATGCCAGCCAGGTCCCACGGCAGCCTACACATATGTTAGCCTATATCATGCTTTAACCTATAAGACATGTCACATTGACTCCCATAATTTCCTCCAAGACTGTCATCAAAGTCTTATGATGACACTAGGGAAAGTTGTTTGAATCATGAGACACCTTCTAGACATGTCATATGGGGTCATGAAATGGATTATAGGATGAACTATCTAGGTATTTCAATGTACAATAGACAATTCATCTTTTATCATGTGACAACCAATAGATATGCCATCTGGGATATGCAACATACCTCAGACAAGTCAAGCAGATCATGTAATTTCCTTAAGACATGTCAGGAATACATCCTCCAACATGTCATGAATAAAATCAATGCATTTCAAGAAGACAATAAACGTATGTCAGGTGGATGATTAGGCCGGGTCAACTGGGCTTACTGGGACTTGATAACCTTATCCATCCATGGTGTGTTGGAACCACCCAAATGAACTATGATGACTCTAATTTCTGTTATATCCAGGTTATGTAGGATGCCTCTATGAGGCCCGAGCTTCATATCAATAATCCTAAGGGTTGTCCTAATGTGTAAGTCCCACATACATAAACAATTTGACTGATCATTTTACGTATCATGTTTCTTACACCGAGCATAGCTCACATGGGTTAGGGAGTTCTAATAATTCAATCATTTCTTTCATAAGCCTCTATAGAGGCAAGGGAAACATTAGTGTGTAATGAATTAATCAATTAGACTATGATGAATCTAATTCCTACCATAATTAGGATATATAGGATGCCTTCATAAGGCCAAATCCCAAAAAATGGGAAACCACATCAGTGTAAGTCCCTCCATGTCTTTAACATTTTGATAATCGTGACCGAGTAATTTCCATGGGAAGATCATATTCTCTTATCCAGCGATGAAGTAAGGACAAATTAAATAATGGGGACTTTGAATCCTACCATAACAAGCATACATAGGATTCCTTCTCAAAGCCTTATTACCATATTGAACATGCCATGGGCTATCCCAACACATAAGTCTCGCATCTGTATGTAGTGAGACTAATTAATTTTTAGCCCTCGTTTCTTAAAACAAGCATGGCTCATGTGAGATTAAGGATTTAAAATGGTCATATAATTTGCATTATGAATATACACCATATGGGGGAAAACATAGTGACTAATCCTTAATGAGTTTCATAATATATAATTGCCTTTATATAAGGGAATCTACCTTGGGGGTAGTCCTAAGGGTATGAAAAAACTATGTGGGTTTTGGTTGCTATAAAAACTAGGATTCATAAGATTCCTTAAGATGAATGAATCCCATACTCATAATATTAACCGCCCCCTTCATGGAATAAATTTCCAAAGCACCTTGTTATATGAATTGATCACATAAGAATCTACTCGTTACTTAGAAAGGGATTAAAAACCTCAAATACAAATAGACAGATTCACTAATCTAATACCCTTATTATTCTTATAAAAGGGGTTAACCAATGATAGTTCTATTAGGGTAACTAGTCTTATATTCAGATTATGAAGAGGTTCATGAACATATCTTATGTTTATAAGAGATTCCTAGAGTATGAAACAATTCCCCTCAAAAGGGTCAGATGAGCTTGAAATCCAATTCTCTTGACCAATGTGTATTCCTACGAATTGTTGGGTCTGAAACATAAATTGAACACCTACCATTGGAAGGAAGGTATATACATAGTTATAGATACGGGAACCATTAAGAGTTTATAAGGAATAATAAACAAATGGTAAACTCAATACTAGTGATTGGGAAATGAATTAAACCCACCACAATCAATCCATAGAGCCAATACCATCCACATCAAACTATTAAAAACCAAAAAAGGTTAAATCGTCATGAATCTCTAAAATAATATAATGATTGGTTAATCATGTGTTAGTCCATTTTTATTTCATTGCATACTCTACAAAACCAATGAGCATAACGTAAAACCTTCAAATAGAAGGATGTTTTGTTTACCATGGGCCAGGACACTTTGTTGGCATATAAAGAAATGCCGATAAGACTGAAATAATACATGCAGTTTATCCTCTATGATCGAGGTTCCTATAAAATAAGTTCATAACCTCTTTGACAAGTCCACAGAAGTTGACTAGATATATCAAAAATAAAAATAAAATTGTGTTAACCATGAATATATGGTTGAGAATGCATCATTCCTGTGATATTGTACTAATTTGTAACCTTATTCATTATTTACTTTATGTATTTAGATACTTATCTCATAAATATTATCTCAATATGAGATAATTTCTTCCTCTAGTACCATTCCGGTAAATCACATATGGCTGCAACCCCTACGGGTCATGAAATGATTTCATATGTCTGACATCATTAATGTCAGGTGATGAACACAATGGTCTAGGAATACCACTGATGTGATTGAATATCAATCCTTGAAACATCCTATGAGTGTCTCTAAGTATGGAAACTGATGAGTCTACATCATTCCAGGAAATCTGTAGCTAATCCAGTGGCCCTCTTCACCACAACCAACTGCTTTAGGATCTTATCTCAAAGTGAAATATACACCACCTTTAGTCTTTGATTAATGTAAACCAGGGTGTCAAATACAGATCCATTTTGGTTTAGGGTATACTGAGGAGAGATCCCATAAACCACTACCACATGTATTATCCCACCAGTACACATCAGTCACTTTCTCAGGGTAACCCTTGAAATATGACTTCCGCGGATACCCATGCACGACCGACAAGAATGACACATTAAGCGAGGAAGGATCTGGATAACAATGAGTGAGCTCATATCCCCACTCCCACTTATGAGTTATAGAAGAATATTCCAGTATTAACTAGTGAACATGATCATATCCCTAACCACTCAAAACAACTCGGTGGCCATATTCTCACAACATGCTTGGGGGAGGTTCATATTCCTATCCTTGTGGATGAATTCAATCGAAATATTCTCATGGAAGAAGGAAGATATAAGTCGGATCATATATTTTCTTCAATCGATGATATATGCCACTACATAGTGGAGATGGAAGATGTGAATGATTATATCCCAATACACACTTTTATAAAAAGCCAATACATCTTAGAAACACTTGAAGAAATATGAATGAATATTCCAGAACTTGTATAGATAAAGGGATAAATTCATCTTCATATCCCTCTAGTTCATAAAACTCAACACTCTGATCATTATAAAAAAGTGGCTGCCCTGGAGTAAGAAAACATTCTTGATCCTGTCTTGGAGGATTATCAACATATTTTTATAAAAGAATAGGTGTCAGATTAAGCTCATATTCTAAATCTAATTTGGGTTCTCCAAGTGAAAACACCACATGCATCCAAACATGGGCACATACCTATAAAAAAGTCTAGATATATATTCCAAAGGCCCAGGATCTGGGTCATATACCTATTCTGGCTGGGGTTTACTATGTGAAAGGGGAACATGCCTTAGTTCATGCTCGTATTCTGGTCAAAGAAGTCCAATGAAATACTCCAAAGGCCCATGATTTGGCATATATCCCAATTCTAGATGGTAATAACTAATTTAGAATGGAACATGTCTCAGGATAGATTCATATTCTAATTAGTGAATCTTTTTGGTATATTCCAATAGATCATAGAAGCCAAGCACATATTCCTACTTCCACCAATGAATGACTACAACATCATTTTTCTAAAAAAATACTAGAGGAGGCTGATATACCTTATCCCATTCTAGAGGTCTATAAACATATTCCAATGGGGAATTCATATACAGATTTGGATAATATTTCTATTTAAATAGGGATCACCATGTGAGAGTACCAAATGCCTTAGAGAAGGCTCATATCCCTTCCAAAAATGTCCAGTGGCATATTCCAAATCCCCGGGGTTGGGAACATATTCCCATTCTGAATGAGGATCACCATGTGAGAATGTCACATACCTTTGGAATGGCTTATATTCCTATTAATAATGGGGAATCTCATTGGTATATTCATAAATCCTCTCAGTATCGATCTCATACTCCTATAGTACAAGACCATTATAAACATGTTCTAGAAACCACCATACATCATGATCATATCCATACAACACTCCAAAAGTTAGGTTGGCATATTCCAACCGTGACATAGATCTAGACCCATAATCCTTATATAATCAATGACAGTGTCTTTGAGGTCATTCGAGAGACATTCTCAACACTACAAGGTTCTATCAACTCTTCAACTAAAGCAGAAGTATATAATTATTGTGATAGTCCTCCTCGTGGTACTGTGGAGATGGATCATAGGTACTCTACTCTTGACATACACCATGGTAAACCCCCCATGGAGATATCTCCCTTGAATAAAGAAATCATCCACCATCTCAAACACCTTTTTATAGATAGGTATTAATAAATTATAAGCCTTTATATAGAAAGGTTCTCAAAATATTTGGGTCAACCACATATATTTTCCCATCAAATTCAAGAAGAACGTCACTTTAGTTAGTTGAAAACCCTCAGAATAACAATATTTGGTATGACCATATGGATTCATGTATGTATGATGAAGAGGATTACAACATTTACATATGGAGAGAGTTATCTAGAAACAAACTCCCTATCATGTTCTTTCCCCTCTCTACTTCTAACTATGAGGTCCCAAAAGAGCTAAAAATGAGTGAATGCCTTATATATGAAAAAATATGTGGGATACTCATCAATGAATAAAGGATAGACACCTATGTTATCTGAGATACAAGGTTCAAATTCATACCATCAAAATAATTAGTTGTCATCTAGACATGGCTATTATATATATGGCTCGGGATCCAGAACCATAAAAGAATGGTGTAAATATTCAACATGATTGCTGATGTTTCATCACAACTCTTTGGATGCTGATCTATAAATATACTTCTTGCATCCATATTATAGGATGGGGGAATTATTTAGTATTCCACTTTTTTCACTAATGGAATAAGATAACCCCTCGTACATGACATCCTATAATGTTATAGTTTCCAACAAAATTAGGGGATCAGGTAATGATTGGGACAATTGGACAATACAATAGAATGACCCCAATTCATCAATGACTAAACATCCTGAATATAGGGATATGATAGCCACCATGAATTCAAACTGGTCCCCTAAAAGAAACAAGATTTAATTTTAGACATGGAATATGAGATTGCGATCAACAGAAAAACTTCCCATAAAGAATGATTCCCCTCAGGGGCTTCCATCTCACCCAAATCCCATGCGATCATAGTTGTTATGAATAAAATAGGTTGTAGTAGTAGCTATCATATCATCCATACAAGAGTAGACCCAGCTATCTGAGACATGGAAATATGTAACATTGCCTCCACCTCTCAAATCGTCAATTCTTAAGAGGATTCAGGATATATCCATAGCAGTTGCAAACAAACCCCTTCCCACTAGGCTGGGTGAATTTATATATCAATCAGTATCACCAGGTTCTTCATCCCTTGATAGGGTCACAGTTAAATCAAAGGTGATTCCAAATCAACTCCATACTACTGGGATGGGGCATTAATATCTCAATATCCATCCTAGGAGTTATCAAATCCATGATAGGAAGTATTGGATCCCCAACAACAGGATTTTTAAGTACCAATTGTCTCCCCAAATAACCCCCTAACCATAGAGAAGAGGGTATTTTCATCATCATAATCACTATATAAATAATCCTTATTCTCTTGGATGCGAGGTAAATATCAATGCACAACATCCCATATATTCCTCCCACCATAAGAAAAACCTATTCAATTCAGGTCCGAGTTAAAAAAACTGACTAAATACTCCCTCAAATCCACTATTCATAGAAATGTATGGGAGTAATGTAAGATTAAGGTTATTAGACCCAGATTGGTTTGCAATAAAAAAGTCCCAATATGGTTATAGGTTTGAATAATGACTCTGATGATGCATCGAAGAAATAACATGTTGCATCGAATGTAAAGGCATGAACACCATTTATTGATACACCTATGTGAATGTCATCACCATGAACACAATATATATTGTGGACCAATATTGAAATGTAGAGGGTCAAAACATGGAAACCTTCTTTGAGAGGAGGGTGATATTGATAAACCAGATGAGGCTGCACACACCCGAAACCATAGGAGGCTCCCAAATATAGCACCTCCAAATATCAAGTTTCCACCTCTCCGACAAAACACTTCCATATAAAGAAAAAGGAAATGTATGGCTACATCCCAATCACCACCCATGAGAGTTGAAGTTCGTTCCATAAAGGAACAGTTTTTATGATATGAGAGTGAGATACAAACTCTCAAAAAAATCAATGAGGAGCTACTCAGGGTCAATATTCTTACTGGGTATTCTTTTTGGAAGAGATAAATTTTCTCTCTCCCATATCTAATCTGTTAGAAGGAATGATATCTGATTTTGAGACTAGATTTAGTTCTAGGTAGTCTATCTACATAAATGAGAAAGTCTAAAATGATCATGAACTCCCTCTATTAGGGAGAAAAACTCTCTCTCTCTCTCTCCAGTGTAACCATTTAGTCATATAAAAAATTGATAATCAGTAGCAGATGAAGGCGGGGCACCTCATCGACCCTCTCCAATACCCTATAAATGGGATGTGTCTCATAAAAAAGTTCCCCCAAACCTACTTAATGTCATCGATTTCCTAGATACTAGAATGGAATCAATGGAAGGGTGACACACACCTATGTATTTATAGAGGGATCCATATCCCAAGTGGGAGGATGACACTTTTACTCCACCCAATTTTGAAAATTACACCTTCTCTACCATTGATTGTGTATGTGGCCCCAGAAAACATCTCACACACTTCATATATCGATATGGGCTAGTGATGGGTCCTTGAGATCAACAGGAGGTGACAAAGATGATGTGTTTTGTACAGACTCTGATAGGGCCAGCCTTTGTTTGGTATAGTAGTCTTCCAGCATGATCCATTGTAGGATGGGAAGACCATAATCAATAGGTCATTTATCATTTTTACACTATGTTGAGGAAAAATTCTACCATAAACATCAAGAACTACAAGTAACACAAAAATGAGTGGGTATATAACTTCATATTAAGGTACAAAGGTCTAACATATTCACTCATCATACCTCTCTCGCAAGAACAACTACTGTATGATTGTGATGAAAATATCATGGATGAGTTAAAAACTCCTCTAATCCAAATGAAGTATCCATTTGGGTTCAATGAGTTCATAGAAATATAATAACATCTGGACGAATCCATTAAGGGAACCTGATCTAAAACATGACTCATTCAATCATCCTAGAGAAAAATTATTGGAAAAGAAAAATCATATCCTATCGCTCTCAACCTAGAAGTAGTTCCCATCCAAGTACCTAGGAAGACCTAGAACCACCCTACACCTCCTATCGAGTGGAAAAACCATAAAATCGACCTCATCCAAAAGCATAAAGAATTTAGGGTTTCTCAAGATTTGAAGAAAATATGAATAAAAAATACTCCTTATAAAATGAACAAGTCCCTAGATATTTATTGGCAGCAATGGACAATAACCTACTCAGACTAACACAACACAGGAATCCTGATGAGTTCATCCTCACAAGGCATCCTAACTACTTCCCTTTCAATAGAAGTCTAGGTCATAATATACAAGAATATCTCATCTTCAAATATGTCCTTCAAGGCATGGAAAATTCTATATAGTTGGGGTTAAGAAACTCATTAGAGTAGATAACCTTCAAAACCGTTGCCCAGTTAGAAGAAGAAGGTGGTTGGAAGAAAGTTCTGTCCAGTCTAGAGCAGAAGTTTTACAACTGGAAGACTCAAAAAATAGTGGAATGAGATCATGAGACCCTGAGAGAATAGCTGAAAATACCCACAATAGATCCACCACCTAAAGAGGAAATGTCAGATATGCCTCCCAAATATGGGAATGACCATCATAAGTAGGAAGAAACAGCAGAGAAGTCATATGTTACTTCAAAGTAATATATGAACCTTGAAGGTTTCTTCTTTATGAATCTCTAAGTACTAGAACCTCCCCACCAAATGGAACTATCATCAAATAAGATTTTATCTTTGTTTTTATCAAAGTGATTCACTTGGAAGACCCCTTATCTAATGATTAATATGACTCTGAGTATGATTTTCCCACACGTAACCAGGGGATGGGAGGTCTCATGCATAGGAACCATGGTTACATGGGATGATATGGACATGGTTGGATCAAATATTTTGGTCATGTCCTCACATAGGACATATGGGTAGCTGAGACCCATGGAAATGTGGTTCAACAGGCCCAAAAGATGAATGGAGGTGTCCTAGAACCGTCCAGCATCCGTCAACACCTTGTGGTCTTGCATGGCCACCTAGTGAGAATATCATTATCTGATCATCCTAGGTAATAGGGAATTCTAGTCTGAACCATGACACTGGTAGAATATTCTATAACTAATTATGAAAAATCCCCAGGATTCTCCACCTCAAATGCATCGGATCCTGAGTCACATTCAAAGGATCAACCCCATGTTGGGAAGCACCAACCTACGAAATAAGGTATGGAATTATGTTATAGATGGTGGTTTTCCAAAAAAATCTATAAATCCATTATGTTATATATGTTTCAAAAAAGATAAGGGAGGCACTCGTTGAAGCCCTCCAAATCTGATAGGAGTTCCGGACAGATTTTACTACAACTGAGGTCTATTGAGTGGAGACCATGTTAGTATAACTACATGTCTCCATATTGTTCACTGACTAGGATATGGAATAGGTTATACAAGGTCACATTGGGCCCCTATATAGTTTCATAATACTATATAATTTCTTCATCTAGAGGTATCTAATTAATAATGGTTTTGGGTTAAACCTCATCTCGGTCTAAACCCTTTAATGTTTTTTAAACAACAAAGTGAATTTTTCTCCCAAAATATTTACCATTCAAGGGTATGTTAAGAATGAGAAAAAAACCTACCAGGTTCATCAATCTCAAAGATCAGTTTGAATATCTCACATCTGACACTGATTTTATGCTTATCAAACAATACACTACATATAATGTCTTTCATGGAAGGTCCTAGATCCATTGCCACATGGTGGTACCTTCAACATTCCCTCGGTGTTTGAAATACCTCATCAATGAAATGGTCAGTATACTGTATGGTGAAAGTCCCCCTTATATACTTTAATGTCCACATATTATGAATCATATTTCTACAAAAGGGAGGAAAAAACCAATATTGGGTGATGATATGCAGATTTAATCCCCCAACAACTTGGGTCCGCCCTTGCAAATCCATCGAGTGTGATCGAAAACAACTATGTACTCCCTATAACTCTATTCAAGGTGATATAATTCACCACAAATGTCAAATATACAATTTTACCAATAGATAGTCTAAAAATATCATCTCTGGAATATCTCTTTAATGACTCATGCAGTAGGGGATGATAATGTTTCTTCTCATGGAATCTCTCACCCCAATAGTGACACAAAAGCCCCTTGATTGAAAACATCATCTAAAAATTTCTCCATAGAATCATAGGTGGAAGAAGATGAGTATGAACTCATTAAAAACCCTACCAAATCCAAGGAAGGTTTATCCACCACCCTTGATGATCTCGGGAAGATAAATATGGGAATAGAAGAAGACCCATGAACTATGTTGTTTAGTTCCCCAATGAACCTCTAAGATCTAGAGATGTACATTGCATTTCTAAAGAAATTTTTTTTCTGTAACTATATAAAAATTATTATACTTAATCCATATGTGGATATACACCATCTAGGATTACCGGATGAGGATCTAGGCTTGATAAAGGAATCCAAGAGGATACACCCATCTCATGACACTGATATATAGGAGGAAGTTGACAAATTAATCAAATACAAATTTGTATGATATGTGAAATACCCAAGGTAGATTGCTAACATTCTCAATTTCAAGAAAAATAATACCTATATTAGGGTTAGCATCGATTTTTGGGAATATATTTGGTACTACCTGAAGGATGATTTCCCATTTCTAATAACATAACTCTTGATCGATGCAACTGCTAGATTTGAAGATCATTTAATCTTGGATGGGTATTTAGTGGAAAATCCAATAAACATTCTCCTAAGGATGAATAATCCCCTACCTTTAGAGTGCTAGGGGATATTTTACTATCAGGTTATTCCGATCATCTAAATGAAAGTTGGTTCCACAAATCAATGTTCCATGAATCACATAATTAAGACATTTCTGGGAAGTTTAATTAAGTTTTATGTTAAATACATGGTGGTTAAATCATGATAGTGATGTGGTCACTTCACAAATTTTCTGACAGTCTTCAAAAATCAACGGAAGTACATTCTAAAGATGAATTCGCTGAAATTTACTTACAGGGTAATATCAGGTAAGTTTCTTAGATTTATAGTATGTCACCAAGACATCAAGGTTGACCCAGAGAATATTATTTCTATTTTTTAAATTTTACACCCATGAATAATCAAATAACTGAGGGTTATACAAGGGATCCACACCTACATTTTTTTTCACAGCCAACTTTTCCAATAAATATCTCCCCTTCACCATGTTAATGTAGAAGGGGATCATCTATCAATGGGATGATGGCTGCCATGAATCCTTAAAAAATATAATGTAGTATCTAAAACACATAAATTTTATGATGCATCTAGTGGAAGGGAGGCCACTAATATTTTATTTGACCACCATGTAATGCTCATTGGGCACCATCCATGCATAGAAAAATGATGCTGGGAGATAGAATAGTATCTACCACCTTTTCCAAAAAATGATAGGTACCGATAAATGATACACTAATGTTGAGATGAGCTAACATTCACTTATATTCATAGTGAAAAAGATGAGGCATTACTTACAACACCATGAAGTCCAAATGGTGTCTCATATTGATCCGATCAAGTATATCCTTGGACATTCTATGTTGAATGGGGGCTTGGATCGATGGGAAATCATTCTATATGAATACAACATTCTGTTCTTATCATAGAAATTAGTGAATGGGATATCCTTGACTGGTTTTCTCATAGTACATCATACCCTAGAGAATACACTAGTGGCCATCGATATTCTAGATGAAGAGGTATTTTATTCCCATGAATCTCCTTGGACATGGGAGATGTATTTTTATAGCGCCTCCCAAAGTCTTTTTAGAAAATGAATGGAAAACCCAAAGCATTATTGGGTTGAACTAGGGATTTTCTTTGTTTTTGTAGATAAAGTAGTTCTTACATATTATTTATCACTATCTAAAAGCTTCATGAATAACAAGGAAGAATACCAATCCCTCACATTTTGGTTAGAATTATCCCTATAACAATATGTAGCCTACCTGAATATCAAAGGGGATTCAGAACTTGTGATATAGTTGATCAATGGTGAATATGAAATTAAAAGTAAGAACTATCTCACCACATGCTATGATAGAGGTATAAGGGTATATTTACCTTTTTTTCCAACATCGTATCATGTTCCTCAATCATATAATTCTCATGCTGACGCATTGACAAATGTAGACATAGTCTTTGTTGACCCTAACCCGGGGGAAGAAAGATTTCATATCACACACCAAAGGATGGTATCATTGATAATCATCTCGAATATTGAAGAAATAAATCTGGTCTACCCCACCCTTATAGTGTGATGAACTGATATACACCCCTGGACAGATGGATTCCATAATCAGTTACATCCAAAATAGAGTTCTATCAACATATCGAGCCAGGAGGGAGTAGATTTGATGATGTGCGGTGAACTTCGCCCTAAAGATAGTCCAAAATAACACAAATCTCTCTTCAGATGAGGCTTGATGGAATCATATATAACTGCATAGAATAAAGATATATTCTCTCCATCATGGAAGAAGTACATGAAGGCTCCTACAGTGCCCATCATCCTAAAACCAGGCTCTCCCACCAAATCAGAAGGCGAGGATACTACTATGTAACCATGACATAGGACTATGTATAATTCAATAAGAAATTTCTTTCATTCGAGATCCATGAAAATTTTATCCATTATCCCCCAGACATTATACATAAAAATAAATCTTCTTGCCTTTTTCCTATGGGGAATGAATGTTTTACGTCAATACCCCCAACTAAATCTAAGTAGCTCATGTACATCTTTACTGCCACTGATTTATTGTATAATTGTGCTAATGAAATATCCCTCAAGGAAGTTGAGATGAAGAACATAATTAACTTCATGGATTCCCATATCATCACCAGGTTTGAGGCCCCTCACACAATATTGATGGAAAATGGCTCCAACTTCTATTCTACAGATTTGAAGAAACTATACCAAGAGTAAAAATATCAAGTATAGTCACTCATCTCTCTATCTTGAAGAAGAAAATGGATAGCTATAGTACTTCAATAAGACTCTATAGAATACAATCCATATGATGGTGAAAAAGGACAAGAATTCATGGACATATAATCTCATATATGCTTTATAGGCCTACTATACCACCACATGTAATACTAAACTAGAAATTCCATACTCATAGGTGTATGGGACTAAGGTAGTGTTACATATATAAGTACATTTCCCCTCTCTTTCGATAACCATCTAAAAATATCTCTCAGTTTATGAGTAATTAAAAAATAGTTTTCATATCTATCATCAAGCGTAAGTCTTGAAAAAAATAATTTAAACTTCATAACATCTCTCATTTTGGTTATGTGGCATTAAACTGTATGAGAAATTCCTAACATCAATACTTTAAACTAGACAGTATCCCATATCCTAACCACATGATGCTAAACATTATGAATCTCATCCTAATTACATGATGTTAAATTGTATGAGATCTTCCTAGTTACATGACATTAAACTATATGAGCTCATCCTATATACATGATGTTCAACTGTATGAGTTCATCCTAGTTACATGATGTAAATGTATATGAGTTTTCCAAGTCACATGATGCTAAATTGTTTGAGCTCATCCCAGCTGTATGATATTAAACTACATAGAGAATTCCTAGCAACAAGACTTTAAACTCCACAATGTCTCTCATCCTTGTATCAAGAAATTAGACTACACAATAGCTCTCATCCTTACTGCATGATGTTTAACTTCATGAAAAGTTTCTTTGTTGAATTATCTAAAATTTCCTTGATCCATGACATCCAACTTCATTCACATAGGTCCATCCATGTACATTCCACATGAAATTAAACTAAACAAGTTTTCTAGAACAATGTATGGATTTATTCTCATTTAAATGAGATAAATAGGGATACCACAATATTATATATTGGTACAGCCACCAAGTGATACAAAATACCCCTATCATAACCTTAATTGCCTATTAATGGTAATGGGGACCCTTACCATCATTTGTTTCTCACACCAAGCATAGCTAACATGAGCCTAGGAATGTTAGTAAGATCTTCCTCTGACAAATAAGGCATAACAACCTATGATGGGCTCATCCTAGTCCTGAATGAAGACCTAAATATTCATACCATGAGTCATTTACACATTATATTAAACTAAATGGTTGATGTACCTTGCATGACATAAAACAATACATTTTTAGGGACCTCACCCATGGAGAACAATGTTGATGGTGTTAGTCTCTTGCCACACCTCCATTTTAGAACTATATGTTTCTTGATTTCTTGTTAATGTGGGATACATATTAATGCCCCTATTTCCATTTTTGATACCAGCTGTAATATCATTTTTTACATTAGGAAGCTTAAGTCCTTATTGCATGACATTAAAAATCACTATTCCTCAAGAACTATGTGTGGCTTGATTCCTGTCATCACATGATACATAGCGACACCTAGATCTCTAATCCTCGGCATAGCTACAATAGTCAATAGAAACATTTCCCACATACGCATATAGTTTATACATGTGTAGAGGGTTTCTAATTCAAGAAATATGAGTCACATGTTTCTTATCCTCATAGGATACATAATGACGATCAGATCTCCAACTCCGGGCCGAGTCACAATAAAGAATTATAAAAATTACGCCTCTCTATGTATTGTCCAGAACTGCATAGATGGATTCCTTAATAACTATGTGCTTATTGATTCCTATCACTATGGGATATTTTTTGACACCGAAAATTCCATTCATGGGATCAACTACAATATTACCACTTCATGTTGGGGAGCCTATTCCCTCCTCGTATGACGATAAACTGCACATCCCCTCAGTAACTACATGTGGCTTAATTCCCTTCATCATAGGATACACAGTGATGCATGGATCTCTAATCTTGGTTCCAACTACAAGAACCAAAAGAAAAGAAATGCATCCCAACCATATAGTGTACGAGTCGTACAAACTCATTTTTCTTAAGTGCAAGCCAGATCTATGCATGAATTGCTCGTGCACACAATATATCATGAGAAAAATTTCTTGTTGGTTCCCATGTCCTTAACACATGATTTTAAATTTCAAAGAAAACATCATTAACACATAAAAAAATAGAAAATATCCTTACCACATGGATTTAAACATCACATAGAAAAATACTTCTCCACTACAAGAAAATAATCTATGCAGACCATAAATGATTTTTTTCATCCCTAATCAACGGACCACAAGAGACTTACCCTGTTTAGCTAGTGTATAGGGTGCTTCAATAATCTTTTAAATAACCTCAATCCATTAATCATACTTCATTCCTCAAGTGACTTGGGTTACAAAAATCCTTCCATAAACCATGTAAAGGATACCCGACTTCAAGGGACCCTTTGTATAGCTATTTATGTATGCTTATGGATCATTCATGTGTGCCTATAGACATCGACCAAATGTGTAGCTCTTAAAAAAGATATTTTCAATCATTTTGAGCTCTGACATCACTATAGAATAATTAAACACATCAATGTGATCTGAACTACTCTCTATTTGATTTTACCATACCATTACCCATGAATTGAGAACATCGAAACTTGATTTACAATATTTATATCTCCCATATAAAAGTTTGTTACTATACTATTGACCATGGGTAGCTTAATTATGATCTTGTGTTTCATTTCCCATATTAATTCCACGTGTTTCATGACCATTAACATCATGGACTATTTGTCAATGTTAAACGACGTTTAACTCTATCCTATAATGGTATAATTCATGAGTCCTTAAACTGTTTTCAAAAGAGTAATAAAACATTTCATGTTAGAAACCCACAAAGGTAGGCTTGAGAAAATTCATGTCTTCACCCGATAAACTCATCATCTCTAGAGTTTAGGTAAAAATATGTGTGTAAATATATAAGTAACATATATCATAGGTCCTAATTTAGAGCCCTTAAAAAATCCAATCGATTATTTATAGAAGCCTTGGTTTAAGAAAAATTCAAAGTAATAATTTTTCACATCTCCTCGCCATGATAATATTTTCACTAGACGATGACACAAATTTTTGGGTTCTTAAATCCTTCTTGAATATTATACTCTTCATAAATCATGTTTCATGATTTTTGTGCCTCATATCACCACAAACAATTTATTTCCCTTGGAAAGGATACCCAACATCATGGGACCCTCTTTGTAACAATGCATGTATGCCTATAGATCCTAAATATGTGCCTATCATCATAATTAAAATGAGTCACCCTAAAAAAAGGGCTTTCTGATTCTTGGGAGCCCTGACATCATAGTGGAAAAACCAATCACCTCAATGTGTTTTGGGTCATTCCCGACATGATTCTCATGTATCATCCTCAAGACCCAAGCACTTTGGACCATAATCTATAATCTTCATACCAAACTATCTGAGTGGTTCCTAAATCCTTGATGTTTCACTTCCATGTTTTTTACCATTTCTTGAAGAACAAATGAAACATTCCATTCAAGAAGATTTGATGTACCACACCTTATGATTCAAAACCATAGTTCATAAGGATCGATCTACAAAATATAAGATCCAAACTTCCCTATTCTTCTAGAACCCTTCCCTGATAGATTTATTCCCATACCCAACCTCATCATATGGATATTTGAGTCTTCAAAAATCTCTTATGACCCTTGAAATGGAGTAAATATTAATTTTCTTTTCCATGATACCAATGTATAAGTACCTTGACACACCAATTAAAGGAATTTCCTACTTATAAGAAAGGATCTTAAATCCTTGTGAGCTCTAGAAACACCGTGGGGGAACCTATAACCTCATGGGGTCATGGGTCTTCCACAATAGGTCTTACACATATCATCTTCACATAATCAAACATTGGGTTATGAATTATATCAACCATATTCCAACTATCCAGTAGAACCTATCCTCACTACTATTTTTCCCACATCCTATATTACACCCACAAACCTTCTATGACCCTTGGAAGAGATTTGCAACACCTTTATTTGTAAATTCTACCAATGAATAATGGTCTTGACCTTCCAGGTATAGGAATATCCTCCTTGAAGGAAAAGATATCAAATCATCATGATCCACGACAACACCATAGTATAACACAACACCATAGAGGGTTTTGGGTCATTCTTGGCAGGTTTGCACCAGATTCCATGATCATCAATCCAGACTATTCTAAAAGTCCCTAAACTAATTTAATACAAGGACTAAGTTAAAATTCCCTAAACTAACGAGATAGAAGGTTCGAGCTAAAATACCCTAAAGTACTAAGATAAGAAGCATAAGATAAAATACCCTAAACCAAATCTATATAAGGTATGAAAAATACCCTAAACTAAAGTCATATAAGGTCTGATATAAAAGAGCATAAAATACAATGATAGGTGGTCCGAGCTAAAAGGCTTTAGAATAAAGTAATAGAAGTTCTAAGCTAAAAGATCATAAACTAAAGAGATAGAAACTCCAAGAAAAAACACCCAAAACTAAAGTGATATATGTTTTGAGATAAAAGAACCAAAAATAAAGTGATAGAAGGTCTGAGCTAGAAGACATGAAACTAATTTAATTGAGGGTCCGAGCTAAAAGGCTTTAGAATAAAGCAATAGAAGTTCTAAGCTACAAGATCATAAACTAAAGAGATAGAAACTCCAAGAAAAAACACCCAAAACTAAAGTGATATATGTTTTGAGATAAAAGAACCAAAAATAAAGCGATAGAAGGTCTGAGCTAGAAGACATGAAACTAATGTAATTGAGGGTCCGAGCTAAAATACACTAAACTATAAAAATAGATGGTCTAATCAAAAGGACCCTAAACTAAAGAAAAAAAAGGTCGAAAATAAAATTCTCTAAACTAAATCTATAAAAGCTCTAAGCTAAAAAACGCAATATAAATTGAAAAAAGGTATAAGCTAAAAGTATATGAACTAATGTGATAGATGGTCTTATCTAAAAGACTCAAAACTACACTAATAAAAGGCCCGAGCTGAAAGACCCAAAAATAAAGTGATATAAGGTCTAATATAAAAGACCTTATACTAAAACACAACAACTATTTAGTCTGTAATAATGAAAATAATTCAAGTACATCCATATCGAATTACTATAAATCATTATAGTATAACTAATACTATCAGATTTATAAAAATATAGGTCACTCTAGCACCAAGACATATGTTCTGATGATTTATTATTCTATGGATAAGGTGATCTAAAGATAATTCGAACAAATATATCAACAAAGAGTCGCATGTTATTGGAAATTGATGAGAATTTACCAATAAGAATATATTAGGTTTACTTGATATTATGGAATAGAAAAGTATGATTGGAGATTCAAATAGTATTGGATCAACGAAATTTAATAAACATCATGAATGAAATAAAAATGGAAAACAACATAGAAGTTCAGAAAATCCATTCATTAGTAGTGTGAAATTGGAGGAATCTACACATTTCAGAGTGACTTCAAGAATTTCATCAAATATAGAAGGAATTATAGTGGTAAAACTACAATAAAATTTGATCAGCTACGCTGACCAGGTTGAGAAGTGTCCGGTGATAAGTGTCTATTAATGACTGAAGTGCCGCTCACCCCACCTCTTCTACTTCATCCCCAGGATTAAGAGTCTTGACCAAAGTAGTCCAATCCTAAAATTTCTTTTGATTAGTTTCCAATGAGGATGATAATGATTAAAGGTCATACCTTAGGCAAGCTATGATTTCCTTGTATCTCTATATTTTCATGGGCCAGGACTCTATCCAGGCTTGTATTCAAGATATCAACTGGTGACCATGCTCCAATGCCTCTGACATCTCCTTTATCATCTCAATAAGAAGAGACTTGTTTGAAAAATTGTACAAGACCCTATCATTGTTGGAAAATTCTTAATGATTCAAGAAAATTTTATTCGTCATTTCATACTATGGGTTTTCATAAAATCCACCTACCTCCTTGTCATGAAATAGATGGGGAAGAAGTTTTCCTTGGTCATGAAATATTTCTAAAGGAGTATCAATAATAAAGGCATGAATCTGCTACTAAATAATCCTACATTGTGTCTGATATTTTTTGAATGTTGAGATGTGAAATCCATAAGAAAGAATATATGGATGATATGGAAAGGAAAAAGGAGAAGAGGTTTCGCATATCACTACCTCAAAAGAGGAATCACCCATTTATTGTGATGGAGGGTATATTTACTTAATAGATTCTATCCCTATATCAGGATAGTCATTTCTAGGATGAGAAAACTTCCTCAGACTCTCACCCAAGTCATGAATCAACACCATTATTTCTATAGAAAGGGGAGCCGGTAAAAAAATGGCATGTCCACAAGACAAACCAACTAGATTAGAACACCACTGGGATTGGATGCTACCCAATACTATCCATAATACTGTGTAAGAAATGTGGGAGAAGTATTGGGTGGAATAATTATCTCATCACCAGTGTCTTCATGTGCCATTGTAATCAAAATCCAACAGATGATCCTAGAATTCCTCTCTCTTCCCACATGAGCCAAAGGAAGAGTAGAGACCCTTTTGGTGTAGAAAAACTGACTGGTAAAATGATAAGGTGTATATATCTTGTAGATGATTATATCATCCATCCTAGATAGAATAAACACATCTTTAAGGGATATCATATAAGACCTTTCATAAAGGGAGTTACTTCTATTTTCAATGAGCAGCCTAATCGGTGCACGATAAGGGGTTAAGTAAAAGATATCATATCAAAAAAATGCATCTGTAACCTCGTTAGAGATTAATTAAATTTACCCAAACATAGATATGTTCAACAATATGGGATGAGATTGTTCTTTGGGGATCCTGGTGGCATTATAGTACTTATAGAAATAGAAGTGATCCCCTATCCAACCAAATAAAAACCAAAAATGACCACTGATCCTTTAGGGGGTATTTCTATATTGAATATGGACCAAGAGTTGGAAAAGGCTTTCAAGGGTCGACGCTACAATATTAAGGTCTTCTCCATCCACTAACCATGATTCCATCACCAGTGTAATGACAATGACTCCTGAACATGTGTTCCTAGCTAGGAAGAGCGATTTGTTAAAAAAATGGCCAAAAATCCCATCATTTTAAAGATCATATAGATCTATAACTACACTCAATATACCCATGAAGTATGATCCCAAGCATTTAGAAGGGACCAATATGAACTAAAACTATCCTGAACTTGCTGGAAAGGGCACTGATGTGGTTGTATAGTAGTTTGTAAAACTCCACTATGATAGAGGAAAATGTTGATCCATTCCTTGAAAAAGATAAGAGAGTTTATATTTAGCTCATTTATTGAATTATCATTCAAAATTGTGAGAATGTAACTAAAAAATACTACATTCATCAAGAGGTCGTCCTAAAAATCCATGAATGGGTGAAAGTCATCATACATCTCTCTAATAGGGGGTCCCACCCAGTTGGTAGATGTCCCATAGGATCATTCCCACTTCACCGTGGGACAAATGTAATGTGTTGGTTCCTAGACATCAATGACTGAAAAATTATCAATGAAGAATGAGTTTGATATAGAAAATAAATTAGGAAATCCATACTGACTCATAAATATGGACCCTATATAACTCGTTATCAAACTCTAGGAAGATTTTCCTAATATAGAATGGCCACAACCATTCAGAAAAAAATACCACTAGGATAGAGATCCCATTTTGAACTCTATCTACCACTTGGGTTATTCAAATAGGAAATACATATACTTGATATTCTCTATGAAATAATATGATGATAGAAATTTTAGACATCCAGACCTAAGGGAGCGTTCTCCAACATATAAGCTAATTTTTGGGATCGAGCTATGACTAGTTGGCCATCCTTAGAAATTTTCATTTGAGTACAGTCAAGAGAATTTGAAACATAGCAAGATTGTAGATTGATGTATGAAGGTGTAATTAAAACATTATCTATAAATCTAATCCCATATAGAGAAACCTGGAGGGATAATGGGAAATTGTGAAGATCAAATGGTAGGATCTGTTTTAGAAACTCATTATCAGAATTCATGTGATGTTATGGGTCAACGTTATAGTTTCTAGTAACCATGTCCCTTTTATTATACACTACAGAAGATCAATGATGAGAACTGGGATCCATCTGAAAAAATCTAATTGGCATATGTCAGAAAGATAAATCAAATATTGTTAATGAAAAGCCATAAAATCCAACATCCCCATGATCATCGTATCAACCTTTGATGGAACTCATGAATCACATAAAGGACTAATTAATCATCTGACTCCTAAAGATATCACTGCTGACATAAACCCACATGGAATAACGTGACCAAATGTCCTCTCAAAATCTTGTGATCGATTAAACTAGACAAAGTCATGTGAGATGCATGATAGTCTAATGATCATGCTAGCAAGTTGAGTTATCCTAGGAAACATTCAAGATGATCGAGCATCCCCATGGACAAAGTTCAAACAATTATTGATGTTTAGTTCATGGTTTTTTCAAGTAGGTTCTTGGGAAAAAGAAATCTTGCAGAGCAGTTCTTGTGAAACGGGATTGTGAAGAGGTCTCACAAGAAGATCTTGTGGGAGGGTGTTATGACAAGGTTACGTGATGGAAGAAAGGTGAGAGATCTGAAGAATTGAGTAGCAAGTGAATGAGGCATTTTTACTCTACCTTATATATAGGTTATTCCAAAGAATACCAATGGTCTCTTAGAAGACTGAGCATTGCTCATGTCATGGATTGTCAATAGCACAAAATCCTATTGCGTGCATTTACATTCCTCAGAATTGAGATGTTATCCCCGTGGACATCCCTCATGAGTGGGGGGGGGATTTGTTGATGCTAAGAAATTGAGTATTGTAATAATAATAAAGAAAGAAGTACGATAATATGCATATTATTTTCCATGAAAAGTAATGGAAGAAGAAGGAAGATAAAGACTGGTAGATCCCATAAGCCTATAATAGAAACACCATCGTGTGACCATTTGAAGGTCACATAATGGATCCAAACACATCGTATAGCCTACATAAGGCCCTACAATCTTCCATAGACAAGTACTTTTTCTCTTTCAAAGGAACCCCAGAAAATCTCTAACCACATGTTGAAAACTAGATAAGCTCCCCCAGTCATGCAGCTTATCAATTGATGGACACCAAAAAACCCACTAAAAAGTCCTTCGATGACAGGAGAAAAGTATTCAAAAGGAGGGAGTCTCTTTATATCATAAAAACACATGAAAAACATCATTTATGGGGATAATTATTTTCCTCAAAAAGGTTCAAGAAAACTTCAATGATCCCCAAGACATTGTAAAATAATCAAAGGAAATAAAAGGAGAGGAGGAGGGAGCCTCTTGTAGTCGTAAACATCATGTGATGCACCCCTAGAAATCCATGAGATTTCGCAAGACCCAAATTAAATTTCTTCTTTATCTTGTGAATTCCCGATGGAAAGAAATCCTTATTAGGCGAAGGGCCTTGGGTATGTCACGGCGACGTCACACTCCCACTTTGGATCCATAAGGACAAATATAAGAAAGTTTCCATGAAATGATCGTGTATCTGTATATGACATTTTGTTATCACGTGACACACCACCAAGAGGTAAAGTGATAATATTCGAAAATGCCCAAACAACCTCATGAAATATCCATCCATTGTAAGATAAATGAAGTAAATAAAAGAGGGGATTCCATGAACCTATCATGGTCATAAAAATCATGTGATGCGCTAAGTCTATCTATAGTATTGTCCCATAAGACCCCTTCAAAATCAATCATAATATCATGAAGTCCCCCAAGAAAGCCATCTTTGTCTCACGGAAAGTCCCAAACAAGCCCCATGAGATCATGTGAAGGCCTTTTAATAGGCACATTGATCACATAGAGGCCCTTGGGAATATAAATATGAAAAAATGAAAGTCCCTCAACATATTGTCATGATTCAAAAAAGCCCCATTAGTTAAAAAAATCCAATAAAGGAGTAATTTATAGGATGGTATCATGGTCATTTAAATACAGGAAACACACCTAGAGATATTCACATATAGACCTCACGAAGACACATGATGTTGAGGCCCTCCTTCAACCCCATCTTGGATTCACTCAATATGAACCTTTAAAAGAATAGAATTTATGGGGTAGAAATACCTTTCAATCTCCGAACTTTTTATTAAAAAATCATCTTGAAACACACACGGGTTGGCCTTTTTTCATCCAGATGCACTGGTGCACCCAAGCACCAAAGAAGATTCTCAATGCGGATATCCCCATGACTAGAAAATATTCCCATCACGTATGATATAGGGAACATCCTGAGTCACCCTGAAGAATACATAATCAATTCACCTAATCACTTATAGATCACACGAAGGAATTTTTTCTGGGCATTCAAAGAACATCCCAAACATATTCAAGATCATGAAAGAATTAAATCAACCTAATAATGAATAAATATAAGGAATTCACAATATAAAGGATATAAAAAATTAAAATATGTAAGAATTGTTTGTAAAATATATCCACTTATTCTAACGTGCTTCTCATGAACCACCCAAGATTTGCGACAACACTAGGACATGTGTCTGAAATCTTTTGATGCTCTTTTATCACACTATTTGAATCATGAAAAGTCCCATGGAAATGTCAAAATCCAGTCACATAGTTCCCCCTCGACATGCCACCCTAGTCTCTTTAATCGCTCCAAGTGCACCTTCCAAACCTTACAATATCCTTCTGATATGTTTCCTGACCAAAATAAAGATACTAGTACATGTAAACTGAGTCTCACAATAGCACCTAGGAATGTAAAATTTCTCTTGTGACAGACTTTGGGCATGCCAAACAGGTCTTATGGTGACCTCCAAACATGTTAACTTGGATTGTGAATCACCCACCAAGACATGTCCAAATGAATTTCTCAACACCCTCAATGAGGGAAAACATTCTTTTATGATGACACTGGGGTAAGTCGGTTGTATCCTGTGACACACTTTGGACATGTCATTCAAGGTGATGTGATGGATTCCAGGATGAATTGGCTAGATCTTGCAATTTCCTCCAAACAAGTTGTCTTTGATCATACGACAACCCTATGACATTCCGTCCAATATATGTGACATCCCTCAGATAATTCAAATCGATCATGTTATTTCCTTAATAAATTTTTAGAAGACATCCTCCGACATGTTATAAAGACAATGTAGGCATGTCAAGAGGATAATAAATGCATGTTAGGAAGATGATCAGGCTACGTCAACTGTACATACCAGGACCTGATAACCTTATCAATCCTCAGTGTGTAATCCTCATCCAATTGGACTATGATGATTCTGATTCTAGTTATAACTAGGATAAATAGGATATATATCTGAGGATTAATACCCATATCAACTATCCCAGGGGTTTTCTTAATATATAAGTCCTCCATCCATATGAAATGACACTGATCATTTTTTATCCCTTATTTCTCAAACCAAAACAAAGATCACGAGGGCTTATGGGGTTGCAATAGTCATATCATTTCCATAGAATCTTCTTAAAAAGGCAAGGGAAACATCAGTGTATAATCCCTAAAAAATTGAATGATGAGGAATCTAATTCAAACCGTAATTAGGATATGTTGGATGCCTTCCTAAATCCTGATCTCTAACATAGATGATTTTCCACCTTAATTTCAGTCCTGCCATGCCTCTATCATTTTAACCATTGAGACCCAAACATTCCCATAGGATAATAATCTTTCCTCATCCATTGAAGAACAAATTACTAATTCAACTATGGGGAATCTAATTAATATAATTAAAAAGGACATGTAGGATTCCATATCAAGGAAAAATCCCCACATTGAACTTCCCAAGGTTGGTCCCAGCACATAAGTCCTATATCCATATACAATGAGACTGATTACTTATTATCCCTTATTTCATTCATCAAGCATATAACATGTGATATCAGTGAGTTATAATGTTAATATCATTATTATCATGAATCTCCACTATCCAGGGAAACCTATGTGTGTAATCCTAGGTGATTGGAATGATATAAAATTTCCTCCATATAAGGATATCTACCTTGGGGGATAGTCTTAATGTCGTGAATGAACTAATGGGTTTTTATTCCTAAAATAACCAAGGTACATAGGATTCCTCATGATTACTCAATAACCTCCATAGAATATCAACCTCCTACCTAGATGGTCTCAAATTATGAACTACATTTTCATATGTGTTAAACACATAAGAAATTTCCCATTACTAGGAAGATGATGAAGAAACTCATATACATACAAATGGATTCACTAATCAGATCCCCTTCTTCTTCTCATAAAAGGGGTTAACCTATGATCATTCTGTTAGGGTGACCGGAACTATATCAGAATTTGAAATAGGTTTTAAAAACATATTTTAAATCTATAAGAGAGTCCCAAAGTAGACCGCAATTTCCCCCAAAAAGGCTTGATGATCACAACCTCCCATCCTCTAGAAAAATGTGTGTTCCTAAGCATCATTGGGCCTAAAATACCATCTGACCACATGAATTTGGAAAGATTATGAATTTATTGATATGGGAACCATTGGTAGTTTATTCGGAAGACAAAATAAATGGTAAATCTGATGTGAGAAATTGAACAATGAATTAGACCCACCAAAATCAAACCATCGGGCCAATCCCATCAACATCATTCTTCGACGAAACAACTATGAAAAAATTATTATATTCATGAACTTTTTTCTTTATTAGTCTCTCATCATCACATTGTCACTATAAATATATTTTTACAATAACTAGATATAAGAACCACATAGATTTGGAGTTACAATTTTTGATAAACACTTATTGACCCCCACCGTCTTAGTGGTTGTATAATCTCTATTAGTCCTTAAAGTTATGTAATTATTTTTATATTTCATGAATTTTATTTAGATTATATACATGATATGGTGGACCCAAAATTCCATATACCCCTAATGTATCGGGTAGTTTTTTATCACCACTGATTTTGTGTATGGGGAATGATTATGGCACAATTGAATTAGATGTTAACCTTGTCATAGTTTCCCATTATTAAAAAATAAAATTGTTTGGATACCTTTTTATAGGAGGTATTATGACTTTATTTTTATGATATCTAATTATTTTGAATTTCATATGATTTTTTCACATATCTTATGATGATATCTTATACTTTATCTTGACACAATATGATCAATGATGATATATTATGTTTAAAGATGATACATTATGTTATTTGATAATAACCTCATATCCATGTAAAACCCCATGTATTTGTGTGAGATTCCATTTAATAATTCCCATGTGTTGTATAATTTGTCTTATAGGAAACCTTGAGATAAAAAGAACTATGCCTTATTTCGTTAAGGTAGAATGTCATAATATATATGAAATAAACACCAATACATTATAAGTAAGCTATATAAAAAAACATATAAGTATTATAGGAGGAAAAATCCATAATTAAATAAAATGAATCCATGTTTAAAGTATTGATTCTCACGGTAGGTAATAATGATCATACTGGAAGGTATAACTATAAAATTAATGAAAAAAATTATAAAAAAATTATAAATTTTAAAAAAGTAATAGCATGTATAATTTTTAGTTACATATAAAAGTTCATATATAGGAATGGAATTGGGTAATATTTTAGCTATATTACAATTCAACATATATGGTTGTTTGGAATATATATCCATTGATAAGGTAAGTATAAATATGAGTAATAATAATGTAAAATCAATTTTAAAAATTATAAAATAAGGAATCAAGTTATATAGGACTTTCATATGATGTTTATTTATTTCATCTTGTGAAGGAGGTGGAATCACAAGGACTTTCCCTTAACTAATCCCAAGCAGATCTTAAAAAAGTATGACCTGAGTGAAATCATCTACAATATATGTTAAAACACTAAGAAATCACTAAGTGATCTATGAAAGATTAATCATCACCCATGATTACCACCATTTCATATCTCACACATATATATTATGAAAATAATATTATAGGTTTTTTTATTAGAAGTTAGGATGTAATCATTACAGAATTATTAATGCGATAAATGTTATATTTTCAAAATATATTTCATTATTGAAATATTAAAAGTATTAATATATGATATTCATTTTTTAGATATAAAATTTTTATTAATTATTTTAGTGACATATATTATTCATATATAAAATATAAATTAACAATAATTAAATGATCGTTGTATAAAATTAGAATAAATTCATTCAATATTTTAGAAGTTATATTATTTTAAAATATTTTTTTTGAGTTATGACTATGTTTTTTCAAATAAATTTTTTTCAAATTTTAAAACATAAATTAATAAATCTTGTTTAATATTATAAATTATCATGTTGAAATTAAGTGTTAAAAGAAATTTCATTTTTTGGAAAAAATAAGTTACTGAGGTAAAATTTGTGTTACAATGCTATAGGGTAAACTGAGATAGATATTTAAAATAATTGGTAAAGTGATAAAATATTTCGAAGTAATATAAATAAATTATATTTATATGGTACATATTGAACCATGTCTATTAATTATCGACACTTTAGTAACTTTCTTGGATATATTACATTCAGTATAAATTGAAATTTAGTATTTACAAATGTACCACTCAAACTCATATATAAATGGAACCCCCATCCACTCATTCCATACTAAAACTCTCATTGGGATTGATCTCAAATATTATCCCAAATTTCATACCAAAAAATCATCTTTGACATTTAATGTCTTCTTGTCTCATGAAGGGTTAAAAAATTATTCAAAACCAAAGAAGATTTCCAATGGAGGTCCGATTTCTACTTAGTAAGTAAATACATTCTATATTTTTTTCCCTTTTATCATATCATACGTTTAAATATTAAAAATTATATAACATATATATATATATCATATTAATAATATAATTATCATCCAATTATTACGATAATATAATTAAACAAGTTCATACTAATCCATTAAATTATAGTGTGGTATTTTTTTGATCAGATTAGACATCAATATGAAAAAAATATAATATTTAATTATAGATGATTAGAAAAAATTAAATTCAACAAATACATGATATTAATAATAAATTTATGTTATGTTTTAAATTCTATAATTAATATAAATATATATATCTCAATTAAAGCAATCTTTTCTTTTAATTTATTCAGAAACGACAAAAGTGAAAACATTAACCAATTTCTAAATCCATTTTCAGAGAATTAATGTAATAGTTATAAAAATCTAAAATTAAAAAAAAAACCTTTTATAAATATTTTAGAGGGTATTAGAAATGATAAATGATTGTAATATATATATCAGAGAAAATCATGGAATAAATGGAAAACTAAAGACTCATTGACTAATATTGACAACTAATGAATAAAAAATGACTAATTAAAAAATTATAAATCATTTTTATTAAGTAAAAAAATCAAATAATGTTCTCCTATATATTAATAATAAACATAAGATTCTTATACAAGGAGTCACCATGTGTTTCAGCTAGTAGGAATCAAATGTTAGGGTTTTCATGACAGAAAAACCTTTCATTGAGTCATACTATCTATTAATAAACTATATTATTCTAGAAATTTTATATTATACATTTATATTATATTATATTATATTTTTATATTATTTTATTGAAAAATTAAATTTCCTTTTCATAATAACCTTTTTTATTGATTATTATCTCATTGAAATATGACATTTACATGGATAATGTCTAAATTTAATTTTGTTATTTTTATTTTATATTCATGTTATTTCTTAGTATAAATACATTTTTCTCTTAATTTAAAATTTAAATGTGTTATTTCATCTCTACCCCTCATTTTTATCTTCAATTCTATTAAAAATAAAATTTTGTATCTCCTTCGTAAATGTAGGTTAGTTTTAACATTTATTTATTTCAACGTAATTATTTATATTTTCATATAATTAAATAATTTTTTATCCACGTTTTTAATTTAATTTTATTTCATTTCAAGGTTCCATTTTTATAAAATTTAATTTATAAAATAATGTTTGGAATTTATTTTTGTTACATTTTTAAAGTGATTTTGAAAGTGACATATATCATTATTTTATAATAACATTGCTAAAACATTAATAAAAATATTTTCATGATTTATCATCCATTTTCATTTATTTATCTAAAATATTATCTATTAATAAGTATTTTATATAAATCATTTTTCACCATATAAATTATCTTATGATATTTTTTTTGGGTCACTGATATTTTGTATCTTTTAATCCAATAATTCACTACCCCTTCTCAAACACCATATATAAAAGTTATGTTACCCAAATTATTTATATGGATTAATAATTAAATTATTTTAATAGATATATGATTTATTTAATGTGGCACACTTTTGTTTGGATTTTTCAGTATGCGTTAAGTGGAACTGGAATTATATATCTCTCTAATGCATTGGGTAAATATTTTTATCTCATGAGATTACTATAGGATGTGTGTAGTTGAAGGTCCTTAGTAATATTGAAGAGTATTTAATGATTGATATTATTTAATGAGATTTGGATTTTGAAGAAACCCATTTTGAAGTCAATTTATAAAGCAGAGTTGTAATTTTGTCTAAATCAAGACATAGTAAAAGTTACATTGATCTTAAATTTTTAGTTAGAGTACTGTAACAAACAAAATTCAATTTTATGGTGTAGTGTATATAAAAATTCACATTAGATGTGTGGTCTGACTTGTTTATTAAGGAAAATCATTCATGTATATTAGAAGTTTTTTCATTTTGTAATCACAGAAAACATTAGCATGGATTATTTAGAGGATCATTATATTTGGGAGAATATTCTTAGTGATTAGGTATTATTGAGTTGAATAATATCACAAATTGAATGATATGGTTTCACCATGATGTAAGTATTGGTGATTAAGAATGTTACTCTGATATTGAATCTCATTATGCAGTTAGGTTGGTTGTTCCACGAATGAATTCAGGTAAAGGAACACAATATCATACTACAAGGCATTACATCATGGTTCATTTTCCTAATTATTTCTAAAGAGTAGTTATTCACTGATAAGATGATCATGAGTTTTTGGTGTTGTGCTATTTAGAATCCAAATGTCTATATATCCCATTTCCTCTTATCACACTATAATGGTCTGAATCTCATCACATAGGGTATGCCATGGGATTTCTACATCTTATTGGAATAAGAAGTCTATTTTCTCTCATTACAAGCTATATATCCCTTGCATGACATGTTTTCTACAAATATAGGTTAATTTTAGTTGATATAGCTCTCACACCACAATAAAATTAATCACACCATAATGAGCATTAGGGAAATTTGGGATTCAGTTTCCTAATATTTTGGATATGGGAGCCATTCTATGATGGAAGAAGTTAATATGTAATGTGTGTCTTCTCTATAAGTAGAGGAGTGTTTTATAAAAAAAATATTTATATTTTTTGAAGAAACATTTATTTATCCTACCATTAATTATAGTGGGAGATATAAAGATGGATTAGATAAGGTTTTATATAAGTTAAATGGTGCATAAATTATCTACAATATTAAATCATTTGGGGTAAAGGATATGGTGATTGATAGATATAATTATACTTTCCATTATTTCATATACTCAAGATTTCAAGTGTATCACCCTGATCCTTTCCTTGTTTTTTTGATAATAAAATAATAACAGTGGTAGAGGTATCAAAAGAATTTCATAATAAAGATTCGACACTTTTTAACAAGTTTCAGTGAAACTTTTGTTCACCCTTATACATGTGTTTTCATTCTCTAATTTTCAATCAACATATCACATTTTACACCTAGATCCTTCTTACACTAACTAATATGAGAAGGTGAGTATAGAGTTGGTGTCTTTAGTAGCCACAGATTCACCCACCCTCTCACCTAGACCTTTCACATGGTATTAGAGAATCCAGTTTACAAGGATTATTCTTATTAATTATATTATACCTTTAATTTGGGGTCATATCCTGCTAAAATTTCATAGTTTTTTCATTTTAACATGTTTTTCTTGTGGTTTTTATTATTTTGGGACTACATAATTTTCTTTGGAACTAAGTTTAATTTCCATAATAAATCATAGAATCAATAATATCTATTTACTCCATCAATAATGTAAACAAAAATGGAGTTCCCATGTTCAATGTAGAGTATTCCATTTATGATGATAAATGTTGATTAAATATCTTCAATTTAAAGGCATGGACATTCTTAACATCAATTAGAATGGTGAAAATACATTATCTTTTGAGATAATCCATACTATATATGATGGGAATAATATCGAATATGGTGGTACGTCACAGACTATATTATATTTATACCTCTTAGAGAAGAAATTGACATGTTTCATAGGCTTAAAAACTATTATTGTGACATAGAGGAAACTCCATGATATCCATGCAGGAGTCACGAAGTTAAATGAGTCTTAGTTACAAGAATACCAATCTTAATTCCATGATATTTCAATATGATAATATGAAATGCTAGATTAATTCTTTATTTAAGTGAAAATAATTATAATCTCAATTTTATAATATAGAGAAATTCTATGTGATTCTACCGTGGTGAGGAAATTTATTAGAATTATATTGGATAAACATGATGTGAATATTTCTTCCTTAGATGAGAAATACATTGATTATTATAGAATATATTAACTAAATAATTTCTTATTTGGTTATGATATTAGAATAGGTTCAGGTCTAAGGTTAACAAAAAAATTAGAGAAGGTGAATTTGTTTAAATCATTAAAAGAATTAAAAATCCTGGATCTATGGATATCATGAGGAGGAAATATATGTCAATGATTATTCAAAGTAATTTATTTAAGTTATAAATTTAACATATAAATAAAAAAATTAATAAAAGGTAAATATAAGGGTAATAATCAATTTAAATTCTTCATTTATATATATACTAGACACTTTATAGTAAAACTTACTAATGAATGAACAAGAATATGACCAATCACAAAGTTCATTAGAATGAACAATGTTGCAATTAATCACTATGGGAGAAATATATTCGATGGTACAAGAATGTTAAATACCTCAAAAATGACACTTTTATTCTTATAACATGATTCCACATCTTGTTATGAGTAATGTGAAAAATAGAATGTTTAATCAAAGGTTTAGGGGGTACTATATTTCATGTATGAATAAAATAATTCAATAGTTTGCAAATGTGAATAAGAATTGGGGATTAGAGTAGAGGAATAAAGTAGGAATGATGAAAAAAAATGAGTTATAAATAATGATGGATTAATTGGTATGATTAAGGTATAATTCTAATCCTCATATATATAATAAACTATTAAAAAATGATAACTTATCATCTAGAAAATCTATTTATTTCTCAGAATACAAAAACATTTCTCTGATTCAAGTAGAATTTATAGGAAATAAGGAAGATACCATTGGTATAATTGAGGATAAGGATATGATTATGGATATTACCCCACAAAAAATCATTTCTTATAATTAATAAATATTTTATTTTTAGTAAAAGTTTGTTGATGATGAAGATCCATTGTGCAACACTAAACATGTGATTCAAAATTCAATCAATGAAGTTAGTGAAATATCAAAAGTATAAGTGAGATTTTATAATGATCTTAAGTAAATCACATATTTTCCCATGATACCTTGAAACATATTTATTGATACCGAGTATTACAATTCAAATGGGGTAACTTCAAAAACGGGAACACAAAAGTTATTGTATGACCTATGAATGAAAAATCACCTGTTGATAAAATCAATTATAGTTCAAAATATTCCAACATAAATGATATGATGGATAGGAATAACACCAATGATAATCCGAAATTAAAAGTAAAGGTGGATAAATAATTTATTAAATAGTACAAGTATAAAAACATGTAGTAGATATCAAATAAAAAATAATACAATTAAGTAGATTTTGATGAATCCATATATTACAAATGTATATTTCACTTTGAAAGAATATCTTAGTATTTTTGAGTATATAGATATAAATAATATATGTGTTGGTATAATTAATAAATTCCATAATTTAAAAAAGGCTATTAATTATTATAATTAAACTTATTTTCCTTGAGGAAAGATGAGACAACGTTAAAAATAGAAGGTAATGTTTTATAGTACATTTTCTATTATTAATGAAACTTGTAGAAGGTGTGATCAACATGGAGACACCACTAGAAACTATCTGATGTTTCTAATGATCATATAAAAAATTCCAATTCCAAATCTATCATAAAGAGGAACTAGTAAGAGCAAGGAATAGTTTTTTGGTTTTATAAATATATTAAAAAAAGAAGAATTCATGGATACTGAACAGTTGTTTCTCATCACACATAAATTATTATAAAACTATCTTCAAAGACATAAAAAATTAAAATGGGAGAGTTTTTGCTTTTATAAATGATATATCAATTAATTTTAAATTTCGTTATGTTTTCATAGTTGATTGGGAAAAACACCCTCTTATGGGTGTTTCTTAGCTTTGGGATAATATTAATGAGGTGATAGTTTTCGTGGATGGATATGTCATATAGAATTTGAATGATTTCACAATATTTATGATGAGAAAACATATAAAAGTCATTCTATTTTAAATATATAATGATCATGAAATATTATTTATCAAAATGAAGGAATCAAAATAAAATATATTATAGAGAAATTAGTCATTTGGGGTAAATAAAATGGCTAATTTAATTAGATATGAATCTATAAGGAATCTAATTAAGCTACATCTTGAAAGGGTTAATACTTATGATACATTTTATAAGAAAAAAATGGTTAAAAATATCTATAATATGTTGTAAATAAAGTTAAATAATTCCCTTGTGTTTGTGAACTCATCCATGTATAGAACACAAACTTTAATATCAAAAAATACATATTTTTATTTTAAATTTATTTATAGGATTTTAATCATATTAGTTTTTTCCTTTTTATGTCAAATAAATAATAATCTATAGATGGAATAAAAAAATTTCCAAGAATTACTGAGAATCAAAGAAGGTATGATTTCAACTAATTTCAGTCGAGAAATATGTATTAATACCATAATGAAGAGTATAAAGAATATCATGTGAATCATGGTTTAAGGTATGAATATAGAACTCTATACACATAATAAATGGATTATTTTAGTCAATAAACCAAAAATAAATGGACATATGAAGTCCTATGTTTTTAAAGGGAATGATAAATAAAAATTATTTTAAATAAAGGCCACAATTATGATGGTTTACATTTTCAAACTATGTCTAATTATACCCAATTATGTTAAGAAAATACATTATTTATTTTCTAGAAAGAATATTTACTTAGGAATTTTGATGGTATTCAATATCTTTTATTACATTAATATCAATGGAAATTATTTGGTAAAGATCAATGATAAAGTTGATAGAGGAATATTTCCGAAATATACACCAAGTGGAAGTAATAACCAATGCTACAATAATAATTTTAAAAAATCATTGATAGATTTTATATAATTATGTTGAAAAAAATCCATCACCAACATCAATAAATATTAACAAAAATTTTGATTAAGATCTTTGAATTATTTTTGGATAATATTGGAGTATTATGGATATATAATAATATTTTTAAACCTATCATGTTGTTTATGAAATATTCAGGGATGAAGAAATCCCAAGGCATAGTGAAACTATGTTCTCCAGGTTTAGAAAGCATGTTTAAGCTTAGAACATCCTTAGAGATAGTGTAAAATTTGTTTAAACTCATAGGATATTGAGAAATACTAATTATATCATCTTGTTTCACATGATGAATTGAGAAGCGTTGGTGAATCTATGAATATTAAGACTATACAGCTGCACTATAAGTGAAGCTACATCAAATACATGAAAATGACACTTGATTTTTTTTAAATATTAAAAATTAGAATTTTATTTAGGTGAAGAAGGTTTTATAGAATATACTCAATGAGAATGGATAAGTAGTGTGTAAAAAATATTGTCTAGTTGGTAAATTTTAGAATTAAACTGGGGGTATTTATTTTGATGAGATGTTTTCTCCATTAATAAGTCTTGAAATTTAAAAAAATCTTATGATTTATTCTCAAAATAACTATAATTGTTTCCAAATAGAAGTGATATTATTATTTCTAAATGAAAATTTTTGAAATATGTATACATTAAACAAATGGAAAGGGGTTTCCATGATGGGGATGGTTGTTGAGTTTTTATACTGAATTAAGAATTTTATTGGTTAAATAAATCCCCATAAGCAAGGTATTTTGACATATAAAATAACATAAGATTCATGGAATTAAATAAATACAAGGTATATTGAAATCTCTATATCAAGGGAGAAGAAAAAAATTCACTCATTGTGATTGTATATATCGGTTACATAATTTTTTCCTTGAAACAAAGGAGAAAATTATGACAACTTTATACCCAAATGTGAAAACACATAAATATGTATATGGTCATTTAGATGAAATTTATCTTGGTCAGGAATGTCTTAAACTTAGTAGGTTTTATATATATCTCACAATAGAAGTTAATCTTAGGTTATTTAAGAAGTTTGTAATGAAATAATTGATAGAGATTTCAAATCTTATAGCTCTTGTATCCTAGATTTCCATTTTTTAGAACCAGGGAGTGTGTATTAAAAAGAGTGTTAAAGGATTGTTGATATATTAGATTACTTGATAGCATCTAAAAGCAATATCATATTTGTGTCTATACTTTTATGATAATTCCAAATAAACTAAATAAGTTGCATATTATTTTGATTTAATATATATTATGATATATAAATGGGAATTTGAATTTATTCTATGATATGGAAAAACACAAAATTTTATGGTCATTATTATACTAATTGGGATGGGGATATGGGATATTCTAAGTCAACTTATATTGGTGAAATATTTATTAGAAAAAGTTTCATTCAATATAACTCTAATAAAAAAATTGAATTACATTGATCATTGTATAAGATGAAAATATTTGTGAAATTCAATAAAAAACATGATGTAGAAGAAGATATATATTGGAGACATGATAATTAATGTCTGATACCCTTGATGATTGGTCCTAAAAATAAATCAACAATCAACTTTTAAATGAATCTAGTGTAACTTTCATTATAACTGAATTTTAAAATTATGAATCACTTCATAAAAAATAAGTTGGAATATGGTGATATTGCATTCAAGTTAATTTTATTTAAGGTGAAAGTTTCAAATATATTGATGAATACCCTAACTAAGGATTACTTCTAACACTTGATAGTGTTATTTGGAAATACTCTAGTTACAATTTTTATGTGATGATGATGGGGATACTGGGGGAGTATTGAGTTGTTGGTATCTGAACATGATACTCAGAGATATCTTCTATTGATTCACATTTAAAAGCCCCCTTTGTTGGGGAATGGTAATTATGGTTAGATTTTTCATCAAACTTGTGATTTTAAGCCCTCCCATAGCTCTAGGGATTTTTTTATAGGCCATGTAATTAGTCTTTGAGGTTGGATTGATCTTGGATGTGAATCTAGAATAATTTCGATATGTTTTGATTTTTGAATGAATTATTGTGTTTATTATAAGCTTTTAAAGATATATTGAAATTTGGTAAATTATAGCATGTAATAGTCATGTTATGATGTGTAAGAGCCATTATGATAATTAAAAAATCATCTATCTCCCATGTATAAAGGTATTAGAAATTAGATAAAGATGAGAATTGTGGGGGGTCATTTACACATAAAACTAAATATTTGGTAATGGGAATTCATAAATGTAAGCATCCCATATGTAAAATTAATTCATAGATTTGAAAAATTAAATTATTTATGATTATGAGTAAGTTTATCATTTTTAAAAGTAACTCATTGAATTGTTGGGTAAAATAGACATGTTTATACAAAAGGGTAATTCTAGAGTCACCCTATATATATATATATATGAGTACATATTTTTTAAATATGATATTTAAAAATAACTTTTTTCATATATACGGGTCACATTGTTATGAGGGATTGGGTAAGTGTTTAGTGACCCTAAGATATGTAAGGGTTATCTATAGGATATATAAGGGACGCCTATGTTGGGAAATCTAAAATAATAAGCTTCTTGAACCCAATGATTTTTAATGGTAAATCCATTATATATAAGACTCATCCAGGGATGGGTTGGGAAATTTGGTAAAGTTTTGGGAGTGCTTCATGTGATAATTATGAGTCAGTTCTTGGTATGTAAGTGTCATCCTCTTTGAGAATTTCTTAAATTATGGGTGTTCCTTTTGATACATATTGTTATTATACATAATAGTCCTTGAATTAATGAAATTGAGGGATTATACATAAGGATAGGCCCATACATAAGATTAAAGTGACCATAAAAATTCAAATATAATAAACTTTTTTCTAATTTTTCTAAACTAATTAAAGAAAATATTTAATGGGGAATTAAATTATATAAGTGGGAAAATGTGTTATTTTGATCTTAATGTAGCTATGATACCTTGTTTATTTATCTCTATTATTCTTTCATCCGTTTCTGATGTTCATCGGTGATTTTTTCTTAATCATTAGGCATGTTGTTCCAAGGGTAGTCTTATGCAAGGATAAATATCCTTGAGTGACTGTTAATGGGTTCACTCACTATTTTATATTTTTTTTCTGGTTATTCAATAAAATATGCTTTTACTATTTTTTCATATTTCTTATGATTAAATCTATATTAGTTAGAGTTCTTCAATAGTTATATTCTTGCGTACTCTAGGTAGGTGGTTCCTAGTGAATTTTGGTTTTATATGTGTATTATATAGTGTATAATAAATTTTCATGGGAAAAGATGTATATGTGAGATTGGGAATAGAAACCTTTTAGGGTTTCCATTATTCCTAGTAGATACATGTGGGTATTCATATATTGAAAATTCTAGATATGATATAGTATGGAATGCTATCCCAGTATTGTGGGTTTAGGTCACAATAAGCTTGATTCAGTGTGGTGTGATGTTGAAATTCATGGGTAGTGTAAATTAAAGTATTTACATAATAATTTTTGGGTTTAACCCATATAACTATGGGTGATTTTATCACAACATTTAGAGTGATGAGTTTCTCTAGTATGGAGTAGATTATCCTAACCATTTTCAGGGGTGGAAATGGAGGTTCATAAGGTTGTTTCCATTATAAGTCATTAAAACCAATCACTATGGGGCATGAGGCCATTATAGTTTTTTGGACACATGAAATTTCCCATGATGCGGTCTGGTATACTCATAATTTTTGTATCCTATATAGATTCAGCAATATTGGGTGTTGGTGTTGGACTTCAATATAGTGGAGTGTATCCACCAAAATTAGTCACTATTGGTGGTGTTGATAGTATTTGATAAGATCATGAGGCTCTTTGTATATGTGAGATTTGTTGTTCTTGATGAGGTGGATATGGTTAAGTATAGGTGTGGTTAGGCCTTAGTTTTTTTAAGGATCTTGAGATGAAATTTAGAAAATGGATTTGAATTCCACAGGTGTTGTGATATGTCTTGTGTATATGCATTTAGGGTGTCATAAATGATTCGAAATAGATATGATGCCATCTTTCTCATGTGATTCCATGTAGTATGGAATTGATTGGAAGTATGACATTATATCTAGTATGATAGATCATGTATATATCATTCTATTATGACACCAGTTGAGGAAGGTAAAGTCTTACTCAAGAATTATGGAACATGAGTGCAGTAGGTTGTATGTTTTTGTTGGTTCTTATTTATTATGCTTGTATAAATTGGTATACAAAAGCATGCTAGTTAGGAAAATCATGGGTGGTGGCTTACTGTGTTTATACTCACACCATGGATGGGTCCTGTAATGTCCCAGACCCTCATGACCCCTCCCTTTGCCAAATTCTGGCGCAACCGATCCGCGAGACCGATCGGTGCGACCGATCGGCGCGACCGATAGGCGCGACCGATCGGTGTCATCTAGCCTTGGCGGGCCTTTCTTCTTGCAGCCTCCCCCATAACCCCACTTTTAGGACTTTTTAACTTTTTGAAGCATTTCAAGGCCGTTTTAAGCCCATAATTAATATCTAAAAATCATAGAAACATCCCTACTATATAAAAATTAATCTAGCCGTGTGTTACCACCCAACCGCATGGAAGAACCACGATCCGACTTCCAAGGCGTTCAAATTTCTTATCCTGTAACAACGTGATTTCATCTATATATCGCAGAAGAAGTTCTTCTCCCCCCTTCTTCCTTTTTTGACAACTTCTCTCTTCCCCCGGGTGCGCTTGATGTCCCTCCTTCCCAAGACTTGTGGTGCACCTAGGCTGAAGTCGTCTGCTCGTCCTTGGAGTTCCCGACGTCCCTCCGCTGCAAATCACGCATCCCTTTTTCTTTTCACGTGGAGAAATATGTCAATCATTGATCAATCAAGTAGTGATTTTCTCCTTCATCTATCCTTTCTGTGTATCATGCGGGGTGGGAATGCTTTTTCCTTTGTGGAAACTGATGAAACCGAACATGATGAAGATAATGAACGGACATTAAAGAATGAAGGGGGGTGTGATCGATGTTCTACTATACTCTTTATGTTGTTATGTGTTGTGAACTGTATGGGCCTATGCTCATTTAAAATCATGTTCATTGGTGGTCTCTCTCTGTTCACTATTGAACCTCGGTGCTCCTGGATGTTTAAATAACAGTAACATGGAATTTGTTAATTATGTATACTTGGTTAAATAAATTGAAAGCACCAGGATCAACCCTTTTCTGTGATAACCTCGGTTAAAGCATAGTGGAATTGAAACCATGGAGTGTGTTAAATATTTTAAATCTGAAAATACCTGTATGGGCCTTCCTTATGTTGGTGGTAGCAGTTTGGTTGTTTCGTTCACGGGCCAATTGCTGGGGTGATACGGGTGGGGATGGGATCCCCTATTGTTGTACTTTTGCTGGTTGTGAATTTGAGGTTGTGTGATTACTTTGATTATATCACGAATTGTGGTAAAATCCCCTTTTGTTGAGAAACCATTGGATCCTGGATTTCAGGAACATGGGGCTATATCTCTAGGTTTTCTTTGGTTCCAGTTCTTCGATGGATCTCACTTATCCCTTTGTTGTTGTGAATTTTCAAGAGAACTGGGTGTGAATGCTTAAATTATTGTTGGCTGTAACTTTTTCCCTTGGTTTGTGCTTATGCTGTTAGTTTCCCAGTAGTGTATAACTTTATTTAAATGAGATTACTTGGACATGGGAGCAAGAATAGCGTAAATGGGAATTGGTTCTAGGGATGAGTTGTGACTCGGTTGTCAGCAGTGTGCTTCCTATGAATAGAGACGAGTGTTCTTGTGCTTGGATTTTTTTTGGAAACCCAAGTTTGGGTTCAGTGTTTGTTAGATATACATGTATTTTTAGTTCTTATATTTCTTATTCGTGTCCCACCCAAGTTGATCACTTAGTGTTGAACACCCCCATTTCATGGGGGAGAGTGTTTTTCCCAACACTTCTATTAGTGGCTGGTTATTAGTTCCTTTATGCTCCCATTCCTGGATAGCCCAAGTATATTCAGGTAGGCTGTGATGGCATGAGGTTTCTTACTAGCCCAAGAATCTTTGGGCATGGTAGTTGTGGTGGTTAGCCCAGGTGTTTACGGGAAGGTTGTTTCCCAAGTGTCTTTGGGATGAGGCCCAGGTGTCTTCAGGCATGACGATAGCTTTCTAGCCCAGGTGTCTTCGGGCGTGGCAGTGGTTGTTCTGGACTATGTGTTTTCGGGCATGGTTACATTAGGTTATTGTGGCCCAGGTTTCTATGGGTGGGATAGTGGTTGTGGCCAAGGTGTTTGTGGGCGGGATGTGTGGTTGTGGCCTAGGTGTGTGCGGGCGGGTGTGGCAGTGGGACTGCGGTAAGAATGGTGGGATTGGTTCAATGCATAATATGTCTTCAATAACCCGTGGGAAAGCAGTGTGAGGTACCCAAATATCGATGTGCTATTACTATATGTTACTTGAATTGCGTTATTTGGGGAGCGTGCCTTGGTGAGGTTGGGTGGATAGATTTTCCTTTTTGGGTGTTTGATTATTTCTTTTTCCACAGGGCATTAGAATGTCTCCTCACTTGTGCACGAGAGTCTTTGTTTTTCCCTACTGAGTGTACTTGTATGCTCACCCTATGTATATAAAACTGTTTTCAAGATTCTAGGAGGACATCAGGGATCGTGCAAGGCCGTACTAGCTCGGACCTTGGGGCAGTTTCTATTGTAGTTTACCTTTTTTTGGTACTTTACCTTTTGGATTTTTGTAGCTTGTATCCCTTACTTTTGAACATGCATATGGGAATGGTTTACTTTTGGATTTACCTTTACATTCAGCTTGGGTGTTTTTGGGGTTTCTACCTTATCTCTCGATCCTATAAAACAAAAAAATAAAAAGGGTAATGCCTTCCATTTTTTTGGGTGAGATTCTATACCATTGGCGCTGGTTGCCACTCCAGGATCTATTGAAGGCGGGTTTCGGGGGTCATTATCTCTCCTTCAACTTAATGAAGGAAGGGCTTGGAAATCTACTGACCCTTCCCTCATTTTGGTGATGGCGGGTTGTGACAGAATGTTATCAAAGGAGTAGGTTGAGGGATAGGATGAAGTATGAATTTAGGAACATTGAAGATTTCATGGGATGGAAGGGTAACAGTGTTGGGTGACCTTGGTGCGTGAATTAGTCCAGGGAAGACCGGCTAGGACACGATATTTTAGCCCCCCCTGTGATCTGATGCAAGGACTCTGGACCTATCGAACGACCAAGTCAGGCTACAATTATTATAGGGTAGAGACCCTAGGAAAGGAACATGTATCATAATGACTTGTTTTCTCGTGTTTCTAGCTGTTTTGGGGATTCAAAAATAAATAAAGAATTCAAATAAAATGTAAGAACAATATTATGCACTACTTGGGCATAGGTATTCCTTTTTTACCTTGCAGCTATGGCACCCGGGTGATGACCACGAGTTGTACGGGAGATCGAGGCCCAAGAGGTTGACTTGGCCGATCAGCAGAGGGCTGATCGAGAGGAGGAGGATGACCAGTGGCAGAAGACGCTTCGATCCTTCCAGCGATAGACCCTCGAGAAGTACGAGGGCAGCACATCTGACATGAATATGGTGGGCTAGCTAGAGGAGCTGGTGATAGCCATAGGCTTGATCCAGGCTCCAACCATGTATTGGGTTCCCTTGGACATTAGCCATATACAGGGAGCATCGTGTCAGTGGTGGACGCTCTACCTGGGGTAGAGGAGAGAGGCTGAGGTGGCATGGACTGATTTTGAGAATGAGTTCCGGATGGAATTCCTCTCTTCTACGATGAAGGCATAGAAGAGGCAGGAGCTACTCTCCCTCCAGTAGGGGAGTATGTCGGTAAGGGAGATGGGGATCAAGTTTAATAACCTCCTCCACTTTTCTCTGGACCTCTTTCCAGATGAGGAGTCTCGGGCAAGACGTTTAGAGGAGGCGCTCCGACCCTCCCTCCAATATGTCGTTAACCCCTTCACCTTGTCGACATACTTGGAGGCCCAGAAGAAGCCAGAGGTGGTGGAGATGATTCACACGCTGGGTGGTGTGTCAAGATAGGAGATTTAGCTAGTACTGTCAAAGGGAAAGGCCGTCAGCACCAGAACTCCAGCATCGGGACCCTCAAGGTTCCAACCACCAAGGAGCAGGCCGCAGTAGTTTTGGTTCTGATCCCCTGGTGCTCGCCCTTTCCCTTCGGGCCCAAGACCGAGGTTCTTCGTCTGTGGGATCCAGGGACATCTCTAGAATCAGTGTCCGGACCGAGTTCAGTATGGCAGTGGCGGACAGGCCCAACACCTGCCCCAGTAGCAGCTTCCAACTAGGCCCCTTTAGCAGTAGTAGTAGGGGCAGCGAGCTCCCGCTCCTCTGAGGGTAGATGTTGCATGGGGGAGGCCGACCTCATGGCACTCCTCAAGGACATTGACCAGGGCGTGGTCGGGGAGGCGGCTGATAGCCGAGGGGCATAGGAGCTGGGTGTGGATAGTTGCATGCCACGGAGGCAGTAGTTCCAGCGGTACCGGAGGTTGTTTGAGGTATGATCAGTATGTTCAGTACCCTTGCTTACGCCTTGTTCGATACCGGAGATTTGCACTCCTTTTTTGTACCTGGTCAGGCCCATGCTCTGGGTCTGGATGCTGAGAGGCTTCCAGTTCCCCTAGTGCTGAGAACACCATTCTGAGGTCAGACTGACTTGTTATATGTTTATAGAGGATGCAGACTGGTGATAGGGCCACATCAGTCAGTCAGGGATCTACTGCTTCTACAAATACGGCCATACGATGTCATCCTAGGCATCGACTAGATGTTCTCTGTGTGTTCCATCATCAACTGCTTCTGAGGAAGGTTTGTGTACTCAGACTTGGGTGGCCGACATGTTACTTTGACCGGTGAGCGGAGTGGCCAGAATGGCAGCAGGAGAGAGGAACCCCTCCTGTCTTTGTTAGTCGAGCTGTCAGTAGAGTCAGTGGATGCTGAGATGGTGGAAGTACTAGGGATTGTCAGTGAGTTTATGGAATTCTTCCCTGAAGAGGTGACGACTCAACCCCCTAGATGGGATATCGAGTTTGGGATTGAATTGCAGCCTGGTGCCCGTCTGATTTCAATGGCTCCCTACCGGATGGAGCCTTCGGAGCTATGGGAGTTGCGGATTCAGATTGACGATCTGATGAAGAAGGGTTTTGTTCGACCGAGTGCGTCACCGTGGGGTGCTCCAGTCTTGTTCTCAAAGAAGGCAGATGGTGGTCTAAGGTTATGCATAGACTATTAGAGGCTGAATTAGGAAACGATAAAGAATCTCTACCCTATTCCAAGGATAGACTATCTATTTGACCAGCTGATAGGGGAAGGATGGTTCTCGAATATTGACCTACGGTCTGGATATCACTAGTTGAGGGTGAAAGAGGGAAACATCTCGAAGGAGAAGTTGGTTTGTGCCCCAGTGTTGAGGTTTCCAGAAGAAGGGGCAGCATATGAAGAATTCAGTGATGCTTCGGGACAAGGCCTCAGGTGTGTGTTGATGCAGTGGAAAGGGGTGATCTCTTATGGGTCTAGGTAGTTACGTCCCTACGAGCGTAATTATGCCACCCATGATCTGGAGCCTGTGGCAGTCGTTTTTGCACTAAATTTGTGGTAGCATTACCTCATCGGAGAGCACTTTGTAGTCTTCATGGACCAAAAAATCTTGAAGTATATCTTCTCCCAGCGGGACCTGAACCTACGATAGCGAAGGTGGATGGAATTCCTCCAGGATTACGATTTCGAGATTTCCTACACCTCAGGGAAAGAAAACATGGTGGATGATGCCTTGAGCAGGAAGTCATAGAGGGATGCGGTCCAAGAGTCGGTGGATGCTTGGAGGGAGATGGAGGAGTTGGCTGCCCTACACCTGGATGCGAGGATGGATAACGGAAGGGGTTTCCTGTATTAGATGACCATACAGTCTTCTCTGTTACGTCAGGTGGAGGAGTCTCAGTGGGGAGACCCAAAGTGCGAAGTGATGTGTGACCGAGTTGACCAGGGAAATGCTTTGGAAGGGTAGATGAAGGATGGTCAGAACTGGATGCTTTTCCAAGTAAAGTTGTTTGTTCCAGAGGCGATGCACGGCCAGGTTCTTAGTGAGCTCCACAACTCACCCCTAGTAGTGCACTCGGGAGTTTCCAAGATGTACTAGGGTCTGAAGAGACAGTTTTGGTGGCCCGGAGTAAAGTGGGTAGTGGCAGAGTTTGTGGCCAAGTGCCTAGTGAGTCAGCAGGAGAAGGCTGAACACCATTTTCCATGTGGTTTGTTGCAACCTTTGGATATCCCTGAGTGGAATTGGTATGACATCTCGATGGATTTCATCACGGGGATACCCAAGGTTCATGGAGGGTGTGATTCCATATAGGTAGTAGTGGACCGGTTGATGAAATCGGCTCACTTTATGGAAATCAAGGGGTCGAGTGCAGCAGATGCTTTAGCACAAGGTACGTGGATGAGGTGATGCAGCTACATGGTGTTCCGAGGTCCATAGTCTTGAACAGGGAAGCACGATTTACCTCACGAGTCTGGAGGGGTTTGCAGCATGCTTTTGGCACCCAGCTACGCCTTAGCACTGCATTCCACCCCCAAACATATGGGAAGACAGAGTGCACCATCCAGAACTTGGAAGATATCCTATGACCATGCACCCTGGACTTCGGGGGATCATCTGTGCTACACTTGCCTCTGATAGAGTTCGCCTACAACAATAGCTACCACTCTACCATTGGCATGGCTACGTTCAAAGCTTTGTACGGGAGGCCGTGTCACTCACCCGTGTGCTGGACAAAAGTCAGGGAGGTAGGTGTTCTTGGCCCGAAGGTGGTGCGGAGCATGACAGATAAGGTTTAGCTTATACGTGAAAGGATGAAGGTAGCTCGGGACCGGAAGAAGTCATATGCAGATGATAGAAGAAGTCCCTTGGAGTTTGAGGTTGGGGACCACATGTTTTTGAAGGTCTCCCCTCGGCATGGGCAGTAGAGGTTTGGCAGGGGATGTAAGCTCTCTCCCAGGTTCGTCGGACCCTTCGATGTGTTTCACTGGGTCGGCAAGGTGGATTATCAGCTGGCGTTGCCACCAAAACTGCAAAGGGTGCACGATCTCCTCCATGTGTCCCAGCTTCATCGATATCAACACGGAAACTCCCACTTCATCGATTGGGGAGAGCTAGATATCGAAGACGGTGCAACCTTCATGGAACGACCAGTGATGATCGTGGGATGTGAGGAGAAGGTGCTTCGTGGATGAACCATCACGTTGGTTCGCATGTTATGGAGGCACAGTGGGCTTGATGAGAGTACCTAGGAGAGGGAAGCGTAGATGCATGCCCAGTACCCAGAGTTGTTTTGAGTTTTATCATGTTTTTCCAGTACTTGTTTACTATGTAATGCTTTACCTTGTTGACTATGGGATGTGCAGTTTCCTTTTCTTTGAATGTGTATGAAGTGTCGTAAAGGATGGGGAGTGGAGGACCTGATTCCTAGTTAGGACGCATTAAAATGGATGCGCCTAAACCCGTGCGGGCAAGCCAGTGCCACCCAAAGCGGATAGTATCTTAACACGAGGGAAGGGAAACCCCTCTCCCAAATGGCCGGACGGTTTAGTCTTTTGTTTTGCGTGGTTGCATGGGGAAAGGAGCGGCACGATGTATGTGGCTATGCAAGAGATAAGTTGTTCCTGTGTCAGAGGGGTTCACTCCTGAGATGTATCTTCTGGGGTGGTAGTTCGGAACCCTCCCCCTCTTTCCTTCGGGTCTGGTTCTAGATTATCAAGGGCGAGAATAGTTTGAGAGGTATCTGATGTAATGGAACAGACCCTCATGACCCCTCTCTTTTCCAAATTCTGGCACGACCAATCAGTGAGACCGATCGGTGGGACCGATCGGCGGGACCGATCCACGCGACTGATTGGCGAGACCGATCAGCGGGACCGATCGACGCGACCAATCGGCGTGACTGATAGGTGAGACCAATTGGCGCGACCGATCGGTGGGACCAATCGGCGCTACCGATCAGCGGGACCGATCGGCTCTACCGATCAGCGAAACCGATCGGTGAGACCGACTGGTGGGACCGATCAGTGTCATCAAGACTTGGCGGGGTTTTCTTCTGTAGCCTCCCCCATAACCCCACTTTTAGGCCTTTTTATCTTTTTGAATCATTTCAAGGGGGTTATTAAGCCCATAATTAATATCTAAAAATCAAAGAAACCTCCCTACAAAATAAAAATTAATCCAGTCATGTGTAACCACCCAACCGCATGGAAGAACCACGATCCGACATCCAAGGCGTTCAAATTTCTTATCCCGTCACAACATGATTTCATCTATATATCACAGAAGAAGTTCTTCTCCCCCCTTCTTCCTTTTTGGCCAACTTCTCTCTTCCCCCTGGTGCACTTTAAGTCCCTCCTTCCTGAGACTTGTTGTCCACCTAGGCTGAAGTCGTCTGCTCGTCCTTAGAGTTCCCGACGTCCCTCCCCTGCATATCGTGCATCCCCTATTCTTGGAACGTGGAGAAAAACGTCGATCCTTGATCAATCAGGTTTTGATTTTCTCCTTCGTCTCTCCTTTCAGTGTATCATGTTGGGTGGGCATGCTTTTGCCTTTGTGGAAACTGATGAAACCAAGCATAATGAAGAGAATGAGCATAGATTAACGAATGAAGGGGGGTGTGTGATCTATGTTTTGCTATACTCTTTATGTTGTTATGTGTTGTGAACTGTACCAGCCTATGCTCATTGAAAATCATGGTCATTGGTGGTCTTTCTCTGTACACTATTAAACCTCAGTGCTCTTGGATGTTTAAATAACTATAACATGGAATTGGTTAATTATGTATACTCGGTTAAATAAATTTAAAGCCCCAGGATCAACCCTTTTCGGTGATAACCCTGGTTAAAGAATAGTGGAATTGAAACCATAGAGTGTGTTAAATCTTTTAAATCTGAATATACCTGCATGGGCATGCCTTGCATTGGTGGTAGCGGTTTGGTTGTTTCTTTCACGGGCCGATTGCTGGGGTGATACGGGTGGGAATAGGATCCCCTGTTGTTGTACTTTTTCTGGTTATGAATTTGAGGCTATGTGATTACTCTACTTATATAAAGAATTGGGGTGGAATCCATTATTGTTGAGAAACCATTGGCTCATGGATTTCAGGATCATGGGGCTGTATCTTTGGGTTTTCGTTGGTTCCAGTACTTTGAGGGATCTCACTTATCCCTTTGTTGTTGTGACTTTTCAAAATAAGTGGCTTTGAATGCTTAAATTAATGTTGGATTTAACTTTTTCCCATGGTTTGTGCTTATGTTGTTAGTTTCCCAGTAGTTCATAACTTTATTTAAATGATATTACATGAACATGGAAGTAAGAATAGATTAATTGGTAATTGGTTCTGGGGATGAGTTGTGACTCGGCTGTGAGCAGTGTGCTTCCTATGAATAGAGACGAGTGTGCTTGTGCATGGATTGGCTTTGTAAACCCATGATTGGGTTGAGTTTTTTTTACTTATACATATATTTTTAGTTCTTATGTATCTTATTCACACCCCACTAAAGTTGAGAACTTAGTGCCGAACCCCCCCATTTCATGGGGGAGGGTGTTTTTCCCAACACTTCTATTAGTGGATGGTTATTAGCTCCTTTCTACTCCATTTCTCAGATATCCCAAGTATCTTCGGACATGCTATGATGGCATGAGGTCCATTATTAGCCCATGAATCTTCAGGCGGGGATGTTTTGGTGGTTGGCCCAAGTGTTTACGGGGAGGTTGTTTCCCAAGTATCTTCGGGATGAGGCCCAGGTGTCTTCGGGCATGATGATAGCTTTCTGGCCCGGGTGTCTTCATGTGTATGAGTGGTTGTTCTAGCCTAGGTGTTTGCGGTCATAGTTTTATGTGGTTGTTGTGGCCCAGGTGTCTGCAAGCGGGATAACGGTTGTGGCCCAGGTTTTTGCGGGCGGGATGTGTGGTTGTGGCCCAGTTGTGTGCGGGCGGGTGTGGCAGTGGGACTGCGGTGAGAATGGAAGGATTGGTTTGATGCATAGTATGTCTTCAACAACCAGTGGGAAAGTGGCGCGGGTTACCCAAATATCGATGTGCTATTACTATATGTCACTTAACTAGCGTTATTTGGGGAGTGTGCCAGGGTGAGGTTGGGTGGATAGCTTTTCCTTATTGGGTGTTTGTTTATTTATTTTTCCACGGGGCATTAGAATTTCTCCTCACTTGTGCATGAGAGTCCTTGGTTTTCCCTAATGAGTGTACTTGTATGCTCACCCTATGTATATAAAACTATTTTCAGGTTTTCATGAGGACATCAGGGATCGTGCGGGACCATACTAGCTAGGACGTTGGGGCAGTTGCTGTTGTTGTTTTCCTTTTTTTGGTACTTTACCTTTTGGAGTTTCTTGGATTTTATCCATTACTTTTGAACATGCATATGGGAATGGTTTACTTTTGGATTTACCTTTACTTTCAGCTTGGGGGTTGTTGGGGTCGCTACCTTATCTCTTGATCCTATAAACCAAAAAAATAAAAAGGGTAATGCCTTCCATTTTTTGGGTGAGATTCTATACCATTGGCGCTGGTTGCCACTCCGGGACCTATTGATGGCAGGTTTCGAGAGTATTATCTCTCCTTCAACTTAAAGAAGGAAGGGCTTGGCAATCTACTGACCCTTCCCTCCTTTTGGTGAAGGCGGGTCGTGACATGGCCTTTGGGATGCATAGATATTTTACGTCTCATAATTAAATTAAGGGAAAAGGTTATATATATAGAACCTAGTGGAGATGAGAGTATAAATGGTGTATGAGATGGATAACATGGTAGTGTAGAAGGTCTATTTGGATCCTCAATTCATGGATGGTGATATTTTTAGATACTTCTTTTATTTATATATGTAATCAACCCAAGGGTGATCTTGGTTGTTTTAGTATGGATTGTCTAACATTGTGGAATTTTTTTCAATATGTATTATGCCATGAGTTGTGTACTATTATACTTGCAATGATATTTAAATTTGAAACGTATTTATTGATATTATTTAAATTTGGAGGGTATAGTCTCCCCAATATAAACCCAAAGGCCATTTCCGGTAGTTGAAGGCCTCTAGTGTATAGGGAGGTGATCCAAAGATCTAGCAAAACTTTGATCTAGTTCATATAGAGCTGGTAACATCAAGGTATTACCAAGTGGAATTGAAACTTTTCAAGGTAGAGGATACCATTTGAGTCTTAATTTTTATTTGGGTTATAAAGGACAAAAGGTCAAGGAATGTGTTAGAACATGAGATAAATTTCATGTTGTGTGATTGGCCAACACAATTATGGACTTATGTCAAAGTTACCAGGGTTATTTGTTTTTTTTATTTTATGTGGTTATAGCTGAATTATTTTAGTTAGAAAAAATGAGTATTTGATGTTATTGATATCAGTTTTAGACACTTATACCTAAGAGTCAAGTGGTTGAAATGATGAACTATTTTATACATGTATGGATCATGTGAAGTGTGTGTGCTTCTTTTGATTGCTATTTTGGTTATAGAATAAAAAAATGGTTCAGTTTTTTAAACTGTAAACAATAGGCTAAATAATATTTTATTATGAAAACACTTTGTGTAATTCTACTTGACATAACCATGAAGGGTAAATATTCATGCAAAAAAAGTGAATCAATGGTTTAAAGTGTTTTCAATAACCTATACGGGGGTTTCCTATATAACGTCATGGTGAAATTAAAATCAGTCTGAATGGGTATGTGATTCTTTTTTTTAAAGAAGTATATTATCCAATATATGCATGTTATGCATGGTTCTTGATACTAATATGTTTAGGCAGGTCTGTGATGTAACATTCCGTAATTTTATATTAATTTCCTCTGAAATAAAACTTCATGTATTTGATATCTTGCCTTACATGCAACCCAAGTCTATATAAACTATGCACCATTATAACCAAGACATTAATAAAAAATTTATAAAAAATAGTTTTAAATGTTTTTAATAATGAAAATTTATTTATTAATTTATAATAAATAAATACCCAATTTTCAGAAAAGTCATTTTACGCTTTAAAAATATGTTTTCTTAAAAAATGCTTTTATCGAACTTTTTATTGTGAAATTTATAATTAATTTCAACCATTTTTAGAAATTTTTATTTTAGAAATTTAATATAAATTTTTAATTCATCATGTTAATATTATCGTTAGGTTAATTTTTAGGATTATTCAAAAAAGATATATTTTTCGGTGAATAGTGAAAAATACTGATTTTTGTAAAAAAATATCATTTCTTTTCAAGTAAATTTACCTTTATGTTTTGAAATAAATTTTAAAATAACTTTAATATCCTTAATTATAAAAAATATAATTAATTATATTGTAATTATCTTTATAATGTTATTGGTATACGTTAATTTTTGGGTTTGAAAATACATTTGTTTAAAAAACCTTTTATGTGTGCAATGCATTTTTATATTAATAAATTAATTTAATATATATATACATATTAACGGTTTTAATTTAATTTATAGATTATATATTCAATATAGTATTTTCACATTAATTTTGATGGTTTTTACAAGGAAATGAAGGGAATTAAATTATGTTTTTTTCTTCAAAATTCATTTTCCAAAAATGACTTTTTCTTACGGTTTTTGCGTTTTATTAAAATTAAATTAAACAAATTATAAAAATTGAATCTATAAAAATTGATTCCATGTTTATAATAATCATAATTAATATAATTCAATATGGTCAACACAATTTTTTTTCACAGTGAATAGTAAAAACAATAAAATCATGTTACCATGGTTAAGGATAAAATGAGTTTTCAGGGGGTATTAAACAATGCGATAAGATTATTATTTCAACAAAAATGTATTAAATAATTATTTTTTAAATATATTTTAAAATTATATTATATTAACATAAAATATCTGTCCATTTGGAGCCACTTTACCAGGAAAGTGACCATAAATCAATGAAATATTTTAGGAAATTCCTTGTGTGTCCCTACCCACACTTATAAAAGGATAGATACTCTCCTATATTATTAAATTTTTTTAATATTTATATATCATAAATTAGTTATCCAAATAATCACTATATTCCTTACCATAAAATAAGTGTTTCTTTTATTTTCTAGAGACAATTTCTTCAAGGATTAAAGAGTAAACCAAAGAGGTCTCTCAAAAAAGATTTATAGATATTGACTACGTTATTTAAAATTTATGTCTTCTTGTACAACATATAAAATATATTTATCTATAAGAAATGTTTAATATTGTAAAATAAGTATAAAAATATGTTATTTTGATGATTTGAAAACCATTTACCACCCTTTCTCATTCCAATGGGTGATGAAAGTATCGCTCTTACGTATATGTGGATGACCGACTCCATGTATCGATACAACTAATTTTGGACCACCATAATTTATGGTTTGTTATTATGATATATTTAATGTTTATATATGATATTTATGTTATATAAAAATTATTATATAAATATTAATTAAAATTTACCTCTCTTTTGTTCCATCCATCAAAAAATGGAAACGTAACTCATTCGTACGTACAAACTACCATCTTTACATAGTGATATAATAAATTTTTAATCACTGGTTGATATGAAGGGTTATAAATATGTATATAATAAATATATATTATACTTAAATAATTATTAAAATTTTAGATATTAATTAACCATGATCAAATTTCAAGGACCATAATCGTCGAACCAAAACATAAATAAAAAATGAAAAATTTAACACCCAGAATGATGATGATAATGGAATATTTCTTAGGGATAAGTGATAAGATCAAATAAGTAAACCATATATCTATTCGTATGTATTAATATGGTTTTAGTATGAAATAATTAAAAATTCAAATTTTTTATGTAGGATTTTATAGTGCTTATAAATCACTCAAACTAGAGTTATGAGTTTTATGTGACAATCTCATTTTACCACAATTGTTTGTGGTTAAATTTTCCAATGATGATATTGTATGATATATATCTCAAAAATATTATGCATTTAATTATAATATAGTTATTTATAGGGATTTATTTTTTTTACTTTCATTTTACTCCCTTTAAGTTCTCAACAAACTGAAAAATTGTTTTAATTAAAAATCGACCTTATTTTTTTAATCAGTTGGTTATCTTTTATTACATGTCCATATTTTCTTTAAAATGATTTCAAAAAAATACAAGTGGATTTCGTTTTTAGAACAAATTTATTTATGGGTAATAACCCAAAAAGATTTGTTCAAGTATATGTACACCATTATTTTAGTCTATGGTGAACATGACCTTACTATGAACCTAGTTAACAGTCTTGGGGGATATGATTAGGTTAGTTGAAATTTTCTTATAGAACCATTATGAATGACATGAATAGATATGTTTTTATAGGGGAATGAAAATAGATTATTCAAAATGTATTGGAGAATGAACCACACACACTTTTCCCATTTTCAAACACATCTATCGATTGCCACATTGTTGGTAATTTCCTCCTAGGTGGTGATGGACCTTTCTTCTATTTCTAGATTACCTCCCCAGCCTCCCCCTACCAGATAGGGTATGTATTGGGCCCACCATTGGGAGTGTCCCCTTGATTTATTAGTTTATATTTTTTGTCCGGTCCTTCTCTCAAATATATTATTCCTTTCCATCCCTCCTTATATACTTTTAAGCTTATGTATATCTATAAATTATCATTGAATATGATCAATTCTTCCATATAAGAGGTTAATACTATGATCTTATTAAATTATTCTTCCTTTGATGATGATAAATATTTCCACTAGTGGATGCCGATGGCGAGGTTCAACATAGAAAATATGCCACTTACACTCTTTCATAATTTCATAAGACCATGGTATTTAGAGGCTTCAACTAAAGTCTCATGGATGAATAAAACATAATTAAGTGTTATCTATTCTTGTAGAGAATATTTATTCAAGGATTTGTCCTAGTGCATTAGATTCTTAGGCCAATGGCACTTCAACTTTCTTTACTAGTCAGTGAAGGTTCATCATGGGTGAGACTCCCCTATCATGGTGGTGTGGATTAATCTACATGGAATCCCTCTTCCATTCCATAATATATCCTTCATATAAGGTATTGAATATTCGTTATGATCTTTTAATTTCATTAGTGATCATACCCTTCATATTCAAGAACCATCAGTAAAAATGGGAATCTCCCAACAACCTATAGAACATATTATTTTCCTGGTTGTGGGGTAGGTTTCATGGTGGAATGACCTATTATATTAATCTATTACATAGTTTTTTACATAATATAACATCTAATTTCATTCATCAATAGTCTATAGAAAGAAACATTATGGTTTCATAGGACCTAAACAATTTTATTTCTCAGATAGTTTTGTGGATTTATCCTTGATGATTAACAATCTTTCCATTATAACCAAACTAGATCTAATATATATAGGTGGGGGTGGTACTGATCCTACTCCTTCATCTCCTATTCCAAAGGGAACATATCCTCTTCTAGATCTAGTCCCACATTCTTTTCTTACCTCTGATGTCATGAAGATCCTATGTCGTTCTTTGGTTTCTTATAGACTAAGGGTGACCTTCACCCCCACCCCCTATGATTGGGAGTCAATTTGGCCAGAAAGTCATAGGAAACATTAGAACCGAGAAAATGAAGTCGAATTCACCCTATATACCTTTATTTATCAATATACTTATGATCTAAGCCCTTCTAAAAGAAGGGAAGTCACATTTGGGGGTGAAAATTTATGTCTATAAATCATCCCCAATTGACTTTTGTGGGAATATAATTCCATCAAATATTATTATTATATCTTTAGATTAATTTGATTTATTTTGAGAATTGATTTAATTTATCTATATAAATCCTAAAAGAATTACTAAAGAAGGGAAGTCACATTTGATATCCATACCAACCTTTCATTTTATATTGATGAAAGGATTAGTGTGAACTTATATGGGAAATTAATTAATTTTCATGGGTATTTATTCATATTAAATGTGAGAATTTATCTTAGATGTTTAGGGATAATCTGAATATCCTTTCTGATTTTTTTTACAAATATTTGTATCTCATAAAAACCAATCTATTTGTAAAATAGTTTTTTTTACATTAGGTGAAAGATATGTTACTAAAAGTTTATAAGTTTTTTTATAAGAATTTGTTGGGATTTTTAATGAATAAATTGTTTCACAAGCTGGTGATCAGGCACATTGGATTAGACCCAGATCATCAGGGTGATTTTTTATAAGAATTTCATAATTTCATAAAAATATGAAGGTTATAATGTGTAGAAAAACAGATTTAGAAAGTATCATATTTTTCTATGCTAGGAAGTTAGAAAAGTTATTATGAAAGTTATTAACGGGATACCATATAACATAATAGAACATACATGATGATTCATTTATATTCTTGTAATTCTATGAAATATAGTGAATAAGTTATGATATAATAACAAGTTTGTAGAAAGATGTGATGAAATTGGTACTTTGGAAGGATGATGATTCCAATACATCAAATTGATTTTCAGGAACAATTTCAATTAGAATGCGATCAGGAGGAATGTAAAATTATATTACTCTAAAGAAGAAAGTAATATTTTATTTATCAGTTAAATAAATTAAAATCAGACTGAGATGAAGAAGAAATTAAAATTTTAATGATTTAAGGAACAAAGTAAAATCAGACTGAGATGAGAAAGAAAGTAAGATCAGACTGAGCTAATGAAGAAAGCCAGATCAACCTGATTTGAAGAAGAATGTCATATCATACAAAGATGAGGAAGAAAGTCATATTAGACTTATCTGAGGAATAAATTCATAATAAACTGAGCTATGAAAGAATGTCTCATCGGAATGAGTTGTGGAATAAAGTCCGATTTGACTAAGATAAGAAAGAAAGTCATATCGATATGAGAAATTCAAACAAAAAGACTTTTCTATACTATATTTTATAATATTTTCTGGAGTATTTAAGAAGATTCTTTGGATAATTAAATAAGTTTCAATAAGACACCAAAAAATATGATAAGGTTTTTTAAGTGTTCAAAAATAATGTTCAATTGGGCATGAAAATATAATGTTCTCTAATTAATTTCTTAATATTACAGGCATGAGTATTTACTAAAAGAAGATACATTAATGAATATTACTAGGTTTCAGGGGTTAAGTTTATAATAGTTTGAAACATATAAGATGTTAATAATGGATTCACCCCTTCTTATATGTTATTATATAAATTGGATCTTAATTTCCTATTATATAAATGTTCCCTTTTTGAATCCATATCAGGAATAATCTCAATTCTTTCAACAATAGTGAAATTCCTAAATTTTATAGGAAAAATTACAATCTCTGGGAGAATAGAATGATTTCATATCTCTTATCACCCGACCTGGAAGTTGTTGATTTTGGTACAATTGGTTTTCCACATATTTAGAAAGACTCTACTATGACATTTTCTTACAAGGGAAATATTTATGTTTATGGAAAGGTTAAAAATTATACCATTATTTCTCTATCATAAAATGTTTATTTAAATGTTATGGGTATAAAAATTTAATAGAGTATGTAAAATAATATGGAATGTGTTTTTGAATAGAATACTAAATTCAAGGAATAAAATTAAAAAATTTGGCGTAGTAATCTTGAAGAAATTAGAAGGGCAGATAAAGAAACTATTGATGAATAGTTCACTAGGTTAAATGGTTTTTTTTCAAAAAGAGTTGTTTTTTAGATGTCTCTAAAGATTCTAAAATTGTGATGAAATGCATGAGAAATTTTTCAAACAGGTTTGATTCTAAAATTATAGCTTGAGAAGATAAATATTATTTATCTATTAATGAATTGAATAAATTTCTTGTTTCTTAATAAATAAGAAAAGATATGGGGTTAAAAAATAAGTGGAAAGATGAAATTTATTTTGAATCTATCAGAAAATTGAAATTTAAAAATGTTGAATATGTATATCCTTGTGATTCTAATGATGAATAGGATGTTGTGTTTAATGATAAATCATGTCTCTAATTTCCAAGAATTTTAATAGGAAGAGAAAATTATAGAGTACTCATTCCTATAAGAAGATCCAGGTGTGGTGGAATTGGGAGCTTTACCGTGAATTTTTCTATAAATAAAGTTGGATAATATCAAGATTATTATGATAAAGAACCTCGATTTAAGTAGTGGATCCAAATTTCGAAAGAAGAAAATTCATCCAATAAGTATAATAAAAAGTTTACTGGGAACAAGAGAAGTATGTTGATTAAGACAAATGAATCATGATCCACTAAAAAATAAGTATTTATAAGATAAAATTATTCAAAATGTTATAAAATTCATTGAAAATGTTTACAAAATACAAGAATCCTCAAATAGTGAAGAATGAGGTGAAGAATCATACAGAGAGTACCATTTGAGAACAGAACTTGATTCATGTATTAAAAAAATCTCTCAAGAAAGAAATTAAAATGATAAATAAAGATAGTGTAAAGGTTATTAAATGTGAAAATATGTTTTCAATAAATAATAATAAAACATCCAGGAGGTATTAATTTACAACAATAAAATTTCTGAATAGGGAAATGTGGTTAAAGATCTCCATTAAGAAGTTGTAATCTAAGGAAGAGAAAGTTAACAATTCATAATTAAAACATCCTGAGACTAAAATTAAATTAATTAATATGAATAAATATTTCAAAAAAGCATTATAAGTAAAATATGATACTTATAAATTATTTAATAAATCTAAAATCAAGAATCCAATGACATCCTCTCCTACAAAAAATAATGCGTAATCTGATTTCTCTAACATTTCTGATGAAAATAATATTGTTTGGAAAGCATGGATTGAGAAGAGATATGAGAAAACTATCACCCCTATAAATGCTGAAAACTACCTGGGTATGAATGATGGTTCACTCCAATATTATATTATATCAGAAGGAAGTTATAAACCACAATAATGTTTCTTAAGACAAAAATATTACATTATTGGAATATCAAGATATAATGGTTTTTGTGGGTGGTATGGAATATATGGGCACATGAAATATAATTTTTGGCATAAATATTCACTTCCTTGAAGAAGGTTTGAACAGAGTGAAAGAAATGGGGGATAAGGAATGCGTAATTTTCCTAAAACGTTGTATGTTGAAAAAGTAAAAACTGAAGATGTTAGAAATCATCCAATGGGGAAAAATTGAATTTATTGAAGAAGTATGTGGAAGATGTGACCTGTTTGTTTATCAGGATGAATAATTAATTAAACTCCAACTATTATTTTTTTATAGTTGTAAATATAAGGAAGTTGGAATGAGGAAAGATGGGAAAATAGATTTTGTTATTGAGACAACTTTGGAAGAAAGTAAAAAAGAAAAAACCATGGATACTTGATAGTGGTTTTTCTTCACAAATTAAATGTGATATGAAAATTGTGAAACATGTTGAAAATTATTATGGAGGAGAAGTTACTTTTTGAAATGATAGTTCATGTATAATTAGTGGGATAAGAGCAGCTAAGTTGGAACCTAAAAAATTAATTCAAAATAATTTTTATGGGTTGATGGGATCAAACACAACTTTCTCAATGTGAGTTAAATTTTTGATGATGAAAACGATTTTTTTTAGAAAATATTATTCTATCATTATAAATCTTTAATATAGAAAAGATATAACAAAAGGTGAAAAAACTAGCAGAAATATTTTTCAGATTTGAGAACTTAAAAACTCATGTTATCTAAGTGGTGATGATAGGGAATATATTTTGGCACCAAATACCAGCCACCTTGGGAAGGAAATCATGTAAAAAATTTCCAAAATTTATTCTATTCAAAATTTCAAAGAATTTCAATGAAGAGAAGAATCTATTTTTGTAACATTTTAAAAAGGAAAAATGATCAGTAAAATTCATATGAAATTTTATTTTCTATGTAAAATACCTATAGAACATATTCATTCTATTTTATGTGGGATGATAAGATATTAGTCCATAAGAGGTGATTTATTATTTATTAGTTTTTTTAATGATTTCACTCAGATGAACAAAATCATGTTTATAAAGCACAATTCAGAGGCTATTGAAATGTTTATATTCCTCAGAAAATATGTTTATAAAGAAATGGGGTTATATAAAGAAGCAGAGAAAAAATAATGTAATTAATTCAACATGAAATTATTTTGAATCTTATCTTAGAAATCATGGTATAAGACATTATTATAGATATCCCCACACTCGACAACAAAATGGGGTAACAGAAAGGAAAAATATAAGTTTGTTGGAAATGTGAATAAGCATGTTAGTAGAATATGAACATTCAATATTGTACTAGATATATGTTTTTTATTACTATTATACATGTTCAGAAAAAATATTTTTTGAGGCTAAAATCTAACATGACTTCATATGAAATTTAGTATAACAAAATACATTCATTGATGAATTTCAATGTTTTTAAAGTCCATGTATACTCAGGATCCTATCAAATTTTATGAGAAATGTAAAGAAGGTATTTTCATGTGATACTCAACCAGTGAAAGAAGTTACAAATATTGGAATAAACATTTAAAAAAGTTGGTGGATTCATATGATGTGAAAGTAATTTAAAAGTAGAGTTCCCTGAAAAAAGTTCAAAATATTGATGAAGAGAAACTAGAAACATTCAACAAAAATGAAAGTAAGAAAAGTGAGGTGCATTTGGATTCAGATGAATCTTGTGGCAGTGAATGTGAATATAGAATAAATATTTTTAAAGTTAAGTATCTAAAAAAATAATCAAATCTGAAAACATTATGGGAAATCATAAATCCTTCATATAGACAAAGAAAAAAGTTGATATTAGAAAATTGTACTTCACTCATAAAAAAAATTAAACTAGAATAAGTTTAGGAAGCTATTAAACAAAAAAAAAGTAGATTATACGAATAAAAAAGCTTTATTATATTGAGAAAAAACACTTGGTAAATTGTTCCATGTATGGAAAATAAATATATTATTAAAATAAAGTGGGTTCATAGAGACAATATGAATAAACAGAGAGAAGTTTCTATGACCAAAGATATAATTATTTTCAAATGATTTTAATTGGTGTATTGTGTTGATTTTAAATAAATATTTTTCCTGCTTACAATATTCAAAACTCATGGAATGATTCTAGTAGTTACAGAACATCTAAATTACTTTGTTTTTTAGATTGATGTTATGTAAGCCTTTCTAAATGCTGATATTGAAGAAGAAGGTTACGTTGAAAAAGATAAATTGTTTTTATTTGATAAAGATGAAAGAAAAGTTTCAAAATAAAATAAGCATTTGTATTGGTTAAAATAATCCATATATTGATGGTTTTTAAACATAAAAACTCATTGAGAATATTTAATTTTTCAAATGGGTATGTTTATATAAACTTGTATGTAATGGAAGATAACTCCAGCACCTTAATTGTAATTTTTTAGGTGGATGATATATTTTTTTCTAGGGATAGAGAAGATGTTATTACACAAACTTCTGAATAAATTAAGAATAAATAGAGATGTATATGTTGGGAAAATTATCTTTATTATTTGGTTTACATGTTCAAAAAAAGGAAACATACATTTTCCTATCTCAAGAGAAGTATAACAGAGAATTGTTACAAATGTTTTGTAGGGTAGAGTTTAAAGAATTTTCTATTCCTATTTTAATTGGGATACAGATATGTAAAGATACATATAGAAAAGGTGTGAATCATAAATATTTTCAAAATATTATATGAAGTTTTATTTATCTCAAAGACTCAACACTAGAAATTGTTTATTATGTCACATTGTGTAACTGATATCAAAGTGATCCTAAAAAATCTCATATGTTGGAGGTAAAAAAAATTATAAGATATGTCAAAGGAAAAAAACTCACATGGTATATTATTAAAAATAACTTATGAATTGAACTTTCAAGTTTATACTGATGTTGATGGAGTTAAATATTGAATATATAGAAAATAATTTGAGAGGAACATTTTATTGGGTGAATGTTTTTTGAGTTGGAATAGTAATGAATAGAGTTCATTAACATAGATAATAATGGAATTAGAATATTTTTTAGCTACTCATGCTTGTACTCAGATGTTTTTAATGAATGTTAAGTTGGAATATTTGGAAATAGAAGTTTCTAAACTATTTAATATTCTTTGTGATAATAAGTGTGTAATTGACCTTTCTAATAATCTTGTCGAACATTAAAAATCAAAAGAAATTTATATGAAGTTTCACTTTATAAAAGATAATGTTGTTTCTAGATATTTTTTTGATGTAATATATCAAAATACGGTATCAAATTGCAAATATATTCACAAAACCAATGTCTAATGAATTTTTTTTAATTGATGCTACAACTATATGTTCATTGTTCCCCAAAGAATTTATAAAAATTTCAAGTATCCCCCTCCCTTCATGATTTCTATTATGTTGGAGATGGGAGAGAATTTAAAAAACATAATCCCTCATTGGAAGGATAAGTACTTTTCATCTTAAATTAATCTGAATATGTGGTTATCATAAAATGGGGGATAGAAAATGAAATGTGAGAGAAAAAGAAAAAAGTAAGGGGGATTTTATCATTACATTGGGACTAAAATTTTATTATCACTGAGGAATGTAATTAAAATAAAAAAAATTACTTTATCTAGTAGTTTGGTTTTATGATACTCTATTTTAAGTATGTTTTTGTTTTAGAATAATTTAAAAACATGAGTTGTGAAAAATTTTGAGTGTTTGTAAAATGGTGAGATGAAAAAGTTGTTAACAAAAGCTTCAACAAATAAAAAGGGGAAGATTAAATATACTTTAAGATGTTTTTTACAAAGTTTTTTATTTTTGGAAAACTAATATATTTGTAAAAGACTGATTATGTACATAAGGTGAAATATTCGTTGTTGAAAGTTTATTATTTTCTTTCTGAGAAGTTACTAAAATTTTGTTTAAAGTAGTTGTTTAACAAGATAGAGACCAGACACACAGGACCAGACCTAGTTCATCATACTGAGTTTTTGAAAGAAACTTATAGGTTTTTAAAAATAAAAAAAATATCATAAGTTGATAAAACTTGGTTTAAGAATGTTTTGTAGTTTGTTGTGTTTTAATGTTAGAAACGTTTTTTTAATGTTGTTGATGGAAAGTTAGAGAACTTTTGGAAACCAATATATCGATACTTTTTTCTTCTTTCAGGTGTCTAAAATATCATAAAGAAGTAATGATACAAGCACTAGTTAGAAGAAGGAGGTGAAGAAACTAGTTCATTGAAAGATGATGATGACTATACATCAGACATAGTTTTACGAAGAAAGTTAATCAAATTGAGCTGAGGAAGAAATTAAAATCACACCATGTTTAGAAAAAATATGTATCTAATTGATCTGAGGAAGAAAGTCCAATTAAACTGAGCTAAAGAAGAAATTAAAATAGAACTGAGATAATGAAGAAAGTAAAATCGTACTAAGTTTCAGAAGAAATCTAAATTGGGATGAGCTGGTGGAGGAAATCAAATCAGACTGAGCAGAAGAACAAAGTCAGATAAGACTGAGTTAAGGAAGAAAGTCATATCAGACTAAACTAAATAAGAAAGTCAAATCAAACTAAGATTAATAAGAAAGTCATATAAGAGAAATATGAGGAATAAAGTAAAATAAAAAGTGACTTTCTTATAAATTGATCCTTCTAGTATATTTTTTTATCTTTGTTGAGAATTTGAGAAGATTTCTTAGATAATTCAATTATTTTTCATAAGATAGCTGAAGAGATGAGAATGTTTAAAGTGGTTAAAGTTGAAGATCAACTGGACATTAAATTAGGTTTTCTAATTTGGCTGAGTGGGAAAAACATTTATTTTTCCCACCATTACCTATTATGGGTCACAAATAAATAGATGCACAATACATCAGTAATTTATCTATATTCATGTGTGTGAAAAATATGATATGTAACATATTTTATCTCAAAGAGGATTTTTGGACCTAGATCTCATTAAAAAATCAGAGAAAAAAAATTATTTAGTAGAATGAGGAAGATAAGATTAAGGATGGTAATTTTGAGTAGTTGAGTATAATTTGTAAGGTGTAGGTTTTTTAATTGATAGAATAGAAAATTTCATTAGGAAAAAATTGAGAAAAATAAAATTGAAATGAGTCTATCAAATTGAGTTTATTAGAATGAGGAAATCACACCTAGACACATTAGACCATGTTTCTAGGAAAATATGTTTTTGAAAAAATATCTTTGATGTTTATTTTCTTTTGTGTCTCAAATTTTCATAAGAAAACATTGTAAATTGGTGGGAGTGAGTATAATCATTCCAATAAAGAGATATAAGGTGTCTAACGAGAGTTGATAGAAGTTTTATTCACTTATGCATAATGTTGAATTTACATAGACCCATAAGAGCGATTTTGGAAATGATGTAAGATTTCACATTGAGGATAAACCTTATAAATATGATGTGATTTACTTGCTTTCCTACTTTTACATGGACGAGTATTTACTAAAAGATGCCAAGGTAATGAACTTTAATAGGCTATAGGGGTTATATTTCAAATAGTTTTAAACATATATAATTTTATAATCGATTCACCTCCCCACATCAGTTGTTATTTGATCCATTGTTTCTTTTATCAACATTGATGATATGCCTATTGTTTGAGAGTTTATTGATGTACTTTTAAAATATTTCCCTAGTCATTCTCTAAATTGTGAAGAAAATTTTTCAATGTAACTCATATTAATGCTACACCTATTTCAAAGAATTCATATTTAATAGCCTCAATTGAGTTTCATTAATTGAAGAAGAAACTCTAAAAGAATCGTGATATGGGATTAATTCATCTAAATGAATCACCATACTCTGCACTTATGATTTTTATTAAGAATAAAGATGAATCAATGAGACTCTTCTTTGATTATTTGAAACTCAAAAAGATCATGATCTAGAATATGTATCTTATTCCCAATATTAGTGATTTGTCTGATCATTTATAATGATCAAAATGTTTTTTTGATATTGATATTTTTTCTAGATACTATGAATTGAGGGTAAAAAGTGAAGACATACAGAAGAAAATTTTCAATTCAATGTAATAAGACTTTGAATTAATAGTGATTCCAATTGGACTTACTAATTACCTTTCTATCTTCATAGATTTAATGAATAAATTAATTATAGATTACCCAGATTAGTATTTGGTAGTATTAATATAAAATATTCCTATATATTCCAAGAGAAAGAAATATAATTAAGATCACATGACAGAAAGAGATATAAAATCACTTACATATTGTACTGAAGACCCTAAGGAAGGAAAATTTGAATGAAAAATTTATCAAATTTGAATTTTGGATTAAAAAAGATTCATTTTATGGTCATATAATATTAATAGAGTGTATATTGGTGGACCCATAAAAGAGAAAAATTATATTAAATTAGCCTAGAAAGACAATTGTGAACGAAATCTGTATTTTCTAGTATTTGATGTATATTATCGAGTGTTTATGATATATTTCTTAGGGATATATAATATAATCACTATGTTAACTACGAATGGAGTTATGTTCCTTTGAGATAATGTGTATGAAGAAAAAAATCAAGCAATTGAAGATAATATTGGTCATTTCACCTTTACTCACACTACTTTATAGTGGAATAGGGTTTGTAATTTATAGTAGTGAATAAAAGAATGGGCTAGGATGTATTATAATATAGAATAATATTATGATAATTCAAGCCTCAATACAATTAATGGTTCATGAAAAATAATATTTGATTCCTAATTTGGAGTTATCCACAATAATCTTTTCATTAAAGACATGAAAGAATTATCTTTATAGGGGAATGTTGTGACATATATGATTATTATAAAATTTTAATGTATATATTCACCCATAAATATTAGAATACGAACTAAATAAGATTATTTTAACTGATTAAATATAATTTCTCGTCAGTTCACTACCACCCTGGTAAAGTGAATAAAGTGGGTGATGCTTTGAGTCAAAAGTATCTTTCTAGTTTATCTATGATGAGGATCACAAAAGAAACAATATTTATGGATTTTCAGAGGACAAACCCTGAAATATTGATGGAAGGGGATAAATATTATCATTATTAAATTAGTATTCAACCATCAATCTAAGTAAATATTAAGTAGGCGTAAAAGGAGTATGCTTAGCTACAAAAAAAGGTGAAAACATTTCTCGACTTCATCCTTTATTATGATGGAATGATAAGGTTCTGAAACAAAGTTTTTCTCCCATAAATACTAGACCTAAAGATGAAAATTTTAGAATAATGTAATAGCTCATCATTATCTGTTCATCCTGGAAGTACAAAGATGTATAGAGGCCTAAAAGATTATTTTTTGTGGAACAACTTCAATAGAGATATTAAGAAGTATATATCTCAGTGCTTGGTTTGTTAGTAAGTTAATTCTAAGAGATAGAATTCTAAGGGTATGTTATAACTATTACTCATACTAGTATAGAAATGAAAAAAAACCACCATGGATTTCATTGTTATACTCCACAAAACATTTAAAGTCCATAATTCTATTTTAGTTATATTCGATCACCTTATTAAGTTATCACACCTTATTTATATTTGGGAATATTTATATATTGATCATGTTTCTGTGATATATATTAATAAGTTGGTAAGGTAATATGGGGTACCACATTATATTGTTTTTTATTGGGATTTGAGGTTTACCTTGATTTTATGGAGAAGTATTTAGTAAGCTCAACATATAGAGTTTTTTAGTATTGTTTATCATCATCAAGAAGTTGATTAGTCTAAGAGAACCATTAAAACCCTAGAGGATATTTTTAGATCCTATACTCTAAATTTCAAAGGTGGTCGAGATCAACAAGTTTTTCTAGGAAAGTTTTCTTAAAATAATATATTTTACTTGAGAATTCAAGTGGATAATTATAAATACATCTATATTAATAAGTGCATAACTTTTCCATACTTGTATAGAGTTGGAGAAAGAAAGATATCGGGGGATAGGATAGTTGAGGAAATGATAGAGAAGGTTAGAACCATTCAACAGTATATCAAGGCATCTTAGAGTTTATATAAGAGTTATGAAGACAATCATTGATGATATCTTGAATTTGATATTGGTAAGAAGGTTTTCTTATTAATTTCTAGAAAAAATAATGTTAGGAGATTCATAAATAAGGTAAATACAATCCCTAGGTTTATTGGTTCCTTATATATTCTTGATAGAGTAGGGACTGTATCCTATCGCTTGGCACTCCCATCAAACCTCTCTAATGTTCATGATGTGTTATATATATTTTTCCTCAGGAAGTACATTCCAGATCCTTCCCATGTATGAAAATTAAAGTTTATACCATTTATGCATGATCATTCCTATGAACACAAACTAGTATAAATCTTGGGTCATAGATAAAAAATTCTACGGAACTAGACTTCCCAACTTGTTAAAGTTCTTTAGAGGAGTCATAAATTTGATGAAGCTATATTGGAATAATGGGATGTAATAAAGTAGAGATATGCTGATTTTTGTATGAGAGTGAAGGAATTTTGAAGATGAAATTCTTTTTTAGGAGTTTAGAATATAACTCCCCAATATTTTATGTGTATTTAACTTGAAATAAAACTCAAAGTATTTTATAACTTACTTCACATGCAACCCTGACTCTATATGAACCAAAACCCATTATAAATAATATTTTAAATTGGAATGTGTGAATATTAATTTCTAGTTTTTGAAAAATAATTATATATATTTTTTAATTTTTCAAAATTATAGAATAATTTATATTAAATAAGTACTCAATTTTCACTAAAGTCATTTTATGCTTCAAAAATATTTTTTCTACAAAAACAAGTTTTATCAAAATTTTATGTGAAATTTATAATTATTTTCTAAAATTAAAAAAAAATATTTAGGGAACTTAATATATTCTTTTAAGTTATCATTTTAATATTATCTTAAGGTTAATTTTAAGTATTTTTAAAAAAAAATATTTTTCTTTGAATAATGAAATAACTGATTTTTGTAAACATTGTAATTTTTTTCAAGTTAATATAAAATTATGTTTTGAATTTTGTCTTCATATAACATAAATATACATTAATTATAAAATATATAATTAATTTCATTATAATTATAAATATAATTTATTTTGGTATAAGATAATTTTTTGGGTTAAAAACACACTTTTCTAAAAAAATTATTTTTATGAGTGAAATGTGTTTTTTATGTTAATAAATTATTTTAAAATCATTTTATAAGGGTTTCAAATAAATTTATTTATTATATTTTCAATATTATATTTTAACATTTATTTTATGGTTTTTACAAGGTAATTAATTGAAGAAAATTTTGTTTTACAGTTTAAAATTCATTTCTCAAAAATGGGTTTTGTGCAGTTTTCATACACAAGGGAAAGTAAATTCTTCTAGTTTTGAAAATTTAATCCTTTAAAGTGGATTTTATAAATTTTATAATAATAATTAATATAATAAAATTGGGTAAACTTATTTTTTGTTAATAGTGAATAATAAAAACAGTAAGAATTTGATACCACGGTGAATGTTAAAGATGTTTATTAGGGGGACCATGAGATATGGGTATGTTTTCCCCCAAAATATCTAATAAAATCATCATTTTAATGTATTTAATCCTAAAATCATCCTACATTAAAATACATATCAATTCATATCCACTTTACCACCAATTTAACATTTAATCATTGAAATATTTACTGAAATTTCGTGTATGTCCCTCCCCTAATTTATAAAAGGGTACCTGTTATTATCCCTTATTCAAACAATTTTAGACTTTTATCTTAGAAAATACCTAAATAATAACCTTGATATAATTATTCCATTCAAAATAGATCTTTTTTTATTCTCTTAATATCAATCCTTCAAGGATTAAAGAGTGGGATAACGGAGGTCCCTTAAAGAAGAGGTATAAATATTGACCAAGATAATTCAGTTTTATTTCATATTCTACATGTGATAAAATTTACATGAAAAATGATTAATATAGTATAATAAATATAATGATATGTTTTTATGATGATCATACAACCATTTACCACCTCTTATAAATCCAATGGGATATAAACATATCGCTTGTGCATATGTGTGGATTGTTGCCTCCATGTAGAGATACAATTGAATTTCCATAACCATCATTAATGGTAGGTTTTTATGATAAATTTAATGCTAATATTGTTTTTTGGAGTATATTACTCAAGGGGGGGCGTGAATTGAGTGTCTATAAAAGTTTCTATTAAAAAGTTTTCTTAAAATTATTCGCAATTAAAATTAAATACATCCTAGTCAATCAAGGTAATACAGTTATAAAGGTTTGAATGTCAAAATGACCTCTCAAAATATTGATTAATTCTCAGTAATATCAGAATGAGTTATTGATATTACATTTAAGATATTTTAATAAGGAGAAACAATTATAAATTCTGTCCAAGATTAACTATCAAAGTAATTCTTGTGATTTCTGAATTATATAGTAAAATAGAGAAAGACCAAATTAAACAACACAGTGGACAAAAAAAGTGGTTTAATCTCAAGATAATACCTAATACACTCCACTTGGAGATCACTTGCCACCAATAAGTGTATACTAATAAACTTAATTTACACCCTGGATGGGGGTAAAAAACAGTGCACAAGAATATCCATGCCGCAAGAGATATTCTATAGTTCTTCGTGTGTAAAGACTATAAGGTCACACAAGGACCTCTTCCACCCTTATGGGTGGGAGTAAACAAGTGTAAAAAGATATGAGAGGAAGGATATCTTGTATCCATTAGTTTTGTGCAGGAGACAGTGTGCGTTTTCAATAAATACACACACACTCCTCCAAGGCTAAAAACAATACACAACATGGAAAAGATGATGAGATAAGGTTAAATGTGCTCTGAGTGTTATTCTATGAAACTCTGGACTTCTAATATGAAGCATATAAAAGTATCAAGTCCTCTTATTATAAACAGATTATCGCAAGACTGATGATCTGTTTTCCAGTTAAATCTAGCATGTGTTCTTCGTGGAGTTGGTATTGCGAAGATAATTGGCTCTGATCTGTGGTATTCTATATTTCTAAATAAAGAATGATTTGTGTGTTCTTTAGATGTATCTTGGTGCATGTATCAGTCCACAATTAAAAAATTCCCACACTTCTGCTTCATGTCATCCTCTTGTTTTAGGGCCACACTTTTCTTTTTAATCTTGACGTGCATGTGTTGGATCTGACACGATGCATTTATCCTACACATTGTACCTCGTATTGTCCGGTGACATGTCTACAAAGAAATATTAATTATGTTAGGTCATTTAAAAGACTCAAATATGACCGTTAGAAATTAAATTGAAAATGACAAAAAGAGATTAAAGAATGGTGTCACATTCTGTCTAGAAATGGTGTGACTAGGAAACAGTGTCCCCATGAGATGGTGTCTTCTTCTTTTCCTTTGAGTGGTGAGACATTCATGATGGCATAATTGTATTGATATCAGGATCCGATAGCACAAATGCATTGTTAGGATAATGGTGTCTAGTCATTTTACAAACATCAAACGATGTCTTAGAAAGGAACTGGTGTCACCGAATTCATTAGATCTGGAACTGGTTACAGTGTTTGGTAACGCTGTCTGGGTCACAGTTTCTGGGTCACGATGTCTGGGTCAAGGTGTCTGGGTTATTGTGTCTGGGTTATAGTGTCTGGTTCACAGTGTCTGAGTCCTTTTCTAGAAAACCAAAACTGGTGGCTGACTCACAATTTCTCTGACTTTGCCAAATATCTATATATAGGATTAAGCATTAATATTCACCAAATGAATTATACTTAATCATCCTAAAATAAATTACTATTGACCAAAGTAAAATATAGTTTACAATAATCAGTCATTATTTATTGGAATCAAGATCTTGAGAAAAATTATTTTAAGCACAAAGAAACCAAGCATATCTACACATGTTATGAGATAAATTAAAAAGGAGTAAAAAAAAACTATCATTGAAACATGATTAAAATATGTGGAGTCCAATAATATCCTCTTTTTTGAAGATCAAAAATTATATGAGTGAGATATATGTTCTTTTTGTGATGTATCTTCCTTTGTGTACGTTTATCTCTACCTTTTGGGATTATAAAAAAGAGTACAAAAGTAAATAAGAGAATAGACAATAGGAGTTCACGTAGAATTATATGGAGAAAGATGTGTCCTTAAAATAATTAAGAAAAAAAATTACAAAATATCCCAGTCAAAAGATAGTGTTCACTTTTATTCAACACTGACTGTCTTTTGTTTTCCCTTGGAAGCAGTATGAGGAAGAGCCACTAGAGCAGAGATAGAAGTGGAAGAGGGAAGTGATCCAACTGTCAAAGAAGGAAGAAGGATTCCTTCAGAAAACATAGGGTTTTAAGGTAGGTTTGGTGGACGAATGAGGTAATTGTTGGTCAAGGATAACAGGTCCGATCTGACTCAGAGCCTAAGAGACAGGCATAGAGGTAGAGACAAAGGTAGTGGATGAGGAAAGAGAAAAACCAGGCCGCAAGGGTGTAGCTGCAAGAGACACAACAGTAGTGCTCTACACATGAAGATAAAGCCTCAATAAATTGATGAAGTCAGTAATAATCTCACCACCAAACTGCATTGCATTCTCAAAATCATCTTTTTTCTCCATGAACTTGTCCAATAGTGGAGTTAAATATTTCACCTTTTGAATTTGAGTTTTGAAATATTGAGTTACAGAAGGAATTTTTAAATTCTCTACAAGGTACTTGAAGCAGTTTTTCATATCATGCATATTGAAAATACTATTTATACAGAAACCAACATTCTTAGTAATTTATTCCTAAGAATCATTTAAAATATTTGAATGAACCCTAACCAAATCAATGAATCTGTCGCTATTTTTGACAACCATAGGTAGACTCTCCTTTCCAAATCCACATAGCATTGATTGAAGTTCTTCCTTAACAACAGTTTTAAGAAAATCACTGTCAAAGGAGGGTAGATATGACCATCCAAAGGTATTAGATACTGTAATAATTGAATTGAAGTAATTTAGTTGATTCATAACATTATGTATAAATCTCTTATACTCATCAATCAATTTGTTAAGACCAATAAAAAGCTTACGCATTTATTAAACTATATGATTGTTTCTCTCTGCCACCTTTTTAGCTAAGGAAGTTATGTTCAGTTGAATCAGAGAGAAAAATTTCTATGGAATCTGTCCACTAACATCCATAACAGCATGAGAAACATGGTTTCGTCAAGATTTCATCATTTTCTACATATATTCAACCATAGCACTGAGAGAAATCACATCATCACTCACCTGTTTTTTCTCAATTCTAACCTCTTGAATTTCTTGAAGCAATTTTTTCTGAATCTTCCATGTTATCTTTTCTAATAGCAGGGAAGAATCTCTTTCACTCAAGTTTATTACAGGAGTAGGTTGAGTGTTCATGATATTTTCAACTCCAGCCAATAAAGTAGCTCCAAATGCTTTAATATAATTATGACTCAGAAAAGTATGAGGTTCTTGTGAAGGTTTAGTAAGAGGAGTTGAGATAGGCTTGGGTTCCTTTGTAGAGATCGCATCAAGAGTAGATACTTGTTTCAATTGAAACACAATAGATAGGTCTATACATTGAACTAAGGATTATTGTGTATCATTAAAATAAAAATAAATATGGAAAATATACTATGTATCCATAGTGCTTTGATCAATTGGATTATAAATATAAACACTTTCTAGATTAGGGTGTTTCTCCCCCGCAACAAGGGCATATCTCATAGGACTAAGAGATTCAGTTCTTTGATCTATTTCCAAAATTTCATCCCCAATAGCCTCACCCATTTCTATTATATCCAACTAAGAGGATTGATCCATTATTTCCTCAGTAGATAGGATAATCTTAGGATCATCTTTTTCCTCTAAGTGTTCCTCAAAAAAAGATTCTTTCTCAAGAGAAAGTTTTTATTCAATATTCTATTCCAGAACAACTTTTTCCCTTACATTGAAAACTAAATCTTCTCTATATACAGGTTATTATTCCAAATCAACAGTTTCTTCAGGAATAGGTACTTCCTTCTCAACTATATCTTGAGGAATAGGTCCACTGACTTCCCTGTCTAAGACAGTTTCCCATGTAGGTGCAACAAACACATCTTCTTGTTCTTCAATAGGAGAGTAAACAATTTCATCTGGATCCAAACTAGAATCAGAGATGTCATTAGGTCTTGATGAATAATAAACTAGATTAAACTTTTTAACAACCTTTCATTATCCTCCACCCAATCCTTTTTCTATGGATTCCAACTAATTTTAATTCTTTTGACTGTAAACTTTGTAATACAGAATTCACAGTCATTAATGACTTATTCATTCAGTCCACCCATTCATTTATCAGACAGTATAGAATATATTACCCTTGAGTAGAACAAGAAGGTAGGGTTTTTGGTTTCCTTTATCAATTAACACGTATTAACTGTAACAAACATGCGCAGGTTAATCTTGTGTTCATTCTTCATAAGATATATCAAAAATATATCTTGATATTTGAGGGTAGATAAATTTTCTTTTCTAGGACTAATCAGTTTCTGAATAAACTTAAACAACAATCTGGTTTCACCGACCAGCTCAGCAACAATATCTCTTCTCTTTGTTTTATTTCTAGTCAAGCTTCCCAAGGCTTCTTCTAAAACAAAGATATCATTGAGAGGAGGAGGACCTCTCTGAAAGTACTCAAAAATTACTTTGTAAGGTATCCCTAGGCAAGTTGTACATAACCACAAAGAAAAGGTACATCTTTGTCCAATGATCCAGCTTCTTACAATAAAATCATCTTTTATATTGAAAGAGAATTGATCAAACTGATAAAACTGAGCAATTATCTTTGGGTAAATTGTCCTTTCCTCTTATGGGAACCAAGCCAGCCAACCCTGATCATTCAGTACCTCCAACACTAAAGACTTAGATGATATAAACCACTTAGTCTAGATCTCATTTTCTGGTACAAATATTCTATCAAAAATATTCATATTTAAAGGGCCCTAGGGCACTATCAATGGTGATATTTTCATCTTTTTCTTTGATATGCGCTTCTTAGGAGTTGATGAAGATGAGTGTTTCATTATAAAAATTCAATTGAGGGTTCTATAGAGAGAGAGAGAGAGAGGGATAGATAGAGATCTAAAGGGTTGAATGAATTATGGTTTGAGATAAGAGATATTGAGTGAAAAAAAGAGTGAAACCTCTTTCATTTTCATCATTTATAGATATCAAATATCATAAATTCAAAATCACAGGAAAGAAAATGAATAAAATAATTGATCATAGTTATATGGGTTATAATATGTAAATAAAACAAAAAAGTGTTATTACAGTGAGACCATAACCGACTTTCACAGTGAGACCATAATGGATTTCCATGGTGAGACCATAACAGGTTGTCAAAGTGATACCGTAACAGATTTCCACAGTGTCATTTTCACTTTGTTACTTCACATCGGTGAGACCGTATTGTTTGAAATAGTATGTGAAAATTGGTAACCGAGTAGACAACAGCCATGAGACTGTAAACATGAGACAACAACATTAAGACATTAACTTGTAGAACTGTGAAAGTGAGATAGTAATTCTAAGACAATACCTTGTGAAACTGTAAACTGTAAAACAGAATGTTTTGAAATCAGTACATTTTCTACTTAAGATTTATCATTCCTAATTCATGAATGTTGTAATATATTCTTTCAATATTTAATGTTTTGGTGAATATATCAGTAACCTGATATTTAGTTCCAATTAATTCCAAAGTGATATCACCTTTTTGATAATGGTCTCTCGAAAAGTGATGAATTGCATAAATATGTTTTTTCATAGAGTGAGAAACATGATTTTTTGAGATGATAATAGCACTTGTATTATAAAAATTTATAGGTACATGCCTGAATTGATATCCATAATATATCAAAGTGTGCTTCATCCACAAAATTTGTGAACAACAACTATCAGTATCTATGTACTCAGCTTCGACAATAGATAATGCAACAACGTTTTGTTTCTTACTCCACCATGATACCAAAGACTAGCCTAAAAGGTGACATGTTCCAGAGCTTTTTTCTATCTAATTAACAACCACTGAAATTAGTATCATAAAAACTAACTAACTCAAATTATTTTCCTCTAGGATAGAACAGTCCTTGATATGGTGTATGTTTTAGGAATTTTAAAATCATTTTAACTACATTATAATGATTTTACTTAGGGTTTTTTTGAAAATGAGCATACATACATACCCTAAACATAATATTACACCGGCTAGAATTTAAGTAGAGTAAGCTTCCAATAATTTTTCTATAAGTGGTTTGATAAACAGATTTTCCATCTTTGTCAAGATCCAACATACATGTAGTACTCATTAGAGTTTCATTACTGTTAGTAAAATCTAATTCAATACATTTTATAAGATCTCTAGTATATTTTCTTTGATTTAAAATAATACCATAATTATTTTGAAATATTTTAAATTCAAGAAATAATTTCAGTTCCCCCATTATACTCATTTCAAATTCACTTTGCATCATTCTAAAAAATTATTTACTTAATGAACTTTTTGAAGATCTAAATATAATATCATTAACATAAATTTGAACTACTAAAACATCATTGGAAATTTGTTTTATAAAAAGGGTAGGATCAGCTATACCTTTTGTAAAACCTTTGAAAATAGGAAATGTACTTAATCTATCATACCTAATTCTTGGAGATTTTTTTAAACCATACTATGCTTTTGTTAATTTAAAAACATGATTTTGAAAATTAAGATTTGTAAAACTAGGGGGTTTCTCAAAAAATACATCCTCAACTATATACCTATTTAGTAATGCACTCTGGAAATCCATATGATATAGTTTGAAATTTATATGGGCTACATAAGAAAAAAGAATTCTGATGGCTTCATGTCTATCCACTAGTGAAAAGGTTTCCTCATAGGCAGTCCCTTCTTCTTGAATATATACATGTGCAACCAATCTAGCATTGTTTCTACCTATGTTACCAGCATCATCTACCATATTTCTAAATACCCACTTAGTGCCTATGGTAAATGCATATTTAGGGTAGTTAACAATTTTCTAAACTTTGTTCCTTTCAAACTGATTAAGTTCTTCTTGCATAGCCATCACTCAAAATTTATCATTGATAAAATCATTAATGTTTTTAGGCTCATGGTGTGACTAGAAAACTTGATGTTCAACCTAATTTCTAAGAGAAGCTCTAGTTTGAGTTCCTTTATCTAAATATATTATAATAGCATCTAAAGGATGGTTCTTATGGATTCTAACAACTCTATAAAAAGAGGGACTATATATTTTAGGTTCATCAGTAGGTTCGGGAACGTTATGTCTCGAATCTGGAGAATTTTTAAAAGTGGATGTATTCACAAATTTATTTATAGGATGGTTACAGGATTTAGAATTGATGTCCAGATTTGACATATCATCCTCCAAGTTCTATAGAGTGGTCTTAAAATCATGTAGATCTATCTCATCAAAAATGACATTGGCAGATTCTTCCACACATTTAGTTCCTTTTTTAAACATTTTATATCCTTTACTAGAGATATTGAATATCCTAGAAAAAATCCCTCATTACTCATGGATAATAAATTTTAAAGATTTTACTTATTATTATGGATATAAGCATTGAAACAAAAACCGTTGAAGTATATCAATTTGGGGTTTCTATTGTTCCATAACTGATATGGATTTCTTTTAATAATAGGTCTAATCAACACTCTATTAATAATATAGAATGTTGTATTTACTGATTCAACCCAAAAATAAATAGTTATATAATATTCACTAATTATGGTTATAAAAATTTATTTCAAGGTCCTATTTCTTCTTTCTACAACTCCATTTTGGTGAGGTGTTCTAGGGGCTGGGAAATTATGAATACAGCCATTTTTTGATCAAAATGATTCAAACTCTTGATTTTCAAACTCACGGCCATGATCACTTATTAAGTATTTAATTCTAATTCCACTAAGATTTTATATAGTTTTATCATATTTTAGAAAATGAGAGCTGAATTAACTTTTTTGATCCAAAAATAAAGTCTAAGTATATCTCAAAAAGTCATATGAAAGAACATAAACATAGTGCTTCCCATTGAAACTAGAAACTCTTGATGGTCCAATAAAATCCATGTGAACCAGTTCAAGAGGTTGGGAAGTTGACACTTCTTTCTTTGGTTTGAATGAAATTTTTTGTTGCTTTCTCTTTTAACCTAGATTACACACTTTATCATTTGGAAACTCAAGTTTGGGTTGGTCTTTAACTAAACTTTTTCTAGTGATCATTAGAAGGTATTGAATATTACAGTGTCCTAGTCACATATTCCAAATCCAAGACTATTTTTGAAATATAGTTAAACATGAAGCATTTTGAGAAACTAAAGAATCTATGTTAACAGTGTATACATTTTCAATATCAAAGCAGAAAACACTAATTCATTTATAGAGCTAAATAATTATAAGAATCATTCACAAATTTAATACAAAATCAATCATCACATAGTTGTGAAATACTAAGAAGATTATATTTCAATCCATCAACAAAAAGTACTTTGGAAATTAAAACTGAATTAGAGTTACCTATTTCAACAAGGCCAGTGATTTTTTCCTTTGGCATTGTCACCAAAAGTGACATGTCCACCATAAATTTTTATTATGTTCTTGAACCATGAATAGTCTCTAGCCACGTGTCTTGATAACCCATTGTCCAAGTACCATAAGATTTTACATGATCTCTTTAAACAATTTTCCTAAAAAATAGTCAAATAAAAATAGACTTTGGTACCAATATTTGTTTGGGTCCAGTAATATTAGTGACTAGTGATTTAGGAAACCACATATTCCTCAAAGGTTTCCTATAATCTTTATGTAAAGTACTTGAAAAATTAACACTATTTGGTGTAGAATATATTGAAACAGTAGAGATTGTATCATACCTGGAACTAGCAAAATGTTTTCCTAAACTAAGAGTAAAGTTGTATGTTCTAGATCTTGAAACAAAATTGGTTTTTCCAAAATTTCTTTTACCAGGTTGATAGCCAATAACAGCAGTATACTTAAGAGTAATCTATTTACCTAGCATTGTTAACCAAGTATCTTTACCATTAGTAAACTATTCAAGTTCCTTTTACAATTACTCATTATATATATTTAGTTCATTGTTTTATTTGAGTAATTGACCATTTTTCTCTCTTTATATAGTATGTTCATATTTAACAGTTGAGGTAAAAGAATTTTGTTTCTTTAAAGACATGTATTAATCTTTTAGTTCATTTCATGTATCTTCAAGCATATTGAAATACTCAAACATTTTTCTTTGTACATATTTTCAAAATCAATTTCATCTCCCAAATAATAGGAATTTTGTACAAGAGATTTTAGGGTTACCTTATTTTTGTTTGTCATGAAACACATATTGGCATTGTTAGTATGTTCATCTTGTGGCCACTCTCAGTCACTTGAACTATCCTTAGAAGCACTTCAAGTTGCTTTTATAGCCTTTATTGACTTTCTATATTTGTCCCTATATTTCCTTTTATAATTCATCTTGGGAGAGTCAGCCTTTATATCTTCCTTTCACTTACATTCATAGAATACTATCTCATCAGACTTGTCACTTCTTTTCCAATCTTTCTTCCAGCTTCCCTTTTGATCATGTCTTCTTTGGAAGTTAGGATTTCAGAAAATTTTATTCTTATTGTAAAATTTCTTAAACATTCAAGGTAATTGATGCATATCCTCATCACTGTTAGGTGATGATTATTCACTATTGGAACTTTCTAAAAAGACTTCCAATTTTCCAATTTCTTTGTGTTTAGTGGTGGTGGTCTTGAATGCAACAGATTTCCTTTTGGGTTCATCCTCTTTTTCCTTGTTGGCTTTCATCCAATCTTCATACACCATTATTCTCCTAATGATTTCTTGGATAGGTAATATTTTGATGTCACATGACTCTCTAATATAGATTGAGGTTCTTATCCATCTATCAGGTAGGCATTCGTGAATCCTCATGATTTTTTTCATTGGAAGTAACTTATCTTCCAAGAGAAATCATTGTGTTGAAAATTTTGTTAAACCTGAGATACATGTTAGAAATAGGCTTATCGGGTTTCATTTTAAAGTTATCATACTTAATATTATAAGTATTAAGTCTCATTTATTTCACACTAGAAGTTCCTTTATGTGAAATAGACAAATAATCCCAAATTTCAGGGGCAGTTTTACATGCAAAAGTTATGTTAAATTAATCATCTCCTAAGGATAAATATAAATCATTCATGGATTTGAAATTGTTATTATAAAAATTCTTGTTTGGGTTTTCCTAAGTAATTCTATCAGTAGCAAGAATCTTATACTCATATATAATTATAGAGAAAAATTCAAAACCCATAATTTCTAAATGTATAATCACTTTAGTCTTCCATTAGGAAAAATTAGTTCCATTAAATAATGGTTGTCTATTTGTTGCAGCACCATCCATTCTATTATCCATAATGAAGAAATAGTTTTAAAGATCAAGAAATTTAGAATTAATAGAAATTTATAGATCTTTAAATTACAACTAAAATCACAGTTGAATTTGTTCAAAAAAACAGAGTCCTAGAACACTCCTTTGATACCAAATACAGGTTAGAGTAGAGTAATCAAGGGGGGGGGGGGGTGGATTGAATATCTATAAAAATTTGTGTTAGAATTTTTTCTTAAAAATATTTTGTAAAAAAAATAAATACATCCTAGTCAATCAAGTTAATACGGTTATAAAGGTTTTACTATTCAAATGACCTCTCAAAATATTGATTAATTCTTAGTAATATTATATTGAGTTAATAATATTACTTTTGAAGCTATTATAATAAGGAAAAACAATTATAACTTCTATCCAAGATTAACTATAAAAATAAATCTAGTGATTTCTGAATTATACAGTAAAATAGAGAACAAATAAACTAAATAAAACAGTGGATAAAGAAAGTGGTTCAGTCTCAAGTCGAGACGTAATCAACTCCACTTGGTGATCTCCTACCACCAAGAAGTTTATATTAATAAACTTTATCCACACCCTAGATCGGGGTAAACAACAGTGCACAAGACTATCCAGGTCACACAACCTCTTCCATAGTTCTTTATGGTTAAAAACTATCAGGTCACAAGAGGAACTCTCCCACCAGTATCTATGAAATTAAAGAAGTTTGAAAATATTTAATAGGAAGGATATCATGTATCCTTTAGTTTAATGAAATAAACAATATGTGTTTTTAATACAAACACACACACACTGCTCAAAAGCTAAAAAAATACACAATAGAGAAAAGATAGTGAGATACGGTTAGAAGTGATATGAGTGTTATTATATATAGAGTTTCACTTCTAGGATGAAGCATATTCAAGTATCAAGTCCTCTTGTGAGAAATATAGTATCGCGTGTCTGATGCTCTGGCTTCCATTAGATTTAGCTCCTGTTCTTAGTAGAGTTGGAATTGTGAATATGATTTGGCTTTGATCTGTGGTATTCTACATTTTTTATTCAATAATTCTTCGCGTGTTCTTCAGATGTATCTTGGTGCATGTATCGGTCCACTTTTCCAAAATTCTCTCGCTTCTACTGCACATCACCATCTTGTTTTTGGGACCCTCTTTTCTTTTAAATTATAGATTTCATGTGCTGGAGCAGAAATGTTGCATGTATTCCGCCCCTCGTACCACGTACTATCAGGTGACATGTCTAAAAAAATATTAATAATTTCAGCGCACTTAAAAGACTAAAAAATGACCATAAAGAAATTAAATTGAAAATGAAAAAATACATTAAATAATGGTGTTACATTTTGTCTAGAAATAGTGTAACTTGGAAACAGTGTCACCATGAGTTAGTGTCTTCTTATTTCCCTATGAGCAGTGAGACAGACATGATGGCATAATTGTATTGAGATTATGAACCAGGAGAATAGATTCGGTGTTAGGAACACAGTTTATGGTCTTCTTCCAAACATCTAAAGGTGTCTTAGAAAGGAAGAGGGGTCACAAACATCATGAAATCTGGAACTGGTTACGATGTCTGGTCATGGTGTATGGGTCACAGTGTCTAGGTCATGGTGTCTAGGTCATGGTGTTTGGGTTACAGTGCCTGAGTTCTCTCAGGCTGGATGGGTTTCAAGGGGCCTTCTTTATGGTGGCTTTGGGCTTTGTGGGCCTGACTATAATCGAGTTAGTTCATGATTTCTTTTGGGGGGTTCCCTCAACAGGGGTACGTGTGCTTCCAGAGTGGTGCTTGTTCCTAATGTTAAAGATCCAACATATATAGTCTAGTATAAACAAATTTTCATTGCAATATTTAATATAAGATATTGGCAAGCCTATAGGTGGGGAGACTAAATAATATAATTCTGTGTATCATTTCACAAGAACAACATGGGTTTTTCCAAGGTATAGGTATCTCGGGGGTGGTGGGAGTGGCTCAAGATTCTCTATAGGATATGAAAAATATGGTGGTGGTGTCCAATTTTATTTTCCAGGTGGATATAGAGAAGGTGTATGATAATCTTGAATGGAGTTTTATAATTCGAGTCTTGAGGGAACTTGGGTACCATGAATGGGTTGCTAATTTATCCTTCTGTTGTTTCTCCTCTCCTTGGATATCTATTTCTCTACTTGGGAAGTGGTTTGTTTTTTTAATAATGTGTGAGGGGTGAGGGAAGGGGACCCCTTTCTTCTTCCATATTTTTCATTTCTTAGGTGGCTCTATCTCAAACCCTCCATAAAAGGCTATTGGACTGGAAGATCCTACCTTATATCTCATAGGCCTTAGATGGATCCTATTCCCACCTGATGTTTGCTGATGAAATTCATTGTTTTCTAAATAGAAGGAGGTTGTATTTGGTTAATCTCATGTAGATCATGGGGAGCTGTTTTAGTCTGAGCGTCCAGCAGGTTAATGGTAGGAAGAGCAACGTCTTTATTTCTACTAAATGCTCAAGGAAGAGGGCCCAGATCATCAAGAAAATCCTAGGGGTGCAACAAAAATAGCTTCTAATATTGTATCTCGGGATTCCCATCTTTAATAGCCCGGGGGAAAAAGCCTTCTTTGGGGATATAATTCATCGAAAGGCTGGGAGAATTTATAACTGAAAAAATAGGTTTCTATAATTTGGGGCCTAGTGGCTTTGATTAATAGTGTGGCCTCTTCGATTCCACTGCATGTATTATCTATCATCACCCCTCCTAAGGAAATTATTTCTATCATGGAGATGATTATGAATAGATTTATTTAGGATTACAATGATTCAGGAAGCGCTCAGTGTTCCTCATGGACTCAGTTGGCTAAACCAGTTGAGGAAGGAGGTGTTGATCTCAGATAATTAAATGTATCCATGTAATCTATGCAAGCCTATTTGGCTTGGGATTTAATTTTGGGGAAGTCAATGTGATCCAAAACAATAAGAATAAAATATGGAAAACATTGGGAGGATTGGGACAGAATAAAACTATCAAGGATGGGGAAAATAGTAGTGTATCATTTGGATATTTTCTAGGATTCTTCTTGATTGGTGATCAGACGTGTGGATGTGAACCTATGGGGGGATAATTGTCTTGGAGATAAGTTGTTTTTATTAGGGTTCCATAGCCTAGATATTCCAGTGAGGGAGGCGTGTCATCATCCTCGGTTGATGGGGGCCATTACCAGTTTAGAGTACAAGACGTTGTTCAAATAAATTATTCTCTCAGAGGATAAAGACCGTTTATGATTTACCAAATCTAGCTCTGGGTCCTTTAATATTCATGTCCTTCATGGCCTGATTTGACAGGGAGGAAGCAAGGATTGTTGTGGTGATCATATGTGGTGTAAGGAGTTCCCACTAAAGATGAGTTTTCTAGTTTGGAGAGCTAGAAACTCGTCCTTGCTTACAAAGGACATCATCCAAAATAAGGGTATACATATGGCATCCTAGTGTTTCTATTGCATTAATCCTAAGGTGGAATCGATAGCCCACTTATTCATTAGGAGATAATGGGAGTGATTTCTATGGTCTAGCTCAGATAGATGTGGTAATTATAGGGATTCATGCAACTCCCAGTAAGAGTTTTTCAAAGGGTATTTTTTGGTAGAGGAACAGAATGGGATAAAGATCAAAGTCTACAAAACCATTGTAATCTCAATTTTCTAGACTATATAGGAGGTGATGAATAAAGCTATATGGGAGGTTCGTCCTTCATATTACCTTCTTCAGGTGAGAATTAATGGGCTTCTGTCTGAGTTATAGTCTTCTCTAACGGGGGGAATTATTCTTTGGTCTGTAGGTCTGTTAATTGACATGTGGCTTGTTCAAAGGTTCATGGATGATTGGTAAGATGGAATCCTCCATTTAATGTCCTTAAACTTAATAGGGATTTTTTTTAAAAATGGGATGATGTGCAGGGGAGGGGTTGTTCGGGACAAAAGTGGATCGGTTTTAGTGGCCTTTAGTAGCTACCATGGTCCAGGGAATTCGTTTGGTGTGGAGCTACCGGGCATTACATAATGATGTTATGCTATGAAAAAGTTTATTATTGGTGATATTGTAAGTGGAATCAGATTATGAGGTACTGATTTGGTCCATCTAAGGGAATGGTGAGCTACCTTGGTGTTTAAATTATCTTGTTTGTGGTTGTGTCGTCATTTTTTCTAATTAATTTGCAGTTCAACATATTCCTAGGGAGGCCAACTTCGCTGCAGATGCTCTTTCTTAGGGGAGTAGTCATGATGACCCCTTAGTGGGTTTCTCTAGTGTAGGATATTTACCTTAAGAGTGTATTGGTACTTTTATATGGGACTCCTTGGTGATTCATCATTTTAAACTGCCTTGAATGCTTTTACTATGTAAGGTTCATTTTCATTGAATAAAAAAATAAAAGTTCAACTAATCAACACCCTAAATATTAGTGATAATGGAATAATTTTAATGAAATGGTGATAAGATGTTATAAGTAAACCATGTATGGTGTTATAGTTATTATTATGGTTTTATTATAAGAATAATCAAATTTAAATTTATTATACATTTTTCTATTGTGGTTATGAAGAGAAAACTAACTTTAGGTAGTGGTTTTATGTTACAATCTTATTTTTTCCAGGATTTTTTATTCTTGAATTTTCAAATGATGAAATTATATGATCCATATATCAAGAATATTAAAATAATTTACTCATATAAAGTTATTTTTTGAAATTTTTTTACTTTATTTTTTAAACTTTAAGTATTTAAGAGACCTAGCAAATGTTTTTTTAAAATATAAACCATGTTTTCCCCTTCAGTCGAAAATATTTTCTTCAAAGTATATATATATTTTAAAATATTTTCATTAATATTTTTACTATTCAAAAAATAAAATTTAATTTTATTTTAGACTATATTTTAATTTCCTTACCAATATTTAAAAGGAACCTTCTTATTGTTTTCCAAACATGCAACTTTTGACTTTTTACCAAAAATATGAAGGAAATTCTTGTTTTAATAAAAACAGCATGAAAGGTTTCCAAATTACAATGCATCATATTTTATTTAAATATTAATTTATAATTTTAATTTTTTATTTTCGAATAAAATATTTTATTTATTATTTTAGAAAATATTAGAATATAAATAGTTGATTTCAATTATACGGTATTTTCCTCAATAAATGTTCTAGGGATCTTTTAAATGTATTTTTATCTATAACAACACCCTATTTTGTTTCTAATGGTTTAATGGGGATATGATAAAATTTTACCATATTTATTCTTTCTTTTTATAGTTTATTATTATGATGTTGAAATGTTTATTAAACCCTTCTCAATTCAAAATGTTATGATTTGATGATATGAAAAATGTTTTATGATATTTTGGAACACATATTTCTTGGTTTATTTATGAGATGGGTGGACCTAAAATTATATATCCCTCCTATGCATTGGGTAATGATGAATATCTCGTGAAATAATAAGGACTAGAATTTATGAGTGAACTCATTTCAATAAGAGACTTTTTACAATAATATAATCTTGGGAGTGAACATTAAATAATAAAATAATGGAATTGGGAGTGAAACCAATCCAATATAATAGTCTTGGTAGTGATTCTTCACTAACAAAATGATTTTCTATTCTTATGTTCATTACAAAGAATTATTATTATGATTATGATAAGTTTTCATGGATTATGATTGATTATTGATGATTCCAAACTCTTATGTATTATGTATTTCAACTGATAAAATATTATGACATATTTCATTATTATGATATATAAATTTATGGGTATGATTTTTTAAATGTTAAGATGAGGATTCTATACCCTTATTCTTGTATTATTTTCACTTGTGATAATTTAATGATATCTCTTATGTTTAACATTACATAGAATCTAAGATCACCCTTTCTTATGTTTTCCTTACCCATGTTAGGGATAATGGTTTTATATATGTTTAGTCTAATAAGGGTTTTATTGTGAATAAATAAATATGAAATGATGTATATATTTTATGTAACATTTTTTTACATATCCAAGTCTCCAAAGACCCTAAAACTCTATGGTCCTTAGGTGTGTATTATTTTTAACATCATTGATTACTTATATAAAACGATGTGATATTTATTTATTATAAGCATGAGTCTCTATATTTGAGTCCAAATAGTATGAGCCTTGGGTATTATAGGGAAGTTCAAGGGATTTTGGGTAATGATTCCTATTAATAAACCTCATTCCTATCATAATCGGATTGTTATATATATATTGAGAATGGTAGTTTTTTATAAGTGAGAAGCATCCTTAAAAGTACACATTTGGTAATTAGAGGGAAGAGATAGGTTTTCACCAATGTGTGCATTGGATCAGTACCTTGATGGTAGAGGTTATAATGATCCATAGATGGAGGCTCTGAGGTATTAAGGTTAGAAAAAATTGTTAGAAGAGTTTGGTAAGATGTTGGATGACTTTCTCATGGTGATATTGATGTGATTTATCTATATTATTGATTGAGGAGATTAGAAATCTAGGACACATATGGCATAGTTAATGTCAGAGTTCTAGTCATAACAACACCCATTTGATCTAGTAGAGGGTGGTCCCTAATTAGTGGAGTAATAGACTAAGTCAATATAAATTATGTTAGATCATATTAAGACTCGACCATGGTAGAGGGTGATGTTGGCTGTGTATATACCTATAGAATAAGAAAAAAATTGGTGTGTTGTATATGTGATGATGGGTAGGAATTAGGGGATGACATGGAAAGAAGTTTAGGTTATATTATTTGAATAATTATTCCCAGATACATTGGTTTTAGGGAGAGCTTGAGAGCTAATAAACTTAGTAAGAGAAGAGATTTCAGCTATAGATTATACAATGAAGTTCATAAAAACATTTGGTTTGTGCCAATTTTTATGGGAGATGAGATCACTATGATACAAATATTGAAGGATGCTTTATGACATGCTATAATAGTATAGGTAAATACTTATTGCTTGACCTCATTTTTTGTCTCAATGAACCATGAACAGATAGTGGATTATAAAATAGAGGGTAGGATCACTATGGGAAAAAGGGGGTTTTGCGATGGGTTATTTGCGACGGGGGTGTTTTCCCATCGCAAATAACTACTTATTTGCGATGGGCAAATCTCACCCGTCGCAAAAGGCTTGGCGCGCAAAGCGAGCCAAACCGTGGGAAAGTTATTTGCGACGGGTGGTTACCACCCATCGCAAATAACCGGTGGCGGTAAAAACTATTTGCGATGGGAATATACCCCGTTGCAAATACAGGCGGCGGTAAAAACTATTTGCGACAGGAATATACCCCCCCGTCACAAATAGTATGTCGGCAAGTTAATATTTGTGACGGGACCCATCGCAAATAACTATTTAACCGTTGACCGTGATAAATGCAGCTCAAGTATTTGCGACGAGTATCCTGTCGCAAATACTCCCGTCGCAAATAATCTAACCTATAAATACCCCCACCCATTTTTTTCCATTCATTCTCAACTTCTCTCAAAACTCTATTTTTAGAGTTCACAGTTTCTTAAGTTTAATTTTTATTTCCAGATTTGATATTGATGTCTTCAACAATTATCCGAGATCAACCTCAGATCAATTTTAAAGGTATTTATTTTATTTTTAATTTAATATTTAATTTAAATTTTTTAGTAGTTTTATTTATTTTTAATTAGTTGTAATTTAATTGTGTTTATATTGTTTTGTTATTTAATAAATTTAAATTATTAGTATTAATTGTTCATAGTTAATGGTAATTAGTAGTAATTAATAATAATTAGAAATAATTAATAATAAATAGGAATAAACCTCCCCCATGCGCGCATTAACCTTTACAACTAAGCCATTTCATTTTTTTATACATTTAATGATCTATCTATATATATATAGTTATATTTAATCGTATATTAATGTAGATTTATATTAATATAAATATATTTTGTTATATTAATATATATATATATTTATTCGTATATTAATATATATTTATTCTATATATATATATGTAGTTATAAGTTTTTATTCGTATATTTATTTGTATATTAATTAATATATATTTATAAGATTAGTTTTAAATAAATTTATAAAATATGGGTTTTTATGTATATGTATAAATAAATAAATAAATAAATAAATACATATATACAATAGATACACACACACACACACACACATATATATATATGTATAGTTATGAATGAATACATAGGAATGAGGGGGTGAAAATCCACCGAGAATGTTAAAACGGCTATAAATTCTAATTCATAAGTCCGTTACAACTCCACAACTAGTCAAATCGAATAACATGAAATGATCTTCGATATGATATGCGGTACATGCCAAACGGACATCCGGATCGGATGTTATAGCCATTTGAATGTTTAAACGACCATAACTTCTAATCCAGAAGTCTGTTTTAGCTCCACAATCAGTCAAATCGAAGAACATGAAACTATATTCGATATGATATATGGTAGAGGTTTATCGGACATCAGGAGCAGAAGTTATAGCTGTTTAAACGGTAAACAATCGGGGTACCCCGACTAAAAAGTCAGTTTTGGAGGACTTCTGGGCCTTTTTTGGCCTTGAAACAACCTTGGACGGGTTTCACCAGTCCATAGCACTGTAGCGATCGTCTCAGGCTTCGATTTGATATGTCGTGGAGCTCAAACGGAGTCCCGGATCAAAAGTTATGGCCGTTTGAAGTTTGGGTTTCATTTTTAACTTATTTTCCATCTTTCATTAATTTTTTTATTTTTTTTATATTCAAAGAGTTATTAAATGACTATTAACTGATAAAAATTACATAATTACTAATTAAAAATATTTTTTAATTTATTTTATAATCCTCTTTTACTGAACATCTTATACATTCATATTTGATTTTCATTCTTCCTTTCTAAAACATATTTTAAAAATAAATATTATATTTATATCAATATAAATAGGTTTATTGATTTATATAATAATAAATAATTTTTTTATTTTTTTTTTAATTTTTTTATTATTATTTGCGACGGGCCCATCGCAAATACCCGCTTCTAAGCAACCATTTGCGATGAGAATATGGCCCGTCGCGAATACTTGTTGTGACGGGCCCGTCGCAAAAGATTTTTTTAAAAAAACCAGAAACCTATTTGTGACGGGCCAATTTCCCGTCGCAAATACGTGTTCTTGCGACGGGCCCGTCGCAAAAAAAATTAGTTGCGACGGCGTTTTCTGCAACGGGCGATTTGCGACGGGGCCCCGTCGCAAAAGGCTATTTGCGACGGGATCCCGTCGCAAATGACCCGTTGCAAATATCTATATTTCCCGTAGTGGATAATTCTAATACAAACAATAGTATCAGGAGAAGTATGTATTTGAGATTTACGTTGTTGGAAGAAAATAAATGATAATCCCTAATATTGTATCCATATTAGAGGTTTAGTGATTCCACAATGGAGTATGTCATTAGTGACGTGATTCTACTGTGGGAATATAGGACATTTTTAGCCCATTTTGATTAGAAGCTAAAATAGTTATGGTTATACACCTAGATAAGGTATCTAGATAGTTTTTGAATAAGAATTCATAGTCAACTGGGGGTGGTAGACTGGGGCATTCATATACAGAAAATTTAGGACTAGGGGTAGTACTGAGATTTGATAGTGGGATACTACTCTTCTTATTGGACATGGAAGTGGAAGGGGTGCCAATAATTGGGGTTAGTGTCTATCCATAGATATGACTCTATATGGTGGAAATATATTGGATAGTTAGGATTTACGTTATATTCATGTGATTAAGATGAAATATACAGTATAGGTTGGGGTGCTAGCTACAGTTAGAGGTACTCTATGAGCATGATTCTTATTACCTTGTATGATGGATATTAGTGAATGAGGTATATATATGAGTAATGGATTATCTATTTTATTGATAAAATATGGGCTTTGAAAAAAAAATTAATGACTATGTTATACATTACAATTGAGTATAAAGTGGTAATCTTGTATGAAGTGGGATTAAAGTGGTCATATATGATGATTTAGTATAAAAGTGAGAATCTAAGATGATTTGGGAAAATTGAGGACATCGTGGATGATATAGGCTAAAAGTGGGAACCATTTATGATTCTAGATAATAATGGCCATCATTAGGATATGGTATGATAATAAATGATGGTCAGTGTCTATGTGTGAATAGTATATTAATATGGTATTTTAGATTATGGATGGGTATGACAACATCATTATATTGATTAGTTAGTAGATAGGTGTCTATGTATTTTATTATCATAGTAGGGAGTTCCCATTGATGAAATCAACCAATTTTAATGTATCTTTATAGGATTATTGATCAGAGACATATTCATTCTGTGTCATTTCTTTGTATGGAAACGAGGTGAGAGAGACACTCAGGTTTTAGCAAGGGATGATTAATCTATCTATAAGATATATTAGGGATGAGGAATCATTTGGTGTGGGTGTTTTAAGGCCATAAGAATTTGGGATTGGTAATTTCAATCATATCTTTGATCAAACTTGTAATTTTAGACCCTGTTGAGGTATTAGGTGTGTCATTATAGTCTAGGGAATGATTGTTAGAGTTGTTCTAGGCTTTAGGATTAAATTTTTATGAAATAATAATAGTGGTGACATTTGGGATTATTCTTTTGGTTTTTTTATTTTTGGGAAAGAATACAGAATTATTCAGAGTCTGAGATATTTTTATTTACTTTTACTAAATTTTAAAAGTTGTAATAGATTTTTCAAAATTTGGTAAATTCCAATACATAAGATTAATTAAATCATGTATAAGATTCATTATTATATTGAAAAAACATTTTACTCCCATGCATAAATGTCCAAGAGTTTGGAAAAAATGGATAATTGTGGGATTAACTATATATGTAAAATTAAATCTATGAATGGAGGAATATATAAAAATAAACTTCCTATATTTAAATGTAATTCCTTGATGCATAAAATTAAACTCTTAATATTAAATAATAATATTTTTATATATAAAATCAATTATTTTAATAGTGGGGTAAATGGATAAGTTTATATGTATGTGTAACTATGGATTCACAATATATATATAATATCAGATTTTTAGAAAATTTGATAAGTAAAAGAAACTTTCTGATACATAAGGGTTGATTTTTGATGAGGAATCAACTAAATGTTGGGAGACCCTAATAAATATAAGGGTTATCTATAGGAAAAGTATGTTTCCCCAATGTTTGGAAGTGAAAAATAGTAATGTGTTGGGAACCCTGTGATAAGTAAGGGTAAATCCATTATGTATAAAATTTATCTAGGTTCATGAAAAAATATATATAAAAGTATTGAAAGAGATCCCTATGATATAAAATTTTGAATGATTTGTATGTAAGGATCATTAACTATAAGAAATTGGTATAGTGTGGAATTTACCTATGATATATAAGGGTCTTACATGAAATATTCCATCAAATAGATAAATTTAGGGATGATACATAAGGGTAATATCCATACGTAAGAATAAAATACTATGAAACATTTGAATCTAAAGAATTTTCATGAATTTTTATAAAATAATTAAAATGAAATATTAAATTGGGGATTCAACAATAAAATTGTAAAGAGGTATATTTCAACTATATTACAACTTTGATCCTAAGTTTCATTATCTCTCCTATTTATTTTTCCATTTTGAGAGTTATTCACTAATTCTTATTGGTTAAAAATTCATATTCATCAAGGGGTTTACTACAATTAAAGCTATCCATCCCTGAGTTCTTATCACTAGTTTCCCTCACTATATTCTATTTTATATTAGTTTTTCACTAAAAATGGTATTTTATCATATTTTCATACTTTTTATGGATATATGTCGATTTTACAGAGTCATTTAACAATAGGAATGTTTCATACTCTTGGTAAGCTATGCAATGAATATTTTGGTGTTATACATGTGATATTCAATGTGAAATAAATTGGATGTGTAGGGTAGTATATTTGAGAATGAGAATAGAACCACTTGAGGGTTTTTGTTATTCTAATGATCCAAATTGTGGAAATAACTTATGAAGAATGATGGGTATGATTTTATGGGTGGTGTTGATCATTTGAAATGTGGGGATGAGTTTTATTAGTATGATGTAGATTGTGCTAAACATTTTCATATTCGGTGATGGTGGTTCACTAATTTGTGGATATAACAATACCAGGGTGCCTCTCATTATAAGGATTGAGACCATTGGGGCCATGTGTGCAAAGAATAGGTTCCCTGATGTAGTTTGGTACACCCATTATGGGGGTAACCTCAATAGAATTAGTGACATATGGGGATGGTGTTACCATTGGTATAAAAGAGGGGATACAATATAGTTAGAAATAGTGGGTGGTGTTGAGACCACTAGTTGGGAGTGTGAGCCTCTCTACATATGTGGGATATATTAGCGATGATGATTTGGATGTTGAAAAGCATGGGGGTTGTCTTGGCTTGAGTTTACTGTGATTTTTATCTCATGGTCGTGAAATGGATTTAGAGGAAAGTGGGTACTATTATATGGATTGTGGACTTGCCTTTGGGGTTCAAAATGACTCATAATAGATTATTGGAAACATTTTACATGTGATTTCATGTTGAAGGGAATTGGTTGGATGGATGAGGGTAAACACCTATGATAGATTGTAGATGTATAGTTCCACTATGGAATTATCATAGATAGTTAAAGTCTCACTTGGGGTTATTCAAGAATAAGTGGATTAGATTGTATAGGTTTTTTAGTTTTACGTTTATTATTTTTGTATACACTAGTATTAATATGGATATTGGTTAGGAAAAATACTGGTGGTGGCTTGTTGTTTTCATACTTAGACAATGATAAAGACCTATAGGATCCATTCAATATTTACGGATCTTAATACATATAACAACCCTTCTCTTTATTATACACTTAAACATGATTTATTACATAAACATTCACTTAAGACAACTTTTTGGATCGAGCAGACTAGTGTCTTGGGAAATTAGGAACATTACATAACAACTTGAACATGAAACCCAAAATCTTTATTGAAAACATCTTTTATACGACCACAACATTCCTTCGTACTTAGAATTTCATGGGATAACCTAAGGAAATTCCAAGAAAAAGGGTCAGCTATAAAGGCTAGTAACAGAGTAAACACGGCATACCATGAAGAATATAGTAAATTTTAAGAAATAGGTATATCAATGGAGCACAAGATAAAGATGAACATAAAGTCATGATATAACATGATTATCATAACATTGAAATGTGGCAACAACATTTAACATGATATTAGAATGATATGAGGCTCATTTCACATGGATCATGAGTAAAACCTCATTGCACTTTAATTATCATGATTAAAACCACATTGCACTTGACGTATAGTGATACTAATCTTTACCCAATGCATTGGAATGCTATCCGGGTGAGCCCTTCTTACTCCTTTCATTTCATACATAAGTGTGCCATATATATCATACAACATGGAAACATTCAACATCATAATTTATTCCATGATAAAGGAATGTTAAATAAATACATGAAACTATATAGTCAATTATTAAATGTTCATAAGTGTGGAATCCCTTGATAGATAAATGGGCATGGTATTCACTTCACAATGACTTTGTCTTGGAAAATCGTGGTGCAAATTGGAAAGCATAACTACGTGACATAAGAATTCATAAAAATGGCCGATGAGAGATAAATGGGTATCTAATCATATTTAAGTCAAATTTAATGTAAAATTGTCATATATACAAATTTTCCAACATATGTAATGGAATTTATATGCATAATTTAAAATAATTTCTTGAATGTAAATGAGGTGAGAGAAATCCCTTACAGAATTTCGGCACAGTAACAAGTGTACTTGGGAGGCATAAAGGGGTATCTCATCATTAAATCATAATTAGGGTAGTATATAGGAGGTGAGAAATCATACCACATCATTTTTAAATTAAAATAAAAGGGCATAACAACATAAAAAATTTGGAAAAAAATGAGAAAGTAAGAAATCACTCACTTGGATGTGTGATCCCAAAGGCTTGGTAGAAGCTTGAGAGGGGCTTCTTCGAATATTTTGGAACCTTGTAAGGATTATAGATTGAGGAATTCCAGGTTTGGTCGAGATCCAAATGGTTTTAGTGAATAGTAATGGGAGATTGAGTGGGATTATATAAGAAAGGAGAAGGAATTCTTTATTATTTTGGTTTTGGACACCACACATTAAACTAATCAAAACCACAATCCATCCCATTCTTTTCACTGATGGTTTTTTTAAAAGAGGAGTTTAAAACATTATTTTATATGTCCAATGGTCTAACGTATGAAAATAATCTGTTTGCTTATGTGGAGGTGAGTCACACCCTCTAGGAAAACATTTTAAAAAGTTGGAATATTTTATAAGTCTTGGAGGGTCCATTAAGGCACCATAAAATTAATCAAACAAATATGAAATAAAATTATTTTAAAGATAAAACATATATTGGACGAACAACCATTTTATTTTATTTTATTTTATTACAACACTATTAGGTCATTACAATGTCAAAAAATGCATTGTATATTAAAACAGTATTTAAATTTTACCCAAAAATTCAATTGTCTAAGAAAGTTATGAAATATTCACTGTTAGAATATTTCGACATCCTGAAACCAAAAATGATATTAATTTTATGAAAATAATTTTTTAAATATGTGAATTTTTACTTTTAAAATAAAAACTGACATTTATCAAAAATTCATCGGCTTTGACAAAAACAGCTTTCAAACCATAATAAAAACAAAAATATTATTCCTAAAAATTATACGATCATTTATATATAATAAAATATTATTTAGTAATAATATTCTAATATAAAATTATTTAATTAAGAAATCCATTAATTCATCAAAATATATTTCTTAATTGAATGTTAACTAAATATATTATTTTTGATTTAAAAACAATTTTCAGAGTAAAAATAGTAAAAATAATATATATTATTTATACAAAAATGTTGAACATAATAATAGTAGTAGGGTATTGTTACAAAAACCATTATAACACCCAAATATTACATAAGGGTAAGGTGTGATATGGTGATAGGCTTTTGGGGTGGCTCAGATAACATCGCTCAAGTGGTAATATATATCAACTTTAACTTCTCCCATAGGTGGTTCGGTTCAAGATTAACGCGTTGAAGCTCAGCTTGGTATTGGTCAAGAGAGAAGCCTAGCGATGCCAACTCCTTTCAAATATCCAAAAAAATGGGCTTCATACAGAGCAATTCTACGGGATAAGGCCATTTCTTCCTTTGTCTGAGTAAATTTGATTTGTTAAATCCCGATATTTACAATAATCATGTGATCACTATTCATCAGCTATATTAACAATGGTAACAATTATTAACAATATTTTAAAATCCAAATACATTAAACTAAGGAATTGAATATGTTTTATATAACCATTTTACAAAATAAGACATTTAATTAGATCAAGTTGAATTTTCATTTATTAATGTTTGGGTCGTTACAATCTTCCCCTATTAAAGAACTTTGGCCTCGAAATTTCCTTTTCCAACATTGAAAGAGATGGGGGTAACTCTTATTCTTCACTTCCTCTGATTCCGACATTTCTTCTTCAAACATGGGGTTTCTCTACAACACCTTGACGAGGGGAATTATCTTATTTTGTAGAATGTTTTCTCTACAATCTAAGATCTTAACCAACATCTCTTCATAGGAGAGGTAATTATCCAGTGGTACCACCTCTGTATTGAGTACATGAGATGGTTTAGGTATGTACTTCCTTAAGAGTGATACATGTAATACATCATGTACTTGATATAGGTTCGGTGGGAGTGATAGTTGATAGGCCACTACTCCAAGATGATCGAGGATCTCAAAAGAGCCTATGTACCTTAGACTAAGCTTTCCCTTCTTCTAAAATCTCATAACACCCATCCACAGTGATATATAGAGGAATACCATGTCTCCAACATTAAACTCTATGTCTCATCAATGATTATCATTGTAGTTCTTTTTTTGAATCTGAACTGCTTTAATGTGTTTTTGGATAGTCTTAACCTTCTCCACCATTTCTTCGATCATTTTTGGACTTAGGAGTTTTAACTCCCTAACATCATCCCACCATTACAGTGGTCTGCACCTCTTCCCAAAGAGGCATTCATAAGGAGTCATTTGGATTCTTGAGTGGAAATTGTTATTGTAAGTGAACTCGGCCAAAGGAAGATGTTGATCACATCCCCCTTCGAAGTCCATTGAGCAAGCTCTCAACATTTACTCAAGTGTTTGGATAGTATGCTCAGATTTACCATCAGTTTGTGGATCATAATCCGAACTAAAGTTCAGCTTAGTATTCAGAGCATGTTAAGACTATTCCAAAACATAGTGGTAAATTTTGGATCTCAATCAGATAAAATAGATAGTGGTACTCCATTAATACTTACCACATCTCTGATATATATCCATTCCAGTTGATCCAAGGAGAAATCCTCTAGAATTAAAATGAAGTTTGCAGCCTTTTTAAGATGGTCCACAACAACCCAAATAGCATTGTTTCCATTGGATGTCTTCAGAAGTTCGGTGACAAATTCCATGGGGATGTTCTCCAATTTCCATGTTTGTATGGGTAATGGTTTCATCATCCCCTTTGAATTTTTCCTCTCATCCTTCACATGCGTACATACCAGGCACTTTGATATATACTCAATGATCTCCTTCTTTATGTTATCCCACCAATAATGATCTTGGAGATCTCAATAAATCTTTGTGTTTCCTGGGTTAATGGAGAAATTTGAACAATTTTCATCATCCAAAAGTTCATTCTTTATCTCCGAATTTTATGGAACACATAGTATTGACCAAAATATCACAATTCCATCTTCATTAACATTGAAATCCAATTATTTCCCTTTTTGAATAGTTTCCACTTTCTTCTGAATTCCCACTTCATCCTTTTGAGCATCCTTTAACCTTTCCAAAATAAATGATTGAGAAATAATTTATGAAAGGATGGATGATGTTCCCTTTCTTATGATTCTCATGTCCATCATCATCAAATCTAATAATATTTGATCCTTTTCAATTTTTTCAATCATATAATCTCTGGGTCCGTTCTACTTAGAGCATCTTCCACCATGTTTATTTTCCCAGGGTGTTAATGGATTAAGAAGTAATAATCTTTGATCAACTCTAACCAAATTAATTGGAACAAATTCAACTCTTTCTGTGTGAATATATACTTGATAATTTTTTTATCTGTATATATTTCACACATATCCCCAATGAGGTAATGCTGACATATTTTTAACACAAAGATTGTTGCCGCTAACTCCAGATCATGCAAGGGATAGTTTTTCTCACAAACATTTAATTTTATTGAAGCACAGGCAATGAATTTGTCTTTCTTATTCAAATTACCTCAAATTGAGACTTATAAAATTTTCAAGAATGTTCCCCCAAACTTCAACATGTGATATAACACATATAGATGTTTTTTCCTAATGATTTAATATCATTTCTACTCGGGACTCAATGTTCTTAGAAAACATAAAAGATATACTAATAGGACATTAATTGAAATAAATTATTACATAAACTACTTTTATGTAGTTATTACATTTAACTCATTCATCATTATCCATCTTAGAATAGTACTTCACGTTCTCCCTTGATCATGTACATTGTTGATGCTCATCATGCTTCTCAGCCTTAGCAATAGAGCATTGTCTTAGATAATGACCGAATTCTTCACATTTATGACATATAACTATGTAATATTCCTTAGATGGAACTTTTTTTTCATCCATCTCATTATCAATTATTTCATGGCAATTGGATACTTTGTGCCCTTATTTTCCACAATTAAAACTTCTCTTAGTCGCCTTGTGACATTTCCCTTGGTACCCTTTTCCACACTTGTTGCATGAGGGAAATTAGGTGTTCTTATCCTTATAAAATTTATTAGAAGAACTGTTATGAGATTTTATATTCCTCTTTCTTCATTTTCTAGGGATTTATCCAATTTTCAATTGTTAATCGTGATTTTTGATAGCTGGTTTTTCATAATCATGATATGCCCTACTTGAGCTCCCTTTTTGGTTGGGAATCTCGTTGGGACATTCATCATATTTCCCTTCGCATCGGTTGTTAACCATATTTCTCATATTACCGAATATTGGATAGAATACAAGGAAAATTTGGGGTATGTATATTAAACATTTTAACAAATAAAGGCAAATCTAAAGACATTAAAGGGATAACGTAAAAATTACATGTATCACCTTAACTTATAAATTTCTCGGCTTAAATCTATGTTATCCATGATTAATCACATAATGTATATCCTTAGAAGAATTATTTTTACTTTCATAATAATTTCACATACTAAGCTTAGGAATTCACCAAAGAATATCCTCTGGGAGTGTCATAACCAAGAGTACAGAAAGACCCGTTGTTGTGTACCGGCTCCCGTTCGAGTCTATCACAAAGCTATCTTTTTAGGTTTTACCCCTAGATACATCTCTTCCAGAGCCACATCTACTTGTTTGTATCTAGATAGATATGTATTTTATTAATAAAACACTTACTATATACTCACCAAAATTTAGGGATTTTTTTATTATGCTTATTCTTATCTCTAAGTATTTTACTAGGGTTTTTTAATCCTAATACCAAAAAAATAATCATATCCTATGATACCAACAATAAAAACCTTTCTCTTTATTACACACTTAAACATGATTTATTACATAAAAATGTACTTAATAAAACTCTGAGGATCAAGATGTCTAGTTTCCAGGGAAATTAGGGACATTACATAACAGCATATAACATAAAACCCAACATCTTTATTAACAACACCTTTTACATGACCACAACATTCCTTTGTACTTATCATTGCATGGGATAACCTGAGGACATTCATAAGAAAATGGTGATCTATAAACCCCCGTAAGGGAGTAAAAAATGCATAAATTGAAAAATATAATACATGTTAAGAAATAAGCATATCAATCGATCACAAGAGAAGGATGAACATAAAGGCATGATATAAATGATTATCATAACATTGAAATGTGGAAACAACATTTAACATGATATTAGCATGATCTAAGGCTCATTTCAAAAGTATCATGAGTAAAAAATCATTAAATGAGAATTAGCATGAGTAAAACCTCATTTTACTTGATGTGTCATGATACTAATGTTAACCCAATGCATTGGAGAGCTATCAGTGCACACCCTTCTTAATCATTTCATTTCATGGATAAGTGTGCCACATGGATCAGACAACCTGGAATCATTCAAAATCACACTTTATTTAACAATAAAGGAATTTGGAATATATACATTAATATATATAGTTGATAAGTAAATGTGAGAAAAGATTAATACCCTTGATAGAGAAATGTCCATGGTATTCACTACACAATGACTTTGTCTGGGAAAATCACAGTTCAAATTGGGCAGCATAACAACATGACATAGGAATTCCAAAAAATTGTTGATGACAGATAAATTGGTATCTCATCAAATGTACACGAAATGGAATGTTAGGGGGTCATATAGATACATTTTCCAACATATGTAATGGAATTTAGATGCAAAATATAAAATAATTTCATGAATGTAATTGAGGAGATATAAATACATTACGAAATTTTGTCATGGTAATGAGTGTACATGGGAAGAATTAATGAGAGATAAAGGGGTATCTTATCATTAAATAATATGGAGAAAATTATCAGGGAGGTTTGAAATCACAACTCAACATTTTTAATTGAAAATAAAATGGCATAACAACCAAAATTAATTTGGAAAAAAATGAGAAAGGAATAAATCCTTTACTTGGATGTGTGATCTCAAAGGATTGGGAGAGGCTTGAGAGGGGCTTATTCGGATATTAGGAATCATTGGAATGATTTTAGAGAGGTTAGGTTAGGGTTTTCTTGATATATAAATGGTTTTACTAAATAGGAATGATAGATTGAGTGGGTTTATATAGTAAAGGAGAGGGGATTCTTTATTATTTAGGTTTTGGACACCACACATTAAACTAATCCAAACCACAAATCATACCACAGTTTATTCCCATAGTTTTTTCCAAAGTAGAGTTCAAAATATTATTTTAAAAGTTCAATGTCAGAACATAATAAAATATTTGGCTTTATTGTGTGGAGGTGAGTAAACCCTGAAGGAAAATATTTTAAAATTTTGAAATATTTTATAAGTCTTAGAGGGTCCACTAAGGCACCATACAATTAATAAAATAAATATAAAATCAAATTACATTAAATATAAAAAATATATTCTCTAAAAATAATTTCTATAGTATTTTATTACATTACTATTATGTCATTATGATGTCATAAAACACATATTATATTTAAACAGCATTTAATTTTTACCCAAAAATTCGACTGTCTCAGAAAATTATAAAAAATTCACCGTTAGATAATTTTGACATACTAAATCCCAAAATGATATTAATTTTATCCAAATAATTTTCTAAATACATTTATTTTTATTTTTATAATAAAAACCGACATTTATTGAAAATTTATGGGTTTTGACAAAAAATAACTTTCAAACCATAACAAAAACTACAATTTTATTCTTAAAAATTATAACATAATTTATATTTAATAAAAATTGATTTAGTAATAATATTTTATTAAAATATTATTTTATTTAAAAATCCATTAATTCATCAAAATATATTTCTTAATTGAATATTAACTAAAAATATTATCAGTACTTTAAAAACCATTTACAAAGTAACGATAATAAAATGAATTTATATTATTTGTATGAAAATATTGCACATAAAAATTGTTCTAGATTATTATTACATAACCCCTTATAGAACCCTCATATGACCTAAGGGTAAGGTGTGCGATGGTGAGAAACTCTTGGGGTAGCTCGTATAACATCGCTCGGGTGGTAATCTCTATCAACTTCCACTTATCCCGTAGGGAGTTCCATTAATGCATAACATGTTGAAGCTCCGCTTGGGATTGGTCAAGAGTAAAGCCTAATGATGCCACCTTCTTTTTGAGCTCCGAAAAATGGGCTTCATATGGAGAAAATCTACTAGATGAGGCCATCGCTTCCTTTTTCTGGGTAAATTGGATTTTTTTAAATCCCTATGTTTATACAAATCATGTAATAACTGTTGATTGGCTATATTAGTAATGAGAAAAAAATTTAAAGGGATTTTAAAATACAAAAACATAAAACCAAGGAAGAGAATATGTTTTATATATCCATTTTACATAACAATACATTTAATTATATGGAGAGTAATTTTCATTAATAAACATTTGGGTCATTACAATCTTCCCCCTTAAGAAATTTTACCCTTTAAATTTTCTTTTCCCACACTAAAACATATGAGGGTAACTCTACTTCATCACTTCCTACGATTCCCACATTTCTTCTTCAAACTCGTGGTTTCACCAAAACACCTTGATGGGGGGAATTGCCTTATTTCAATATAAGATCTTCACCGGATTCTCATAATAAAAGAGGTAATTTTTTAGTGGTACCACCACTTGATTGAGTACATGTGATGGTTCAGTTATGTACTTCCTTGGGAGTGATTCATGGAATACAACATGTACTAGACATAGGTTCGGTGGGAGCACTAGTCGATAGGACACTCCTCCAAGGAAATCAAGAATCTCAAAAGGGCCAATGTGACTTGGACTAAGCATTATATTCTTCCAAAATCTCAAAACTCTATTCCATGTTTATATGAAGAGTAATTCCATGTATCCAACATCAAACTCTTGGTTTCATCGACAGTTTTTAGCAAATATCTTTTATCGACTCTGAGTAGCATTAATTTGTTGATGGATGGTCTTAACCTTCTCCACCATTACTTCGATCATTTCTAGACCTAGGAGTTCTCACTCCCCAAATTCATCCCAACATGCCAGTGTTCTACACCTCTTCCCATAATGGGATTCATAAGGAGCCATTTTGGATGCTTAAGTGGAAACTTTTATTATAAGATAACTCAATTAGTGGAAGATGTTGATCGTATCCTCATTTTATGTCCATTGAGCATGCTCTAAACATGTCATCAAGTGCTTGGATAATACATTCATATTGGCAATCAGTTTGATGATGTTGAGCCATACTGAAGTTCAGCTCAGTATTCATAGCATGTTTATACTCTTCCAGAACATAGAGGTGAATCATTGATCTTGATCGGATACAATGGATAGCGGTACTCTATGCAGCCTTACCACTTATTTGATATTTTTCCTTTCCAGTTGATCCAATAAGAAACCCTCTCGAATTGAAATGATTTGGGCACTCTCTGTAAGAAGATCCACAACAACCCATATTTCATTGTTTCCTTTGGATGTCTTCAGATGTCCGGTGACAAATTCCAGGGTGATGTTCTCCCATTTCAATGTTGGTATAGATAATGGTTTCATCATACCCTTAAACTTCTTCCTCTCATCCTTTACATGATAACATACCAGGCACTTTAATGAATACTCAACAATCTCTTTATTCATGTTATACAAAAAATAATGCTCTTGTAGATCTCGATATATCTTTGTGTTTCTTTTGTGAATGGATACTTTCAAACTATGTGCATCGTCCAAAATTTCTTTATTTAACTATAGATTTGATGGAACACATAGTCTTGACCCAAATCTGACAATTCCTTCTTCATTAACATTTAACTCCAAGGATTTACCATTTCTGATAGTTTCGAATTTATTTTGAATTCCAACATCATCCTTTTGTACATCCTTTAACATTTCCAAAAGAGGCGATTGATCATTAATTTTTTAAAAAATGATGATGTTCGATTCTTTATGATTTCCTTTTCCATTTTCATCAAATCTATGAAGACTGGATCCTTTTCAATTATCAACAATTATAGAATCCCTAGGTCCTTTGACTTAGATCATCTTCCACCTTATTCACATTCCTAGGGTGGTAATGGATTGAGTATTCATAGTCTATAGTCAACTTTAACCATATTAATTGGAACATATTCAACTCTTTCTATATGAATATATACATGAGATTTTTTTGATCTATATATATTTCACACTTCTCCCCAAATAGATAATTCAGCCTTATTTTTAACACAAAGATCAATGTCGCTAACTCCAGATCATGCATTGGATAGTTTTTCTCACAAACATTTACTTTCCTTGAAGCATAGGCAATGAATTTTTCTTTTTGAATCAAATTCCCTTTACAGGGAGACTTATAAAAATTTTAAGAAGAATGTTCCCACAAACATCAACATGTGATACAACAGTTATAGAAGTTTTTCCCTAATGATTTAATATCATTTCTTCTGGGGACTCAATGTTCTTAGAAAACATAAAAGATATACTAATAAAACATGAATTTAAATAAATTATGACTTAAAATACTTTGAAGTAGTGGTTATATGTAATTCATTCATCATTAGCCATCTTATAATAGGACTTCCCCTGCTCTCTTGATCATGGAGATTATTGATGCTCATCATGCTTATCAGCCCTAGCAATAGAGCATTGTCTTGGATAATGCCTGAATTCTCCACATTTATGACATATAACTATATAAGATTCCTTATATGGAAGTTTTTTTAATCCATAACATTATCCATTCATTCATGAAAATTAGATACTTTGTTCTCTTCTTTTCAACATTTAAAACATATCCTAGTCCCCTTGTGACATTTCCTTTTGTTTCTATTTCCACACTTGTTGCATGAGGGAAATTGGTTCTTCTTCTCCTTATCAGATTTATGAGATGGAATTTTATGAGATGTCATATTTATTTTCCTTGATTTCCTTGGGAATTAAACAATGTGAAAATTGTTAATAATTATTTTTGATATCTGGTTTGGCATAATCACATTATTTCTTACTTGATCTCCCATTTGATTGGGAATCTTGTTAGGACATTCATCACGGTTCCCTTCACATTGGTTGTTGGCTATATTACTCATATTACTGGCCATTTGATAGAATAAAAGGAATATTTGGGATGAGTATCTTAAACATTTTAACAAATAAAGGACAATCCAATGACATTAAAGGTATAACATATAAATTACATTTATCTCCTTAACATACAAATTTCTAGGCTTCAATCTATGTTATACATAATCTATCTTCTAATGTATATCATTAGGGTCTTTTTTTATTTTTTTAATAATGGTTCATACTAGGATTATGAATTTACCAAATAATATCCCCCAGGAGTGTCACAACCAAGAGTGAAGTGAAGCCCATTGTCATGCACCGGTTCCCATTCGAGTCTAGATCAAAGTGGTGTTTTCAGGATTTACCACTAGATACATCTATGCCCGAGCCGTCTCTACTTGTTCGTACGTATACAGTGATTTATTTTCTTTATAAACCACATACTCTATACTCATAAAAATTTAGGGATGTTTTTATTATGCTTAGTCTTATCCTGAAGGATTTCACTAGGAATTTTTAAACAGAATCCAAAAAATAACTAACTGTATCCTCTTATAACAATTATAAAAACCCTTCCCTTTATTACACACATAAACATGATTTATTACATAAAACCTCACTTAAGACAACTCTGAGGATCAATAGGTCTAGTGTCTTGGGAAATTAGTAACATTACATAACAACTTAGAATGTAAAACCCAACATCTTGATTGTAATCTTCTTTTACATGACCACGGCATTTTTTCATTCTTAACATTGTATGGGACAACCTGAGGACATGCATAAGAAATGGGTGATCTATAAATCCCAGTAAGGGAGTAAAGAATAAATAACATGAATAATATAGTACATGTTAGGAAATAGGCATATCGATGAATCATGAAAGAAATATGAACATAAAGGCATGATATAGCATAATTATCATAACATTGAAATGAGCAACCACATTTAACATGATATTAGCATAAGACAAGGATCATTGCACACAAATCATGAGTAAACCCTCATTAAACTTTAATTATAATGGCTAAACACTCATTTCACCTAACGTATCATGATACTAATCTTTACCCAATGCATTGGAGCGCTATCAAGGTGTACCCTTCTTAATCATTTAATTTCATGCATAAGTGTGTGACATGGATCATACAACAAGGAATCATTCAACACCATCATTTATTCCACGATAAAGGAATTTGGAATAAAGACATGAAACAATATAATCAATAAGTAAATTTTTGTAAAGGTGAATACCCTTGATAGAGAAATGGTCATTGTATTCACTACACAAAGACTTTGCCTTGGAAAATTGTTGTGCAAATTGGACAACATAACAACATGACCATAGAATTCATAAAAATGGTTGATGAGAAAGGGGTATCTCATCATATGTACATTAAATGTAATGTAAGGGGGTCATATAGATACATGTCCCAACATATGTAATGGAATTTAGATTCATAATATAAAATAATTGTTTGAATGTAAATGAGGATAGAGAAATATCTTACAAAATTTTGGCATGGTAATGGGTGTATATGGGAGGGATTCATGAGATAGAAAGGGGTATCTCATCATTAAATCATAAGGAGTTATGTATCCGGGAGGTTTGAAATCAGAACCCAACATTTTTAATTGAATATAAAAGGGCATAACAACATAAATAAATTTGGTCAAAATCGAGAAATGAAGAAATACTTTACATGGAAGTGTGATCTCAAAGGATTGGGAGAGGCTTGAGAGGGGATACGAAAAAGAATGAGGCTCCTTGGGAGGAATATATAGAGAGGATGGAAGGGTTTGGTAGGCCTCCAAATGGTTTGAGTGAATAGGAATGGGGGATTTAGTGATTTTATATAGTAAATGAAAGAGAATTATTTATTATTTTGGTTTTGGATACCACACATTAAACTAATTAAAACCACATAACATTTCATGGGTTTTTCCCATGGTTTTTTCCAAAGGGTGAGTGAAAAACATTATTTTATATGTCCAAAGTCCTAACTTATTAAAATATTAGGCTTTCTTATGTGGAGGTGAGTCACACCCTCAAGGAAATCATTTTAAAAAGTTGAAATATTTTATATGTCTTGGAGGGTCCACTAAGAAACCATAAAATTAGTCAAACAAATCTAAAATTAAATTATTTTAATGATAAAACATATATTGGCAGAAAATACTTTTTATAGTATTTTATAACAACACTATTTAGTCATTATAATGTCATGAAACACATTATATATTATAACAATATTTAATTTTTACCCAAAAATTTGACTGTCTTAAAAAATTATTAAAAAATTATTGCTAGATAATTTCGACATCCTGAATTAAAAAATGATACTCATTTTATCTAAATAATTTTCAAAATATGTGAATTTTTTTACTTTTAAAATAAAAACTGACATTTATCGAAAATTAATGGGTTTTGACAAAACTAGTTTTCAAACCTTAATAAAAACTAAGATTGTATTCCAAATAATTATACGATAATTTATTTTTAATAAAAATCAATTTAGAAAAAATATTTTATTAAAATATAATTTAATTCAAAAATCCATTAATTCATCAAAATAATTTTCTTAATTAAATATTTACTAAAAATATTATATGTTCTTTAAAAACCATTTCCAAAGTAACAGTAATAAAATGGTTGTACATTCTTTATAAAAAATATTGCACATAATCATGGTGCTAGGGTCTTGTTACATAACCCCTTATAACACTCGTATATGAACTAAGGGTAAGGTTTGTGATAGTGATAGAGTCTTGGGATGACATGGATAACATCGCTCGGGTGGAAATCTCTATCAACTTCCACTTCTCTTGTAAGTAGTTATGTTCAAGCTTAACATGTTGAAGCTCAAATTGGGCTTGGTCAAGAGAGAATCCCAGTAATGCCACATCCTTTCCGAACACCAAAAAATGGTCTTCGTACAGATAAATTCTAGTGTATGAGGCCATCACTTCCTTTTTCGGAGTAAATTAGATTTGTTAAAGCCCTATGTTTATACTAATCATGTGATCACTATTCAAATACTATATTAGCAACGGTAACAATTCTTAAAAGTATTTTAAAATCCAAAAACATAACATAGAGGAAGTTCATATGTTTTATATAACCATTTTACATAATAATACATTTAATTATATCAAGAGGAATTTTCATTAATAAATTTTTGGGTCATTACAGTACTAGTAAGGGTAAAGGTTTTACATCTAGATCCAAGTTGAGATGGGAGTGGAAGATTTTATTTGATCTAGATGGAATGGTTTTTGAGATGGTCCTAGTTAAATCCTAAGTGAGATTCTGAAAATATTTTTTTGATAATTTTGTGAATATACCTATGTGAATACCCTATGGTAAATATAGTTTTTTTATTTTTACATGGCTGGCCTCAAAGGAATTTCAGCCCCAAGTTATATGTTATGATATATTTTATACTATATTTTGTCTTGTTCTTATATTTGAAGTAATTTTGTTGATGTTATTTATATTTATAGGGTATAATACCCCCACACTACCAACCTTTAAACCCTTTATTTTAGTTGGTATCCTTTTTTACTTATATATTCCCAAGGTGTATTCATGGATATATTGAAATGATCCATTTTCCATGCAATGTCCCTAACTCAGAAGCTACTAAATGGTTCCCTGATCCAAGTATCCACATGACCTCAAGTATGCCTCCCCAGTTGCAAGAACCTTGGGACTAGAAATGTGGGTTTGATAAGTCACATGGAGAGACAATACCCTATTTTCAGAGTAAACCATAGTAGATACAAAACACGATAAATGAAACAATAACCATTAAACCATGAACACACATTAATAAACAAATTCCAAATAGAGTACAAATACTACCAAATAATTAAACATGGAATGTCATGATAATAGTGTCAATTGTGAAAGGAAACCCAAAACAAGGAAAAATAGATGAATCCCAGAAATAATTCAGGATTGCACATTCAGATCCCCATATATGAATATCCCATTCCCATCAAAACCCCCAAGAACATATCCTTTACCCATTTCCTAACCTGTACCAAGAAATATACTCGAGCGCCTAACGATGTCCCAACAGGGAGTGGGTAAAACTCAGAAGGCTACCACCAATGGTGTCTACATAATATCCATTCTAACATATAGTACATGATAATATGAAATAAAATACAAGGTAAACCAAAATACCACTATGAGATTTCAGTTAACAATATTTACTTTATCAAATTTCATTTTTTGATTCATGGGTTAGGAATTTACATTACTTACACCACAACCTATGTTAAACAAATACAAACATAAGGAATAAGTCAAGTTCCCAATCTCACTATGGAAACCCATTTCACAATCATTTATATCACACTTACCTTAGAGAATCAGTCCTTGAAATTACACCCAATGCAACTATTAGGGCCTAAAGCATCAATTTGACATCCAAACCTATGCATTCTATAGGTGGGTTTATAGCATCAGTCCGACCTAACACATGGGAGTAGCCTTAGTAATTTATTCCACACCAGAAATCCATGTGAACATGCTTATTTATTCAATCACCACAACATCCATATCACAATCCCATAATAAAAAGCATATAACACTTAAAATTCACAGTTTATTTAACTTAAACATCATCTTCAAGCTTTAAACCATTTGAATATTACTATTTACTTGTCATAACACATTTAACTGACCCCATTTTCTCACTTTTTCTCATTTATCATAATTAACATTTTCTTTATAGAACCCATTCATCATAATTCATCAATTTAGATGTATTATCACATTAACCCATTTCCATTATATATCACATGTCATTTAACACATTCAAGGTATTCTAATTAACCATTTTTACATTTTTCCAAACAATCCCTTATTCCAAGTCTAATAAGTTATAAAAAATAGCATTTGTGCCCCTCAGAAAGCAATTAATCATGTTCGTACATTTATAATGGGATCTATTTCCACACAAAGAAACTATAGGCTTAACTTTTCCATCTTCCAAGTTCAAAAATGTTGGTACACCCCCAGGGTGGCCCTAAATAGGACTAACCAATCTCAATGCATCCCACGAGGATCATGAAGGGTTTAAACAATTATCTAAAAAACCATTTAATCCATTATTATTCAAGAAAAAATAGTAAGAGGGAATTGATATCACCACACACATACAAAATTATATGACAAAACTATGGGATATAACTTGTAGACCACCAACCTTGATTTTGGAGATGAAAACACTCTTAACCTTAGCCTAAGATCCATATTCAAGTGCCCCTTGAATCCTTAACCTAGAATCCACCAGAAAAAAGAGGTGTTTATGGATTTATAAGGATATATCCAAATCTACAAGACCTAATTTAGAAAAGAGAATCAAGAGGAATATTGGGCTTACTTAGAGCTTTGATCCACAAACAATGGCTCTCCAAAAATCCTAGAAATGAGGGAGATTGAAACATGGGAGATATTGAGGGTTTAGGTTCATCACTTGGTATGAAGATATAATAATTGGGAATAAAAATATGGAAATAAATTTAAATTCATGAGGGGATAGTTTCATAAAATACTTCTTCACATCCTAGGAAAAATAAAACATAGAAAGGGGTGCACTCAGATGCTCAGTAAGGATAACAATATAGCACAAACTTTCATAAATAAGTATAAAATTTAAGGCAGTGTATAAGACTAAAAAAAGCCTTTTAAACTTAATCTTAACCATAATATTCCAGATATAAAATCAAATAATGCAATCTATTAATTCACATGGATATTCTACTAGTCGAATAATGACATGCAATATCAGTAGCCACTTTCATAATGATAGAATGCATAATTCCAGACTTCATAACCACATAGTCAATGCCTTGTGTGAAGACTACAAATAATATTTTCTCAAGGCTTTGTGCCAAGACAATGGTTTGTATCATGAGACCTACCTATGCATCGAGGATCTATAGCAGGCTCCACCTGTCCAATATTAAGTGCAATTCATTCCTCATATGAAAAGGTTTAAACATAACATAAACATTCGTATTTAAACTAGCATACGAAATGTCCATACTTTATCCAAAGACCATGAATGGTATGAAATAACACATCCATATTCAAACATATCACAAAACATTCAATACAATATAGATGTCTTGTATCATAATAAATTAACTTCAAACAAGCTTAAAATCCATCAAAGGATGTTGACATAGATGAAATGAAAACATTTTTATATAAATACCTCTTTCTATTTTGAAATAATTTAATAGTCATGTAATTATAAAAAAAGAGATTTATTTTGGAAAATATTCTTATAAGCTTGTAAGGGAAGCTTAGACGATGTTATAACGGTGGAAAATAGCTGCACCCGCCGTATAAGTTAAAAAAATACATTCTTACCTTAATTTTGTCAAAAAGGTTATAAAGGACCTTGTTTGGAAAATGACAGAATGATTCCTTTACAAACATATTATAAAAATTAAAACAAGGGCATAAATTACTTTAACCCATAGTCTATAAAATAATAAGAATGTTTTGGAATACACTTTTATGAAACACAGATGTGGATGATAAAGAGTTCCCGGTATATACTTACGTATAAAAAAACCTCGGTTGATAAAATGATTGTGAAATTAGCCCTTAACTTGTACATTTCATTGGAAAAGGGTAGTTTTAACTAATTTATAATGGTGTAATAATTTTTATTAAATTAAAAAAGAACCATATACATTAATATGATAGCATATATGATCTTCTAATATTTATTTGTTAATGATATTTCAGTAGTATCATTGTTTCAGGTGTTAACATATTTGTTTTCCTTTATATGATTTCTTACATAAGTAATGTTTGTTGTGGATAGGATGTATCATATTCATATTAATAATGATATCAAGTCATTAAAAATTATTTTCAATCATCAAATGAAAATTATTCTTGAATGGATACGATGGGTAATCAATCTCATCGTGTTCGTGGAGACGGTAAGTTGTACGTACGCACGAGCGAAAATATCATTATTTTGATATTAAAATAATATATAATTGGATGTTATATCATATATAAAGAATAATTATCATGTTATATTTATTATTTTCATCATTTATACTCATTATTATACCTATCAAAATGATGATGTGTTTGAATAACAAACTACACCACGACTTGGAGGCGGTAAGACGTACGTACGCATATATGGTGACATGTCATTAATAGGATGGATAAAAAAATGAATATGGTTGTAAAATTTTTATAATAACATCAAATTATATATAATATAATGGATTTATTATTTTACAATGGAAACAACAAAGAAATAGGTAGTGGAAGAAGAAAAGAACTTGAAATACATGATGAAATATTTACCTCTTCTTTGGGTTCTTTCTTTGGATTTGATCAAAAGAGATTTTTAGGTTGGATTTATGAATAATTTAAGGCCTATATGATGAAGTAAGGATAGTTTATAGGATATTTAGGAAGATTTTGGCCGAGCCAAATGGCTTTGAAGGTGTGAAATTAAGAGAAGGGGAGGTTCCTTTTTATAAAAGGGGTGAGGGGCACCTTAGTAAAAGGATTCAAATATTATTTTATAATAAAATAATTTTCGGTTTATAATGGATCCAAAATGATTTATTTCGAGGATAAGGTGGTTATGGGTCGAAAACCACTCAACCAAAAGGTTTTATATAGGTTTGGGTCACTACAGTAACCTTATCTTCTAGATTTAACTCTTAGTTAATTAGTTTGACATTTACCATGTCTCTTCTTATTTTCATATTATATTGTTAATAAACTTACTATAAAATTATAAGAGAACCTAAAGTGATTAATTAAGAAAATATATTGTATTATTTAAGACTTTTGGCCAAACCTTATATTTTTAGGAATAGAATATCAATTAATAATATAATATTTGTTTTAAATACACTTTTATGTCAATTTTGACACTATTTGCTATTTTGTTTTTGTTAAACTCCTAACAGCATTATAACTTATAATAAAATACATTTAGTAAATCCTAAAATTTTACATTGACCTATAAAATTCTTTTATGGCCTCAAAACTTTCAAAATATATTTATTTTAACATCTATATTTCCATTTATTTGATCCTTTCATTAATAAGGAAAATATTGCATCATCATTGTGTCCTAAATAAAATTAATTATTCAATGTAGAAAAATAATAAATAAAATACCATTATTTAGTAAATATTTTTATCTTTCTAATCATTATTTATAGTTGAAGATATAACAAATAGAACCTTATGTAAAAATTGTTTTACTAAAAGATATATGCATATGTCATTTTTGTATTTACTTTAACTTAATTAATATAAAGTGTCATTATCACTTAAAAGTGCCTCCATGGGGATTCAAAATAGTCCCAAGGATTACCATGGTCGTAAATGTATCATCCAATAGGTTTATAACACGTTTTAGGGTAATTTAATATTATTATTATATTATTTTTTACCCTTATTTACCGGATTTACCCTTTAACCATGGTAAATAAAATATTCACCGTAGTAATTATTCAAAATGTTTAAAAATAAGAGTTACCTATTTACACAATTTGTACCTCTTTATTCTATATATAGAATCCCTTTTTCTAAATTCAAAACACAGAAGTGGTAGAAATTAATTTAAAATTAATTCCCATTGTCAAAATAAAAAGTGTGTTTTTATGAAATAATAACTATCAAAATATTGACACTTGCTTATTTCCAATTTAAATGTAAAATTACGTCCAATGACAAAAATTGGATTAAATGGTAAAAATATAATCTAATTATACTCAAAAAACACTCAATAGTATAATTTTTTACTATAAATTATTTTGATTAAAAAAAAATTAATTAAAATTTAGTTTTTTTTCACTATTCATCAAAAAATGAATTTTTTCAGAAAAAGACCAAAAATTCAACCTAATATAATTTCGATATTACGAACACATCAATGAATTCCATTTTGAAAGATAAAATTGATAAAATTTTAATAAGTGGGTATTACTATTCATAACGGCTAGTTTGATTGGTCGCAATGTGTTAGAATCTCGAAGTTGCGTACAACGCAAGCTATTGAATTATTTAAAGGGAAATGTATTGTGGAAGATTGGGGTGATACATTCTACCCTCCTTCAAATAATTTCATCCTCAAAATTTTTAGAATATTACTGCATAAAAAGATTCAGGTGGTTCTTCATCATATGTTCCTCGGGTCCCCACATTGCCACTTCCATCTTATGGTTTCTCCATAGTACTTTTACCAGACGAGTCGTCCGGTTTCTCAACACTTGTTCTCTTGTATCAGGAACCTTGACAGGCTCTTTGCAATAAGCCAGATCAGGTTCCAATTCTAATTTCTCATAGGTAAGTACATGCATTGGTTTGGGCATGTATTTCCTCAACAGTGATATGTGGAACACATCATGAACATTCGAGAGACTTGGTAGCATTTCCCAACGGTAAGCTACATCCCCAGTTGGTTCTAGAATTTCGAAAGGTCTGATGTACCTGGTACTCAATTTACCATTCCTACCAAACTATATAATTTCTTCCCATTAAGATACCTTCAAGAAAACATGATATCCTACATAAATTCCAAATCCTTCCTTCGATTATCGGCATAGCTCTTCTGCCTACTTTGAGCTGCTTTGATGTGGTTTTGGATTACCTTCACCTTTTCCATCGTTTCCTCCACAAGTTATGGGCCTACGAGTTTTCGTTCACTAACATCATCCCAGCTAGTTGGTGTGCGACATCTCTTTCTGTATAATGCTTCATATGGTGCCATCTGAATAATTGAATGGAAGCTATTGTTATAGGAAAATTCTACCAGAGGTAAATATTGATCTCACATACCTTAAAAGTCAAGTAAGCAAGATCTCAACATGTCTTATAAGGATTGAATAGTATGTTCTGATTTTCCATCAGTTTTTGGGTGGTATTCAGTGCTCAAACAAAGTTCAATATCCAGGGCATTCTAAATACTTTTCTATAATCTTGATGTAAAATGGGGATCACAATCATAATCAATCAATAGGGGTACTCCATGAAGCATTACAACTTCATTAATATACAGTCTTGCTAAACGTTCAAGTGGTAAATTCTCTCTGATAGCAAGAAAATTTGATGACTTGGTAAGACGATCAACAATGACCCATATTGCATTGGTTCTTCTAGGAGTCTCTGGTATACCCATGACAAATTCCATTGTAATATTATCCCATTTCCACTCAGGTATGGGAAGAGGCTTCATGACTCCTCCAGGTTGTTGCCTTCCAGCTTTCACTTGTTGACAACCCATATATCTTGACACAAAATCAGCAATCTCCCTCTTCATGTTGTCCCAACAAAATTTTCCTTCAAATCTCTATACATCTTGGTGATCATAGAGTGTATTGAGAAATTGGAGCAATGAGCATCAGCCAACAATTCTCTTTTTATACTAGGTAAAACGGGAACACAAAGTCGCTTCCTAAATTTCAAAATTTCATCTTCATATACGATGTCAGTCAATCCCCCATTATTCAGAGCTTTAATCTTCTTTTGAAACTCCTCATAATCATCCTGAGAACTTTTTATCCTTTCTAGTAAACATGGTTTGGAAACAATTTGAAAAATCATTGATGTTTCAACTTTCATTGTTATTCCCATATCTATCTTTACTAGATCCATGTATATAGGATTCTTTTCAACTCTCATATTGTTCAAAACTCTATGATCCTTTCTACTCAAAGCATCGTATACCTTATTTTCCTTCCCTGGGTGGTATTGTATAGTGAAATCATAATCCTTGAGTAGTTCAGGCCAACTCTTTTTCCTCATGTTGAGTTCTTTCTGTGAAAAAATATACTTCAAACTCTTGTGATCGATATATATCTCACACTTTCACCATATAGATAATGTCTCCATATCTTAAGAGTAAAGATTAAAGATACTAAATCAAGATCATGAGTATGACAGTTTTTGTCAATAATTTTTAACTGTTGTGATGCATATGCAATAACTCTCATTCTGCATAAGGACACAACCAAGTCCTTTATTTGAAGCATCACTATAAATCACAAACTCGTCATTCCCCGATGGTAGAGTCAATATAGAAGAATTGACTAATATTCCCTTAAGTTCTACAAAACATTCTCCACAATCTTTTTTCCAACCAAATTTAACTCCTTTGTGTGTGAGCTTGGTTAATGGGTTACCCAATTGGGAAACATTTCGGACAAAATGCTGATAATAACCTGCTAAACCAATAAAACTGTGTACCTTAGTTATACTCATTGGTGTCGGCCATTCTTGGTTTGCCTTGGTATTTGAAGGATCAACAGATATACCATCCTTATAGACAATATGGCCATGAAAATAAATCTCTATAAGCCAGAATTTACACTTGCTAAACTTCCCATATAATTCATTTCTTCTAAGAGTCTTTGGGATAATGCGCATGTGATTTTCATGATCTTCATAGATTTTGGAGTATACCAAGATATCATCAATAAATACCACAAAAAAGTCATCAAGATTTTCCTTGAAAACCATATTCATTATATCCATAAAGATGAAGGGTGTATTAGTTAATCCAAAAGGCATTACTGTAATCTCATAATGCCTATACCTGGTTTGAAATTCCATCTTCAGAATATCTTCCATCTTCACACACAACTGAAGATATCCAAATCGAAGGTCAATATTTGAAAAATATTGAGCTCCATGAAGTTAGTTGAATAAATAATCAATGCAATGTAGGTGATACATTTTCTTTATTGTTATAGAATTTATCTCCCTATAGTCAATGCACAACCTCATAGATCCATCTTTCTTATTAACAAATAGGAAAGGGGCTCCCCCTGGAGAAACACACGGTCGAATAAATCCATTATAACTTAATTACTCTAGTTGTTTATTTAGTTCCACTAATTCCATAGTGGCCATTCTATAAGGGGTCTTCGATATGGGCCTTGAACCAGGAATTAAATCAATGGAAAACTCAATTTATCGTTCTGGAGGATGTCCAGGTAAATCTTCTGGAAGCACATCAACATATTCTTTCACAATAGGTACATATTATATTTGAACATTCTATTCCTCACCCATAGTTATTTCATTCTCTTCCTCCCAAATAATTTAATTTAGTTGAGCTATTGGGGGTGGATCTAGATAAGAATTATGTGGTGAAAATTTTTATCTAAAGATAATGTGTTCTTTATCATCACCATCAAATATAGTAACCTCATTCTTCTTAAAATAAATTTTTGGATCATGGTCTGATGGCCAATACATACCAAGGATTATATCAAATTAAATAATGGGTATAACGATGCGATCATCAGATAAATAACATTTATATGTTCTAATGGGGACTGATTCACAAAACATTATTGCAATGATACTTTCCTTAGGAGTTTTGACTGAAAACTCCCTTGTTAAATCAAATTGGAAATATCTAACTTCCTTAGAAAACTGGGAAGATATGACACAATTCTATGATCCAGAATCAAATAAATCATTTGCTAAATTTGAAAAAACCCATTAAATTAACTGCCACCACGTCTTTTGGAGCTTCAACATCAGTAGTAGTAATAGCACAATATTGGCCGTGATACCTTGGACTTTTATGAGATAAGTTTCCTTTGTGCTTTGGACATTCATTTGTAGAATTCCCCATTTCTCTACAATTGTAGCATTCAACACTGACATCCTCTTTCTTTCCCTTAAAATCATGTTCTTGGTGGCCTTTTTCACCACACTTGTAATAGACTCCCATTCCCATCAGACAAGTACCTGGGTGTTTCTTCCCACATTTACTACAGGATGGATATTAAACTTTTCCCTTTGTCCCCTTATTTCCATTTCCAAAGTTTTCTGAAGATCTCTTCTTCTCTTTCTTTTCTTTAAATTCGTAAGACTTACAGAATTCATTTTCTGTCTTGATAGCACATGAGAAAATGTCTTATTATGGAGAGAAGGATTCTGAGACTTATGCTCGATGGAGAAATGGTTTTAACCCATCAAACAAACGATCAATCTTACTTTTTTAGGTTACATATATAATCTACTTCATACATTTCTAACCTTTTAAAGTTATCTTCATACATTGCGACATTCTCATCCTATTTCTGCCTCAAACTCAGAAATTTCCTTTCCATATCCACTCGATGGTCACGAGGAAAGTATTTTTATAAGAAAATATATTTAAACTCCCTCTATTCCATATTTGATACTTCATCATATTCCTTTCTGTTTTTAATCAATGAACACCATTGATCAGTATCTTCAGTGAGGCAGTAAACTGCCATAACAAATTTTTCCCTTTCACTACTCCCTAGGGCATGGAATATTGTCATTATGGAATTTACCCATTTCTCATATACTAATGGATTTGTACTACCTTTTAATATTGGTTGCCGTTTCCTCATGAAGTGATCTAACATTGATCCTCCACGTTGTGGATCAGGGTGCATCATATGGGTAAGGTTATTATTCATAACCTCAATGAGTTGTCCTAGTATGGTGATAAGATGATTAGCACCAGTTTCTTCAAAAACTCCATTATAATTATCTTGAGTAGGATGAAAATCCCTACATGGATTACGTGCATTGATATGGTTTCCATTCCTTCCACTATGTTTCATTTCTAAACAATATCCTAAACAAGATTGGTTTATGAATCGAAATACAAAATTCCAAACAGGTAAAACACTTAAAATAAAATGAACAATTTATGAATATAATCCATAATAAAATAAATTCATCGAGTAAGTATATACTCATAAAACCTTCATGATGGTTTGTAATGAAAAAAATAATTATCCAAAGCATATCCCCCAGTAGTGTCGTAACCAAGAGTGCAGCAAGGCCCGTTGTCATGCACCAGTTCCCGTTCGAGTCCAGCTCAAATCGGTGTTTTCGGGTTTTACCCCTAGGTACATCTGTTCTAGAGCCTCCTCTCTTTTACTGTATCCATACAGGGATGTATTTCTTGTAAAACTCAAAAAATCTCTATAATACCAAAATTCTAGGAAGTTTTTCAATACAAATCCTCAAAGCCAATCTTAGGGTAATGTGCTCTAATCAAAGATTATCTCAATCTATATTCCAAGGTTTGTACTAAACTTTCAATGATACCAAATTCAATGACCTAACCCCAGTTACCCAAAATCGGTGCATTATTACATAACATTGGCATGATATAAGGAAATCATGTCTTGAAAGACTGATCAGTTCAGTAGCCTTGGAAATAGTAGATATATTCTTAAGTTTTATATTACATTATAAAATGAAAAGATACAACAAAATTGTTTAAATAGAATACACCCATATCCCCTCAGACAATACTTGAAGGTCAGTCATAAAATACTTCTTCACATCCTGGGAAAAATAAAAATTGAAAGGGGTGAGCTCAGATGCTCAGTAAAGATAACAATATAGTGGAAACTTTCATAAATAAGTATAAACATTTAAGGAAATTTATAAGACTAAAACAAAAACATTTTAAACTTGAACTTCAGCATAATATGAAAATTATAAAATCAAATAATTCCATTTACCTATTCACATAGAAATTCTATAAGTTGAATAATCACATGAAATATCAATAGCCACTTTCATAATGATGGAATACATAATTCTAGACTTCATAACCACATAGTCAAGTCCTTGTTCCAAGACTAAAAATAATATTTTCTCAATTCCTTGTACCAAGATAATATTTTGTCTCATGAGACCTACCGATGCATCAAGGAGCTATATTAGTCTCCACCCATCACATACAAAGTCCAATTCATTCATCACATGAAAAAATTTTAACATAACAAAAACATTCGTATTTAAACTATCATAAGAAATTTCAATGTTGTATCTACAAACCATGAATGGTAGAAAATAACACATCCACAGTCAAACATATCCCAAAACCCTCAATATAATATTGATGTTTTGTATCAATATAAATTAACTTCAAACAAGCTTAAAATCCATCAAGAGATGTTGACATATATGAAATCAATTTTTTTTTAGAGAAATGCCTCTTTCTATTTTGAAGTCATTTAATAGTCATGTAATTATAAAAGAAAAAATTTATTTTTTAAAATATTCTTATAATATTATAAGGGAAGATTCGACGATTTTATAACGGCAGAAAATTGCCGCACATTTCATATAAGTTAAAAAAATGAAATTCTTACCTTAATTTTGTCGAAAAGGTTATAAAGGACATTATTTGGAAAATGACAAAAATATTACTGTATAAACATCTTATAAAAAGTCAAGAAAGGGTATAAATGACTTTAACCCATAGTCTATGAAATAGTAAGAATAGTTTGAAGTACACTTTTAAGAAACACGGATGTGGATGATAAAGAGGTCCCAGTAGATACTTAGGTATAAAACAACCTCAGATGATAAAGATATTGAGAAATTAACCCTTACCATGTACTTTTCCTTGGATAAGGGTAGGTTAAACTCCCGTATAATGGTGAAATAATTTTTATTAAATTTTACTAGAACCATATACATTAATATGATATCATAAATGATTTTCTAATATTGCTTTGTTAATGATATTTCTGTAGTATCATCATTTGAGGTGTTAACTGATTCATGTTCTTTTGTATGATTTCTTACGTAAGTAATGTTTGTTGTGGATAGGATGTATCTTATTCATATTCAGAACGATATTTAGTCTTTAAACATTATTTTTAGTCATCAAATGAAAATTAGTGTTGAATGGATATGATGGGAAATGAATCTCATCGTGTTTGTGGAGATGGTGAGCCGTACGTACGCACGAGCGAAAATATCATTATTTTGAGATTAAAATAATATATAATTGGTTGTTATATCGTATATACAGAATCATTATCATGTTATATTTTATATTTTCATCATTTATACTCATTATTATACCCATCCAAATGATGAAGTGTTTGAATAAAAAACTACACCACAACGTGGAGGCGGTAAGCCGTACGTACACACGTATGGTGACATTTCATTCATAGGATGGATAAAATAATGAACATGGTTGTACAATTTTTATAATAAAACCACAATATATATAATATACTAGGTTTATTATTTTTTTAATGGTAACAACAAAGAATGAGTAAGTCTAAGAAGAAAATAACTTGAAAGATGTGATGAAATATTTACCTCTTCTTCGGGTTCATCCTTTTGATTTGATCAAAGGTGCTCCTTTGGTTGGATTAATGACTAAAGGAAGGACTCTAGGATGAAGGGAGGATAGTTTATATGATATTTGGGTCGGGTTCTTCCAAGTAAAATGGATTTGAAGGTTTGAAATTAAGAGATGGTGAAGTTCCCTTTTATAAGATGGGTGAGGGGAACCTTTGGAGAAGATTGAAATATTATTTTATAATAAATTTATTTTCGGTTTCTAATGGGTCAAAAATAATTTATTTCAAGAATAAGGTGGGGATGGGTCGAACACCACTCAACCAATAGGTTTTAGACCGGTTTCGGACACTATATTAACCTTATCTTCAATATTTAACTCTTAGTTAATTAGTTTGACATTTACCATGTCTCTTTGTATTTTTATATTATATTGTTAATAAACATACTATAAACAGTTAATAGAAACTAAATTGGGTCATTAATGAAATATATCTTATTGTTTAAGACATTTTTCCAGCCTTAGATTTTTAAGAATATAATATCAATTAATAATATAATAATTTTTTTAAAAACATTTTTATGTCAATTTTGACACTATTTTCTATTTTGTTTTTGTTAAACCCATAACAGCATTATTACTTCAAAAAATCATTTAATCAATATGAACATGTCACATTAACCTATAAAATTTGTTTATGGAATCAAAACTTTCAAATTATATTTATTTTAACATCTATTATACCATTTATTTGATTCTTTCATTAATAAATAAAATACTGCATCATCATTATGTCATAAATAAATTTAATTATTCAATGTCTAAAAATTATAAATAAAATACAATTATTTAGGAAATCTTTTTATATATATAATTATTAATTATTGTTGAAGAGATAACATATATAACCCTACATAAAAATTTTTTTACTAAAAGATATATGCTTTTTTTATTTTTGTATTTACATTAACTTAATTAATATAAAGTGTCATTACCACTTACAAGTGGCTCCATGGGGTCCCGAAATCGACTCAAAGATGTCCATGGTCGGACATGTATAATCCAATAGGGTTAGAACACGTGTTAGGGTAATTTAATGTTATTATAATATTTTTTTACCCTTATTTACTGGATTTACCATTTAACCATGGAAAATAAAATATTTACCGAAGTAATTATTCAAAATGACTAAAAATAAAATTTAACTATTTGCACAATTTGGATCTCCTGATTCTAAATATGGAATCTATATTTCTAAATTCAAAACTTTGAAGTGGAAAAAATTAATTTAAAATTAATTCCCATTGTCAAAATAAAAAGCATGTTTTTAAGAAATAATAACTAACCAAAGATTAACACTTGCTTATGTCTAGTATAAATGTAAAATTACATCCAATGACCAAAATTGGATTAAATGATAAAAATATAATCTAATTATACTTAAAAACCACTCAATAGTATTATTTATCACTATAAATTATTTTGAATAAAAAAGTTGTTTTTAATTAAAATTTAGTATTTTTCATTATTCATCAAAAACTAAATGTTTTCAAAAAAACACAAAAAAAAATCAAACTAAGATAATTTTGATATTCCGAGCCCAAAAATGAAGTCTATTTTGAAAGATAAATTGATAAAATTTCAAAAAGTGGGTATTACTATTCAAAACAACTAGTTTGATTAGTCGCGATGTGTTAGAATCTCAAAGTTGTGTACAATGCAAGCTATTTCATTATTCAAAGGGAAATGTACCGTGGAAACATGGGGTGTTACAATGGTTTAGTCACATAGTTTACCGAACCATACCCCAATCATGCTCTAACCTTTTTCCAATAAGTGTGAAGCCATAAAGTTACATGGTAATTCCTGAATGGTTTCATAAACCATGTTCTAACCATGGAATAGGCCTCTATCCAAGTTTACACAATTTGGATTCCCCCTCTGATGGTTTTCACTAATCGTGTACAAACCACACAACATGCACCGAATAGCCCATTTTTCCATTTCATTCATGTCCTGAGCCCCCAGAATACCCTCGAACCTCCTCAAACACACCAATTAAACATTTAAATAATAAAATTTAATGAATTAAAATCAAAATTTAAACAAGAAAATTCCCCCATGAAATCTGTGATCTTACAACGTCCCAAATTATAATGGTTCATTCTCGAGTAGCGATCCTGAGCATCGTTGGTGTTGTAAAGAAAACAGTTTTTTCTGATGGGATGAATATCTGAGTCTCTTTTCCATGATTCTTATAGAACAGTTCCATGGTGCCACAGAACTCTAACCCATGGTATGATCAACCTCACAATATTTTATCACTACAATCTACAAGACAAATCAGATGCTACTTGAAGGATGAATCAACCTCAAGTTCAACATCTTCAACATCAAAAACATGATACGGGTTAGAGTGTTACTTCTAAAGCTATGAAACATGAATACATTATGCATACCACTATACTACTACAAAAGTTATAATTTTATGCCACAAGTCCGATCCTCTCCACAATCCCAAATCACCCCTCGTACCTAGGTGCCGACTTTCACTGTTTTTTTGAATCTAATGGTGTCCCAACCTTCGTGATACCTAAAGGAAAACATGATCACCCATCCCAAAAATCAAGAGGCCTATAATGTCGATTCACATATGAATTATTCCTACACAAATATGTTTCTATCCACTTCTGAATTAAATGTACATGGTACAATGTCCCTTTTATGAGATTCGGTCCCATCAATTCTGATTCCTCAACCTCTATCCAACATAACAGAGATCTACGTGGTCTAACATAGAGAACCTCAAAATGGATCCATCTAAATTGTATCCTAAAAACTATTATTGTAGGAAAACTTAGTGATCCACAAGTGTTTCTCCCATGATCCACCAAAATCTAGGACAGATTCCCTCAACATGTTCTTTAATACATGAATAGTCTACTCTGGCAGAATATTTTTCTATGGGTGGAAATTCATACTCAAGAAGACCTGGGTACCATGTGCCTTATGAAATACCTACCAAAATTATTATGGGGAACATGGATCTTGATTTAAAACTATAGTATGCTTCACCCCATGCATTTTTTCTATCACCCGAACATACATCTCCTCCAACTGATGTACAGTAAAAGTCTCTCAAATCGGAAAGAAGTGATCCACCTTAGTCAAATGATCTATATCTACCCATATCACATCATTCTTCCAAGGAATCCTTAGATTTGTGATAAATAATTCCATCATGATGTTATACCATTTCCATTCTAAAATGCTAAATGGATGCAAAAAACCACCAAGTCGTTGATTCTTAGACTTCACCTGCTAACAGGTGAGACATCACGCCATAAAACTAGCTACTTTCATCTCTATTCATGGACACCAATACTACCTATGGATATAATGATGGGTTTTTGTCAAAATCGGATGCAGCACCCTATTTGATGTGTGGAACTATCGCATTAACTCTTCTTGTATACCTGATGGCACAACCACATGACCAAAAATATAAATTATCCCATCACTACAAAAAATAGAACTAGAAGGTTACTCCCCAGCTTTAGTAATTCCATTTATAGATAAAATCTTTTGATATTAATGCTTATCTTCTTTGATTCAGATCATGTTCATGGAGTCAATTAACACAAATTCTAGGATCATCTGCATTTTCCCATCTTGCACCTATAGATGCATCTCAGCGAACAACAGAATCACCCTCCACTCAGTACAAGACTTTAGTATATCATGATTGTGAGCTTTCTAACTCAAGACATATACGATTATATTCTCCTTCCCCAGTGTATAAACAAACATGAAGTTGAAATACTGTATGTACTCAACACATATTCATTTACAATGATTCAAATTAGGGGAAGATAAAATGTACATTAGGATTTTATGATTGGTATACATCATAAACCATTATCCCAATAAGTAGTGTTGCAGAAAAATTAGTGTGTAAACTACCATGACCAACACGAGATCATGAGTGGGGTAGTTTTTGTTCATGATGCCTCAACATTCATGACCGAAAAGCCACTACCTGATTATCTTGAATCAGTACGACCCCAATTCCAACACTATTTACCCCAAAAAATAATATATACTTCTTATAAGTCTTGGGTAAGATCAGGATCAATGTGGTTTTCAATAGATTCTTCAACTCTGGAAAACCGTTATCACATGACCTGAACCACTGAAACCTAATTCTCTTATTGGTCAATCACAAAAGTGGTATTCCCAAATGTGAAAAATACTTGATGAATCTTATATAATATCTGACAAATCCTAGAAATCTTGAAGCATTATAATCATTCCTAGGATATGCCTAAGATACCACTTCTTGCACTTTCTTTAGTTTCACTAACACACCTTCCCCTGAGATGAGGTGACCCATAAAATTCACTTTTTAAATTCAAAAATGGAGCTCGAATAACTTAGAGTATATCCAATGATCTCTTAGGGTACTCAGGATGATGTCAAGATGTTTGACATGATATTCACCAGTTTTGGATCACACAAAGATGCCATCAACAAAAAAAATATAGAATAATAAAAATAAGGGTAGAAGAATCAGTTAGTTAGATCCATGAATACTTCCAACACATTTCTCAACATGAATGGCATTACAAAACACTCATACAACCCATACCTAATCCTGAATGAATTCTATTGTATGGAATATGGTCTCACCTTAGCTGATTATACCCTAACATCAAATAAATATTGGAAAATAATAAAGTACCCCGCAACTGATCAAAAATATAATTGATTTGATGAAGCAGTATTAGTTCTTTAGTGTAATATGATTTTGATTCCAATAATTGACAAATAACCATAGATATCCATCAGCATTATTGGAAAACAACACTGGTGATCCCCAAAATGACACACTATAAAGAATGAACCCTTCACCCTACAAATCCTCCAACTGATTTTCAAGATCATAGAATTTATCTGATTCCATTCAATATGGTGGAATACAAACTGGCTCCACTCTAAGTAGAAACTATATCATGAGATCAATAAATATCATGGGAGGTAACCCAAGGAGGTCCTCAAGAAACAAATTTTAAAACCCATATACCACTAGAGTAAATAAGATATGATATTATCCCCCCTCATCCAATATAATACAATACACTTAGGATGTGAGTTCACCAAACTGCTAACAAACGGGCCCTACATGGCATGTACAAACATCTCATTCACCACAATAGACATAGGGGTTCACCTTGAGTGTCAAAAAATTTACTGGATAATGAAAACAACTTATATGGTCATGGTATAACATTAACCAGTCCATGCCTAAAATAAAATCAAACAAAACATATGAAGAATGAAAAAATCCCACAAAAAATGGTATCCACTGATCACCAAAGCACACCCCTTGAATATCCTTATTTTTTCTACTTGCACTGTTAATAGTGTATTAATATACATAACTCCACACATATGTTCTACCATTATACCCAGTACAACAACTACCTATCAATAAATAAATGAATGTGAGGAATATATATATATATATATATATATATATTGTGCTATCAAGAGTATATTACACTAGAATCCTACTTTGAACAATCAATGATCTGACCTTTCCACCTCCTTGTGTCGGATAAACTGCATGAAGCTGGTGTACCCCTCTAACTTCGGATCTGGTCTGAGATCCCATTGTTGTAATGCCTTACTGATATGGACACTCCCACCCTAGATTATCGTGTCTACTACCTCAACATGTATGATATTTCAAGCTCCAAATACTTAGTTAATACTGGGTAGCCGACCCCCTATATGCACTCGACATCTAACTTTGTCCTTCCATTGTTCCTAATTACCTAGGGTAACAATAGAACCTCTACACATGACCCAAACGCCTTCTTTCCCAAATCTCAATAAGTGGATATGAACACTAACTTTACACATGTCTCGGTCTACCATAGAGATAACATAAGACTCGGTAGTTGTCCTGACACACGGGTTCCCTTTTCTGACTTCCATATCCACTACTACCCTAGTTTATGTTCTCAAAACGATGTTTCTTACCATCAGAAGTCACACCACCGAATATTCCAACAAAATTTTACATCCATTACCTGAATCCTCCTTGATATTTACCTCTGATATAATTTCCATATCCATTAATTCCACAAAAAACATTAGTTCAAATATATTTACATGGTACTTGATCTCATGTAAAAGTTCATCCTGGAAACATCACTCCATAACTTCCTCATCTCCCACCAGAATAAGAAAAAACCTTGCAATTCCATGAAATAAACTGCATACTCCATCACTAACATAGTATTCTATTTCAACCTCATAATCTCTACATCATTGTTTTGTATCAGGATCTCCTAATAGTAATGATCCAGAAACATTTCCTAGAAACCCTTCCACAACACCCTCGACCTGTTCTTTCTAAACCAAGATGTCCCACCAGTGCTTTTACTAACTTCTCAACATGTAGGATTCTAAACTAACACTATTCTCGAAAGGTGACTCTAACTGATAAAGAATCATTTTGATAGACTCTCTACAGAACTCATCCAGATATAGCCCACCCTCTCTAGTAATTTTTGAATGGTGTTGTAGATGGAACTCTTGAGTCAGCTCATGCATACTCGTTGCAACCCACCATGGGTCTCATTCCATCATTTTCGTAAAATGAGTGAATTTATCCTAGAACTGATTGTCCCCAAATTTTCCCTGGTCCACTGAGGTCTCTTTATACACTTATGTGGGAGCATTCTCGGTGATATAATCTTGTCAACCAATCATCACACATCATTGTGGTGGCATTTCTATAGAATTCCAAACATGATTCTTAGAACACATAACATAGATTTTCCACAATTTATACAAAATAACGCTCTTCACTAGCCATAAAAATGTCATTTTTCATACACAACCACATCAGATGTCACACCGAGAACACTACCCTCAACCATCCATATTGTGGGTTATCTTGGGATAAATCAACATACATGGTCACACTTATTTCAGTACGAACGTTTTTCAAAACCATTTCATCTTTTTACAACACAAATCCTTCTCTCTAAACCATTCCACATTTCACAACTTTTTATAATCAACTTTTAACTCATTTACAACATTTCATTGTACACAATTCTTTACCATTATTTTTATTTAACTTTTTTCATCATCTTTAGTAGATTCAATTTTCTCTTATTTTCAAGGAATTGAAATGAATTATACTCTTTATGTCCCACACACCCATCCCATGTTTGCCTATCATGATGCATGCCACAAATATACTCGATTCCAAAAATGATTCATGAATGAAAAACCTCCTTCCATTATGGCCATGAGAAAAATATCATGAATCTATCAATCCACACAATAAGTGCATCACCCAAGGGTGAAATATCATTCAAATGTTACAACACATTTCAAAAAAAACAATTCCCCACAATCGACAATTGGGTTTTTCCTCATACATGGGCTAGTTACTCCCAAGCCCGAGCTCATTTCCAAGGCCTAATACATCCTAATCTACTATATACCTTGACAAATAATAATTCCACAGAAAAAAACATCTTTGGTACCACATTGTAAGGTCTCCAACCCAAAATACACTAAATGGTTCTCCAAATGGAGTCAACACATGACCTCAAGAACACATACTTAGATGCCATAGGTTTCTGACTAGTAGTAATGGTCTGATAAGTCATGTGGGGAGACTATACCCACTTTTTTATTGTGAACCACAATTGATACTAAACACAAAAAAGGAAATAGTAACCAGTAAACTGGGAACATACATCAATAACAAAATTAAAAATATTGTACAAACGTAACTAAATAAGTAAACATGTCATATCATGATAACAATGTCAAATTTTAAAGGAAACCCAAAACAAGAAAAAACAACAGTCTCCCCAAAAAACAGGTCATGAATCGACATCTGGATCCCCATCCATGAATGTCTCAATCCCAAATCACCTCTTTATTACAAGGCATTTACGCTTATTTGGGCTTGCAACCATGAGGTATGATTTGGTACCCAACAGAGGCCTAAGAATGGTATGAGTACAACCCAGAAGTCTACCACCAACAATGCCTACCAAATATCTAGTCTAACATATAGTGCATGCTAGTATGAAATAAAATATAAGGTAAACCAAAATAAAACTCTGAGCTGTTAGTTAACAATATTTAATTTATACAATTTTATCTTTGGTTTCATTTGTTAGGAATTTACATTCCTTACACTACATCCTAGGTCAATCGATTACCAAACATAATGAATATAAAATGTACCCTATCTCACTAGGAAAAACCATTTCAAATCCATTTACATCACACATACCTTATAGAATCATTCTACGTAATTTCATCTAACGCAACCCTTAAGGCATAATGAATTAGTCCGACAACCTAACCTGTGCATTCTATGGGTGTTTTCAAAGCATCAGTCCAACCGGACACATGCAAGGAGCCTCAGTCCTTTATCCCACACCGACATGCCTTGTAAACATGATTATTTGTCCAATAAACATATATTCCACAAAAAAATCCAATCCTAACAAGAATATAACATTTATAATTCACAATTTATTCAATATAAAAATAATCTTCATGCTTTAACCCATTAGTACAATTACCATTTACTTGTAATATCCCATTTAACTCATTCCCACTTTTCTTAACATTTCTCAATTATCCTACTGAATAAATCTTTTGCAGTACCCATTAAACATAATTTATCAATTCACATGTATTAACCTAATTTTCCTTTTCCATTAAAAATTACAAGTAATTAAACACATTCAAGTCATTCCATTTAATCCTTTTAGCATCTTTCCAAACAACCCCTTATGTTAAGTCCAATGACTTAGAAAATGATTCAAGTCCCCCTTATAAACCAATTAATCATGTAAAAACATTTATCAGGGGATCTATTTCCACAAAAACTAACTTTACACTTAACATTACCATTTTCTAAGTTTGGAAATTTGGGTGCAGCCCTTGGGTGGCACTAAATAGGTCTAACCAACCTTAATGAATCCCACAATGATTATGATGGGTTTAAGTAACCACTTTATCTACCATGTTATCGATTCATACTCAAGAAAAAAACCCACTTTAAGTAGGAATCAATATCACAACACACCTGAACGAATATATAACGAAACTATGGGATATAACTTATGGACCACAACCAAGATTCTAGAGATGAACATATTCTTAAAAGTAGAATTAGATCTAGATCCAAGTTCCCCTTGAAGAATTAACATATAATACTCCCAAAAAGGGTGTTTCAGGCCTTTAGAAAGTGATATCCAAAGTAACATTCCGTAATCTGAAAAACAGAAGCAAGAGGAAGATTAGACTTACTCGGAGCTTCGATCCACAACCAACGGTGCTCCAAAAAGCCTAAAAATGAGGGAGATCGATCCTTTAGAGATATATAGGTTTTAGTTCATCACTAGGGATGTTGGTATATGAAAAGGGAGGGAAAAGGGTGATAACATAAAAATATAGAGGGGATAGTTTCATAATTTTTTACTTTTTAAAGGGGCACACTGTTTGCCGGAATAGTTTACCACATTGTGCATCAACCATGGTACAGCCTCTACCCCAGAAGGGTTAATCCAGATAGTTCTATAGGAAGTACATAATGATTTGAGAAACCATGCACCAAATTTGTGAGAATCTTGTTCCCAATATTGTATAGTTTTCCTTCCCCATCGCATAGTTTTCACAAACCACACAAAAACCATGCAACATGCATAGAATAGAGTGGTTTTCCATTCCTCTCAGGTATCTATCCCCTAGAACACCCCCAAACCTCCTCACACACTGATTAAACATTTAATTAACCAAATTCATGGGATTCAAACCAAAATTTGATCAAGAACATAACTCCTTGAAATCTAGGTTCTTAAATGTGATGACTTCTATAAATTCATGTTAATATATATATGAATTTCTTGTTTATTCTATGTTAAAGAATGTATATTAAGAGAACTTGAGGATTGTAAAAAAACCATAATAAAAGATAAATTTTATGGAAAATTAAACAAGTTATTATTTTGGATGACAAAATTATCATTCATAGTTAGTTAATAGATTTTATATTTTTGGATCCATTAATGATAATATAACACTTTGAGATTTTAGTATGTATTATTTTTTAAATATATACTATTTTTAATAGCTTGATCCCCAAGGAACACATAACTAAATAAAACCATGATAAATTTTATTGAGAAAAAAAATACTACAATGCAATATAAATATACAAATATTATGATAATTCAATATGAAACATCATTAATAAAACTACAAGGGTAATAAAATCATAAGTAAAAAAAGTAAAATGAACAAAAAATCATTATCCTCATATTTTTCAATTAAGATTATACCTCTAGTTATAACTATAGAAAGAAGTAAAAACATTATAAATATAATCTACATTTTTATATTCTAGTAAATTATTAAGTACATTGATTTTAGAAATGTATGTAAGATTATATATAATAATGTAATAATTTCATTGAATATATAACTATTGGGTATATTTCAATTAGATATATGTTCATTAAATAGAGATATATTAAATAGATGCATTGATGTTTTAAAATTTTTAGTAAATTAAAAATAATGTAATTCACACATAATAAATTATTATTTTAGTAAATAAAAAGATAATAAATTATTAAAATCAATTTTTAAAAAATATGTTTTTTCATTCCTTACATATTATTATTATTATTATTATCAAAAACAAATTGATGTTTTTATAAAATTTAAGCACGGATTTCAATAAAAATTAATTTTATAAAATAAATTATAGAAGATAACAAATTTATGAAATTTGATAAAAACCAATTAATGTTTAAAAATATACATTAATAGAAAATATTTTTCTTCAATATATTGTTCGTTTTTTGTAAAAAAAATATATTATGATTAAATGATGATTTTAGTAAAATATAATGCCTATATATATATTAATAATATTTAAAAAAATTTAATTAAATTCAATAGATATTAAATAAGAATAATAAAATATCATGTTTAGAAAGTTATTTTTCTATGAAAATAAATTTTACCTTATATTATTTATTTTCATTAAAAAGTCAAATTTCACATATATAAAATCTGAATTTGATTAAATGGAGTTAAAATTTAGAATTTTCATCTAGGAATTAGGTAATATGTGGAATCTTTTAATTTTTGTAGAAAAATAATTACTATGGTAAATAATTAAACAAGGTAAAAATGTGGTAAAAATAGGTAACACTAGTGGAAAATGGTATTTAACATTTTAATATTAACATCATTTCTTTAAGACAGATGTGAAAAGTAAGTTTTTGGAGTCAGTTTTTAAAATTAATGATGCAGAAAATCAAATCCATGTTGTAGATAATTTCTGAATCATCAATTTGATAGTTCATGGAGCTAAACATACTTATGAATCAAAATTTATAGACATCATAAGTTGAAATTTGTAAGACATGATTTTTAACGTCTGTTTTCTTCATTAACTGACATTAGAAGTCAATTTTTAGACTAGTTTTTTCAAATAATTGATGTTAAAATTATAATCCATGTTTTAGATAATTTTTCAATATTCAATTTGTTAGGTATTATAGCTAAAATGAACTTAAAAATTAAAACTTATGGATGCCATAATTTAAAAATTATAAGAATTCATTTTTATCATTAGTTTTTTTCAGTAACTAACATTAAAAGTCATTTTTTATGTTAGATTATCAAATAACTAAGGTTAAAAATAAAATCCAAGTTCCATTTAATTTCTCAAGATTCTATTTGATAGTTCATGGAGCTAAAACAGACTTACAGAACAAAAGTTATTGATGTCTAATGTTGAAAATTTTAACAATTGATTTTTAACAATAGGTTTTTTCAATAACATATATTAAAAATCACATTTTGGAATTGGGTTTTTAAATAATTGACAATAAAAATAAAATAAAAGTTTTACATCATTTCTCAAGATTCTATTGTACTGGTTATGGAGTGAAAACGAACTTACAAATCAATTATTATGGACATCGGTAGTTTCCCAATATAAGACTCGAATTTTAAGGTCATTTTTTTCAGTAAACAACATTAAAAGTCGCATTTTGGTATTAGGTATTCAAATAACAGATGTTAATATTCAATTTTTGGTGTCATTTTTTCAATAACTGAAGATAAAACCCAAACATGAGAATAATTTTATCATCCTTAATATATTTTCCGGACGTTAAAATAAAATTTCTAATACATGGGTTTGGTATTTCAATTTTTTCACAACATGTGTTTCTAGTTTTAAAATAATACCAAAATTTTAATTCATCACCACCATACATATTTTAATTTAAATTATATACATCCTCATTCTCTTTATTTTAACATTTTCAACATCTTTGATACAACCGAAATTTCAACAATTCTTTAATCAACGATTTGTACTAGGTATATATTCTCATCATTTAATATCATTTTTATTTTTATCCATAGCCCTAAAAATTATACTAATTTTTAATATGATGATTATTAATTCTTATGATCAAGATACAAATATGAAACATTCACATGAGATTCATCGGATGAGGTACAAAATTCTTTATCGATCACAGTCTTCACTATCATGTGAGTCCTTCCTTAATAAAGTTAAATAACGACAACAAAAATATCGATTCAAATGAAAACAATAAAAGAAATAAAATCATTTGTAATATTTATGTTTATTATTTTTTGTGGTTACTTGGTGTATAATTATTGGTTCATGTTTCTCATGTTTTCATTGAAGTGAGTTGTATCTATTGAATCTTCAAGAGGTAAACCTTATGAAGACAATAAATTATGATACATAAGTCTATTTTAGCACTATTAACAGTAAAATAGAATCCTTGGAAACCTAATATATTCCAATATTATAAGTTTCAATGTTTTAATGTTGGTTTTTTCTAAAATATTTTGTAAAAATATTTTTTTAAAACTTATTTTTCAGAATGATTTTTATCAAAAAATGATGTGTAAAACCATGTAGAATCATAATTTGGACATTGGTTTTCTAAAAAACTGATGTTGAAAGGACAATAATTTACGTTTTAACGTCATTTTATAAAAACTGATGTCAAATTATAATAGATCCTAATAATTGGCATCAGTTTTTACAAAAACTAACATTGAAGACGGATAATTATTTACTTTTGTTGTAGATTTATAGGAAAACTGAAGGTGAAGACCCTAGGGGGCCTAGTTAAGACATCGGTTTATAAAAAAGTCCATTGAAAAATCAATATTTAATGTTGAATTTATAGATTATGGATAAAAATTGATGTGAAAATGTAAAAAAAAACTCATGTGGAAAAACATCTTTCCATGAGTGTAAATTGAAATAGATAAAAATTTTGTAATTAAATTTATATTTAGAAAATATGTAAGTATTTATTAAGGTTTTTGAGTCAAAAATATATGTATCAAAAACATATATTATCTAACTAACCTAACCCCCAAGTGATTCTTTCTTTACCCTTTACCTAACTTATATTTCTAGGGAAATGTCCTTCATTTTCACCTATAAAAGGAGAACCCTTAAACACATTCCAAACTTATTATATGCTTTGGTTATGTCTTGAAAACCTACCCAATTTTACTTTTATAATGTATTCCTAGACATTTGATAGAATTCTGTAACAATAAGTTGTCCTATATCCTTTATTATGAAGGAAGTTGTTGTGAGATGGAGTGATTTTATAAAAGTTAGTAATGATTTCTTAATCATTTATTTCCTTTACTTTTACATCCATAATATAAATAGATATCATTAAATTTTCCGTTTTTATTATTTTAACAACAATATTCTTCTATAAAAATTATATGATCATAATATAACTCAACATTATTAATCATTCATTAGTTACAACACACTCTTATTTTGGTGAGTTTTACCATCTACATGAAGGATTATATAGTGTTACCTTCATGAATTATTAAGATAATTTAAATTAATGTAATATAATTTAAAAATAATTTATTTAATATGTCTTATTAAATATTAAATATAAATATATTTAATTATATTTTATAATAAAAGCAATTCTTCTTATGGAATCAAAATTCACAAAAGGGGTGTTTACCTGATCTTTACAAACTTTCATTATAAATTCCATAAGATAAAAATTGGAATTAAAAACCATATAGAAAACCTAAGTGATTTCAATGGAAAACTTTTAGTACATTAACAGAAGATGATGGATCAAGGATTTTTACCACTGTAAAAAAGTTATCATAGAATAAACCAGACAATTAACAACCAAATAGTGATGAATTATGAAAAAATGGGTAATAGGAAATTATAAATGAATAATATAAATTAAAATAAATAAAAATATTCTTATGATATAGATTAATAGTTTTCTTAAATTTATTATTAATAAAGTTGGATTATTTTTTACTATGAATAATTTTGAATCAATTGTTTTATCATATTAATTTACAATCATTTGGATATGCTCCATATTCAAAAAAATTATTTTATTTGATGTATATACTAACTATGGATTCTTTTTTATCAAAATTCTCATGGATTTAAGTGGACTTAAATATCGATCTTATTTTCTCCCTTTTAATGGGATTTATTTAAATGTTACCAAATCCATATGGGTTCTTTTCCAATCTAATTTTGAATTAGATATTTTCTATGACTAAATTTACAGGGATATAAATTTTTTTAAAATTTGTCTCTAAAAAACCACTTAGTTTCTTCTCTATTGGTTTTTTTTGGATTTGTATGTTTTCTTACCACTTTAAATTTCTTTTATTTACAATTTAACCAACATTTTTCTTATAAGTGGTGTTTATATTATCTTATCTTTTTGATCATGAATATTTATTCTCTATATTCATATTCATTATTTTTCTATAAATGTAATAATATATACTTATGATTGATTAATATAATTTTATATTGTAATTTAATTCATTACAAAAGTATGAAAGTAATCTCATTTTTACATTTTCTACATGGGTCATATATTAACATAGACATTATTTACTAGAGTATGAAATGAAATACTTTTTAATGTAATTCATATAATAATATTTAATCACCATTTTTATAGATTTTTCAATGGTGATTACTTTATAAATTTTTTTATGGTTTTACAATGTAATATTTATTCCCATATTTTATAAATTATTTACATTAAAATAAGACTTACTAAAAAAATTCTTCAGTTTTTTCAAAGTAATTTTATATTTCTCTTACAAGGCATTTTTTAATATTCGTTAAGATCCAAGAAATATTTTTATTCATCATTGTGGTTTCTATTTTAAATATTTTTTAAGAAGTTTTATTTTTAAAATATTCAAAACTTATTTTTAAGGTGTCATGTAACTTAAAATTTATGATAGTGTTACAAAATATTTAAGATAATTTTTTATTATTTTTATTCTATTATCCCATATATATCTAAAAGATATATCTTCTATAGATATAGGTTTCTTGAAACACCCTCTAAATTATCTCATGTTATGTTCCTTTGGGTGATTGAATTTTTGGTATCAACTAATCTAGTTATTGAATTTTTATATGAGATACCATTTAAATTATTATAAAATCTATTTCTTTTCCAAGGGATATTCTTGATTTTATATATAATTGATTTAATTTGAGACAAATATTTATGGTTTATCATTATATGTTGAGTGAGTCTGATATAATCCTCCAATTCATTTGGTAATGTTTTATATCTCATGATATCATGATAATAAATGGGTGGTTATCCCACGTACAAACTTTTATGGGGTTTGGGTGGTTATACCATGTCCAAAAGTTTATTGGAGAACAAGACGTTATCCCAAGTACCCTATATTATGGGTATGTGGTTATCCTTATAAATTTTGTTGTAAAATTTTAATGGTTGACCCTGATATCTGTTTCGAATTTTATGCTTATTTTTATTTAACATTCACATTTTATAAAACATTCATCTATAATGTTCTTATGAATCATGATGATTGGCTCTTTTCCCATACTATTATAAATCATGAATTATTTTATTATATAACATTTATATAATGGATAATGTTTTATAATCTATGTTTTATTGGATATGATTTTCATATACTATATGCATGGACCTTGATTATGATCTCATTCCCACATGTTCATCTTATGCCCACTTATTATCTTTGATTAATATCTATTATTCCACCTTATTGAGCATATAAATGTAGAGGAAAATCACAAGGAAAATCTTGGAAAATATAAAAACATAGAAAGGGGACATTGGTCCAGGATGTAGGGGTACTCAGGCCACCAATATTGGGCCTTTAGGTAATGAAATTGTAACGGGAAATCTATGAATTGTGTTAATCCTTAGAGGGGGTGTGACCCTACCAAGATATACCCTAGGTGTGTGAGTTATTTTCTTTTATTATAACCTCTAAGACCTTAATAATTAATATATAAATACAATAAAATGATATTTTCTAAGGTGTTATTTATTGTGAAATGTAATAAATATTCATGTAAAATGATATAATATGTATGTATATTATTTTATCTTAGAATGGGATGATTAAATAAATTTTTCGACCTACATATATAATAGTGATTCATAGTTTTCTTGAATTATTAGATACTATTAATTCTTTGAGAGATAAATATAATGATTTAAATATACACTAACCAAGTTCTCTTAGAAAAAAGTAAATTTTATCTCGACAAGTTAATGTAAAGGATGCTTTAAAAAGCTTAATAATTGGAAAATCACCTATACTTACACAACCTTGTTGAGAAGGGGAGCCTATTATATTCAAAAATAATTCAAAGAATTTCATATTATTTTTTCTAATGAAAAATGAAATATTAATTGATTATGGAACACATAAATTAATAATCCATGAGAAAAATTACTTAATGTGTGATTTGGGGTGATATGTAATATGTTTTGTTATAATTATTTATAGGAATTACCAATATGGAAATAAGTGTGATATTAATACTAATTATAAGATATTAAAATATAAATTCATATAAAAATGTGTTATACATGTGATAAAAGAGATGGTTAAATTTTATAAAGGATTTTTTTCTCAACATATTACAATCATTAGATGGAAAACAAGGTGAATTATGCTTTAATAACATTAAATACTGAAACCTTATCCACGATTCGGATTGAAGAGGACCCAATATTCATGGAAATGAAATATATAGAAATGTAAATCATAATATAATGGATAAATTCATATATTCTCTAAATTATTACCTATCTATTTATCTATGTGATGATAAATTAAGAAGAAAACAATGATAAGAAGCCATAGAAGAATAAGGAAAATATTTCACAGTTCAACCTTGAAAAGAAAGAGTTACATGATTCAGAACATGTAATTGTGTGTCATCCATACTATAATAGCATATGAAGCTTTTTTATGATGAAAATATATCATCATTTTCAATTTAACCATGATGAACAATGATTTATAGTTATCTAAATAACTTATGGAAGTACAATATGAAGAAAGATATTATGATGTATGCATCTCAATATTTGGTATAAAAGAAAGTTAAGGTTTAACTATATATATTATATGGTATTATGAAACCATTATACAAAATTACAATGTTGTTACACTTTATTACTATTTTATTGTATTTATTAAAATATTAACTTGACATGATATGCTTAAATAATGTTATGAGGTTTAATGGAGTACCACAATAAATTGTATCTAATTGAGAACATAGATTTCCAAGAATATTTTGAATAAGTCTTAATCAAGCCTTACATAAAGAACTTGAACTTAACACTATTTTTATCCTAATAAATTATGGATAATCTTGAAGTGCCTTTTAATCATTGTAAGATATAGTAATTTCTTCAATTATTAATTTTAAAGGAGGATATGGTAAGGATCTTTCATTGGACATGTCCCTATATAACAAAAATTTGAACTCAAGAATTCATAGTATGCCATATGAATCTCTATATAGGAAGTGATGTTTAACTCTTACATCTTGGGATGGAGGTAGAGATATAAATTTAGTGGAACTAGATATTTATCATGAAATGTTGTTGAATTTTCGAACTCTTTAGTGACATATTAACACAACATAACATTTATAAATGATATATACTAATAATATTTGATGATAACTGGTGTTATTTGTTACTAAAAAATTATTTCTTAAAAATACCCATGGAAGGGGGTTATGAGATTATAGAAGTGGGAAAGTTAATCTCTAGTTACATTATCCCCTTTTATATTACTGATCACTTATAAATGGTTAGATATTGATTAGTTCTTCCAAAAAATCTCTCAAATGTTAAAATATATTTGTTCTAGATTTTATTATAGTTAAATCGTCAATTGGGGTTAATTTATAATTTTATATTGTTTTAAAAGTCTATATACTAGTTATAAAAATTATGCAACATGAATTAAAAATATAAGAACATGTATTTTTATTATAGGTTGGATAGAATTGATCCTAAATCAACTCTTCACACTCTCAACATGAGAGTATGGATACCACTCTAAAGTAACTTGACTTTTAAATAGGTTTCACAACATGTTACAACTAAAATTTACACTAATGGGGTAATAAACAAAAACCCATCCTTTCTCACCCAGGAGGCACAACCCAAGGTCCCAAATTTTTATACTTGAAATAAAAACCCAAATAGTTATTATTTTTTCACTTAGAGGACTAACCCAACATACCTTTCATTAGGGTAGTACAACCCATAAAATATTTCTTTTGACTAAAAAACAAGAAGTGACTCCAATGAACACATAAATAAATATGAATAATATATCACTATAGAATGAGAATTTTTAAAAAACATCATGTGTGGAGGAATTCTTGATCATTTAAAAAATAAACGACGTGTATAATTAATTTCACAAAGAATTAATCTAGTAGTATCATGTTTCAATTTTGAATATTTCTCCAATTGAATTATCACATTTTACAATATGAGTAAGTCTCATCCTATATGTGTATTCTCAATGGATTATACTATTTTTTCATACACTATTTATAGTTCTTATTCATGAATTACATATTAAAATATATTAGTTGTATGCACATACACTTAAAATAAAATATTTATTTTAGTTCATCCTTTCAGAATCTGTATCCATGGAATTGAAAATAACGAACTAATTTTGGGATATTCATTCTTTAGAGTGATTAATTGACAATTTCTCATATGCTTAAAGTGTGATTCATTTTTTAATAAATTATTTATAGTAACATCTCATGGATTTTTCCCAAATTATCTTTGATAATCTACAAAATATCCTATATTACACGTTTTTAATTATAATAAATGAATCAATAATTTATTAGAGTAACAAATTCTCCCACTAATCAAGCAATTATCATGTGACATTTAATATAATATATAATTTATTAACCAAATTGAAACCTTAAATAATATTTGAATTAAAATATAAAATTAGATAACTAGTCAAGAATAAATATGAATAAACCATATAATAATTTAAAAAAATTATTTTCCCAAAAATTCAATGTATAAACTTTAAACATTATACACTGTGTAAATATGTTTTTCTATGTAAGAACTAATATCAAATATGTAAGCATAAATATTCTTAAGGATCATTTTTCTGTATAAAAATAACTCACTATTGTAACTTCATATGTTGTAACAATTATTTTTTGAAAAAACATCATTTTTTATGGATTGATTTTTGTTTAAAAAGAATTTTTTATTATCATATGTATCATTTCCTCATAATAATGATTCTGTTTTGGAAAATAAAATTCATATCGATAAATGTATAAGTGTGTAAATAAAATTATAATATTTTTAAGGATAAATTTTCAATGTACATAAATATCATTCCTAAAACCATAAGGTTGATTTATAATCTGTTTTATGATCACCAAAAACATAGAAATATTGTAGTTAATCACATTAATGTCTAGGTCATTCCTTAACTCATATTGATGTTGATTTTTCTATAATGTTAGTTTATAAAAAAAATTAATAAAATTAATTTGATAAAGTAAATAATTATATAAATATTAATCAATGAATAAAAATAGACATTAATTAAACCTCATTCTTTTCTTCAACAAGATGTGAAAGCATTAAATAAGGAAAGAAATATATTTCCTTTTAATAGTAATTCTAGTGGGAATAAATAAAAATTATTAATGTGAGTATTTTTAATTTTCAAAATAGAAATAAATTTTGTAGAAATGATCCACTGAATAATATCCCTCAATTTAATAATTACAAAACAATAACAAATTCTCCCCCTTTTGGAATAACCATAATAGTTACATTAATTTTATGAATTCACAACCATTTATTAAAAAAAAGTGTGTTTAGACTGAAAAGATAAAATATGGAAAACATATTTTATTATATATCAAAAAAGAAAAGATAACTACCCTTTTGTTATATAATATTAAATTCAGTGAAAACATTTAAAATTGTTTTATGAACTAGAATTTCAGTATGTTTGTAGATAAAAACAATATTAAAATAGGTATTAAAAATTTTAATAACATATTTCAATACATAATGTATTTAAATATTAAATTTCCTCATAAATTTATGAATTCTAAATCATAGAGTCCAACTAAAAAACAAACAGAATATGTAGGGAGATTAGAGATAAAAGTAGTAAGTGTCCCTCTTATTATTCACTTTTCTTTCTTATTTAAACAATAGACACTACCAAATCATTTAATTCTATTAGAAAATAATTGTATAAAGATTTAAATAATTACTTGTTTGAAATAGAGATAATTTTTTCTAAAATACACTTTAAAATATGCATGGATCTATGAAAGAAAGTTATGATATTCAATGAATTATAAGATGATATGAAATGAAATAAATAATAAACAACTATATAAGTACAAGATAGTAAACCATACAATAAAATATACTTAACATAATAACTAGATATATTTCATAGAAATTATGAATTATACATATAAAGTGTTGACAGTAAGTTGTGTTCTGAAAGGAAAATGACTTTATCCTTCAGGAAGAACCCTGAAAACTATATAGAATTATATTTTACATAAAAACATTATTTAATGGATATATGAAAATAACTAGGAGAAAATATAACAAACATATTTCCCCTATAACTATTAAAGAATTATATTCTAATCAAAACGAGTTCAAACATATATTTTCTCAAACTTAGTTAAATATAAAGGAATAAAAAATATATCATATAGTCGATCATTAGTTAAAACATATTCCAAACTAATTTGTCTATTTTGAATATGATTCATAATAAAAATTTAACTTAATTAAATATTCCTAGTTATTTAATTATGTAATGGATATTTATAAATAGAAATATAATATGAACTTTCATATAAAATAGGTGACTTTTTAAAATAAAAAACACAATTAGTTTACGTATGATTAATCTAAAAATATTGCATTAAAAAATATACAACATCTATATATATTTCATCAGTTATAAAAAAGGGAAAAAAAGTTAGTTTCTTTGAACTCAAAGAAAAAATAATTTCCCTAAAAAGTTACTAACAACACTTCTACATTTTTTACAAATTTTTCTTCGAAAAAAATTAGAAATAGAAGAATTTCTTAAATTAAAAAAATACTAGGATAAAATAAACCATGTTTTAAAGAATGTTTAACATGTTTAATTATCCTATTATAACTTCTTCAAGTTAATCACTATGGGGTCACCTTAAAATTGACCACAAAAGCATATAATAAACATCACATATTTTAATGAAGTAATTAAATATTATAAACTAACAATAATTCTTCTAAAATATTAATTATCCCTTGATTTTCTAACATTATAATAATCTAGTATATAGTACTCATTGGGTATTTTAACTTTAACAATTATCAAAACCAAAATTTTAACCGTTTCCCTAGTATATATGTATTAATTTAGAAAATGTTCAGTATTTCATTGAAATATATTAAGTTTAAGAGGAAAGTTTTATTATCCCATAAGACTCTTATCAAATTTGATATTTAATAAATTTGATACTTCTTTACAATGAAATTCACTTAAAGATCAAACAAAATATCATTAATATAAATTTGAACAATCAAGAAATCATTATAATTATTCATATAAAAACATAGAATCTACTTTATGTTTTACAAAAACATTTTCAAATGAAATTGAGATAATCATTCACACTATTATCTAGAAACTTTTTTAAGTCCAAAAAGTTATTTTAAAAATTTTATAGAATGGTTAAATATTTTCTCATTTTCAAAGCCTGGGGGTTGTTTTACAAGTACCACTTTAGAAATTATACCATTCAAAAATGAACTTTAGACATCCTTTTTATATAATTTAAACCCATTATTCACATCGTAAGACAATAAAATTACAATTGATCATAATCTTGAAATTGGTAAAAAATTATAAACATAATATATACCATATTAGGGGAAATAAACTCATTTAAATAGTCTGAATTTTTCGTATAATCTAATCTAATTTATCATTTTTATTTCAGAAAATATACTTTGAACGAATACCATATTTATCTATAAGTGGTTCAACTATAGTCCTTATATAATTTCATAAACTATTTTAGTTATTATTATATGTCCAATTTCAAATTAAAATCATTGAAACCATAAAAAAAAGATTTTGGATAGTGATGCAAAGGTTCATAAAATTTCCACTTGGGAAGTGTCTAAAATCTATGAGGGTGTCCTACCAAAGGTTTATTCAAATTTTCAACTAAGGGAATCATTTCTGACACTTGGTAAATCTTTGGATCTTCTAATTCACTTAGAAGAAGAAACGATTAAAGGGTTTATAGTGATTAAGTCTTTGAATAATGACATTGAAAAGATGATGGTTATTCTATTAATGGTTATTACCAAAAAATTTGAGATCACATGTATAGATAAGAAAAATATAATTTTAATTTGAGGATTAAACGATGGGAATATCATAAAAGAGGGGTACATGTTTTTTTGGGATAAGCTAGTGTATTAATTTGAAGATTTTTTAAAAGATGGTTTAGATACTCATGAAAACAATCTTTCCTAGAAGTTATTTTGGGAGGTTGATTGTTATATAATTAATTTTTATTTTAATGGATTTGTTATTTCCTTTATTTTCTGACCTTGTGGTTTCTAAAATTTTCTTTAAAAGTGTTTTTATATAAGAAATTTTTTTTGTCTGTCTAAAATCCTCTTCAAGTTGATATAAATATTAATTCATTACTCTTAATAAATTCTCATTAAATTTATCCTAAATAGAATCATCAAAAATCGTGGTTATTTATCCATAAAATAAATATAATTTATTACCATTAAATCTTACTATAATTATCTATTCATTATATTTGGCATCAAATTTATCTAAATAATAATTAGTGATAAAAATGAAATATTTGAAACAAAAAACATTTAAATATCCAAATTGTTTCCTTCTATTCATTAATTCATAAGTGGTATTATTTTGAATATATGTTATAAAAAATTTATTTGAAACATATAAAATTATTTCAATATATTTTTTATAAAATTATTAAGGTGTTTTAAATTAATTTCAAATTTTTCTATCTATTTATAATAAATTTATATTCTTCCGTTCTACTAAAATTTTTTATTGAGGTATTCTATAAGTTAAAATATTATGGAAATAACCAATTATTTTTTTGAATTAAAAATAACTAAAAAATTCTACCCTATCACCTCTAATAGATAAATTAATATAACATTTTTTATTTTGAATTAATTTATAATATGAAATAAAACTTGGTAAGGTTTCTAATTAATAAATAGGAAAATAAATCTCTCTAAATGTGATAAAGAAATATATAATAATAAAAACATATCTCTTATCACCCATACCTTCTATTTGTATAGGTATAAATTATTTAATATTAATAATTTATAAATATTATATATTCTGAACTTATTTAAAACATTCTCTATGAATTTTACTCTTTGTCTGTGACTTACAAACATAATTGTTTTCAAGTTTAAACTCTTGAAACTGTAGAACTTGTTTTTTCTTTGATAAATTATATAATGGAATAAAATTAACATTAATAAGACTTCTATTCTATAGATATTTTTCTATCTATACAAAATTCAAACATTTAAGATTTTACTCAGTTATTTTGGGAAAATTAATTGAATAAATGTTTTCTTTTATATTAGTAATAAACAATAAAAATTCATCATTTAAAAAATGAAATTGTTATTTTAAAATTTAAAAATCATAATATCATAACATAATTGATATATAATTATTAAATTATGTTTCACACCCTTTCCATATAATAATTTTTATATCCCAATGGATTTAGAAATGTTGATTTCTCTAAATCCTTCTTCCTTTCATTTTGAGTTATCTCTAAAAGACACATTGCCTCCTTCACATCGATTTAATAATAATAAATTTATTTATATCCTATCATGTGTCTATATAAACAACTATAAATTTGAAATGTATATTTTTAATACTTTCAAGGTATGTTTCCTATAAAAATAGATTTAAGACTGTTTTAGAACCCATGTTGAAATATGCCAAATTGGTAATGAAAATAAAATTTTAGAAACCCAAATACATTTCAAACAAGTATTCTTGGTTAATTTTGAAGGTAAATATTTATAAATAAAGGGTTTTTTACTTCCCAAAAATTATGGAAATATTATGTATCATTCAATTTCATAATGAAATTCCATTCTACTTATAAATCGTGTAACTGTAGAAACACTTTACAAAATCTAACAATGAAAGATTTTTTTTATTTTTTTAATTGATTATTGTTAGGACCAAGTTGTGTTTTGGTTGTATTTTTTGTCAATATATCAATTTTTTTATTATTTTTAATAAAGAAAGTATGTTGACAAATAATGAAAATCCATTTTGAAGAATGGTGTGTATAAAATTGTAAACTGGATCCAGACTATCAACATGAGAATCAGATCCATCAAATAGGCATGATTAAACACAATCCATATAATTGGAATATTGTTAGGTCCACTAGTCTAGGTACCCTGAGAGGGGGGTGAATCAGGGTGTGAAAGCTTAAAACAACTGCCCATTTTGATCTTGTTTTGATGTTAGACAAAACTCTCTTCTCTCTCCTTCCTGATGCAGAGAATGAATAAAACTTAAATCATGAATAAGACACATGGATTTTTACTTTCTTAACCCTCATTGGGATATGTCCAAAGAGCATACACTGGTAGTATGTCGATGTACCAATTCCACTATAAGTACAATGTTTCTTACAAGTTCGAATTAGAATCACTGTTCCTCCTGGTTTACAACCAGTCACAATTTGAGAACTCACTGCTCTCTCAACTGAAGTGAGCTCACTACTTCTTCAGAAGATCCACTCACAATTTATAGACCTGTAGTTTCTTTATTACCACTAATGAATTCATCCTCCACGATACATATATTCTCTATTGAAGTCCAAATTTCATCCATCGATGAATACCCCTTTTCCTCTGAACACTAGGCAGTTCCTTTCAGAAATACTTTCACAAAGCACCCTACTTCGCGAGGCTCCAAATTTCACGAGGCTTAAACAAGCCTTCACATAGCTCCTACATTTTTTCAAAGATCTCTCACGAAGCACTCTCGCGAAGCTCAAGTCATCATAGATAGACTTCCCTTGAGAATATCAATGAGCCAACGCAGAGCTCCCAACTTCTGCGGAGCTACAATAGCCACCGCGAAGATCCTTCCTTTCAAGAAGTACACTGCCTTCACGAGCTACCTTCATGAACCGAGAGCAAAATATTTTCTCCAAAAACACTCTCTACTTATATCAAGGGGTTTGAGGCATATTTATAGTCTATTCTACAAACCATAGAAGCTTCCATGCTAAGTCAGCACCATGTCATCATGAAGCTCTGAAAATTCTACCGAAATTATCTCAATATCGTGAAGCACCATGAAAATTTTCTGATTTTGGAGCTCGTTGTAATCGAGAAGCATCCCATGAATTCATTCGTAGCTTCGTCGCAAAGCTCCACTCACAATTCCCTTCACTACCGCAATTCACTTTGACTTTGTCATTCATGAATCTCATCATAATCATGATGAATCACCATAAATATTCCTATGTTCTTCGTGAGATCCAATCAATGAAGCCAATCTTTGCGAAATTCACGCCTTTTCTATATTTAAAATGGCACCACCTTGTATTTGTTATTTTATACCGCCTCCAGATCCTCTATTCCTTTGTCATGGTTCATTGTCAAAATGGATTGTCAACAACATCTCCAGAAATTGACAATTCACCATGGAAAGCCACTCTGTCAAAAAATACAATCAACCCAAAAATTCTAAATTGTTACCTTGAGAGATTATTTCCTGACAGATATTAATAAAAAGGTAGAAGCTACTTGAAATTTTAATGAGTCTGGAATGAAAGTGGTGTTTGTAATGAATAATTTCTTTTGGAGTATGAATGGATCTAATGTAAATATGATCATGATTATTTATTTTATGTTTCTAATAACATAAGTTATATAGAGAACACATGATTTTAGATCTATGAAAGAAAGGGGGACTGTTGTTTCTGCCAATTATGTTGTGTCTCAGTAGGAATGAAAGATGTTTTGGGAATAATGGGAAGTTATAATACATTCCATAAAACATCATATGATATTACTCCAATCACATTCATATTAAAAGTCACGAGGAAGTCCTGATACATGTAGACGTTTTTTAAACCAGTTTTTTTCAATCTCAGTTCATCAGTGTGAGATCAAGAGATGTAGATCTATTTGAATGCTCGGATGGTTTGTCAGAATGTGAAAAAATGAGGATTCTAGATTTCATTTTCAGACCAATATGCCAGAATATATAAATCTTCAATGAAATAATTTTAGTGCTTGAATTTCATTGGGAATATAATTATAGGATAAAATATCTTACTAAAGAAAAGGTGATACTATCGAAATGGGTCTATAGGATGTGGTATGCTACCAAATCATCATAATAGATTATGTCTATAATTCATACTATTTGAATTCCTTGAATATCATATGTAGAGTTTTTATCTAAGGTAGAATTTTTGAGAAAGGTTGAATTATATTTAAATTCATTCAAGAAAACAAGAATCCAGACATTGTTCTATTACAAATGGGTAAAGATAGAAAAAAAGTATTGACTATTTCCCAAGAAAAGGTGTAGACTATGAGACTGAATGTGACACTAATCCAACAATGGAAGATAGGGACTGCACCATTAGACTGACACCGACTTGGTAATTATATGCAGGATCATAAGTTTTTAGGATAATAGAAAATTTAAAATAACTTTAAAATATTTCAAATGGGTTTCGATTTCTTACATTTAAGATTTGATACATAGGATCATCATGAAATGAATTTCATTTTTTACAATAGTTCATCAAAATGGTCTGTATTCAGTATTTCATTTTATTTCATTATAATAAGATGTCATCTAGTTTTTATATATGATCATTTGGTATGGATAAATGTAATGAAGAATATGTTGTATGACTTCATCATTATAAACAATCATAATGAAGAATCAAACTAAATAAATGTTTTTAAACTTGAAAAAGTATTAATATTAGAGAAGAATACATAAGGATTATGAAGAGTTTAAGAAGTCAATGATGAAGACATAAATGAATGAGATATTTGGGTTTTAAGAATTACGTTGAGTGGGAATTAAAATTTGTATTCCCAAATTTACGATTCTAGGGTGAATATAAAAGGAGAGAAAAGTACATTTGTAATGTTCTAGAAACTTGAATTCTTAACCTGAACCAAGAGCTCTGAAATTTATTTTTTTAGGCATTGAGATTCCAATTGGAGTTATTTTTTCAGGTCGAAAATGAGGAAATTCTATCAGAACAAGTCCAGTAGGGTGAAGTTCAATATGATCATTAGATAAAGTTCAATGATGATGCTTCATTAGAGAAAATCAATTAGATTGATCCCATAAGAGAAACACTCATCAATACATGGTTCATCGGACTAAGTTCTGTTGGATTGAGGTATTACAAGCCGCTAATTGAGTTCCTACTCAGTTGAATAAGGAAGTGTATAAGTAGAATTAGGCTAAGTCCAACATGATAGAGCCCATAGAACAGAGGGTAATAGACTAGGGAAGATTATGCTGAGTTTTTTATAAGTATGATTTAGAAACAATGTTAATGGAAGAAGTTTCAAGACCAACAAGTTCTACAGTGAATTATTTAAGTTATAGAAGTTTTTATATAGGTAATGTTTGATTCATCTTACTTTTGGAGGAAGTGGAGACTTTTTTAAGTGGAACATAAAATAAGAATAAAAGTGAATCTTGTAACTATGATACTTACCAATTACTGAAAAATGATATCTTATTGTGGTGTGTAACCCGTAGTGGGATGTAGGCACATAAAAGTATATTTGTGGGGGTATACCTAACTGTAATAGGAAAGTTACTACTATGATTGTATAATTTTTACTTACTTGTATCTCTGTATTCCAAAAAGATAATTGTGAATAAATCCATGTTATTGGGAATATACAACATGGAAATTTGTAGGTATTTGTACCAAACCATAAAAATATCATATTTAGACTTTAATGTATATTTTTCTCATAAGAAATTTGAGGTTGAAAAGTTTTATTTTAGTTGGGTTTAACTTTAATGGGTTTTAGAGGTTAAAAATATCTTACAAAATAAGTTAATAAACATTATTATAAAATAAAGATGAACTAACGATTCACCCTACCTTTCAGTGGTCTTGATCCTACTATGGATCGAGACATGGTATTAGATCCTAGGTTCCCTCTAAAAGATTTATCTTTGATAGTGTAAAACCTCAATTCTATTAATTATAAGTGTATTCTAGTTTTTAATGGAATGAACTATCAAATGGAGAAACATAGAATGTTTCTATATCTTAGGTCTCTTAGTTACATTGATTTCGAAGCTACTATAGATGAATTTACTCCTCATATTGATAATGATCCTATTACTAATATTGATAAAAAATATTGAGAATTATCGAAGATAAAAAATGGTTTAATGTTATCACTAACTGAAATTGAGTTATTTTGAGTAAAGGAAGTTGGAACTAACAAAGGTATCCAAGATAGGTTAAAAAACAATTAGAATACCATACAAAGGTGAATGAGGAAAAGTTACAAATTTGGAAGATGGAGTCTGAAGATTATAAAATGGGTGAGTAAGAATTTGTTAATGACATCACTATAATGATGACTGATATTTTTTGCACCATAAGATTTTTCGGTGAGTAGTTGGAAGATTCTACTATTGTTGGAAATATCTTAATAATTCCTCTTGATAAGTTTGATGACAAAGTTTCATCTTTGGATGATTGATATACTAAAAATTTATCATTAGAGGATCTTCATAGTATTCTTATTACATACAAAATGTGAAGTGGTAATGTTATGAAAAGTAAAGGAATTGTTGATTAATAAATTTCCTTAAAATATTTTTTAAAAGGGAAAAAAAGAAAAGAAATATTTTAGTATCAATTGATTCAGAAGTAGAGTAAGAAGCTAATGATTTCAATACCATTGTTTCCCTTATTTCTATGGTATACAATAAGGGGAAATGGAAATGTAAAACTCTCAAATTTTAGAATTGTGAAGGGAAAGAACATTTTGCACAAAAGTTTCCTAGGAAGAAAATTGAAGAGTATGAGTCTAAGGAAGATGATGATAAAGCTCAAAAACTAAAGTGCAAGAAACATAAAGAAATATTTCCTTATGATAAGTAGAATAAACGTTATCAGAGTAAAAGAAAGAAGGGTAATTCCTCATCCAGTGATGAGCACGATCATTAACATATCTCATCTTATAAATTTATTTAATTATTAAGATATTGATAATGATGATGATGAATAGATTACGAATATAGAGTGGATTCTTAAGACGAATTTGGAAAAAGAAATTAGCATAATTCACAACTCAAGAAAGAAAGAAAGAAAGATGATGAAAAAATATACTGAAAGAATAAATTATAAGAAAAATTGATGGATGAAGAAAGAATAGATGAATATCAATGTTATTATATATTATAATAAAAATATTCAGGATATTGAATAAAAGCTAAAAATATATGAATAAATGTCAGGGGGCAATGAGAATCTCAACAAGATAGAATCTATAAAAGTTGAGGAAATTAAATAGAACAATTTGAAGATAGATGAATCTAAAAGAACATAAATGCTCTAAAAATTAATTTGGATAAGAAAACAGAATAGTTTTTATAAAAACAATCATTTCCCATATCATAATGCGAGTTATGAAATATGAGAGAAAAATTCATCAGGTCAATTAATGTCATAGGTGAAACTTCTAAAGAAGGTGGAAAGAAATAATTACAAAAATTACTTTATGAGAAAACATATTTTACTAAGAAAGATAAGATTTATTCAAGTATGCATCCTCCAAATAAAAGTGGTTCATAATTTCTAAAATAACAACAACAAAAAGTTATAAACAAGTTCACTATTAGTCTGAAAAATAATGATTAATATGTAACTATTGGGGTGTGGATTTTTTGGGCATAGAGCTTATTTATGGTGGAATAACATGCCTCTTCCAAGAAATAAGTATGAATATAGGGGATATATGTTGATCAAAAAAGATAAAATGATCTTATAAATAATGTGGAACTCAAAAAGGAAATCCAGAAGATGATGATAGTCGATTATGGTAAGAAATTGGAGAAAAGTAAACATGATGAGTCTGAAAAGAGAGATTGCTTAGTTATTTGGCCAGAATTAGTAGACACAGATATAAATTTAGAGGAAATCAGAAAAATCATCTAAATCAAATGGGAATAAAAACAATTCTGAATATATGGGAAAAGTTGATAAAAAGATAAGAACATAATATATTGTGAAAATTTGTAAAATATGTAATAGATGTGAGAAAAAATTTAATATTACTATAAGTTGTTTGAGTACCTTTCCAGAATAAGAGGATGATATGAAAGAGTTGTTACAAACTCACTATAAAAAATTGTTCAAAAAGAAGAAAAGAAATTAACACCCCATATCATAAGTGTCTACAGAAAAAATCTTGTTACAAAATCTAAGAAATATAAATAGAAATAATAAAATATATCCAATGAAAAATATAATAATAAGAAAAAAACACAAGGATTATAGAGGAATATCACTATACAAGATACTTCTATGAAACAATTGAGGTTCCTACTTATTACAAAAATATTTTAAATTTTACTAACTTTCATGGAATTAAAGGATTTGATGTAAGTAATCTAATGATGATGAGTCTCTTACTGTTCTAATAAAAGAAAGTAATGATGTTACAAAATGTGAGTTTTTGAATGTTGTGTTTATAAATCAAAAATTTCTGATCTGCGTTTTTACATGGTTGTAGGTTACTTTAATCATAAGATAATATTTTTAAGATTTACATAAGAAATGATAATGTTGAAATAAATAAGAAAAGGATATTACATGAAAATTATGAAATTGAAAAAATTTACAACCTTGATTATCCACTCTTGTTTTCTACACTGGGTCCACTCACATAGTCTTAGAGTTCTCTGGTTAAAGTCTCTTTATTAGGAAACTCATGTGATACTTATGTTTTCCTAAAGAATAATTTCATGTTTTTAAGATGAAAAGTTTTACCCCTTGGAAATAATATCATTTTTCAATAATGGAGAAATATTTCATGATATACACTTGGAATTATATTTTCAATAAGGGGGATAGATAAGAAATATGGGGAGAACTAAAATAATGCGGGAGATGGAAAACGAAACAATGGGGTGAAGAAAATGACAACAATGAAGTTGTATTGTTTTGAAGTGTTTAATGTGGGTATTAACAACAAACAAAAATGGGTTGATTAATAGGCCAAAGTTTTTTTTTGGTTGTATTTGTTTTCAATAATCAATATGTTGATTATGTTCAAGAAAGAGAGTATGTAGATAATGTAATGGAAATATGGATTTAAGAAAGTTGTGTATGTGTTTTTCAATTAGATATACACTATCAGCAAGATAATCATATCCATCACACCAGTATGAGTCAATATGATCCATTGGATTGGGATACTAATAAAAAGTCAGAGGATACTAAAAATATTATTGAGTTTGGAATGAAAATAGTGATCGTAATGGGGAATTGTTTCAGAGTCTAAATAGCTCTGATGTGAATCTGATAGTGCTTTTCTATTTCTTAATTCATATATGAAAAGTTATCTAGAAAACATTTGATGATATCCTTATTAAAAAAAGGGAGAGTGATAGTACTTCTAATCTTATTGAGGCCCAACTAGAATAAAAAAATAACAGAAGAATGGGTAGTTACAATAATTCCCATAAAAAGTCAGATGATTCTATGCAAATATTAATCATATTAAAATTAATGATAAGGTCATGATACAAGTAGAGTTTTTTGAAACCTTTATTTTTTCTTAGTTCATCAATGTGATGTCTACAGGCAATTTGTTTTTTGAAGGCTAAGAAATTTTGATCAGATCAAGAATAATAAATATGATGGTTTTTATTCAGAACTATAAGATATAAGATATGAATCTTTAGATAAATGGGTTCAGTGTTATAATTTAATTTGTATCATAATGAGAGAGGAAACATCGTTATAATGAAAATACAACAGTTCTGACACTGAAAATCGGAATTGGTAGGATACCGAACCATCGTAATGGATTCTAACATTGATTCATATTATTGGTATTCTTTTTATATCGAATGCAGTTTTTTTATCAAAGGAAAAATGTTTGTGAATGTTTTAATTACATTTAAATTGTGGATAGAAAATAATAATTCATACTTTGTTCCCTTACAAATGGGTCAAGAGAAAAATAATAAAAAACAATTATTCCAAATAATAAGTGCATAATATCAAATTGGATGTGACACTAATCCAAAAAAGGAAGACAAAGACCGATCTATCAGAATAACACTGATATGGTAATTGGACAAATGATCATCTCGATAAAAAATAGATGAATGGAGAAATAATCTGAAGATATTTGAGAATGGTTCCCAATATTTTACATTTATGAGTTGATATGAAGTATCTGCATGAGAATAGTTTCTGTGTTTATAAGAGGTTATCATAATGGGTAATCATCAACATTTCATGTGATTTAATCATACGGAGAAGTCATGTAGTTTTCATATAAGATCAATTAGTATTGGATAAACATAATGAAGACACAAAATGGATAATCATAATGAAGAATGATAATGAAGAAATGTTTGTAAACATGAATAAGTTTGAATATTAGAGAACTGTTCATAAGGATTATGAATAGATGATGAAGTTAGAGATGAAGAATTAAATGAAAGAGAAGTTTAGGATTTAAAACTTTCATGGAGAAAAAAGTGAAATTGGTTTTCCTTCATTTACCATTTTTGTGTGCCTATAAAAGGATAGCATAATACATTCAAAAAGTGTGTGAAACTTAAGTTCATAATAGGTAAATAGAGGTCTTATAGTTTTTTTTAGTCATTGTAGTTCCAAATGGAGTTTCTTTTAGATTAATGCTACAAAATATCTATGAGAAGGATTCCATCATATTTATTTTCAATCCAATCATTGGAGAAAGTTCTAGGATGAAACTTCATCAGAGAAATCCCATCAAAGTGATATTAATTAGAAAAATGTTCATCAGACCAACTTCTATAGGACATAGGAATAATGAGCTACCGATTGAGTTCCAACTCAATTAGAGAAGGAAGTGCAGAAGGATAATAAAATTGAGGCCAATTGGATGGAGACCATCAGAATAAGGGTACCAGGCTGAAGATGATCGAATTAACTTTTCTCTGAGGAAGATTTCCGAAATGAGTTTCTGTAATAATTTTTAAGAAAAACAATTTTCTTATATAATTGTTAAATTTCATGAAGTTTTTATGCAGGTGGAGTTTGATTCATCTTACTTGTGGAAAAAGTGTAGAATTTTTAATGTGGATAATAAAAGAAGAAGAAAAGTGAATCTCATAACTATGGATACACATCAGTTACAAAAAGGATTATCATACCCATTTGTATAACCAACTATGATAACTATATACTAAAAAGGATTGTTGGAGGGGAGGGGGGGGAATAACCAACTATAGTGGGGAATATTCTACTGGAATTTTTGAATTGTTCACTTCTTGTGAATTTTTATTCCATAAAGAAGATAGTGAAAGAATCCATGTTAGGGGGACTATCCAACATATTAAGGAGTAAGACTTCGAACCAAACATTGTAAATATCATGTGCTACCTTCGCATTATATTTTTTTCATTTGAAAGGTGAGATTAATAAGTTTTATTTGAGTGGATAGTAACTTTAATAGTTTTTAGTGGATAAGAAAGTCATTCCAAATAAGTTAAGAAATTTCATTGAAATGAAAAAGGAACCACTGATTAACCCCCTAGTTGTCTTGATCCTACATGGGTACAACAATTAACATAACCATGTCCAAATTTATTTTTATTCATGTTATTCATGACATTTATTTAATAAAATATTTATCTATATTAAATTACTATGAATATATTCAATTCTAAAGTTTCAATTTATATTTTAATATTTTTATGATATTTTAAAGAGATATCTAAATCATCACATACAACATTGTACTTTCTTCTTATAGGGACATTTTTCATGGAAACAAAGTCTTTATATTTATCATTCTCCTCTTTTAAGTTTCTTTATTTATTAGGAGATAGTCTTATTTTCTTCAACATTGTTGTTATTATTTTCATTGAGTTACTTATATATCTCAAAAAAATAATAAAATTATTTTCTAATTATTAAATGTCATTATATAACTCATCCAGAGTGGATTTTCAGAATCAAAATCATTATTCATAATCATAATCACAAACATAATTTCTTGAATCTATCATGAAAAAAATTTTTGGTTCCTTTCTAGTTCCAAATTCATCATTGGAATCCAAATCTTAGGTATAGCTCAATACATCTAAAATAAATCTTTCCAACTTTTTTATTTAGCTACTTTTACCTTCCTTAAATCTTTATACTTTTATGTTTGATGTTTCTTTTAATTCTATATTCCTAATATATTACTCTAGAAGCATCATTTGAAAAAATTATCTTTTCATATTCCTTTTCTATTATGTTCTGGAAAATCCGAACTCTTATTTTTAACATAATTTCATTCCTTTATATAATACATTTAATACATATGTAAATTCATCAAGTTCATTTACATATAAATTATAATATGAAGAGTAATTAGTAACATAAGTATTTAATTTAAAAACATCTTTTTTATTAGTAGATTCTTCTTTATAAATGTTTTTAAATTTCTATCCCAATTAAAATAATAAACAAATAAAACCATTAAAAATATATTTCTTGAAATATTTACATTATTAAATAGAAACATTTTAATTATGATATATCCTAGTTAAAGATATATGTACTCATTCAACAAAAATTATATTATCTAAGGATTATCTTAAAGCACTCATTATATATATAAAATAAGTTAACTAATGAAACATTAGGTTAATAATTTCATTTTCTCCCATTATAAAATTCAGAAATGCATCCATAAACTTTCCATTTTATTAAATAGACTTATCAGAACAAAAAATAGTAGTTTATAAAATTATCAACATATCATGATTAGTTTTACAAGAAAAAATATGACTAAAGTTTATTTGACATAGAGAATAATATAAAATATTCATAGCTTAATAATTAATCACATACTTCAATACTAGTAATAAAATAAATATTAGTTTCAAGATGTTTTTACGGTTTTAATAATATAGTTCAACAATTAATACTTAATCACTTGAGGTAAGCCTTTATCAACGATTTGAAATATCAATAATTATTTCTATCAGATAAATGTGGTCTTTGAGAAATCCAACCAATGTTAGAACATGAGGATGTTGGTTCGCTCAAAGGAAATTGTTAGTTACTATAGTGATAATCAAATTTATAAATTTATAATTTAACACAGTTGATTAATACTAACTATATGTGTTGAAATTTGCATGTTTGAGGTCGAACCCGTGTGATGGTTTAAGTGATTTTTTGGAATTATAAGTGATTGATTAATATTTTTAATTAAATTAGATTGGTTTCAAATTAATAATAGATAATATTTGAAGATTTTTAATTTCTAGGGTTTTATTTTTAGTGGGGTAGGAAATTAATTTTTTTAGGAAATTGTTTATGTCGATGATAGGGATAAGGGAACCCTTTATCTTGATGTTATCTCTCTAATTCAATAGTACAACATATGTATGGTCAAATAATTCATGTGATTTTTAATTAAGGTGACCTATTAAATTTTTAATGAGTTATAATCCAAAAATTATGTTATAGACATGAACTATATGTAGATAATTAGATGAATAATATAATTTGTACAATTTCATTTATGTGTAAATTTTTATGCAATGATAAGATGAAATGGATGATGAATGAAATGTATATGTAACAACTGATTCATGAACTAAAAGATGAAATAAAAAATACTTCACTGCTCACACACCCCCTTTGATTATATTACTTGTCACTTAGAACAAACCCATTCATTTTAGTAATGAAGATATGTGAAAATTTAAAAGAACAAAAATGAAACATAGCAGTATCCCCACACATTAGTTTATCCAGCTTGTAAGTGAAGCACAATTTGTCAGGGCTACCTACCCATTATGTTATAGATGATCCCCTCCTTTTATAGGATTTCAAACCCCAAGGATCTTCTAAATATTAAAAAAATAATCCTCTCCAAGTATTTAAATCCAAAACTATGGACCCACATTCAAACCATTTGAATTTTTATGACATATTTGAAGATAAAATCATTTTTTATAAGATTCAAATTCATGTAATGGATTGTGTTCATGACATGAACTGTATTGTCCTAGTTATTTATGAATGGGTCACACATTTGTCATATTTTTTATACCCATTCAAGGTGTAAATTCATCAAACTCCCCATTACTAATTTTTTATGCTATAAAACTTATTGTAAACCACATTCATGGTATTAATGCACCAAGATCTTTCTTCATCCTCGATAGTGGCTCTCTTATTATATGAATTGGGTATCAACATGTTTAATGGATTCATATATGCTCTCACAAGCTCTAATAGTTCCCACATACTATTTACAAGCTTTCTTATACATAGAGTGGCTAGATCATAAGCTTCAAGTAGTGATAATAATAGTCTCTAGTTTTAGAAGCATCAACGATGAGGGGTGGTGATTGGGTGACAAAGTTTTGGAGTGCCTAAGGAATGTGGAGTTGGAGAAGCCCCCAACATAATAGTTTTTATAAGGGATAAACATTTCTTACACATGGACATCCCACATTGAAAAATCCCATGGCTAGGGTCTAGTATTTCATATTTGATGTTTCATTCATGATTCCAAACAAGTCTAAACAAGCAACTGTGATTTCCTATCATCCTCTGTACCACCCCACACCAAGAGGCTAATCACAATGATCTCCTACAAAAACATTTCTGAACCTATGTGCACTATGCCTAACTTGTACCTCCACTCTACTATAGTCGTACTTGTCCTTCCCAAGTGGTTGGAAAAATTCCCTTTAGGTGGACATTTGGCTTTCCTTGGTTGAGGTGCAACTATACAATGGCCATTTTTTCACCAATCCTCCTTATTTCCATCTCTAAAATCTAGATTTTATTCCACCTATAAATAACTATCTTTTCTAAAAAAATCATTCATCAATTGTTTTAACAATCTATTTCATTTTTCTTTTTTTAAGAATGACTAAAAATATCACTGACACATAATTAGATAAAGAAAATAATATTAAGAAAAATTTTCTAAATAAATTCACAAATAATATTTATTAAATTAAAAAATATTCATGAATTATAGACAAAAAATCCCACCACATTTATATTTATACATATCCTCAAGAATTAAATCACATCATACAAAAAGGACACTCACCCTTCTATTATTAAATCAAAATGTAAACAAAATAAAGTGATTTAATGGGGAATTAAAGGTTAAATATTCACACAAGAAAATTTTTCTAACACCTAACATGCCAAATAAAAAATATAATAACTATTTTTACTTTTTATCATTAAAATTTAAAATCATTATTCTTTCATCCATTAATATTTCTCAATTCATTATCAATATGCATTCCTCTTCCAATTTACCTCACATTATTTTTTCTCTCATCACTCAACATAACAATCTAAATATGTGTCTACTGATACCTTAAATCATTTTATCCACCAAATAATTTTAATGCATCTAATTTATCCACCGAACATAAAAAATAACAAAAAAAACATTGGGGCTCGTAATTAAGGTTCAATTGTATCTAAAGCTCTATATAGGTAGGCGATGATGTAAAATAATAAATTAAAAATGGAGGATAATATAAAAATTATTTTTTATTATAATGAAAAAACATCAATGAATAATTTTAATTTAAAATATGACATCTCCCCTTTCCTCAAAACCCAATGTAAGGTTATGAAGAAATGGAAACAATGAATGATGCAACCTTTTGTTTTTTGGTATTTATTTCTCAACAGTTTTGGTTTGTAAAAATAGTATATCCACTACCCAAACCCAAATGATATTATAAATACACTAAATATAATATTTATTATAATTTTATTGGTTATGTAATGATGAATTTTGAATTTCCAATGGAACAAACCATTTTCCAAAAAAAATATTATTTTCCTTATTTTTTTTCTTCTCGTTAGGGTGAGAAATAAAGTACAAAAAATGAAAATAATGATCCTTCCCCAAAAATACCATTAAATCCCCCCAACATCATTCCTCATAGTAATAAATATCTTCTACCATATACAACCCAAACCCCCAACATATTTTATTAAAAATAATACAAAATAAATGAGTAGTGTAGGAAAGAGAAATATTGGATTGTATTGAGGATCTTCCCCAACAAGGGCATTCTAGGATTATATGAGGAAAATAGAGATAAATGTAAAATATATCTTCAAGGGGAAATATGTTTTCAACAAAAATAAATAATCATTTTAGAAGTGTATTTTTAAATCCATATATATTTAAAGAATGTTCTATAAGAAAACATCCCCGAGTATATTATGAAATATGCTCAAGAAAAGATGGTAAATATTATTATTAGAAAATAGTTATGGAATTTGAACCTAAAATTGGGTAAATTAATCATGTAAATTAAAAAAAATATAAATAAATTAATATAAATTTTATAAATATAATCTTGTCCAATTTTATGAACACAAATCAACAAATTCGTGCAAATAATGATCTGCTAATTTTAAATACTTATGTTTATCTCAAAAAATTAAATCCCCATCTTACTCATTCAATTACAACAAAAATTAAATATAAAAATGGTGTTGTGGTTATACTAAGTGACTAATTTCTCCAAGATTAGTGAATTCAAAAAAACCCATGTGTGGTTCATGCAATTTCAATACAAAATCAAGGAAAAAAGTTTTTCAAGTGAATGTAGGGGAGTAAAATAACTCAATAAAAACTCACACTCCACCATTGAATTGATATGATTTATCATTAAACCATGAAATATTTTTATTTTCTTTTACAAATTATTTTTTTTAAAATCTAACTATGTGAACTCTATATTCACAGTGGGAATCACCTGTAAAGACTTCCTTCAACTTCTTTTATGATTTTTGCTTGTTCCTTTAATTTTATACCTAAAAAATAAATCAAAAGAAAGTGTAGGCCCATTATAAATTAAAATAAAATATAAAACGTGGAATATTTTAAATATTCTAAAATATAAATGCTAAAAAATATAAATATAACTCAATTTTCCTCTCAATAGTACACTTGTTATGGTCATTTATCTCGATGATAACTGTTTTTAGATATAACAACCTTGCTCTTTATTATACTCATAAACATGATTTATTACATTAAACCATCACTTTATAAAACATAAAATATCTATAGTTCTAGTGTATATGGTGATTAGGTACATTATATAACAACTTAAAATATTAAATACACATCTTTATTGAAAACCTCTTTTACATGATCATACACATTTCTTCGTACATAGCATTGCATGGGATAACCTGAGGACATGAATAAAAAAGAGTGAGCTATAAAGACCAGTAAGGGAATAAATATGGAAGACCATGAAGAATATAGTACATGTTTGGAAATATTCATATCAATTGAGCATAAAATAAAAATGAACATAAAGGCATGATATAACATGATTAGCAAAACATGGAAATGTGGCAATAACATTTAACATGATTTTAGCATGATCCAATGATCATTTCACATGGAGCTTGAGTAAACCATAATTAAAATTGAATTTTCAGGATTAAAACCTCATTATACAAGAATTATAATGTTGCTAATCATTACCCAATGCATTGGAGCGCTATCAGGGCACACCCTTCTTAATCATTTCATTTCATGCATAAGTGTGCCACATGGATCATATAACATGGATTCATTAACTATCAACATTTATTCTATGATAAAGGAATGTGGAATTCATAAATTAAACATTATAATCAATAATTAAATGTGCATAATGGTTAATACCCTTGATATATAAATGGATATGGTATTCTCTACACATTGACTTTGGCTTGGAAAATTGTTGTGAAATTTCGTAAGTATAACTACGTGACATAAGAGTTCATAAAAATGGTTGATGAGAGAGAAAGTGGTATATCATTATATGTAAATGAAATGGACAGTAATGGGGTTTTATAGATACATGTACCAAAATATGTAATGGAACGTAGATGTGTAATATAAAATAAGTGCTTGAATGTAAATGAGGGGAGAGAAATCCCTTACAGAATTTAGGTATAGTAACGGGTGTACATGGGAGACATTATTGAGAGATAAAGGGGTCTATCATCAATCAAAAATTAGTATTAAAGTATAGGGGTGGTGCGAAATCATACCCCAATATTTTTAATTGAAAATACAGGGGTGTAGAAACATAAATAAATAAGGAAAAATGGGAGAGGAATAAATCCCTTACTTGGAAGTGTGATCCCAAAGGCTTGGGAGACGCTTGAGAGGGGAATTTTGGGAGATTTGGGTTCCTTTGGAGGATTCTAGAGAGTGGAGGGTAGAGTTTGGTCGAACTTTAAAAGCTTTGAGTAACGATGTAGTGCGAGCTGGGTAGGGTTTATATAGGAAAATAGAGGGAATTCTTTATTATTTAGGTTTTGGCCATCACACATTAAACTAATCAAAATCACAAACCAGTCTGTGATTTTTTTCCATGGGTTTTTTCCCAAGGGGAGTGGAAAACATTATTTTATAATTAAAATTACATAACTTATTAAAATAATAGGCTTGATTTTGTGGTGGTGAGTCACACTCTTAAGGAAATCAATTTAAAATAGTTAAAAAAGTTTATACATCTTGGAGGGTCTACTAAGGTACCATAAAATAAACAAAACAAATAAAAAATTACACTACTTAAAATATAAAACATATATTGGCCAAAAACCTCATTTATAGTAATTTATTACATCACTATTGGGTCATTTTGATTTCATAAAACGCATTATATATTTAAAAGATATTTATTTTTTACCCAAAAATTCGATTGTCTCAGAAAATTATGAAAAATTCATCATTGGATAATTTCAATGTCTTGATTAGAAAAATAATATAAATTTTATCTAAATAATTTTCTAAAAATGGGTATTTTTACTTTTAAAATAAAAACTGATATTTATAAAAAATTCAAGGGTTTTGAAAAAAATTGCTTTCAAACCATAATAAAAAATAAAATTATTTTCCTAAAAATTATACGATAATTTATATTTAATAAAAAGTAATTTATTAATAATATTTAATTCATATATTATTTTGTTGAAAAATCCATTAATTCATCAAAATAGATTTCATAATTGTATATTTAACAAAAATACTATTTGTGCTTTTAAAAACTCTTAACAATGAAACAATAATAAAATGAATGTATATTCTTTATTATATACAAAAAAATTCACAAAATCATAGTTCTAAGGTATTATTATATAACCACTGATAACACCCTCATAATACCTAAGGGTAATGTGTGCGATGGTGAGAGACTCTTAGGGTGGCTCGGATAACATCGCTCGAGTGGTAATCCCTATCAACTTCCCCTCTCCTGTAGGGGGTTCTGTTTAATCTTAATGTGTTAAATCTCGGCTTGGGAATGGCCATGAGTGAAGCCTAGTGATTCCACCTCCTTTCCAAGATCTGACAAAAGGGACTTGTATAGAGAAATTCTACTGGTTGAGGTCATCATTTCCTTTGTCTACATAAATTGGATTTGTAAAAGCCCAATATCTATACTAATTAATTAATCAATGTTCAATAGCTATATTAGGAATGATAAAAATTATTAATAGTGTTTTTTAATCCATAATACCAATGAAGTGAATATGTTATATAACCAATTTATAGAATAATAAATTTAATTAGATCAAGAATGAGATTCATTAATAAATGTTTTGGTCATTACAATATTCCCCCCTCAAGAAATTTCTCCCTCGAAATTTTATTTTCCCACACTAAAACATATTTGGGTAATTCATCTTCACCACTTCCTATGATTCCCACATTTCTTTTTCAAACATGTAGTTTCACGACACCACTTTAATGAGGGGAATTTTCTTATTTTGTAAAACAATTTCGCTACGATCTATGATATTCACTTACATATCTTCATAAGAGATATCATTATCCAATGGTTCCACCTCTAGATTGATTACATGCAATTGGTTGGGTATGTAATTCCTTAAGACTGATACATGTAAAACATCGTGTACTTGAGATAGGTTTAGTGAGATTTCTAGTTGATAGGCCACAACACCAATGAGATTAAGGATCTCAAAAGGTTTGATGTACCTTGGACTAAGCTTTACTTTATTTCAAAACCTCATATCTCTATTCCAGGGTGATATGTGGAGTAATACAAATATCCAATTTCAAACTCTAGGTCTCATCATTGATTATCAGCATAGCACTTTTTTTAACTCAGAGTAGCCTTAATGTGATAATGAATGATCTTAACCTTCTTCACAATTTCTTCGACCATTTATAGACCTAGGAGATTTATCTCCCCAACTTTATCCCAACATGTAGGGGTTCTACACCTTATCCCCTAAAGGTATTTATAAGGATCCATTTGGATCCTTGAGTGGAAACTATTGTTGAAATAGAACTCAACTAGAAAAATAGGTTGATACCATACTTCTTTGAAGTCCATTGAGCATTCTATTAACATTTCCTCAAAGGTTTGGATTGTCCACTCAGATTGGCCATCAGTTTGAGGATAATAAGTCTTACTGAAGTTCATATCACTATTCAGAGCATGTTGAATACTCTTCCACAACATAAAGGTAATTCTAGGATCTCAATCCAATATAATATATAGTGGTAATGCATGTAGTCATACCACATCTCTAATGTATATCTGTGTCATTTGATCTAATGTAAAATCCTCTCTAATTGTAATGAAGTGTGAAGTCTTTGTAAGACGATCCACAAAAACCTAGACAGAATTATTTCCTTTGGATGTCTTCAGATGTCTGGTGAAAAAGTTCATAGTCATGTTCTCCCATTTCCTTACTAGTATGGGTAATGGTTTAATCATCCCCTTAGAATTCTGCCTATCATCCTTCGCTTTCCGGAATACCAGGCACATTGATTTATATTCAATGATCTCATTCTTCTTGTTATCCCCCCAATAATGCTCTTGGAGATCTCGATACATCTTTGTGTTTCCTGGGTGAATGAACAAATTAAAACTATGTGAATCATCCCAAATTTTTTTCTTTAACTCCTAAATTGATGGAACACATAGTCTTTCCCCAAATCTCGCAATTCCTTCTTCATTAAAATTGAACTATGAGGATTTCCTTTTTCTAGTAGTTTATACTTTTTTCTAAATTCCCATATCATTATTTTGAGAATCCTTTAACCTTTCCAAAAGATTTGGTAGATCAATAATTTTGAAAGAATTGATGATAGTCCCTTATTTATGAATCCCATGTTCATGTTCATCAAATATAAGAATATTGGATACATTTCAATTCACATCAATGATAGAATTGATGGAACCTTTCTACTTAGAGCATCTGCCACCTTGTTTGATTTTCTAGGGTGTTAATGGAATGAGTAGTCATAGACTTTGATCATATCTAACCATCTTCTTCGGAGCATATTAAAATCATTTTGAGGGAATATATACTTGAGTCTTTTGTGATCCATGTATATTTCACACTTCTCCCAAAAGAGGCAATGTCACCAAATTTTTAAAGCAAAGATTATCGTATCCAACTCCAGATCATGTGTTGGAAAGTTTTTCTCATGAACTTTAAATTCCCATGAAGCATAGGTAACGAATTTTCCATTTTTCATCAAAACACATCACATGCCTTTCTTCCTAATATTAATAAATACCACAAAAAGTTCTCCACTAATTGGTAGTGTGAGCACGAGCTCATTGATAAGCCCCCTTTTCAACTCCTTGATTCTCTCTTCGCATTCATCACTCCAAGAAAACTTTACTCCCTTCTGAGTTAGCATGATAAAAGGGTTGGATAATCATGATAAATTTCTCACAAATCAGAGATAATATCCAGCAAACCCTTGGAAGCTATGGATTTCTGTTATCAATGTTGGCCTCATCCATCCCTCAATTTCAGATGTCTTATAGGGATCTATAGATATCCAATTTCTTGTGATGATATGACCCAATAATGATACCTCCATCAACCAAAACTCACACATGATGTACTTTTCATAGAAAATCTCATTTCGGAAGGTCTCTCATACAATGCTTAGATGCTCCTCATTCTCCTCCTTGGTGTTGGAGTATATTATAATATCATCTAAAAATACTTCAACAAATTTTTTGAGGTAGTCTCAAAAGACTCTATTCATCAGGTGCATAATTATTTTTGGAGCATTCATGAGTCTGAAAGGAATTACTATGAATTCATAGTGCCCTTATCTTGCACGAAAGGTAGTCTTGGTGATATCCTCCTTATTCACCAGAACGTGGTAATATCCCAACCGCAAATCCACCTTCGAGATGTATTCTTCTCCATGTAGTTGATCAGAAAAGTTTTGAATTAATGGAAGAGGATACTTGTTCTTTATCATGATTTTTTTGATCTCACAGTAATCAATGAAAATGTGCATTGACCCATCCTTATTCTTGACGAAGGGTACTGGTGCACCCCATGGTGAATCACTTCGGTGTGTAAACCCTTTATCTAGATTCTCCCAGTTTCATAATCTCCTCAATATCTACTAAATTAATTCTATATAGAGTCTTGGATATTAGAGATTTATAATGTATAAGATCAATTGAGAATTCAGCATCTCTTATAGGAGGAAGGCCAGGCAATTCCTTGAGAAACACTTCTGTGAATTCCCTCACAATAGGCATGCCATCAAGGATGGACTCTTCCTTAGACTCAATCAACTTAGCCAGAAACACATGATCATAGGGAAATAATATCCATGCTTGAGATGATGGTGCTAAAGAATATTCATCCTCCTCCTCGCAGTTGTATAGAATAAGGGTTTGATTTACCATATGGAGAGTGATTTCCCTCTCACAGCAATTTATGTTGGCTCTATATAAGGAAATCCAATCCAGGCCAAGAATTGCATAAGATTCCACAAGAGGGAGTATGAAGAGGTTATATTGGAAGTTCAATCCATAAATTATGATAGGGGAGGAGTAATATTCCAGGGATTCAATTATTTCCCCATTTTCAGTCCTCACCGATATCTTTACATCCGTGATTTGTGGTGGTGTTGGGATAGTTCAACTAAACTTTTGGAATTTAAATGAATGCGTAGAACTAGAATAAAAAATGTATGTTTTCTATTATTGATTGAATAACTAGTTTATATATCACCACTTTATTTTTAGAGTTCACTTCAGTAGTTGTGATGGAAAAATATCAACCTTTCTACCTTGGAGGTCATTGGTTGCCTCTGAAAACCCTTGGCATAGGGAACAAGTTTTCAAAGTGCCATGGTTCTTTGCAGTTGAAGTAATGAACAACACATTGAGGGATGAATAGATATCTTATCTTTTCTGTCATAGTTGTAGGGTTTTGTTGTCAGCATTTAATGGCTAGGTTCCCTTATCTTTTACACCTAAATCATTTCCTCATCCCATTCAGGCAATTCATTAGGTTCTTTTTTCCGCACCATTACCAATTAGTGAGATGTTTTTTCTTAGAACCATTGTATTTTTTCATCAGACTTCTAGAATTGAGGTCCAACTTATGCTTATTATCCCTATTATATCCCTAAGATTTTCGAATCTGTAATACAAATTTTAGGGAACATCAAAAAATTTCCTTATGGCTCTTGAATTCATGGGTCACTGGATCTTTACCTAGGCTAGGTTTTAACCCACCAAAGAAGAGGTCAACCTTGTATTCGAGGGTAACAAAAAAGCTGGACGCATATCCTACAATCCTCGTGAAGTTTTCCTTTTACACTCTGATGGGTTTTTTGTCTTTTTTCATGAGGTAAAGGAAGTCTTTTTCCATATTAAGTGATAGGGTGCGAGGAAAATAATTTTCAAAAAACATTTTTCGGAAATCCAACCATTCTAATGCCTAGATATCTTCCTCAGGCTTCAGATTTTTTTATAAAAATACATCATTGATCATCTTAAACCCCCATATGATAAAAATCTAGTAGAAACTTTTCTTTTTCAGAACATTGAAGGATGGGGAAGATCTTTTCAATGAATTTGATCCATTTTTCTGCAATTGAGGGATCAGAAGATCTATTAAAATATGAGGCCTTTATCACTTGAATCTATCGATTGAGACTTGTTCTTTATTGGGGGGGGGGTTAATGTTTTTATTGACCCTTTTTTTATTCTAAACATGAGTTAACTAATTGCGTATCGTGAAAATGTTCGTGATTCCTTCCCATATCGTATTGGGCATCTCATTTGAACAGTCTTCACATTGATCTTTCCATTGTTTGTTAGCCTGAGACCTCCTATTAAAATCAATTTTCTAGAATAAAATGAATTTTAGGGTAACACATAAAGGGAAATCAAAATAAAAAAATGGATGACTTAAAAATTACTTTTATTTACATAACTTATGAATTTATAGGCTTAAATCAATGTTATCCATGATCTACTTCCTAACATATATTATTGGGATAATTTTTTTAATTCCCTCAATAATGGTCCATACTAAGATTATGAATTTACCAAATCATATTCCCTGTGAGTTTCATAACCAATAGTGAATCAAGTCCCATTACCATGCACCATTTCTTGTTTGAGTCTAGATCAAAGTGGTGTTTTTGGGTTTTACATCTAGATTTATCTGTGCCAGAGACACCTCTAGCAACTCGTATCCAGACAGGGATGTATTTTCATGATAAACCACTTACTCATTACTCACCAAGGTTTAGGTATGTTTTTATTATATGTTGTATTATCCCTAAGTCTTTCTCTAGGGTTTTCTAATCCTAATCCCAAAAATAACTAAACCTCCCATTGATTCTAACTATAACAACCATAATATTTATTGCACTGTTAAAAATGATTTATTACATAAAAAATTCACATGATACAACATATATTATATATAGGTCTAGTGTCCTTGGGTCTTAGTAACATTACATAACAACTTAAAACATGAAATACACAACTTTTTTGAAAACTTCTTTTACATTACCACACAAATTCCTTCGTAATTAGCATTTCATGGGATAACCTGATGACATCAATAAAAAAGGGTGAGGTATAAATCTCAGTAAGGGATTAAAAAATAAATAACATGAAGAATACAATACATGTTGTTCAATAGGCATATCAATGGGGAATAAGAGAAATATGAACATATATGCATGATATATCATGATTATCATAACATGGAAATGTGGCAACAACATTTAACATGATTTTAGCATGAGCCAAGGATAATTTCACATTGATAATGAATAAAACATAATTTCTATTTAATTATCATGAGTCAACCCTCATTATACTTTACATATCATGATACTAATCTTTACCCAATGCATTGGAGCGCTATCAGGGCGCACCATTCTTAATCATTTCATTTCATGCATAAGTGTGCCACATGGATCATATAACATGGATTCATTAAACATCATCATTTATTACCAGATAAAGGAATATGTAATTCATACATGAAACTCTATAATAAATAATTAAATATTCATAAAGTTGAATACCCTTCATAGAGAAATGGGAATGTATCCACTACACAATGACTTTGGATTCTAAAATCATAGTACAATTTCAGCAACATAACGGTGTGACATAAGAGTTCATAAAAATGGTTTATGAAAGAGAAATGGGTATATCATAATATGTAAATGAAATATGTAGTAATTGGTTCATATGTATACATGTCCCAACATATTTAAGTGAACATAGATATGTGACACAAAAGAAGTGCATGAATGTAAATTAGGGGAGGGAAATCCCTCACGGAATTTTGGCATAGTAACGGGTGTACATGTGAAGAAATCAATTAGACAGAAAGAGGTATCTCATCCATAATAAATAATGAGGGTAGTATATGGGTGGTTTAAAATCATACTCTATCATTTTTAATTGAAAATATAGGTGTATAGTAATATAACAAAACTTGGACCAAAATGAGAGAGGAAGAAATCCCTTACTTGGAATTGTGATCCCAAAGGCTTTGAAGAGGATTTAGAGGGGATTATTGTGAGCTTGGGACACATTGGGAGGATTATATAGAGAGGAGGGAATAATATGGTTGAGATCAAAAGGCTTTTAGTGAAGTGTAATTGGCATCTTGGGTGGGTTTATATAAAAAAATAGAGGGAATTCTTTATTATTTAGGTTTTGGTCACCACACATTAAACTAATAAAAACCACCAACCTAAACATAGTTTTTTCCCATGTTTTATTTCAATAGAGTAGTGGAAAACATTATTTTATAATTCCAATGGACGAACTTAATAAAATATTAGGTTTTCATATATGGAGGTGAGTCACACTCTCAAGGAAATCAATTAAAAAAGTTAAAATGTTCTATATGTCTTGGATGGTCCACTAAGGTACCATAAAATTTATAAAACAAATAAAAAATCACATTATTTTAAATATAAAACATATAGTTTACGAAAATATCATTTATAGTATTTTATTACATCACTATTGGGTCATTATGATGTCATAAAACACCTAACATATTTAAATTGTATTTAATTTTTACCCAAAAATTTGAATGTCTCATAAAATTATGAAAAATTCACTATTTGATAATTTTGATATCATTATTCCAAAAATAATATTCATTTTATCTAAATAATTTTCTAAATATTTAAATTTTTACTTTTAAAACAAAAACTGACATTTATAAAAAATATATGGGTTTTGATAAAAATGGCTTTCAAACCTTAATAAAAATTAAAATTATATTCCTAAAAATTATATGATAATTTATATTTAATAAAAAATAATTTATTATTAATATTATATTAAAATATTATTTAATTAAAAAATCTATTATTTTATCAAAATAGATTTATTAATTAAATATTAACCAAAAATACTTTTTGTGCTTTAAAAACCATTTATAAAGGAACAATAATAAAATGAATGTATATTATTTATTATATACAAAAATTATTCACATAATATTTGTGATGAGGAATTGCTACATAGTCTCTTATAACACCCACATAAGCCCTAAGGTTAAGGTGTGTGATGGTGAAACACTCTTGGGGTATCTCGGATAACATCACTCGGGTGGTAATCCCTATCAACCTTCACTTCTCTCGTATGTGGTCCCGTTTGAGATTAACGTGTTAAATATCGGATTGGGATTCGTCAAGAGAGAATCCCAGTGATCCCACCTCCTTTCTAAGATTCTAAAAATTTTCTTTATACACAGAAATTCTACGGGATGAGGCCATCACTTCCTTTGTGTGAGTAAATAGGATTTGTTAAAGCCCTATATTTATACTAATCAATTAATCAATATTCAATGTATATATTAGCAATGGTAACAATTGTTAACAGTATTTTGAAATCCATAAAATCAAGGAAGTGCATATGTTATATAACCATTTTACATTATAAGACATTTAATTATATCAATAGGAATTTTAATTAATAAAAGTTTGGTTCGTTACATTAGATCATGTAATGGGTGGTTGGAAATAGGTAACCTTTTCTCAATCCATGGTCAAAATTAATTTAAATCTTTAGACGTGGATGGGTACTTTCACTTCATTTAAAAAATGTTATATTCTACCCAGTGGTAATAATTTATCCACATCCATTAGACCGATCTATTAGTTATTTTATAGAACTTGAAAAAAAAGGTTAGATCGTATACCATCAATACCTACTAGCCCTGTTTAAAATTGTCCTTTCTAGATCGTTCTCTATTAGAAATGATCTTACGCTTCATTTTTATTCCGTTCAATGAATTCATCTATTCATTTTTCATGGATAATATCTAGCCCATCATTTTCATTATTATCAGTAGTTTTCTATTCTTTTCATTCAATTTCAATAATATCTTCATTCTCTAGCTTGTTTTCTATATCTATATCATCGTCCTCCACATCATTGTTCATAAAATCTGGTGAATGTTGAAACTCACTTTCTCCCTAAAAACACTCAAACAAAGCTCACCATTTTATACATCAATCAATTATCTCTTTATTTCAGGGAATGGAATTCCTAGTATGAGTGTTATTGTCATGACTCGACCCAATAGGGCCCACTCTGTGAATACCCCAAGCCCACCTCCAATAAGACATGGGATGGAGACCAGTGTTGAGTAGGAATATCCCACAAATGGGAGGCATTATCTTAAATTACATGTACACACACCCATATCCAAGACCAAACAATGATGAAATGTAAGAAAAATGAAACCAATGTATCAATACATCTGAGATCAAAAAACATTGTAAGAATGTAAAATACTAAAAGAAAAAAATGTCTAAATACAAGCCCAACCAAAAACTATAAAGAGGCCAAACTTATCTAAGGGAGAGGACTACGATCAAATTCAAGCTCTCAGAAAATACATCGGTCTAGAAAGCTCTAGTTATGCTCGACCCACTCCATGTCCTCCTAGAACATCATCAAAAGGTTATTCATATGCATTAAACATGACACATGTGGGTAGATCCCATGTTACGGTGATTATAACAATACCCATAAGGAATCCCCCAAAAAACGAACACAAAGCATCAAGTATAGTTAACTCAATACAAGTTATAAAAAAAGATGTCAAATAGAAACACCCAAATATACTCAATAAGGACATCACACCACCAAACGGTCATAAACTACTTTCATTGGTTGGATTCTACTTAATGAAATGATCATTTTGGGATAATCCACTGCATGGGTCATGTTATCACTAGATACTCTCATCAAAGAGTTCTAGATTATTGGGCTTCATATTTGAAAGATCACTAGTTTTAGAAGACCATGATACTCAGATAGTGGGAAATTCATAGAACCTTTGGAGGACACAGTAAACACAATCTTGATCAGCCCTCTTTTAAGGGGATATTATGCCAATGATACAACAAACCCTACCAATATGGATTTCTATACAGATAATTAATGCCATTCTCAAGGAGGTCATGTTGATTTCACACACCCCACCTAGGGTATAAACATGGTATAGGATCACACACAAGTCTCATAGAGGGACACCATGACCTCTATTTGAGACTCATCCTCCATATGGAACCAAAATGTTATGATGTGGATGTAATGTCTCATTGCACCCTTGACAATAAAGGACCTAGGTAAATCACTCAATAGTTACTAGTCCATCCTAAATAAATTAAGGGATAGAAACAACTTTGCAGGTGTTACATGGCATGTACTATGGGAATAAAACATTTCTAGATATACTAGGGTCTATCCATGTGGTAAAGCCTCACCCAACATGTAAACCTCAAATTACATAGAATATGAGTGAGGAAAATGGTGTGTATAGGTAATAAAATATATTCTCAGGAAATTTTTTTGTGTCTATATATCTACAGTCGTTCTCATGTACTAGCCCATGTGCACATGGTTGTGTCTGTATCTAAGTACATAGTATTCCCCTAGCCATGTACTACTTACCATGCATGTGTACTTTCTTTAGTGAAAACCTAGACACTATTTAAGGTTCCCATAGTGTGTGACCATGTCAAATAGTGGCTGATACTTATCTCAAACAAAAACCCTAGTGTCATAGCCAGGTGCTTCCACATAGTGGGTAATCCCAAAATACTAACCATTTGATTAGGATTTCCTAGAATCCCTAGTTCCACTTCTTTTTCATCCATTGAATTTTTGGAGCCACCTTCATTGCTGATATATGCATATCTTGGGTCATTCAAGCTTCTTATCACTAAATATCATAGATCCGTGCTTGGAATATTTTTGTAAAGCATCTATTTGATCCATCCATAGTCACACAGGTTGTTTCTTGAAAAAACAATGCCATGGGTCTTGTATAATTCCAACATGATTCTCCACCATTATTATTGATCCTCAAATTTCAACCTCCATATAAATCCATACGCATAGTATTAATCCATTACACCGAATAATGGTCATAAAAAAATCAAATATAGGGTAATACTAAAACCAAAAGACAAAATAAATTCTCACATTGTATATGTGAAGAGAGGGGGAAGAATACCATATTTCTTAAGATGTGAGGAATAAATCTAATCCTTTTTTATTCGGCCTCAATTATTTATCATATAATAATACGAATGAATGGTAATAAATCACAATGGCCATATATAATTCCATAAATTTAAATCTACCAATGATGCACATATCAATTCTCATCATTTAATTGATTAGTGATTATATGGGATTAAAAAATGGGACATAAAATTAAAAACAACATCCTAATTAATGTTTATAATGATCGTTGATGAAGAGAGGATCTATACTTCCATATTTGATGAGATCCATGAGCTTTGTTGGTGAAATGATCCAGTATCCAATTTGGATCCATTACAGTTCCCTAAGAATACTTTCCTCCAATTCTCCCCAGGTCTCCAGGGTTTAGCAGAACTCCCGATGCCAAAACCTATAACCACATATTTATAGTAGATCTTGTCATTAAAGCAAAACAAATATAATAAATTAATCTATTAATCTTTTTTATTTATTTTCACCTGCAATGAATTTTTCAAGAATTCCTTTTACCGAAAAATTTCATATCACACCTAGGGTAAAACCTATGGTCTAAAATCAACGGTGCCCTTATATTTCTAAATAGAGATATTATTTGGGATTTAATCAACTTTTTAAAGAATTCTATTCATCCATGTTGTTTAAAATATTTAATATATTTTAAAAATTTATTCTAGGAAGAACAAGACTTAAAATCACATGTTATCTCAGTTCATGGTCTTGGACATAATCAATATATTATCCAAAAATAACAAATATAAAATCCAAGTCATTAAATTATCCCCACCTTAGGAATTTTCATCATGAAAAGTGAAAAAAAACTACTGAAAAAGATGAGGGTACTGGGCTCACATATGGGCCTCCTTCTATTATATGTTCACTTGAATATTTATATACTACCATTAGACACAAACTAGGGGAATCAATCATCTATGAAGTATCCTCTCTTGCTGATCCTCAATATTCATTGGGTACTCAAAAAATGTAGCTACAACATCAATGTACAACCTTCTAAAATCGATAACATGAGATGGGTTGTCCATGTATCTCCTTAGCTGTGATATATAGAAGACATCATATACCTAGTCTAACTGTGGGAATAGAGATAAGGGGTACACCACCTAACTATCCCTTTGTATTATCTGAAAGGGACTAATGAATTTGAGAGATAACATAATGCCTTAGTAAAATATCCACAATTCAATTCAAGGTGAGAACCTCAGAAACTTATGGTATTTCTCCTTGAACTCCAAAGGTCACCGTCATCAGTTACACAAGACTTCCAATGGATCTATGCAGTTTTCATCCTCTTCTAGGTGATCTTTACTTCCTCTATAGTAGGTCTCACCAACTCTGGGCCAATAAGTGCTAACTAACCTAGAGAAGTCCAACAAAGTGGTGACCAGCTGGGTCACCTATAAAAATACTCAAATGGTGATATACCAATGGGGTAATGGTAGATATTTTTATATAAAAACCAAACTTTGGTAGATTATCCTCCCAACTATGGTCAAAGTTCAACATGAAAGCCCACAACATGTCCCCCAAGACATGAATGGTCTAATCTATTAGACCTTGAGTCTAAGGATGAAATGTTGCACTCATGTGTAACTATGTCTCAACGGTCTCCTGTAATCCTCTCCATAATCTTGGTATGAAAAAATTGTCACTGTATGAAATAATCATCGAGGTAACTCCATGGAGTCAGACTATCTCCTTCATGTAGAGGCGTCCTAAGATCTCTACTAAACATTGATATCAAATAACTAGGAAGTGGTCAATCTTGGTGAGTCGGTATTAAATCACCCAGATAGAATAATTTCTACTATATTTATGATTCTCGCTCAAATTTACCCAAGAGATGAAGGTATAATGGTCCTGGTAGTCTAGCTTCGGTTGTCGAATCCACAGAGACCAAAGAAGTAACCTATAGACACGCACATTCTATGGACTATTTTTGGCTATGAAGTGGCAAACATGGATTGATTTTAGATGAGATTAGAGGATATATAATAGATTTAAGTGAATTAAATTTAATAGAATGATTTGATCCTAGGTTATCGCTCGGGGTGGATTGGACGTATTTCCTTTTCAAAGATTTCAATTTCTTATATTTGAGATGGGTTCATTTAAGAAGATAAAACAACATCATCAATTATTGGTTCAATGCCTACAACCTTTAATACTAATCACCTATACACTTGAAGGATCAAAGTATTGAGCACTTCAAGGTAAAGGTTCGTATTAGCACATGAAGTGTGTGGCCTTAAATTCAACAAGGGCGATGGAGTTTAAAAATCATCAAATAAAAATATCAATTTAAGAAGTGATTATACATTAATGGGGTGATAAATAACATAAAATCCATCCCCTTGATACTCCCTTGGATCAACTCATAAGTGGGTTATCCCTCCATTGATTCTATGGTTTCAATGGAAGCGGAAAGTAGACCTATCAGGGAGGACATGGAGAAGTAAAGAAAACAACAAAAATAAAATCATCACTCCACCGTTGTGTGAATAATTTCACAAGATATAGTGTGAATAAATTCACACCTCGAGGAAAAGGTATAAAAGTGAGATGTATAAAAACAAAATAAGAGGATAAGAAGAACATTTATTAAGAAACTAAAGTGAATTGAACAACTTACAACTAAAAGACAAATTTGAGACAACAAAATCTCAACATAACATTACAATTGAACCAAGCACCAAAAATCCCTAAATCCTCCAACACCACTGCCTTAAATAGGAATTTTTGAGCCCTTGGGTCGATCCTCCAACAGTCCAAATCTCCTCAATTAATAGTGGTAGGCCATAGGTGGGTGGAAAGTAAGGGAGAGTTGATTTTTTCACCCTTGACCCGAGGTGGCAGCCAGCTTTCCTTCACCGAACATATGCGTTAGGAAGACCTTCTAGATGGCCGAAGCAGAGTGGGACATATAATAAGAAAATGTAGATCCGGATGTATTCTAACATCCTGTAATATTTGGGCCCATTTGGAGTTCTGGATTCCAAGATATGATCAAATTAGTGGTTTGTTTTGCTGGGCCACAGAATCTGGCCCAGAATTGTATCTCTAAACTGGGCCGCCTTAATGACCACTATAGAGGCCGAATTAGCATTATCTTCTGAAGGGTGATTTGTTCATAAACATTTATTCTATCATCCCACAAACTTTGGGATTCATTAGGCCGGTATGTTGGGCCCCACTGTCTCATAAGTTGGATGGTGTCCAATCTGACTTCTCTAGAATTTCTTCCATTCATCTCCAAATATCCCCATCATCATTTATGAATCATCCATTGATCCTTGAATAAAAAATGTTCACATTTAAGTTTATATATAGTTCCCAAAATATCAAATTAAAGTATTTATAATTACATTCCCTAGAATCAGATGACTCATCGGGCCTAAATTGCTGTATATTAGGCATGAAGTGCAGAAATGATGTGAATGGATGTTCATAATGAAAATGCACTAACTCAGGCCCATAAGATCAAAAATGAACATTCAATACAATTAAAATGTAACTAAAATATATGTTTCTATTGGATAATCAATACCTTCTTGAATGATCCCTTAAAGAACGTGGAATTGGTATTTCGATGAGACTAGTCGAACATGGATGTGGGGATAGTGGGGAGTAGAGTTTTTAGAGATTTTTAAATATTCGTGTCTTTTTAATAGAAAGGGGGTGGGGGTGTTATTTATACTTGTGGAGGGGTGGTTTTATGTGATTAAATAATGATTATTTTATATTTAAAGCCAGCCAAATATAGGTGGAATTAATTCTCAAGAATTATATTAATTATTAATGTCATAAATGATTTTTAGGGTCTAGAAATAGATCAAACAAGAATTTAATTTTTAATTTTTAGTTATTTTAAGATTTTACCTTTCAACTTGAACCTCATTCATTATTTTACCTATACTACAATAAATCTTTTTTACCATGATAAATTTTTATGCCTAAAAATGAAAATGAAATTATTATATAATATATAGATTATTATTTCAAATATTGATTCAATATATCTAAATTCAATTCATATAATTATAAAATTTAAATTTAAAACAAAACCCGCATACGTGATGAAAAAACGGGTTTTCAAAAAGTGTATTTTTTGGAGCAAAAGATGATTTAATTTCAACTCTATGACTAGTAATTATCATTTTATAAAAATAAATAAATATTTAATGATATATAATATGTATTTAATTTAAAACATTTCCCCATTAGGTATTATTTTAAAAAATTAAAAATGAGAAACATTATGTACTTTAAAACAGTTATACCCCCCCCATTTTTAAACCCTAAAATAAAATAATTCTAAAATACAATATAAATTTGATTACAATTAATATAAGTTTATAAAAGATAACTAAATAATATTTATATTACTTAAAATAAAATTAAAAATATAATAGGGCATCTAAATTTAATAATTATTAAAAATAAATTTCATTTTTACCAAAATTTATATTTTTCAATTTTTAACCTAAAAAATCATTTTTTTAGAAAATTACCAAAAACATTACCCTATGATAATTTCTATATTATGATTCCAAAAATTATTTATATATTTCCAACATAATTATAAAATTATGCTAATTTAAAATTTAAAATTTATATCCATATTTATTGAAATTTATTAATTTCATAGAAAAATCAACATTCTAACCATTTTATATATTACTTAGGACTACATTGAAATAAATTATCATATAAAAAGTTTTTTGTAAGATTATTTAATTAAATTAAATTTTATCTAAATCTTACACCTAAGTCATATTTTAATTGAATATTTTTTAGTCTCTGAAAATAAAACAATTTTTCTTTTTAAATACTCCCAACAATCATTAAACTGCATTGACGTAACTGAAAAAATGACAAACTATTTTATTGAATGATCTTCATAATGTCAGTCACCTATATTATTTGAAAAAAAAAGGTTGATGATAATATTTCTTTATAAATATAGGATAATTCGTATATTTCACTATTTACTTCGATTCGAAACAAGGTTCAATATCATTTCAAAAATAAATATTGTATTTCTAACCCCTTGTTTCTTTACTACAACACTATTCGTGCGTGGGATGATTATAGAGGATAAAAGGAACCTAAAATTTTATATTATAATTTATTTATTCTCCACTAGTCTTCCCATTATAATATTTATAATAATAATATGAATTCATGTAAACTAAAAGTACCATTCATAAATAAATGAATATAGTGTTGTTAGTTTCCTAGTGTTTTCTACCCTTTTACTATTCCTAGTTATAAAAGATTATCTCAAACTATTTTTTAATAAATTATTGTGAAATGTAAATGTTTTTCTATGTACTCGAAATAAAAAATTAATTATAAAATAAGAGTTCCATTAATAACATAAAGGTATTTTCAGATTGTTACAATTTCAAATTTTATTATTTATGTAGGATCGCAAGATTAGAATTTCTCAATATCTTAGAGATTCTATATTTTCAGAACGTAATATCCTTCAATTAATTTATCATTCAAAATATAGTAATATTGAGATTGAATTTTGGTCTTTCTCAGAATCCTTTACACATTCAACCTCCAAAACTTCTTTTTATTCATAGACTCAAATGATCATTCAAAACATTTGTGTCAAACTTGATTCTTAGAAAAAATGATATTTTTAAACATTTAAGTTGAATTATTTTATATTATATATCTATTCTCATTATCATAATCTCTCTCTATATTTAGACTCCTCCTTTTATATCCATAAAAAATATTGAAACTTCCATGAGCTTTGGAAGTATAGGCTTCTATAATTCCTCAATTTGAATTACTTGCATTATCAATTACATGGAATTTATTATTTATAGGTTCTGATAAATTTTTATTGAAAAATAATTCTTCACATTTAACTTTTTTCCAAAATGATTCCACCATAAAAAATATCTTAATGAGAATGATGGAATTCACTTCATGATTTTGATTTATTTATGTAGAACTCAACATTTCCACAATTATTCCAAAAGCATAACAATTAGTCCTTTTATATCTTCCATTTGAACATATAAATTTTTTTAATATCTTTGTAATTTATTTTTGATATTTAAAATTATTCTTATATATATTAATATCTATGAGTTATTCTTCCACCACTCCAATGCATCATTTGAACATTTAAACATGACATTTATCCTTCTTAGTGAGGATTTTGATATCCTTATCACATGATAATAATTATAATTTGATAAAATCACTCTATGAACTATTTAACTTCCTTATATTCTACTTTCCTTAAATTTTGATCTTTCAAACATTTAAAATTATGAACCTTTTTATTTTTTCCTCCCCTCTAGTTGAAAACTTCTGGACTTTGGAATTTTATCTTCTTAAAACTTCTTCATTTCTTTCTCGAGATCAATACTATGTAACTTTTACTTTTACATAATTAATATTTAACCTAAGTTAATAATCTAAACATAGATTCTACTCAAAAACTCCTTTAGTATCACAATCTATTAGTCTTCAACATCATGTATATAAAAAATCATTGTTCTGTTACTCTAACTCTTTAAAATTTACATCAACTAGTGTTATAAACATTACTAGATACTCCTTCTTATGAAACTTCACTATATTCTATTTAATATAATTATGACCTCTTTTTATATAACATGATGCTTCAAGAGAATTCTAAAAATCAATTTCTTTGAAAAATATTCCCCTATAATTGTTCTTCTTTAGGCCACTTTGAATGTAATTTAAACTCTATAATTTGTAATTTCCTTCTAAAAAAGGAACAAAATCATATTATATAACAAAATAAATCATTAATTAAATAATTATATTCCATTTTCAAATATTATTCTTATTCAGACCTATATTTTATCTTCCGATTAATTTATTCTACCTAAAAAATTATAAAGAAATTTAATTCTACATGATATTCTTAATGCATTACTTGACTCTGCTAATTATCCCGTCTTCAATCAATATCAATACTCGATCCATTGTGATATTTTTTTCATTTGAAATATCCACATCACCTTTTTAGAATTGTTATTTCATACTCACCTTCATAAAATTCTTCAACTCCTCAAGAAGATACACATTACATAACTATTGGGATACACTTCCTTATCCATTGAAATATAAGTGTTAATCATACATGAAAAGTAACCTATGGAATGACTATTATATATATGGTAGGTCCGGGGGGAAGGGAACAAAGGAAAGAAAATTTGCAGACGCGGAGGCTCGAAACTAAGACCTTCTCAACTCACCACCACAGGTATAGCAGGGACGAAACCACTGAACTGCGCCCTATGGGGCCAATGACTATTATATATCTATGAAAATTATAGATTTTAAGTCATATAAATCTTTTACTTATTCTTATATAGTTATAATATAATTTTATATAATATTTAACAACTTTCAATTCATGAAACATTTTAACACACATATTCCATCATTATTTATCTTCTAGATAAATTTTTTCTTAATAACCAAGATGTGTCAATTACATTTGGGACAATAGATTATAGAAATATTTTTCCTATTAATTAAATCCTTCAATATCATCCATGTTTTGTTTAATTTTCAATAAAAAATTTTATACTCTAAAAAACAAGGGTATATTATCACAAACTTCATTATGAAAATGTAGTTCATAATGATATCAAGGACCCTCAATACTTTCCATTCATTAAAATATCTCAGGATAAAAAATTATTATATATAAAATATGATTCTAGATTAGCTAGACATTAACCATGAAGCACAACCTCACTCGGTGATCTTATCTTTAACTCAGACTTTTCTTTCATCCAGATTGACATCTTCTAGGCAAATAATATTTTGAATCACCACTTGTGCATTATAATTAAATTATTATCTTCACTTAAATGAGTAATCCATTCAATTAATATTTATACATCCTAATGATCACTGGGATAAACCTTTATATTCATTGATATTTATTCTTCCTCATTTTCCATGTTTACATTTATCACCCAATGAATTTACCTCTCATTGAAATTATTTACCCTTGACAATAAATTAAATATTCCTCATCAAATAAATTTGGGTGCTTCAATCATACCATCTGGATTTCTTATAATTCCCATTTCAATTATGGGGTGATTATAATTGTAATTTTTATTATCAATATTTTCTTTTTTTATCTCCCCCTAATTTATAATAAATACATAGTCCATGTTATCTCTTGGTTTGCAGATTATCTAAGTAGGGTAAAGTCACACCCACATCATGTTCAATAATGGAATGAAATTTCAAAATCTCTACTTTATCATACTTTATCTTGAAAGTAAAAAAAAACAATTCAAATGAGAGAAGGATGGTATAAATTTCTATTAAATAAAAAATCCATACATTAGTCTTATCTAAGTCTATATAATCAATGATTAGTGTAGATATCAAGATATATTAACTTATACATCAAATATTTTCATAAAAATTTTAACATATGTTACAAAATAAAAATATTCTTTTATAAGTTTTTCTAAATATATTCAACTTATCTTATCATTAATGAAAATATATAATTTATATAATTTTAAATATATGAAATCTAATCATCATAAATTATTATTTCTAGAAAACCAACATCCAAAACTAAAATGTTAAACACCTCAAATTTATTATTTTTAAGAATTTTAGCTCTTTCACTTTAACATAAGAAATTTTTGGAATTAATAGTTTTATAACATACTAGAATTTTTGTTTTTCAAGTGATATAGATATCCAGTAGCTATTAAAATGAACATCCCATTGAGTGGGAAACTCTATTTGTCCTCATCATCAGTTTTGAAACTACACAAAATGTTTTGGTTGATATAAAAGATAACAAATTAAATCTAAGATGGATATAAAATAAAACTATAAATTATTCAAACCTATTATTTTATATTTCCATTCTCCCCAAATATTTTACCATCTTCATTTTCTGATATAATAAAAATAAATGAAAAATATATAGAAATAAAAAGGTCCCTCCTTTTCCTATTAGAGAGTTAAACAAAATAGAAAATTATATCTCAACCAATAAAATTATTTATATTTCCCCCTATATTTATGAAAACTCTTCACAATTTAAACTTGATTTTATAAACACTAATTTTTTTTGGAATCATGGAATTCTAGTTACCTTCAACTTTCACCTTATGTTAAACTTCCTTTTTCAAATTGTTTGGTAAATCACATGACTACTATTCTACATGATCATCATTTTCATGTATCATCAATGGTTATTTTAATTTATATTTCATCATCTCTTTCTATAATGGTAACAAAATTCATGAATTTATTAGAATCATGCTAATTTTGTTTACCTTCGACTTAGTTCCTCAAGAGTATTTATGTTACTTTATTTAAGAATCTCCTCATGAATTCAAACTTTTTCATCCGTGATGTCCTCCACCAAACCAATCATTATGTTTCATTATTATATTTATTTACATTGTTTTTATATATTGATTACATTGACATTAATTTTTATGGATTAGTTACAACTATCAATGATGTGTAATTTCATTTTATAATATAAACATATTCCCTTTTGTGTGTTATCTCCCTTTATATTTTTTTTGGGTTTGTTTTTCGTATCATTTATTATTACACCCCATGTTTAACATACCATCATTCTACCTTTTATTTTTTTAATATTTTATGTCCTTATTACTTTAGTATAAATAATCCAAGCTTCATATATGTAAACCAGTAATCATTATCACAATGAAAACTTTTATTAAAACATTTATAGAAGCTCCCAAGATATTTAAATCTATTATAAGTCATAAAATTTTCTTTCCCCATGTAAATTGATTAAACATAATAGGATTTATCTTGACTTAAACTTTTATTAACCTTAATATAAGCCACCATTTTATTTTAATAATTAACATTTTATATCAATAGTAAAATTACTGGTATTAAAAAATCACATAGTAACAACAGTATCAAATAAATATTTCTTTCTTCAATTGGGAAATATTATATCCAAATTTATCACCATGATAGTTTTTAAATAAAAAATCATTTTAATTTTTTCCAAGGGAACTAGAATTTATACTCTTTCTCAAATCCACCATTGATGATGTAGTGGATTTATCACAATTTTATTAAAACAACATGACCCTATCATTTATGTTGTGAACATTACATTTCATGGAAAAATTATTAGTTCACATAATATATTATAGGGTAAGGGTTAAATTTTCCCATGATATTAAAATAGACTGATACTTAGTTAATATTTATAATATTAAACCACTAGAATGAGTTTTTAATAAGTAACTCTTTTTAAGAAACCTTCTTGGAATCCAATATTATTTTATCACCATATGATGATGTTGTAAGATCCTGACCTTTTATGTTGTTATATCAAGGATGATTTCAAGTGATGTTTGTTTTTTATGTTAGGTAATTTTATTAGAGTTATGACTTGTGGTGTTTTTGGGTGGAGTTTTTATGATAATTTGGGAAAATGCGTCTGTGGATGGTTGGAAAAACATTGGGGTAAACTGTGTGCCCAACCCAACTAACCATGTGAACCCAAGAATAGTGTCTCTCATGGTTGGAACATGGTTTGAGAAACCATGCACAAAAACTTAGGAAGGCGTGAAACCTTAAATAGTGAGGTCCGCATGTTTGATGCATGGTTTGCCTAACCGTGCGCCCCTGCCCAAGAAACCGTGTATGTGGTTTCTTTTCACTCGAAAATTAGTTTTCAAATACACTAAACCCCCAAAACACCTCTTATTCGATATTATCTTGGTACATGATGATTTTTTGTGACCCCAGAGCTTTCCAGAAGGGTTCCAAGTCCATCTGACCATTGTTCTTCAAGGTCCAAATCCGAAATTAAAGATCTTCTCTTCTCCTGGTTAGTGGATCTAATCCCAATGCCTATTATCTCCCTTTCCTTGATATTTTGATAAATTATATCCTCTGTTTCATTAGATATAAACCTATTTGGTTATATCTAGAGCTAATATATAGATCTATATCTGGTTGATTAGATCTTGAAATCACTAGCCTTGATTTGGGGATTTAGATTCGGAACTCATATCTATGTCGTTGCGCTGCTCGGATTTTGGGGGTTTCAGTTAACCAAACATCCATCAACAAATCGAGGTAGGTGGTCGAAAATCTAATTCCCATAGAAAGGGATTTGATTTTTATATGAATAATTTTATAATTTATATAATCATTTACCAATTTATTTTCTTAAATTGGGTTAATTAGGTTGACTAATTAGTTTATCGAATCATTTTTGAATTAAATGATTATTTAAGGAATTAACCACGAGACTAAGGGGTTGTCCTTTTAGATAATGAGTTTGGAAATTTTTTATAAGCTTTAGGTATTGTAATCTAGATAATTAATCAGATAATTAATTATGAGATATTGAATTGGTTAAGTTGAGATAATTAATTTTGAATTAATTATGTTCCTTGATTTTATGATCTAGATAATTAACTTCGTAATTAATTATGATGAGTTGAAATTTAGAATGTGATAATTAATTTTGGAAAAATTAGTTATTGGGATATGAATTTTGGAATTAATTAATTTCGTGAATTAATTAATGATGATTGAAATTTTTATTTAATTGTTGAGTTAACTAATGGATTTATTGTATTTAACAAATTATTGAATTGGTAATGGGATTCATGTTGAGAGTTAATTATGTATTAATTATGTGTGAATGAATGAGAACACATTCATTCAAATTGAGAAGTAAAAATGGTAACATGGTCATCCTACTTATTAGTAAGATAATGGGAACATGGACATTCTAATGAGAAGTAAACATGGTAACATGGTCAATATACTTATGAGTAAAAGAATGGAAACACGGTCATTCTATTAAGGAGTAAGCATGGTAACATGGTAATATTTATTACATGATTTGATATGGGTAACATTGGGAATGTGTATTTTAAAAGTGTAGGTGAAGAATGGAAATAATGGAACTATGAGTAATGGCCTCACACGAACTTATTCAGACTCTAGAAGGAGTCGAATCAGGTACTAAAATATCATAGAACCTTTGAATAATTCGATCTTCGGCAGGAATAAGGTATTAATATATAATATTACCTAGTAAAAAATTCAGTCTATGACATGATATAATTCTAGTATAAAGGTACGATTCTCTTTGGGGACCCTTTAGTTAATATAGCTACACAAGAATACATGATAATGTAATAACTAATTATTTATGAATTATATTTATTTATTAAATAATTCCATTCACTATCATTTGACTAGAATTATTTTAGACATTGTTGGTGGTGGCCTACTGAGTTTTACTCACACCATACTCCGGATACCTAATTTATTCTTGAATATATTACATTGTTGTAGGATAGGATAATAGTAAAGGCCATGAGTTGGATTGCTGATTTGGGATGGATCGTGGATAACAGGACCAGAAATGGTTCGGATCCCACTTGGAGATTCATAGTGTCTTTACTTTCACTTTCATTATAGAAAATTTACACTTATATAGGCATAACATGTTTTTCACTTTCAGTTGAGAATTATATTTCCTATTAGGAAATCTTATGACTTGAGTATTGTTCTGGTTATATATGCCTATGCATTTTTTATTTATTTATAAATTTTTTTTACTATGATAAATGAGGGTATAGTCTCCCCATTAATGACTTAGTAGACCCACACTACACGTCGGTAGATGCTATCATATGGGGAGACGTGCTTGAGGTCATGTAGTGAACCGACTCGGGGCACCATCGCATGGTTCTTAGGCCGGGACATTACGAAGTGGTATTAGAGGTCCGGTTTTCTATGTTCATGTTTCAAATTATTGTTTTTGGAAAAGTATACAAGAAACTATGAAGAATCAAGGATTGGTAATGAGCTCATGCATGAGAGTTGCGAACTCATATACAGGGGAAAACCTAAGTACTAATGGTTGGATTTTTGTTATTGATGTATGTTTTTATAGATGAATATTATTTCACCTTGATTGAAAAAATTATGGTGTGATGTGATTATTATTTCTATAAATTATTAAATATTGATTTTTGGTCAGGAATGGAATGTGAGTTGAGTTTTCATGCATCATGCTAGGTACTCTGGAGTATTTTGTGACATGCATCGTATTAGGCACACATGGGAAAATGGATTATGGGTATGTTTTTGAACTTGAACTATTATAGTTGTGAAATTAAAATGAAAATGGTACCTAAAATGAATTGATTATAATTTAAATATGATAATAATGATAATAATTGTGTGTCTAAATTAGACACTTGATTATGATGGTGTGTTTACCCTTATTATCCAAAACCTAGGTGTAGGATGGTTAAGGGTAGTGATAGTGCCTCAGTTTTGACCATGTGATGATGTGGGGGGGAAATAATATTATGAATTTGTATCTTATGTAATTTTTATTAGGTTGTGTTATGAGACCTAAGATGTGTGTTTGGAATTATAGAGAGTAAACCTCCATGATTATTGTTGAGGGGGGTGACTGAGGGACGTGTCAAGGAATGTTTTTTCAGATAGGTAACTTGAGTCACTGATCATGTCAGCTAAAGTTGAAGGTGAGGAGTTTCAAGAGAACTTCACTTTATTCAAGAAATTCATGGAAAGATACCCAGGGAATGTTGTGAAAGTTATGTTAGAGTTGGCTATGGAGTCTTAATTGCAGCACGCTCACACTTTTACTGGAGAGGGTTTACATGAGGGCGATGAGTTCTATGTTGAGTCCATTGAGAAAATACTTGACCATTTGGAGACTCTGACTAAGAGGTGGGTCATGTTGTCTTATTATATTCTATGGGGATCAGTGGAGCACTGATGGAATATTTAGGCATGAACTGAACATACTAAAAGTATGTTATAGAAGAACTTATTAGAGAGGTTCTTGGACAAATTTTATACAGAGATGCTGAGTTATGAGAAATCTATTGTGTTCATGCATCTGACATAGGGGATCATGTCACTGATGAATTATGCTAGACGTTGTATAGATTTGAAATGCTTTTCTCCAATGTTATCGGGTGATGATGATGCTACAGAGAAACATTTTCAGGGTTGGTTTAAGTGTGAGATTAAGTCCCAGGTGAATATTTTCAGGCTAAAGAAGTTTATGGAAGGGGTCAATCAGGATATCATAGCTGAAGGGAACCTAAGAGAGGATTCTAGTGCTCAATAGGTAGTTATTACTTGATGATAATGAGGTGTGACTTCTAAGAGTATGAAGAGATGTTATGAAAAAAATAGCTAAGGAAGTGGGAAGCAGAGTACATACATAGGAGGGTTTTTTTGACAATACCTTAATGGGTTAATCTGTCATTAGTGTGGAAGGCCAGGACACTATCACCACACTATTCCCAACCACAAGTATACTGTAAATCTTGAGGAAAGATAGAACATCTGTAGAAGTTCTGTAGGTCTTAGCAACAGTTTGGTACAGAAAAAGTATCTGAGACGATTCAGAGTATGGGAAGAGGATCTTCTACAACATATTGGGATGGTAGTTGAAGTTCAAATAACCAAGGCAATAGAGGTAGCGAATGTAGTGCTTTTGGGATGGACCACCTGCATTAGTAGAGTGGCGCTACTGAGTGGAGTCATAAAATATCACACAGAATAGGGGTAGCACAGTTACATGTAGGTTGGACCATCGATAGTGAGAAGTACTATTCTAGTAGCTTCTACATTATCTAGTGCCTTTTTTGATTCTAGTACCTCTAATTCCTTTATAATTTCAAAAAAAATGATGGTTTGAGGCTAACGGTGGAGTTTGTGAGCAAGGTAACGACTATAGGTACACCATTATGAGTGTAGTCTAGAGATATCTATCTATGCAAGGGGTTTTCATCAGATATCAAGTTATATAATTTTCATTGGGATCTCTATGTTCTAGATATGATATAATTAAACCTAATTATAGGGAAGGACAGGTTGGACACCTACCGATCCAACCTCATTTGTTACTATAGTAGAGTGACCTTTGTGCCTCCTAAAGGTGACCAATATATTCATCATGGAGAGTGGGATATCCCAGAAGGATGAGTAGGTCCAATTAATCAAAAACTAGAAGAGATCGCAGCCCAATTTTCTAGTCTATGGTTGGATGATAGGGGTATTAGGCAAGATGTACTTCCACCAGTAGTGTAACTGTTTCAGGATGTCTTTACTAAAGACTTATCAGGGAAACCACCTGAGGGAGATGTGGAACTCATTATTGATCTCATGCTAGGACTAATCCAGTATTTATTCCACTATATAGAATGGTACTGTCTGAGCTTCAAGATCTTATGACTCAGTTGGAGGAGTTGGAGGATAAGGGATTTATCCATCCAAGTACGTCTCCTTGGGGATCTCTTATTTTTTCTCAATGAATTTATGTATATGTGTTGATTTTTGGAAGTTTAACAAAATGACTGTGGAGAACCAATACCATATTCTGCATATTGATGATCTATTTTACCAGTCAAAGTGAGATTGTGTGCTCTCAACAATCGACTTATGATCAGGGTATCATCAGTTGAGAGGTATAACATTTCATATACTGAGGAATTCTTTTAGGATTGCGTATAGACTTTATGTGTTTGTCTTAATTCTATTTTGGTTGAAAAATTACCCAGTAGAGTTTATGGATTTGGTGAACAAGATCATTCATCCATATCTGGATCATTTTGTGGTGGTGTTTATGGATGACATCTGGGTGTCCCCCAAGTCTCATGATGATCATGACCAACATATGTACATCATCCAAAGTATATTGAGAGAGAATTAACTATACACCAAGATATCTGTGTAAGTTTTGGATTGACCAGGAACACTTATTTTATAACATCATCTCAAAGGAAGGTGTGTAACTAGACCTAGAGATGGTTCAAGAAATGGTTTATTCGGAGAAACCCAAGAATGTTTATGACATCCAAAGCATTATAAAATTAGTTGGATATTATAGGAGATTCATCCAAGACTTATAGCCTTCGGAAGTTCCTCTTTAGAGAATTACCAAAAAAGGTGTAAAATTTGAATAGTCATAGGAATGTGAGATATATTTTTGGGAGTTTAAGAATACTTTAACATTCACAACACTTTTTATCCTACTAGAGTTAGGTGAGGAGTATACATTTTATTATGATGATTCTGGGATCAGACTTGGAGTTGTGTTGATACAGGGGGGTCAACTTGTGGTGTATGGGTCTAGACAGTTGAGGCCTCATGAACAGAATTACTCTACACACAACCTCGAGTTGGTAGTAGTAGTTTATGATCTTAAGTGTTAGTGAAACTATATTTTGGGAGAAAAGTTTATATATATCAAAAGAACTTGATGTATATATTTTCATAGCATGATTTGAATATTCAACATAAGATATGGGTTGAGTATATGTAGTATTTTTATTTTGAACAGGAACATACACTTGGGAAAGGAAACAGTTTGGGTAACACCTTGAGTAGGAAAACATAGACTTAGATTGTTCAGGAGTCGAATGAAAAGTTGAAGATGATGACCTTATTGGATGAAAAGTATGTAGTGTTTCAAAAGAGTCATAGGAAGATGACACTATTTTCAGTTTCAGCGGATTCTACACTTTTGATACGGATAAGGGATACATAATATAAGGAATGAGAATTATTATCCTTTATGGAATGTATTAAAGGTGGGGAACATCTTTAAACTAGTTCATATATGAGGATGAGATCATTTATGTGATGAATCAAGTTGTTTTACATATGAGACTATGAGAGGAGCACATGTGGTAATTTAATCGATTGAAGTGGGTGGTGCATCTAGGTTTAGCTAAAATGTATCATGACCAGCAATGACAGTTTTGGTGGCCCAGAATGAAAAAGGAGGTAGCAGAGTTTGTGACAAGATGCTTCACATGTCAGCAGGTGAAGGTTGAGCATCAACATCCTGGAGGTTTTCTATAGTCATTTCCCATATTAGAATAGAAGTGGGATGACGTGACCATGTATTTGTTGTTGGGTCCCTTAAATATGCTTTAGAAGAATGATGTTATTTGGGATATTGTAGATTGACTAAAAAAAGTATCGCATTTTCATCATATAAGGGAAACCATTACACTAGAACAGTTTGGGGAACTGTATGTTAGAGAGATAGTTCGTATTTATGGAGTTTCATGGACAATAGTTTCAGATCTTGATTCATGATTCACTTTATACTTTTGGAAGGGCTTTCAGAATGATCTTGGAACATAGGTATTACTGAGTATGGATTTCCACCCACAGAAAGATGGGCAGCCGGAATGTACTATATAGGTGCCTGATAGTTTGATACGAGCATGTTATCTGGTCTTTAGTGGTTATTGGAAAAATTTCTTTCTTTAGTGGATTTCATATATAATAACAGTTATCAGAAAACTACATAGATGTAACCATACAACTCTCTTTATGCTAGGCAATGTAGATCACCACTATGCTGCATAGAGGCTGTTGAGTTAGGGTTGTTGGGACCGAGTCTCATGCAGGTGACATCAAATCATGTATAGTTGATTAAAAAATGTATGGATGTGGCTCATAGTAGACATAATTCATATGATGACAAACAGAGATGACCCCTTGAGTTCATAGAGGGTGGCTGTGTATTACTTCGAGTGTCGCCTAGGTTGGTTCACCATAGGATATAGAGGTTGGGCAAGTTAGCACCCAGGTTTGTTGGACCAATTGAGATAGTGGAGAGAATCAGGTTAGTGACATATATATTGGCTCTTCAATAGAGTTAAAGTTCTATGTAAGATGTCCCTAATGTGTCACAACTACTGCGGTATAATCATGACCCTTATCATGTGATCGATGTGGATGAGTTTGATGTTGAGATAGATTCATTCTTTAAGGAGAAACTAATATGTGTGTTGGATCACAGTGAGAAAGTGTTGTGGAATGGATCGTGCTGATAGTCCATGTGTTATAAAAATAATGACATGTACAAGAGGAAACATTGGAAAGAGAAACAGATATGAGGGCTCAATGAACCAATATTTTTGGAATGGTATGTTATAAAGGCTTGGAAGTGGAACTCGATGATGAACTATTATAAGGTGGGGAGATTGTAATATCCCGACCTTTTCTCGTGTTATATCGGCATGATTTCAGGTACTTTTTGTTTTTAATTAAGTACCTTTTATTTGAGTTATGTCTAGGGGTGTGTTAGGGTGGGGTTTTTAAAATAATTTTAGAAAATGGGTATGGGCATGATTTGTGCATGGTTAGGGTAAACCGTGTGGCCAACCCAGCTAAAACTGTGTAACCGGGTAGAGAGGTTTTCACGGTTGGCACACACTTTGTCAAACTATGTTCCCAAACCCTAGAAAGCATGAAATCCCAAGAAATGAGGTCTGCATAGTTGGTGCATAGTTTTCTTAACCATGCACCCATGCCCAAGAAACCGTACGTGTGGTTCCTTTTCACCCAAAAATTAGTTTTATAATCCATAAAACCCCCCAAAAAACCTCTTATTCGACATTGTCTTGGGAATTTATGATATTTGATGATCCTATGGATTTTAGGAGAGGTTCTAAGGTTGTTTGATCTCTATTCTTCAATATCCAAATCCCAAATTGAAGATCAAATCTTCTCTAGGTATGTGGATCTCATCACGATGCATATCTTCTCAATTTACATGATCTTTTGAAGGAAGATATCATCTGTTTCTTTCTATGTAAACCAATTTCGGGAGATCTAGATCAATGATTGTAGATCTATATCTAGTTTATTGAATTTTTATATCCTTGATCTGGATTTAGGGATTTAGATTTGGAACTCATATCTACGTCATTGCACCACTCTGATTTTGGGGATTTCAATTGAGTTAACATCTCTCAATGAATCAATGTAGGTGGTCTAAAATATAATTCCCATAGTCATGGATTTGATATATATATGAAAATTTTTAGAATTTCTAGAATCCTTTAGCAATTTATTTTCATAAATTATGTTAATTAGATTTACCAATTGATTTATCAAATCAATATTTAATTAAACGATTAGTTGAGGAATTAATCATGAGAATAAGGGGAGGCCGTATTAGATAATTAATTTGGGAAATTTATTATGATAATTAGGGATTGTAATTTAGATAATTAATCATCATATTAATTATAAGACATCAAATTGGATAAGTTGATATAATTAATTGTGAATTAAATATGTGCCTTAATATTATGATCTACATAATTAATTTTGGAATTAATTTTGATGAGCATATATTTAGAATGAAATGATTAATTCAAGAAAAATTAATTATTGTGATATAAATTTTGAAATTGATTAAATAATTCATTGAATTAATTAATGATGATTGAAATGTTTAGTCAATTATTGAGTTAACTAATGGATTTTTTGTATTTTACTAATTGTTGTATTTGTAATTGGATGATATGGATAATTTATCATGAATTAATTATTTCTGAATGAATGGGATCATGGCCATTCAAAATTGAGAGTATAAGTGGTAACATGGTCATCATACTTAAAAGTAAGAGAATGGGAACATGGTCATTCTAATGAGAAATATACATGGTAACACAGTAATGATACTTTGAGTAAGTGAATTGGAACATGATCATTCTATTGAGTTTTAACCATGGTAAAATGGTCATCTTACTTATGTGATTTGATATGGGTAGCTTTGAAATTTTGTCATTTAAAAGTCAAATTAAAGAATGTAATTAATGGCACTATGAGTTATGAACTAACATGAGATTATTAGAACTCCATAATGAGTTGAATTAGGTACTGAGATATCATAGCACCTTTGAATAATTTTCGCATCAGTAAGAAGTTGGTATTAAGATATGATATTACCAAGGGAACACTTTAGGCTCCAGCACGAGATGATGCCATTATTGGGGTATGGGTCATGGTGGGAACATTGGAGTTAATATAGTTAGATAAGAATAAATGATATGGTAATAACTAGTTATTTATGAACTATGCTTATTTCTTATAGAATTGCATACACAATCTTTTGGATAGAAATTTTTAGACAATGTTGGTGGTGGCCTATAGATATGTACCCACTCCTTACATGGTTTTCCTGATCTCACTACTGTAATGGGAGGTTTTACCCATGGTTCTTTACCAACGGTTTGCTTAAACTATTGGTAAATAAGGGACAAGACACCATTTACTAATGGTTTCCTAGAACCGTTGGTAAAGGGGTGTTTGAGTCACCCTTTACCAATGGTTTTTTAAACTTTTGGTAAATTTTTATGACAAAAACATTCGGTCACACCTATCCTCTCCCCCATTCGCAACAGAACCCTAAATCTGTAGACGCTCGGCTCCTCTCGCGACTACCCCCATCTAGACAGCTGAAACTTAATTGGATTCATCTCAAATCTGGTATTTTCTTTTTTATACACATAAAATATTTATGTTCAACCTTATTTTTATTGTTATTCATCTAATATTATAGTTTTATGTTTTTATTTTGATGTTTATATCATTTTTTCTGTTTTTATTTAATCTAGAATTTATCCATTCCAATCCATTTAATTAATTAAATCTTTAACCCTCCATCAAAGAAGAAACATCTCAAATTCATTGCGGTTGGATTCCAGATTTTCTAAGTATGTGTTTTTATTCATTTTCTTCATCTTGTAATTAATTGTTACTTGAAAGTATATTTATATGTGTTTATTAATTTTTATCAAATTTTCTATGAATTTTTTCCTTGAAAATCCTTGTAAAATATTATTTAACCCTATTCTCATTGAATAGAACAATTCATGAATTTTATGACTATAATTTTGACATCTTTTAAGTATTTATGAATTATTCAATTCCATGAGTGTTTAGATTTATTTTCAAAGAATATTTAAAGAATGAATTGGTGAAACTGAGTCTTTGTCTCAAGTTTTAATTAAAAGAATGAAATAAATTGATTTTAATGAAATGTGTTGAACTATTTAATGTTTTCTAAGTAGTTTCAAATGATTTAATTTTGGAAATGACAATGAACCCTCTGGGAATGATTTTTTTTAAATGAGATTTCTTTGGTAATTTTAAATTAGATATTTATTCATGTGGAAATAGGTTGTAATCCCATGTTTTGAAATAATATTGAGAATTTTTAATTGTAAAACATCCTTTAATGCCTTTGGGATGTTTTGAAATAAAGGATTTTTTAAAGACCTATTTAGAATTACATGTTAGTTTTTGGAAGGAAGTTGGTATAAATAAGCTTTCTAAATTTTGAATTAAATAAGGGGTTTTGAATTGAATTGAATATTTTTACCACTCAGTTGGAACTTTATAAAGATCCTCAATTGTAATAATTCATTACTGTAACTTGAAAAATTCTTGTAATTACAATTGATGGATGTTGAAAATGGGATTGTTCACATCGATGGAGATTGGGGTGAGATTGAGATATGATTTGAGGTCTGAATAATATGATTGATATTGATAAAAATCCTCATTGTGATCCTCATAACATCATTATCCTACTCACCTCTTTTGACTAGTCATGGTGACTATGATAGTTAGATGGGAAAATCTAGATTTATGATTCACTGGTGGACTCATACCTCATCTAGTGGAATCCACTACTAGAAATATGGGTTTTCCCAATGCTCCTATACCAAAAGTTAATTAAGGAGGACATTACCAATGGTTTCATAAAACTGTTGGTAAAGGAAGACATAGGTGACTTAAAATGGATTTCGAAAGATATTTTAGAAATTATTTAATCTTGAGATGAGAATTTTTTTAATAAGGCTAGTGTAATGTAATTTGTTATAGTACACTTGTTATGTGACTATCTTTGGTATTTATTAACACATGAGATAAATTTTGTGTGAGAATGTGTTGTTAAAGAGATTTCATGGTTGGTTCAAGATTATATTTATGTTTTGAGCCTATTAATGAGGTTTTTTAAAGCTATTTTTAGATATTTACCTTATGTTTATTAGTGAAAACTGGGAGCTGTAGAGGTGTTTCATGATTATGACATATAATTACTACAAAACGTGTAGATAAACCATGCATAGTAGTGAATTATTGAAATGTCTGATGTTTTTAGCCATTTTTTTTGGAGTTACTTTTGATGTTGATGTTTCTTATTGATACCTACGATGGGAATTTATTTTAGTTTTTAAATCGTATAAGACTCCCCCCCCCATGAACAGTGTATGCAACCTCTACCCTTATTTAATCATTCTGTTTACACAGCGTATGCAACCTCTACCCTCATTTAATCAGTGAACTCGAGTCATTAATTGAAGCCTTCATTCTCACTATCATGTATGAAATTGAATGAATTATACCCATCCTCACATTATTTATTACCTTAGATAGTGTCCAACATATGGAATACGAGCTTTTGAGTTCATCAGTTAAACATGATCATATATTCCATTTCCCTCAAGATGACTATACTAATATAACTTTAGGGTTGATTAAATATGGTTCTCATTCTATATTGTATATTATGTGTTCTTCTTGGCCAATACTCACTATTATGAGGTTGGGGTGCTTTTAACTAGCCATGCTGGCATGTGTAGACATCCATAAAAATGTTATATAAGTCACAAGTTTAATTCGGTAATGTTGTTATCATTGACATACTTTATTATTATTCTCAAATTTAAAAATAATTTTTTTTCTATACATTATGAAATTAAATATTTTTACAAGACATGAACAACCTATTAGTGTAGAAGCCTAAAATTTATTCACCCATGGGGTGCGCTTAACTTGGGGAAGTAATTGGTTAATGAAAGGGATGGCCATAGAGGGGAAATAATGAGTTATTGAACATGTGTGAATGATTTGGAATTCCTATAACACATAATGGGACCTGAGTCATGTGCCTCTTATAGACCTAATGAAAATGAATATAAAATTTTAATTTAATTTTTGATTATATTTTCATTACATTATTTTAATACTTCACTACATCGACTAGAAACTTCTTCCTTATCATTTACTTAAATGTATTTTCTATTAATGTTCAATCATATTGAATTTTTTAAGAAAAAAATGACTTATATAAATTCTCTCTACAGAATGGACAGAAGTTGGATGTATAAAACCGATCGGATCTCAAGCGATTTTCAAAAAAAATTATAGAGATTTATAGATTTTTCATTTCACAATGATTTAGATAGTGGTTTCATACACTTCCCATGTTCCAATTGTGTTGGTAGACCTTGGTTCAGCTGTAAAGAAGTCAGTTACCACATAACCAAATATGGTTTTCAAGTAAACTACTTTTTCTGGTATCACATTGGGGAGAAAATGAAATTTGAAATTGGTGATGATTGAAATGAAAGGACTGGAACGGAGAATTTGTTAGATGATCGGTTTCTGTTAATTTGTCATCATGAAAAAGAAAGGATTTCGACTCAATAAGACTTCGATATGAGGAAAGATGATGCATCTAGTGAAAACGATGAAATTGATAGGGTGAAAAAATTGTATGATGCTGCCACGACTCTAGTATATTGACAATGCGATAAAATGAAAAAGCTGAAATTTTTAATCCGATTGTTTCATGGGAAACTATGTATGAGATTTAGAATAAAGAAATCCATTACATTATAACCCTCTTTAAGGATTTACTTCCATATGATGTAGATATTACCTCAAACCACTATATTTCATGGAAGTTAGTTGAGGAACATAAATTTTCAAGAAACAAAATTCATACTTTCCCGAAAGATTGAAGTATATTCTAGGAGGAAACTGCTGAATGAAATGAGTGTATAAAATGTTGAACATCCCGCTAGTAGTCAAAATCTGATGGAACACCATCCCAAATTCCACATAATGTAATGTGGCACTTTCCATTAATCCCCAGACTCCAGATTCTTTTTATGTCTGATGACATATCAATAAAAATGAGATGGAATGATACCGAGAGAAAGAAGACTAATGATGAGTTTGTTCAACCTATTGATGGATTTTCATGATAGAGATTTGATGCTCGACATCCTGATTTTTCAGTTGACGTGCATAATGTGAGTCTAGGTCTTTCATGAAATGGTTTTAATCTTTTTGGGATGATGCTTACTTCGCACAACACATGGCCAGTTTCTATACAAATTTATAATCTTCCCCCATGGTTGTTTATGAAAAAACCTTTCACTTTCATGAGTATACTCATATCTGGTCCTTCTGATCCCGACATTGGTATTGATGTGTACAGGCAACCTTTAATAAAAGATTTGAAACTTCTTTGGGATGTGGGTGTGCGCACATATGATTCATGTTCGAAAGACATATTTCAGATGTGTGATGCGCTTATGTGGATGATCAATGATTTCCCGGCTTATACAATGATGTCTAGATAGATCACGAAGGGAAAACTGTCATGTCTAGTTTGTATGAAGAATACATGATCCAGAAGACTGAAACATTGCTGTAGTTTCAGTTCTATGGGACATCGATGATTCTTTCCAAAGGATAATCTATATAGAATGAATCATCGAAGATTTGATAATACCATAGAGACCGATGATCCACCTCAATGTATTTCTAGAACCGATGTGCTTAATGAATTGAATGATTTCAATTTTTCATTAGGGAAGGGTCAAATGAAATTTGGAAAGAGAAATAATCTTTCCACTGAAACCTGTTACAATTAGAGGAAGAGGTGTATCTTTTTTTATTTTCCTTATTGGTCAACCAATTTTTTACATCATTGCTTAGATGTAATGCATATTGAAAAGAATATATGTGAAATGTTGCTTTTGGTTCTTTTAAATATCAAGGGGAAGACAAACGATGATTTACAATCTCGACGTGACTTGGTGGATTGGGGCATTAGACCAGAATTGCATCATGTGCGTATTAGTGAAAATAAATGGAAACTTCCATGTGCTTCTTATGTGATGATACCTACGATAAAAAACAATTTCTGGAAGTATTAGAGACTATTAGAGTTCATGATGGCTATTCAAGCAACATATCTAAACGGGTCAACAAAAGAAAGTTGAAGCTAAAATCATTGAAGACTCGTGATTATCACGTTCTACTGCATGAGTTGTTTCCAACAGAAATCCATCATATTTTGTCTAATAATTTAAGGGTGACTTTTATTTTGTTTTTCCATTTGTTTAGAGATCTTTGTGCTAAGAATTTGTCCAAGTATTTCTTTTAAAAAATTTGGACAGATGCACCATTAATTTTGTGGGAGTTGGAGAAAATATTTCCTCCATAATTTATCACATGCATGCAACATCTGACCTTCCATATTCACACTGAAATACTTCTTAGAGGACCATTTTCTTTTCGTTGGATGTAGCCAACTGAAAGAAATATGTACACATTAAATTCTTATGTCTGAAACAGGAATCATCTCGACGGTTCTATCGTGAACGGTTACATGGCTCAAGAATGTATGGATTTCTGCTCAATTTATTTTTCTGATCTTACTACAAGAATGAACAGAATAATGAGAAATGAAGAAGAAAATAATGAGAAAATTGAACCCAGTTTTCCATCACTTCCTCAAATATAAGGATTTTCTGTATCATATTCATTGAAGGCATTAAGCCATGAAGAGCGGGAGATGGCAATCGCACAGCTTTGTTCAACTGTGATTTGTTCGATGACTATATCAGGTAACTAAATTGAATATTTATATCTTATATATATATATATATATATTAATCTATTCATATTTTTTATCTATAGGGAACATAAAACAATGATAAATAGAAATCATCGTTCTTTATCTCTGAGAAAGAGGGAGACATTTCATAGCAAAGAGTTTTCTTCTTGGTTAAAATTGAAGGTAAAAATATTACTGTTTAAAATAAATATATCAATATCTAATTATGTTTAATAGTCATTTATATTGAAGGTATTGAGTTTGTCTTCAGACTCTGTCTCTGAGGAAGTAAGAGCTTTGGATTTTGGTCCTAATACCGTGGTTCATGACTGTAAATCAATTGTCATCAATGGGTACAAATTTGTTGTCACTGAACGAGAAAAGAACATGAGAACACAACATGATGGTGTTATGGTTACTGCCACAATTTATTGTTATTCCAATGCATCGGATATTAGACCATGATTTGAAAATGTGGGTTATTATGGAGTCATTGAGAAAATAATAATATTGGATTATTACTCTCATTGACGAGTCACAATGATGAAATGCCATTGGTTTGATTCGATGATGAGATATAGCACATTTATTGATGATTTTGGATTTATGGTAATTAATAGGACTCGCACTCTTGCTACTGAAGAACCATATGTGTTGGAATGAATGGCTAAACAAGTTTTTTATGTCAAAGACTAACTTCAACTTGAATTTGGTGTCATAGTTGAAGTAATTCCAAGACATATTTTTGATGATGGTGATGATGGAGTTGACACTATCCCTAGTGCAATTGGAACTAATCCTTTTATTTCTTTTGATGACTCCAATATCTCAATTGTCAGAGTTGATTGTGACCCTGAAGTTGTGGTTGAAACTATATAGAATCATTCATCCATGTTCTTAATTCTTTTGGTTTACCTCGAGTTGGGTTGTTATGGTTGGTAATATTCAAATTGATTTTTTATTGATCACAAATATGTATTAGCTGACTTGACCGTTATGTGAATTTTCAATGTTTATTGGTTGCAGTTTTATTTGAATTTCTTTTTCTAATTTGGAATATAACTGTATTCAAAACTAGTTAAACAATATTTCTAACTTGGTGAGCATTACAACTTTTATGATTTATTAAATCCATTAAAGCTCTTCTAATAAAATTGATAGATAAATTACCAATGAATCCCCCTATTCCCCCATATATTTTGTTTTTTGGGTTACACATTAGTTTCCTTTTTCTAATTAATAACATATTTGTTTTCAAAAGTAGTAAATGCAGCCAATTGAAGAGAGACGAAGGAAAAAAAATGATGGAGAACAATCGTTGAATGGTGGAGATGGGAGTTCCACCATTAATGCATGCAGTGAGTATGTTTTTTTCAAATATATATATTTAAAGAATATATAATGTCACGTGATAAATTTTTTTGTAAACATTTTTGTAGGATCCACCTATATGTCAATAGATATTTGACTAGGAGCCTAGTACTGGTCCTAGTACTCTGGCCTGTGGTACGAGGAGGGTTCGTACCAGAGGAGGACGAGTAGCTTCACGTACCCGACTAGTCCCTTCCCCTCCCACTGACATGTCATACTTCCCAAATTATGATCATGGTGTGTCGTTAGGGACACACAGGATATTTTGGCCTCCCATGTTTTTGCCACCTCTTGCATCTTCTGGCCCATCTTTTTCATATCCCATGATGATTCCCACTCCCCAGCTAGAATCTGGTCATGTAGCTATCCCATATTATTTTCATTCTACTTATGTCTCTTTGAGCTTCTATAATCCATCGTCATCAACTCATGTTCCACCACAGGGTGTTCCATCAATTTTTGTCGATCCAGCGGTGCTCAGCGATCAGACTGGCACATGTATATTTATAGAACCCTAACAAATTTTTATACCAATATTTATTTTCATTATAACATGGTTTGATAAAATATTTGTTTTTCTTTCATTACAGATACATCTACTGACAAGAGGTGGGGGCGGGGGTGTACACGCATGTGTGCGGTGTGGAACTTCCGCACACATGTAATGGTGGATTATAATGAAGACAACCATATGGTTGAGAAAACAGGGCAGCAATGTTGGAGTTTTTTGGCGACACTTGCCAAATACTCCAACATCATTCTCGTCAGCACGTTATCATGCAGACAGTTGCCACATGATGTCAAGAATAAAGCTTGGTTAGAGATATGGGTAAAAAAATATGTTGTATTTAATTCCATGAATTATTTTTGTATTTATATGAATTAAAATTTTGGTGTCATATACGATTTAATTTTACCGATGGTGAGGGTGCACGACCAGCATGTCTAAAGGATTTAGGTGAGCTTTGGAGAGCCTACAAGCATGAGTTGTATATTGGATGGTGTGCTAGAGTTGGCACTAAGTTAGATGCGGTACCAGTCATATCTGATTTTCCTATTGAGCATTATCGGCAGATGATTACTCATTGGACGACTACTCCGTTTAAGTTATTAATTACATTTGAGGTATTTAAATAATAACATTCATGTTTTTTGATAATATTATCCTTTGAATTATCTAATTTTATTAAGGAATCTTCTGGAAAAAATAAAAAAAACATTTATTCAAAAAAATACCTCCACACACTGAGACGTACTACGATGTCAAATCATGAGAGTAAGCCGGTATGACAATTGTTTATAATTTTTCTTTACAACATACAGTTTCTTTTATTTCCAAAATTATTTAATTTTTTGCTAATGTTTTCATATAACCTTAGTTTTCAATGTCATTGTAGAGGAATAAAACTGAATATTGAAGGATGTGTGCCTCGAGAAAAACTATTTTACTCGAGTAGACGGAAAAAGGATGGAAGTGCCATCAACGAACCGACTCAGCAGTAGATTTTAATTTTTAGTCTATTTATTTTATATTTTAATATCTATTTTTTAACTTAATAATTTATTTATATTTGTAACAGGATACTTTAGAGTCCCTCAATGCCCAAGAACCAGACAATTTTGGGCCGATTGATCACTTACATCAGGTGTTGTGAGAGGAGCATTCTGGCAGAGTACGCTGCTGACCTAGGATAGCCCCGACGAAGTATTGGCCCTCCTTAAGTATGAGTTGTAGTGCCATTGAGCTACAAAATGTTAGGGAATAGGCAGAACAGGCTTCCAAAAGGGCCATAGAGATGGCAGAAAAGTCTGATAGGGGAAATAGTGCATTTATGAAATTTATTGAAGTTCTACGCCCAACACTTCCACCAGAGGCCAGCCCAGCTTTTGATGAATATATTTCATCGGTACATTATATATATGGTTCCCCAGGTGGTAGTACAATTGGTGGTAAAGATGATTTCCAGCCTGATGATGATGATGGTGAGGAGTTTTATGTGGAAGGGGAGGGAGAGGAGGAGGGAGAGGCGGAGGAGGAGGGTGAGGTGGAGGGAGAGGGGGAGGAGGAGGGCGTTGAGGAGGAAGGGGACGATGATGAGGATAATGATGACCACCAGGATGAGGGTGATGATGATGGTGATGATAGTGATAGTGATGTTGGACAAGTTGATCCATTACATTTTTGACTAATATTACTGATATTTGATGTTTAATCTATTCTAGTTGTTTATTTTATCTAGACCCGTAGAATAGTATTGGAGTTGAGTTATTTTTATATACTATCTTTTTCATGTATGTTGATGTCTTTTAGTGTTTGTGGTGTATCTTGAGCATGTTTGTAGAGTTTTTTGTGTTTGGGAACTCCCCAGACATCCCCCTGGACATCCCCCCACCCTCCTCCTTGGACCCCAGACAACCCCCCATACACACCCCAGACAGCCCCCCCAAAAAGCCCCCCACCCCACCCTCCTCCTTGGTCCTTGGACACCCCCTGGACACCCTCTCGGATAGCCCCTGGACAGCCCCCAGACAGACCCGCGGACAGCCCCCCCCCCCCCCACCCTCCTCCTTGGACTCCGGACAGCCCCCCCCCCCCACCCTTCTCCTTGGACCTCGGACAGCCCCTCGGACAGCCCCCCACCCTCCTACTTGGACCCTTGACAGCCCCCCACCCTCCTCCGTGGTCCCCGGATATCCCCCCAGACACCCCCGAAGAGCCCCCCCCCCCACCCCACCCTCCTCCCTGCTCCCCGGATAGCCCCCGTATAGCCCCCCGGATATCCCCCACCGTCCATCGTGGACCCCGGACAACCCCCCAGACACCCCCGGACATCCCCCCAAACAGACCCCCCACCCTCCTCCTTGGTCCCCGGACAGCCCCCCGGACACCCCCGGACAGCCCCCCCACCCTCCTCCCTGGACCCCTAAGAGCCCCCCACCCTCCTCCCTAGACCCCCAAACAGCCCCCCCACCCTCCTCCTTGATTTCACATGCATTTTTTTACTTATCTGATCATACAATGTTATTTATGATTATTCCATTTTTGTATGTCATGAATTATATGAATGTCTTGGTAAGCTTATTAGCTCGTGCTCATCAAATGCATGTTATGATATGCTTTAAATTGAATAAAAAGCCTTGTTGTACATTCTCCATGTCATGTGAATTATGCCGTGTTTGATTTGGTTTACTTGTCAATTGTTAGAATAAGACATGGGTTAAATTTTAAGGACTCATGGACAGACTTTCCATCCCTAGGTAATTTAAATTTGAAATTCCAGGATGAATGCTTTGGTTGCTAGGTGAGGGCTACAAGGATGGTTTCTATTACTCATGAGTGATATTGGTTCCTTGAAGATAAACCGAGGACATCTCTGTTTTACAAGATGGTAATACCATGCCTCAAGTGATACCCGGTCCCCTATGTGAGATACTTGGCAAGCATGGCCGCCTAAATCTGAGGTGCGGTGTGGTCGACACCATTCAAAGTGACGTGTACGAGTCAACCTCGTCTAAATCTGAGGCGCGGTGTGGCCGGAATTTTAAGTAAAAAGAACAATAGGAATACGGAAAACTGACCAAACGCATTCAGATTCTATTGATACATTGTCACAATGATTTATCGGTCATATGTGATGTGTACGAGTGAACCCCAGCTCAATCTGAGTCGTGTTGTTGTCGAGATCACTCTAAGTGTCTCTCTTTTGTTTAAAATGCACAACATCTTCAGTACATATAGAAAAATAACCAAACTAATTCAGATTGTGTTGATGCATTAAGAAAATCATCCATGGGTCATATATGATGTGTACGAGTCAACCCCGCCTCAATCTGAGGCGCAGTGTGGCCGGCACCACTCAAAGTGTCTCTCTTTTTTTTTTCAAAATGACATCATTCTAAGTGAAAACATCAACCGGCTTATGGAAAACCAACCAAATGTATTAATATTGTGTTTATACTTTAGGAAAATAATACATGGGTCATTTGAGATGTGTACGAGTCAACCTCATCTAAATCTGAGGCGTGTTGTGGCTGGTAACACTCTAACTATGTCTCTTTTGTTTAAAATGGACAGGATTATAAGTGAAAAGAACAACTATTATACAGAAAACCGACCTAATGCATTCGTATTCTTTTGATACTTCATAACAACAATACCTGGGTCATATTTGATGTGTATGAGCCAACATGGGCTCAATCCGAGCCACGGTGTGGCCAGGATCACTCTAAGTGTCTCTCTTTTGTTTAAAATGGAAAACATTTTAAGTACATATGGAAAACCGACCAAACAGATTAGGTTTATGTTGAAACTTTAGGAGAATGATCCATGGGTTATATGTGACGTGTACGAGTAAACGTTGCCTCAATATGAGGCGTAGTGTGGTTGGCGCTATTCATAGTGTCCCTCTTTTGTTTCAAATGGACATCATTTTAAGTGAAAACAACAACTACCATACAAAAAACTGACCAAACGCATTCAGAATGTGGTGATGCTTTAGGAAACCAATCCATGGGTCATATGTGACATGTAAGAGTCAACACCCCCTCAATATGAGGGGCGGTGTGGCTGTCACCATTCAAAGTGTATCTCTTTTGTTTCAAAAGGATATCATTTTAAGTGAAAACATCAACTGACATATGGACAACCGAGAAAACGCATTCAGATTGTGTTGATACTTTAGGAAAATGATCCATGGGTCATCTTAGACATGTACGAGTCAACCCTGTCTAAATTGGAGGTGCGGTATGGCCAGTTCACTCTAATTGCGTCTCTTTTGTTTAAAATGGACAGGATTATAAGTGAAAAGAACAACTGGCATATGGAAAACGGACCTAACGCATTCAGATTCTGTTGATACTTTATCACAAATATCCATGGGTCATATTTGTCATGTATGAGCCAACCCAAACTCAATCTGAGTAATGGTGTGTCAAGGATCACTCTAAGTTTCTCCCTTTTGTTTAAAATGGACAACATTTTAAGTACAAATGGAAAACCGAACAAACACATTTGGTTTCTATTTAAACTTTAGGATAATGATCCATGGGTCATATGTGAAGTGTAAGACTCAACCCCGCCTCAATCTGGGGCATGGTGTGGCTGGCACCATTCATAGTATCTCTCTTTTGTTTAAAATGGACATCATTTAAAGTGAAAACAACAACTTCCATACAAAAAACTGACCAAACACATTCGAAATGTGTTGATGCTATAGGGAAAAAATAAATGGGTCATATGTGACGTGTATGAGTAAACCCCGCCTCAATCTGAGGCGTGTTGTGGCCGGTACCACTGAAAGTGTCTCCCTTTTGTTTCAAAAGGACATCATTTTAAGTGAAAACATCAACTGGCATACGGAAAACTGACTAAACGCATTTGTATTATGTTGATACTATAGTAAAATGATCCATGGGTCATTTAAGATATGTACGAGTCAACCCCATCTAAATATGAGGCACGGTGTGTCCGGTACCACTCTAATTGTGTCTCTTTTGTTTAAAATGGACAGGATTATAAGTGAAAAGAGAAAATAGAATATGTAAAACTAACCGAACGCATTCAGATTCTATTTATAATTTATCAAAATGATCAATGGGTAATATGTGACGTGAACAAGCCAACCTGGGCTCAATCAGAGTTCTGTTGTGGGTGGGACCACTCTAAGTGTCTCTCTTTTGTTTAAAATTGACAACATTTTAAGTACATATTGAAAACTGAACAAACGCATTATGTTTCCATTGATACTTTAGAAGAACAATCCATGGGTCATATATTACGTGTATGAGTCAACCTCACCTCAATACGAGGTGCGGTGTGGCCGACACCATTCATAGTGTCTCTATTTTTTAAAAAAAGGACATCATTTTAAGTGAAAACAACAACTTCCATACCAAAAACTGACTAAACACATTAGGAATGTTTGATAATTTAGGAAAATGATCCATGGGTCATATGTGACATGTAAGAGTCAACTATGCCTCAATCTGAGCCATGTTGTGGTTGGCACCACTCAAAGTGTCTCTCTTTTGATTCAAAAGGACATCATTTTAAGTGAAAACATCAACTGGCATACAGAAAAACGGCCAAATGCTTTTGGATTGTGTTGATACTTTAGGAAAATTTCCCATGGGTCATTTGAGACATGTACGAGTCAACCCCGTCTAAATATGAGGCACAGTGTGGCCGATACCACTCTAACTATGTCTCTTTTGTTTCAAATGGACAGGATTATAAGTGAAAAAGAACAATTGGCATACTAAAACTGACCTATTGCATTCGGATTCTATTGATACTTTGTCACAATGATCCATGGGTCATATGTGACATGAAAGAACCAACCCAGGCTTAATCCGAGTCGCGGTGTGGCTAGGATCACTATAAGTGTCTCTCTTTTCTTTAAAATAGACAACATTTTAAGTACATACGGAAAACCAACCATGCGCATTTGGTTTCCATATAAACTTTAGGAGAAGTATCCATGGGTCATATCTGACATGTATAAGTAAACCCCGCCTCAATCCAAGGTGCGTTGTGGCCAAAGCCTCTCAAAGTGTCCCTCTTTTGTTTAAAATGGACTTTATTTTAAGTGAAAACAACAACTTGCTTACGGAAAACCAAACAAACGGATTCTGATTGTGTTGATACTTTAGTACAATGATACATGGGTCATATGTGACATGTAAGAGTCAACCCTGCTTCAATACAAGGTTTGGTGTGGCTGGAACCACTCAAAGTGTCTCTCTTTTGTTTTAAAAGGACATCATTTTAAGTGAAAACATCAACTGGCATACCGAAAACTGACCAAACGCATTTGTATTATATTGATACTTTAGGAAAATGATCCATGGGTCATCTGAGATGTGTACAAGTCAACCCCATCTAAATATGAGGTGTAGTGTGGCCGATACCACTCTAATTGTGTCTCTTTTGTTTAAAATGGATGGGGTTATAAGTGAAAAGAAAAAATAGCATACGGAAAACTGACTTAACGCATTTAGATTCTATTGATACTTTATCACAATGATCCATGGGTCATATGTGATGTGTACGAGCCAACCCGGGCTCAATCCAAGTCGCAGTGTGGTCGGGATTACTCTAAATGTCTCTTTTTTTTAAATAGACAACGTTTTAAGTACATATGGAAAACTAACCAAACGCAATCTATTTCCTTTGAAACATTAGTAAAATGATCCATCGGTCATATGTGACGTGTACGAGTCAACCTCACCTCAATATGAGGCATGGTGTGGCCGACACCACTCAAAGTGTCTCTCTTTTGATTAAAATCGACTTCATTTTAAGTGAAAACACCAACTAGCATACGGAAAACTGACCAAATGGATTCTGATTGTGTTGATACTTTAGAACAACAATCCAAGGTCATATGAGACGTTTTCGAGTCGCCTCTGCCTCAATCCGAGGGGCGTTGTGGCTGGAACCATTCATAGTGTCTCCCTTTATGATTAAAATGGACATCATTTTAAGTGACAACAACCCATACGAATAACAGACCAAACACATTCGGAATGTGTTGATGCTTTAAAAAAATGATCCATGGGTAATATGCGACGTGTACGAGTCAACATCGCCTCAATCCGAGGTGCAGTGTGGCCGGCACCACTCAAAGTGTCTCTCTTTTGTTTCAAAAGGACATCATTTTAAGTGAAAACATCAACTGGCACACAGAAAACTGACCAAACGCATTCGGATTGTATTGATACTTTAAGAAAATTATCCATGGGTCATTTGAGACGTGTATAAGTCAACCCTGTCTAAATCTGAGGTGCGGTGTGGCTGGTACCACTCTAATTGTGTCTATTTTTTTTAATGGAATGGATTATAAGTGAATAGAACAACTGGCATATGGAAACCTGACCAAATTCATTCAGATTCTATTGATACATTATCACAATGATACATTGGTCATATGTGACGTTTACAAGCCAACTCGGGCTCAATCTGAGTCGTAGTGTGGCTGGGATCACTCTAAGTGTCTCTCTTTTGTTTAAAATGGACAACATTTTAAGTAAATATGGAAAACTAACCAAACGCATTTGGTTTCCATTGAAAATTTAGGAGAAAGATCCTTGGGTCATATTAGACATTTATAAGTCAAACACGCCTCAATTAGAGGTGTGGTGTGGCCGACACTACTCAAAGTGTCTCTCTTTTGATTAAAATGGACTTCATTTTAAGTGAAAACAACACCTAGCATATGGAAAACCAACCAAATAGATTCTGATTGTGTTTATACTTTAGCACAACGATCCATGGGTCATATGTAACATGTACAAGTCAACCCCGCCTCAATCCGAGGTGAAGTGTGGCCGGAACCATTCATAGTGTCTCTCTTTTGTTTAAAATGGACATCATTTTAAGTAAAAACAACCACTGCCATACGAAAAACTGACCAAACACATTTGGAATGTGATGATTCTTTAGTAAAACAGTCCATGGGTCATATGTGATGTGTATAAGTCAACCCCGACTCAATACAAGGTACGGTGTGTCCGAAACCACTGAAAGTGTCTCTCTTTTGTTTCAAAAGGACATCATTTTAAGTGAAAACATCAATTGACATATGAAAAACTGACCAAACGCACTCATATTTTGTTGATACATTAGAAAAATTATCTATGGGTCATTTGATATGTGTACGAGTCTACTTCGTCTAGATCCGAGGCGCGGTGTGGCCGGTACCACTTTAACTGTGTATCTTTTGTTTAAAATGGGTAGGATTAAAAGTGAAAAGAATAACAGGCATATGGAAAACTGACCTAATGCATTTGTATTATATTTATACTTTATCAAAATTATGCATGGGTCATATGTGATGTGTATGAGCTAACTCAGGCTCAAACAGAGTCGCGGTGTGGCCGAGATCACTCTAAGTGTCTCTCTTTTGTTTAAAATGGGCAACATTTTAAGTACATATGAGAAACTAACCAAACGAATTCAGTTTCCATTAAAACTTTATGAGAACGATCCATGGGTCATATGTGATTTTTATGAGTCAACCTTGCTTCAATCTGAGGTGTGTCATTGCTGACATCACTCAAAGTGTCTCTCTTTTGTTTAAAATGGACTTCATTTTAAGTGAAAACAACAACTAGCATAAGGAAAACTGACCAAACGGATTCTGATTGTGTTGATACATTGGAAAAACGATCCATGGGCCATATGTGTTGTGTATGATTCAACCCCACCTCAATCAAAGGTGCATTGTGGTCGACACCATTCATAGTGTCTCTCTTTTGTTTAAAATGGACATCATTTTAAGTGAAAACAAAAACTAACATACGAAAAACTGACCAAACGCATTCAAAATATGTTTATGCTTTAGTAAAATGATCCATGGGTCATATGTGACGTGTATGAGTCAACCCCACCTCAATCCGAGGAATAGTGTGTCCGGGATCACTCTAAGTGTCATTATTTTGTTTAAAATGGACAACATTTTATGTACATATGGAAAATTGACAAAACGGATTTTGATTGTGTTTATACTTTATAACAATGATCCATGGGTTATATGTGATGTGTATGAATCAACCCCACCTCAATCTGAGGCGCGGTGTGGCTGGAACCACTGAAAGTGTCTCTCTTTTATTTCAAAAGGACATCATTTTAAGTGAAAACATTAACTAGCATATAGAAAACTGACCAAACACATTCAGATTGTGTTGATACTTTAGGAAAATGATCCATGGGTCATTTGAGATGTGTAAAAGTAAAATCTATTTAAATCTGAGGCATGGTGGGGCCGGTACCACTCTAACTGTGCCTATTTTTTTTAAAATGGACAAGATTATAAGTGAAAAAAACAAATGGCATACGAGAAACTGACCAAACGCATTCAGAATCTGTTGAAACTTTAGGACAACGATCCATGGGTCATATGTGACATGTAAGAGTCAACCAATACTCAATCTGAGTCATGGTGTGGCCGAAACCACCCAAAGTGTCTCTCTTATGTTTAAAATGGAAAACATTTTATGAACCGACCAAATGGATTCTGATTCTGTTGATACTTTTGCACAACGATCCATAGGTCATTTGTGACGTGTACGAGTCAACCTTGCCTCAATCCGAGGTGTGGTGTGGCGGGAACCACTCAACATGTCTCTCTTTTATTTAAAAATTACTTCATTTTTAGTGAAAACAACAAATGACATACAGAAACCCGACCAAATTCTTTCGAAATATGTTTACACTTTAGGACAACGATCCATGGGTCATTTGTGACGTGTACAAGCTATCCTCGCCTCAATCTGAGGCATAGCAGGGCCGGTATCACTCCATGTGTATGTATTTTGTTGCAAATGGTCATAATTTCTAGTAAAAACATTTGGTATTTGAAAAAATGATCAAATTATGAATTGAATTCTGGATTGCACATATAATTGTCATCTAAATTTTAAATTGAATTCCAAGTGAATTGTGTATGTTTATAATTACATTATGAATTCTGATTTTATTCTACATGTGTATAGTTCTAGGATGCATTATATGTTAAATGTGTATGAATATTTTCTGTATATGTATTTTTAGTTGGTTATTGTAGGTACATTAATTGTATATGTATGTGTTAGTTAGTTATTTTAGGTACAATAATTGGAAATGAGAGGGAATTTGAAAGGAGAGGGAATGGACACCTACTATGTGACTACTGTGCAAATTGCAGGCTGCTGTACAATTTTCATACCATAGGCAATGCCAACGGTTTCAAACCATTGGCATAGAATTCATAGTGAATTTTTTACCAACAGTTCATATAGAACCATCGGTAAAAAACCTTTCCCAACGGTTTAGAAACCCTTGGGAAAGAAGTCATATTGTTTGTTGTCCCAACAGTTCAAGCCAAACCATTGGGAAAAACTATCCCAATGGTTGTACCAAACCGTTGGGGTAGGTTCATTTTTCTAACCTATCCCAACAGTTCTGTGTAAACTGTTGGGAAAAGATTTCCCAACGGCTTACTTACCAACGGTTTGCAGAACCGTTGGTATAAGATATACCAATGGTTATACAGGATTTCCCAATGTTTTAGAACCTTTGGGAAAATGTCCATTTCCAGTAGTGTCGATACCCAAATTGATTACATTTTTTTAGGACAGGATAAGGGAAAATGCCCTGGGATGGATATATGATTTGGGGTAGAGCTTGGATAAAATGACCGAACATTGTTCAGAACCCGCTTAGGGAATCGTAGTGTCTTTACCTTCAGTTTCAATACAGAAACTTTCCACTTATATTGGCATAACATGTTTTCCCTTTTTAGTTGAGTATTGTATTTCTTGTGTGGTTATCTTGTGACCTGAGTATTGTTCTTGTTATATATTCTTCCATATTTTTTTATTCATTTCTTCTGGAGTTTTACTCTTATAAATGTGTGTATAGTCTCCCCATGAATGACTTATCAAACCGTCACTTATATTTGACAACATCTAGCAACCATGGAGGTGTGCTTGAGGTCACATAGAGAATCATCTTGGGGAACCATCACATGGTTCCTGTGTCGGGACATTATAAATGTATATTGAGTGACTTCAATGTTTCTAAAATTTACTTCTAGCCCAAAAAATTTTAAATTTAGAATATTTTTTTACCTTCATTATATTTAGCTTTATCTTATAATTTAATTTTCATCTTATAAACATCATTTTCAAGAAACTTATGCTTTTCATATAGTAAATATTCAATTACTTTTCCATTTTTACCTTTGTTTACAACCAATCATTGTTAACACCAATTAACTCATTCAGATCAAAAAAAATATTTAAATATTTTACTAATCCTAATATTCTCATTTCCTTATTTTTTGTAATGATTCTTCAATCAATGTGAAATTTTTCATAAAAATTAATAATTATTATTAAATGGATTTGAAAAGTTTCGTTATTTTTTTCACTATTTATCTACTTTATCAATAATGTTTTCATAGATTATATAACTGTTATCAGTTTTATTTCCTTGTCATGTAGTTCTATGATAAATACAAATATATAAGTAATAATATTAATAGTTACTTTCTTAAAATAATCCTTAACATTAGAGTATAGATATTAAATTAATTTAAAAATCTCCTAATATCAAATTTCTGGACTTTATTAGTCATGAGGATGATTTGTATTTGATATGATATAAACAAACCACATTGAACACCTTCAAATAGTGGTGTATAATCTTTATGTTATTTATAATATTTTATAATTCATAACTTATTAAATCTTTTTTTCTTCATATTCCTTAGAGTTCTTGTAGAAAAAGTCTCTATTTGGGTATTAATAGGGATATCTTACTTATTATATGATATATGCATCACAGAAACATCCTAACATTCATAATTGATGTAATGTAGTTAAAAAATATAGGATAAAAATATATATCCATTAATAGGTGTAACCTTGTGCTCTGATACAACTTTAAGTGGTCAGTGGATAGTTTTATCACATTGAAATGTGATTATAAATCAATGTAGATAAGTTTTATCAAATTCGTTTCACTTAACTTTTACCCCTTTTCGTATTCAAACCTCTAAACCTTTTAAAATTAATATATCTTATATGTTATTCAATTCATTCACAACACATTCAATAAATAGATTAATTAGATCACAACACACATTATTTTTATAAGTTTTGATCCCAACGTGGATATGGAGTAATTATTGTTTTCAGAACTAGTCTAATACAAAAATATTATCAAAAGTGTAAAAAATTGATTAAAATTGGTGAGAAGGTGTTACCCTTAACTCAACACCTAAAAATTGTGATCTTTACTCTTTGATAAACTGTATGGAATGGTCAATATCCACTTCCCTAAAGAAAAATCACTACCCCTTGATATGTTACATATAATAGTATTTTGAGTTAATTGAATCCCTATAGTTTCTTTATACTAGCTCTAGCGAGTCTAAAATTTTACCCCAAATTAATTATGTAAGATCCTTTGTCTTTGGGTTTCCTTTACACATCAATAACTACCAAGAATTGATAATCTTTTACTTATCCTTAAAAATGTTTTAAAATATAGACATGTTATTTTCTTCAAGAATTAAAAATCCATACCAAATATAGAATTAAAACATGTTTATTTCTCACTTCTTTATGTTTTTCAATATTAAGAATTTATATTGGGAAAGACATTTTATATTCTGACTATCTTCTAGAACATTTGTTTTTGGAATGTACAAATGTTCAAGTAAGTAAGTATTTAAAACATAGGTGTGATAACAAAGAATATTTTTATTTTGGTCAATTTTTATACCTTCAACCTTAGGAATACCCTCTTTTTCTTCTTCAAGTCTGATGATCATCCAAAATATTCAATTCAAACTCACTTATTTGACTAAATAATCTTCCACAACATGCAATTCTAGTTCTCTCAATATTCCTACTCTCTACTCATTTTTATATTTATTTTCTAAATGGTATCTCCTCCTTTTATACCAATAATTTAATTTTTAGTATTCTATGAACTAAGGAGATGAATTATTCTAGAATTACTCACTTTTAATTTTATAGTTTATCAGATATGTAATATTTATTTTTTATAGCTTATGATAAATATGGATTGACCAAAATATATTCACATTTATCACTTGGTTAAAAATATTTTAACTCCATGAAAAATATTAGATACTATGATGGTATTCACTCTATGATTTTAATATCTTGATGTATATCTTGAAATAATCACATTTATTTTATTAACTTATTGATTCATCCAAGAGTATTTTCACTAACCCTAATTTTTTCAATCAATTTGATAGAGGATTTGGATCTTCAAACGAGACATGATAGAAATATTGATATTCTAGAGTAATTATTATATATATGCAATACAATTTATGAATTCCTAATTATATAATTTCATTTCATTATATAACTTTCACTCTCCTCATCTCTCTACTATCTTTAGCATTTTATCTCCTCGTCTTCTGAACCACTAAAATTATTTATCTTCTACCTCCATCAACTTCTGATCTTCTTAGTATAAACAATCTTAAACATCATTAGCATCTTATAAAATTAACATTATATCTTTTAAACATTGTAATTTTATCTTATTGAAACTTATTATAGGATTACTAAAGATAATTCTTTCATAACTATATATTTTAATGTTTTAGCCTTTTACTAAAGTGGATCCTCAGGACTACTCTTCTACTTGTGGACTCCATTAGCATCTAAGTCATTCTTTATCATTGTAAATAACTATTATTTGACATTATCTAAATCATTTAATCACCCTTGAATCTATTTTACACTTTCAAATTGTTATTATCTAAAGTAATTAGTATTATTGGATTCTCTTACTTCCTGACATCTTCTAAATTATTATTTTTTTGGAGCATGATTTCTCAATAGAATTATCAACATTTATTACTTCCAAACTCTAATTCTAGAGAAAAATTTAATTATCTTTTTTCTATTTCATTCCCTCTTTAAACATAGGACTTTATAAATTCCTCTTGACATGGAACCCATTTATTATTAAATAATAAAATTAAATCACAATGTAGACCTTTATAATCCTTTATCAAATATCATACTTCTTCAAACTTAGTTTTAGTCACTCAATTAAGTGTTTCCTCTTGTTTGGTTCTAAAAAAATATCCCTCCAAAGCTTCCTTTTAAAATATTACATTCCTTTACCAATTATCTCAGATTGAATCACATTTTATTCTCAATCCAGTATGGTATTTATAAATTTGAAATACATGTATAACACTATATTACTTGGTCATAATGATTTAACTCTAGGAACATATCTTTATTCTCAAGTAGATACATTTTATTTATATTTTAGGTCTCACTTAAATTTTCAGTCAAACCTATTTATTAATCAAAAATGAATTGGATTTTTAGAATAACTCTTATATGACTATGAAACATCTTCATTTAAACTAATGTACTTCCTTTTAATCTTATAGAGTTCTATTACAATTCTCTATAAGATACAATAGCTTCTAGTTTCATAAAACATCTAAACACACATCTACCTTAGTCTATCATTTTCTGAATGACCATTAAATTTGATTATAAAAATAATCAAGTAACTTTTATACTATATATATTGGAATTAATTTTCCTATAACATAACTCCTTCCACATCATCCAAGTGTTGTTCAACATTCAAAATTATTTTTCATACTTTTTAAACAATAGGATGGATTCTCACGAAAATTAATAAGAACATGTAATTAGTATTTTTATCACAAACCATATACACTTTTCATTGATTCAAATATTTCCATTATAGAAATCATCAGTTTTAAAAGTTGCTTTTGGATTTGGCTTACTTTCATCCAAATATTAAATCTTAACCTGTGATCCCCTAAAGAACTTGGACTTTTTGCTCCTCCAAAATGACATATTCCAGACAACGTTTCTTCTAAATAACATATTTTATTCTCATGTAATCTTATTATCTTCACATAGTATATAATTGTATTCAATAATTTTTTATTTATTCCAACGATCCGAAGGATGAACATCTCCATTTAGTAGGATTTCATATTATTTTTCCTTATGTTTTCCTTTATCATATATTAACATTGGTTCACATTTCCATTACTTATCATTAATATGATAAATCATTGGGGAAAAATATAAAAAAATATTAATCACTATCCATTTGGGAAGTCATTGGTATTGGGAATCACATTTGATTTTATAGAGAAATTTAGTAATTTTTGGGATTAGGAATGAAAAAAACTGGGATTGAAACCCTTAGTTTTCGAGAACAATTTCAAGTATGACTAGTATGATCATATATGGATAAAATTATAGCTCAATATTTATTATTTATTATTTTGAGATTATATAAAACAAAAATATTGAATTTATTAAAATGATTTTATGGGTTTTTGAACATTGTTGGAATCATCAATACATGGTTGTATATTTAATTTATTATAATAATTTATTTCAGTTATTAAATTTTTTAATTATAAATTACATTAATATTTAAAATATATTATCAACATAAAAGAGATAAATTATTTAGGATAGAATAATTGAAGATGTTAATTTTCATTTTGGATTTATGAATAAAACAATCCCGAGACATTTTCCAAGGAATAAAATTTTAGGGGCCAAATTTCTTTAATGATGAAAATGTAAAATACTCTACTTTTTAAGTTATATTTTTTTTATTAAAATATAAATATTCCCTGATTAATTTTTTAACAACCAGAACTAAATCTTATATCAATAGGGATCAAATCACCATATGCCTTGAGAACATTCCATGATTCAATGAGGTTGATGAATATTATTGGGTGTCTAAGTTAATCATTTGAAAATGATTTTCCCAATTTTTGAAACCACATAGTTCATTACTAGTTTCTAAATAAATATAAATGATCCGTCCATTCATAGAACATCCCAAATAGTAAATAGAATAAAATTAAAACCCTATCATTTAGGTCATGTAGTCACTATATATTACTATATAAGAGACAAACTAAATGATGAAACAAGTAGGCATTGATTTATAGAAAAATTTAAATTTATATATCGAATTGAATATAATAAGGTAAAATGTAGTGATGCTTTATTTTTATCATTAAACACTCTAAATTCATTCCAACTTCAATCTATGACTCGATGGATCTTGATACATTAATCTCACACCTGAACCATTAGATGATCAACCAATCAACCATTCCACGAACCATATACATATAACTAAATATATAAATATTTATATGTGATAAAGTATAAATTCAATGATTAAATACAATGACCCATTAAGCACCATTATAGAATCTAAACTCTTAGAATAATAAATAAATCATGTCCATTCATGTGAATTTGTCTTTAAAATATGAAATTGTGTATGTATTAAGTAAAAATAATTAAACTCAATTAGTAAAAAAAAATTCCAACCTAAATCATGAGATATATATAAACTATTTCCAAACCATAAAAAATAGTTGTTCTAGAATAACATTAAAATACTCATGCGGCACAAAAATAAGTAAATCAAGAAAATTACAATTTATAACTCTCGTCTCACCCATAGAATCATTATAATCATCGAGTTAAAATTTAGAATCCCATTGATCAAACCAGAAATCATCATTGGGGGAAAATATCATATAAAAATACTTACTTAGAGTGAAAATGACTATATAAAAATTTTCAATAATATATAAAAAACCATAAAGCCTGTATAAGCTAAAAAATGTCATTTTTCATTTTATTATACAAAAAATATCATGATATATAAATTTATAATAAATTTTTTTATCTTAATGAACTAATATAATGGATTTACCATGGAACTATCTAGATATAGTAATAAATAAGATAATATAATCAATAATTAATAAGAAATAACATAAAAAAGTAGAATCCCACTTGATAATAAAAATATATATATTAGATTAGAATTATTTTTTAAATAATAATAACAAATAATTAAAAAATTAATTAAAAAATTCAAATGATAAATCTCTAATAAGTATAAATAAAAAACATTTCCACAATAATTAATGGGCGTGATCATATAAAATTAATATAAGACAATATTTAAATTAATATATGAATCAATTTGTTAAATTCCTTCTTTTCCATGGTATACTTAAAAAAATTATTTTTTGAATTTAAAAATATTAGGGAGTATATTGCTTATATATACTAACTAAACAATTAAGAGGAGATATTTACACATAGAAAAATCAATCAATTTTAAGCTTCTTATAATCTATCAATCCTTGAACATTTATGTGAAAATTAGAATCCTCTTTCATGGAAAAAGAGACTCCAAATTATAAGAACAAATACCTTATGAAAACATCAATTATTATTCTAACACACATAAGTAAGACCCCAAAATATTAAAACATGAACATACATGAATTATAATTAAAATTAATTAAAAATAAATAAAAATTAATTAGGTTAAATACCAATAGTAAAACAATAATAAATACACACACTCCCCCTATATATAAATCCTCTATACATAACACATAAATTCACTAAAAATTATAATATTTTAATCATATATTAATGAACACAAATGCCTAGTAAGAGTAAATCAAATTATAAGAGAGGGATGGAGATAAAGAAATGAATAGTAATGGGTAAATGACATTACATCAATATAAGAAGTAAATACCACTAGAATCACAGCAAGACTGAATGTGGACAAGGTAGGGATATGGGGCAGAATAAAAGGGGAATAATTAGTCATAATTTTCTTCTATCATATACATTACTACAAAAAAAGAGTTAATTATAAATCTTAGGTTCCAAAAATCTTAATAACCCAACATGAGAACCACCAAATACAGAATACCATTCCAAGGGGAACGTAATTATAGTGGTGGTGCCTCTAATACCAATATCCACAATCAATAATTATGTGCTTATATAAAATATGGTATGTGATAACACTTTACTTTAAGAAAACAATGTAGTAACTATGTGAACTCAGTCTGTAACCCATTTCAAGCATTATACTTATCTTGTTATTTATATAATACAAAATATTTACTTGGAATCCCATGTAAAGTGTACTACCATTTCCAACATGAAAACAAGATATTAAAAAATCAATATTATTGTGATTTTTGTCCACAAAAGGAAAAGAAAATGGTTGGTATCACTAAAATTAGTTTGAAAATAGATTAAGAAAAAATTATCCATTTTTGTGCATATGTTTTAAATATTTTTTGTATAGGTATAACAAGATTCTTAAACAAAGGAAATAACATCATATCTTGGTGTATCGTGTTATGGTCAGTGTATAAATGTCCAATAGATTATGAGGATGGTTAATTGAGAGTTGAATACTAGTTTTCAAAGTATTCAATGTGGAATAGAGACATCATGGTAAAAAAATATTATAGTTTTAAGAGAATAGTTATTTAGGTCATTATGAAAAAATAATTACATTCAATGCTAAATAATATCACATCATAGTTCATGGAAACCATGGAATGGTTAAAATTTAAAACACTCATAAAATATATGAACATATAACTAGTATTCTGGTATTACATTGTGATCCAAAGATACCCATGTCATAGTCTTTATCAATGTTCTATCTCAAAGATAAAAATAAACTCTATTCTTTTATTCATTAATTTCCTAGCCATAGTTTTTAGATATAACATCAACCAAATAGACCAAATAATAGTTTATTTCAACACATTATGGTTTCCAATTCCTTTAAATAAAATATTATATTTTACATGAGGTGTGTGAAAAAATAATTAAATAGATACTCAAATCAACTTTGGTGAATTCCATTTAAATTTTGGGTTCTATTTGAGAGAAAAAGAAAATAAACACATTATTCACTCATTATATGTTCCTGATGATAGTGTAGGAAGTCTATTTAGTCTTGTTAAAACTTTTTTTTATCATATTACTTTATATTTCTTTACATACTTACATAATTCCTAGACTATATTTTTACTTTATTTTCCTATTGTTGAATTTCAAATATAATAGAGATGTGTGAATGGGGATAAAAAATACTAATCTCAAAGGACATATTAACACTATCAATAGAGTTGGGGAGACTTGTAAAAATATATTTTATTCCTGTTATTCCCAATATCCCACTATAATTAATCATTATTTATTGATCATTTGGTTATTTAAATATCCTATGTACTAACTAGTGTGAGAGTTTAGATAATTTGAATGAATTGTTTTGGGTCACATAGATTCACCCCCAATCAGTATTTAACACTTTTAATTATGGCATATAAATTACTATCATATAAATATACATTTAGGGATCCTGATTTTTTTTGTTATATTTTATGATACCTATAATTATTAATTATTAAAAGGTTTACCATTTTGAATTATTTTTTTAATTTTATATATATCATTAGTCCTTTGATTCATCCTAAAAATACTAATATTTTTTTATTTATTAAAAATATTTTCAATTGAATAATTTTCATATATGGTATTAGTCATATCTATAATAATTGTTTTCCCATGTTTTATGGAATAAATTTTCATGTTTTCAAATATTGTATCTTTTTATATCACATATCACCTTTTATGTATGATGGTGAAATCACTGAGAATAGTGTCAAACTATAAAAATGAGATCTATAATTTGATTTATATAAAGATAGGAAATTTTAAGCTTGTAGGAGAGTGTATAATTTATTACTCACACCCATATCAAGAAATAATTGACAGTAGTTATGTATTCCCTAATTTTGGAACTCCAGAACGACTAAAATTATTAATATTTACAAAGGGAATAAAAACTTTAGAGAAAAACTACATCAAACATTTTTGATAATTTAAGTATATCTTGATAGATAAAGATTAATTTATATATTTTTTTGACTGGATAATGTTTTCTCCAATTTAGAGTTATATTGATATTATAAAACACACAATAATGGTGAAGAAGATTATTAATATTCTAAAAATTATTTAATCCCTAACATTTAAAGTTTTGATAAATAATACTTGAATGAAATTACTATTCAAAAAATATATAACATCTTTATAACCTATGAACATAGAATAGGAACTTACTTAAATAATAAAGTGAAATATAAAAAATAAAATAGTTTTTTAAAGAATTAAAGGGATTAAAAATTAAATATTTCAAGTGGTCTCTTAAATAGGGATCATAATATGGTGATAGTTCCATGATGTCCAAAGAGTCCATAAAATTTGTATCCAATGGGATTAAAAGGGTAAAAGTAAACTAAAATTCTAAGATTTCATTTAAAATTTTCAATTGTGGAAGGATTTGAAAATTTTATCTTGATTTTATGGGAGGAATCAAGATCAGGTAGAGGATGATCAATCAAAAAGACAATAATAATGGTTGGAAGGTAATAAGATCTAATGAATTTTTTTTATCAGAAATGGAATATGTAATTACCCAAGTAATGAATTTTTTTAGAAAATATGATACATCATCTTTTAATAAATAATGTTAAATATAAGAGGGATAATTAAAGGTTAATATTGTTCATGATTTCATAGAATAATCAAATCATTCAAATGAACCCCTGTGAAAAGAAATTGGAATTATAAAATTGAATAATGATGATTAAATTTTTCCATAAGTTTTCTTATTAATAATGGATTTCATCATTTTCAACCAATAAGATTGGATATTTTAAATTAAAAACAATTATTGAATAAGGAAAATGAATCATTAATGAAGCACCCAAATATGTAAAATTATATGGATATTTCCAAATATAAAGTTGGATACATGAGAAAATTAGGTTATGTAAATACCATTATTTATAAAATAGATAATATTCTTGAAATATCATTAGTAAATATAGATTTTGAAAATACATAGGATAAATATATTGGGGAAAGGATTCTTAAAGATAAGAAATTATTGAAGATATTATATTTGAGATTAAAAATTATATTAAATAAGTTGGTGAACCTTTAAAATCAATATAAAATTTTTTAGAAATAAACATTATCAATTATTATTATCAGAATAAAAATATTTCAATCTCCTTGGATGGTATTTTTTATGAAACAAAGTAATTGAAGTATTAAAAATAATTGAAAAAAGGTGGTAGATTCAACAAATAAAGGTAATACGACCACTGTTTATTTTAATGATTATGTCGAATATCTAGACAACAATGATGTTTGAAAAAATAAATGAATTTAAGGCTAAACCAAAGGCAAAATCCAATTTTTATGAAATAACTAATATTTATGAAAATGATAAATAAAATTGTTAAAGTAATAATTTTAAGAAAAATCCTTTAGTTTTTTAGAATCAAAATTCACTATAGATTAAGATATTTCAATTTTGAGTAATATGATTCTTCAATAGAGTTTATATCCAAAATTCTCATGTGTTTTATTATATTATGTGTTTCAATAAATAAAAAATAGTCCATGATTATTTGGGGATACTATATAAAGTTATAAAAAAAATTAAGATAGTATCCAAAATAAAAGTTGAAAGAGAAATAAAACTTTATGTCCTATAAGAAACTTTTTATATATGTGATTAGTTATGATATAATGCTAACAAGTATATCATGTAAATATTGAATCATATGATAAATAATTAAATCATTAATTATAATATGAATATAATTTTTTTATAGAAATAAATAATTGATAATATTTGTTACAATGATTTAAAATGAGAAAAACCTTCGATATTGGACACTAATTTCTCTTCACACATGACTGATAATAAAAATATTTTGAAAGATAATAAAAAATATGATATTGGGGTAGTTAATTATAAGGACCCAACCTTAGTAAAATACATATTCTTGAATTAAATTAATAATTCACATTGAGGATCTTTTCAGGTTTAGAGTTTTAGAGAATTAGGACATAACTATTACATCTCAAAGATTACAAGGTAGACACATCTACTTCGTTTCCATTTTTTTCACAAAATATAAACTCTTAAACAAAAGGGTCATGTATATTTCCATGTTTTAGAAATCATGACATTTCATTTATCCCATCCTTGTCGTATTCCACTTTAAGTCATGTTGAAAACATTTCAAAAACTTGGGATGAGCATAAAAAGCTCAGTAACGGTTATAACAATACAGAAAGAAAACATTAGTCCATGTATATATAAGAATCAATGAAATCATACTTTACTCATAAAACATAAGAAATTTAACATACTTCATTAAATAATAATATTTAGGAATAACTCATAGAAATAATAAGACAAAAATATAACTTCAGGCATTCATAACATTCTTACGTAGGGAGTAACCCTCATGGTTACGTTTGGAATACCCATCACAGTATATTCCATAAATCTCTTCGGAGAAACCTTAGTGTTTAACTCCTTCACGTTAACCAATGCATTGGAGAGCTATCACGGGCTCACCCGCCATTGGTTTATCATGGAACTACCCATCTTCATAAACAATGCCCAAGAACCATAACATAAACGTATCACATAAACCATGCATAAATGAAACATAAAATTTCTACATTTCAATCACAAGATATCAAAAACACATTGATATAATCAAAAAATTACCAAAACCATTTTCAATACCATAATAAAAGAAAAGTAAAACATGGTATTTATTTTTCATTTAAAAAAAGGGTATGGCTTGTAGAGGAAGTCGAAACTCAAATAATGGTCACGGTGGTGGAGAAGTCATTTTCGCCGCATATGTAAAGACATTCCCTTTTGTCTTTTAGTAAAACACTTCATATAAAAAGATTCCTTTTGAATAAAAGTCAAAGTCAAAGGGGTTTAAACACTGTATAAAAGAAAGTTGTGTATAAAACAAAATATGCTGCAATGAAAGGAGATTGAGAGGAATTCCTATATCACTTTGAAGCTTTTCACATTTTAAACCATTAATATCCATATAAATAAACCCTTAAAACCCATTTTGAAAACATGGATATTAATGAGAAATATTTATAATAATAAATCATTAAAACATTTAAAACGATATTTTAGTTAAAGAGTTTTTAACAAAATGAGATACACTTGAATACAAATAATTGAAGAATAACATTTAATCAGAACTTTATAATATCATGACAATAAATTGATTAATGATATAATATTCCAAAGTATAATATATACACCATATAAGAGTGAATTGGTGCATAACAACAATGAAGTCTCAATAGAAATGTAAAATGATATGAAATCCCTTATAAAGAAGGTATCCTCTAATTAAGGATAAATAAATCTCATAATTATGTGTGAAAAATATAAATACACCCAATATAAGTGGATATTAAGTGTAAAACAAACATAGTTCATCCACACATATTCATAGGATGACATATTCGATAACTACTAGTTGAACCCAAAGAAATCGAAATTGGGTTAAGAAGTTCCCCTGTAAAAATTCGACAGCCTAACAGCGTCACTTTAAAATTTAGAAAACGAGTTGATGAGAAAAAAAGGGCATCTCATCACTTGGAAATAAATTTTAAATGAATAATGATATATAATAACATATCCCAAAATAATAATATGTAAATTAAAAGACCTAACAAAAGAAGTATTTTAAAAAGAGGAGGGTGAAAGGTTCCCTTACTGACTTGGGTAACTTTTGAAACGTACACCCCATGAAAGAAGGACTATAAAACATTGATGTAAATACAATAAATGAAAGTATATTACACAAAGAGTAGAATAATGGGAAGTTCATACACCACTAAAAGGAAATGGTGGAAAATTTAGTATAAATCCCATGGGAATAAAAGGGAGATGAAAAATCCCTTACGAAAATTCGTCAGCCTAACGATGACACTTAAAACGTCCAAAAATGGATTTATGAGATCAAATATGGTCTCTAATAATATGAACATAAATTTTGTATAGTATTTATTTCATGGGTTGTACATTTTGAAAGTTACCCAAGTCAGTAAGGAAACCTTTCACCCTCCTCTTTTTAAAATACTTCTTTTGTTAGGTCTTTTAATTTACATATTATTATGTTGGGATATGTTATTATATATCATTACTGATTTAAAATTTAATTACAAGTGATGAGATACCCTTTTTGTTTCATGAACTCGTTTTCTAAATTTTAATGTGACATTTTTAGGGTGTCGAATTTATAATATTACATAACATTTAGAGGTAATAAATGAAATTCACCATTCAAGGAGACGGTAAGACGTACGTACGCATGAACGCTACTTTCATTTATATTTCGTAGTTATTTAAATTAAAACTAAATGAGAGATATATATATTATAATAAAAGTATAATATATATGTTATATAGGTCACATATGTTCATTAATTTAATTCTTTATACATTCCATGTATTTAATGAACAAGTCACATCACTTGAGGGGGCGGTAGTCCACACTTCCTCAAATTGTATTATCACATTTTCACAACATGCAAAGAATAAAGGTATGTTTTTAAATGTAAAATACAGAAGAGTAGATAGGAAATAAATATAATATATATCATAGATAAATATAGTTTCATCATAATTTCCACCACGAGAGGTGGTAGGAGAAGATAGAACAATCATCGTTTCGTGAGGCAGTAATTCCCCATCCCCAGAAACAGTGTGTTATTTAACCATTAGACGGAGGTGTGTGTAAGTATTTCTTGAATCCTTCTCATAAAAATATCCTATTATATTGAAGATACCGGTGTTGTCACAAAAGAAAGTAATAAAAAGAGTTTAGGGGGTTGGAGAAGCAAAATAAAACAAAAGAACATAAGAGAGGACATTACCTTTAAATCGGGTAACTCCCTTTGACTTGAACCAAAAGGGTTTCTTGAAGAGATTTATGCCTAAGATAAGGCTTCTAGGATTAATATAGGGATGTGGAGAGATAAATTGGGCATAGTTTGATTGATCCAAAGGCTTGAGAGGTGTGGGTAATGGGGTAGAGGTGGGGGTCTTTTATAAGAGGGACGAGGGGCACTCTTGGAATGTCTTGAAAAGTTACTTTATTATAAAATGATTTTTCAGATATTAAAGGTCCCAAAATTATATATTTTGAGTATAAGGTGATAAGAGTTCGAAATAAACCCATTAAATAGGTTTTTGACAAGTATAAGTATTATATTTTACCTTATCTAATCATCTTATTTCAATCGTTCATTAATGAGGTATTCACTGTATTATCGTGGTGTCATAAATAAATTTATTTATTTAATGTCTACAAATTATAAAAAAATATCATGATTTATGAAATATTTTTAGATTTATAATGAATATTTATAGTAAAAATATGACTTTTATAACCCCATGTAAAAATTTCTTTAGTAAAACAATACATGTTTGTGACATTTTTATTTTAACTTTAAATAAAAAGTTATTAATGTCATTTTCTTACCCAACTGGCCCCATGGGGTTCTCAAGTTGACCCATGGATTTTATTGGTCGTCAATCACTTATCCAATAAGTGTAGGACATGTGTAAAGGTAATTTCATATTATTATATCATTATATTTACCTTAAATTACACTAATTACCTTTAATCGCGATTAATAAAACTTAAAAGTTACTATTCCCCAAAAAATTATTTTAATCCCACTGAACCACATTTTACATACTAATAAAAACTATGTGTGTTGGATTTTTGAAATTAAATTCACAGAAGTGGTAAATTTTCATTTAAACGAAAAATCAGATTTTTAACTACCACTTAGTGGTTTCACTATTCATTAAAAATTGAAGTTTTTTAGAAAAATACAAAAAATTCACCCTAATCTATATTTGATATTCCGAATTCAAAAATGATGTCTATTTTACAAAATTCAAAACATATTAGTTGCATTAATTAATTTAATAATTAATTCCCGCTGTCAAAAGAAATAGAATGTTTTTAAGAAACAATATCTATTAAATGATTGACACTAGTTTCAGTCCAATTTCAAAGTGAAATTAGTTCCAATGACTGCCATTGGATTATATGGTCAAAATATATTATAATTGACCTTTAAAACCAATTCAAAAGATGATATAATAAAGTAAATAAATTAGATTAAAAATAGGTTTTGAATTACAATACAACATTTTTCACTTATTCATTAAAAATGACCTTTATTGAAAAAATAACAAAAATGTACACAAAGTAAATTTTGATGTCCCAATTCTAAAGAAGGATTTTATTTCGTCCAATATAATACATAAAATTGTCAAAAAGTGGATTTAAAAATGGTTCCCTGTCAAAAGGAGTTTAATCGACCATTTAAAGAATATTTGAATATTTACTCTTAAAATTGGATTCATTAGCATTTTAAGCCTCTAACATTTATTGGATAAAAGTAAAAATATTTGAAAAACATATATAATCATTTTTTAGTTAGTTCTGTTCATTCTCGCCATTACAACGACTAGGCATTAACTACCATTTAAAATAATATTATTTTATTATTAGAGTGCAATGTAAGATTTCCAAGAAACTTGTTGTTTCATATTTGGTATTCCATCGAGCATAGAGTTCCATTTTAATTAATATTAAAATTTTATTCACAAATATGGATAAATATAAAAATTTCATATTCTTTATTTACCTGGGGTGTTTCATCAATATTGGCAATGTCAGCTTATTGAATTTGAAAGTAATTAAATTTTTAAAAATTTGGTATAATAATTTTAAATAAAATATGTATCTTCTTTTGAGGATTCGAGACATAATATCTTGAGTTTTTCTCAAATTTGTAAGAATAGGAAAATAGTGATATTACAGAAAATGAATGTTACATTTGAGGTAAAAAATATGAATCTATTATCATCAAATAATTTTATATAAGTGGTTATTTATTTAATATAAATAATTATAGATACACTTTCTTTGAGACTACATTTAAAAAAATAGGTTATGGAATCAAGGACATGGTCATTTTATCTAAAATAATATGTTATGAATTATCTAGAATGAAGCTATGAAAAATTTAACAAATATGAACAATGAAACAAGTAACTCATTTTATTTGTGTTTTGTGAAAAAATATTTAAAATATGGTTGATATCAAATCAAAGTGGACATTTTAATTTATTGACTAAGTTGTTTATGGTTCAATGATACTGGAATTAACTAATGGATGTCTGTATTTTTTTACTTTTTTAATGATTTTAATCATATAAAATATTGTCATTTCAAATTGATTAATTTATTGGATCTATAAATGTTTAATCTTTTCTAAGTAGCTATTTAATTTTAAAAATGTTATATTATTAAAAGGATTTGTACAAAAAATGAATTTTAGTACAGGAATGAAGGAATGTAAGAATATAAAAAAACGAGAATTAAAAATGAATATTTTACTTTATAAACATCTTAAATTAATTTTTTGGAATAAATAAAAAGATAAAATATAATTTATATGAGTTGAACCATATTATTGGATTATGGCACATCAAAATTATTTTAGAGATTTTTTAAAAGAAAACATGTTTATTTTCTCAATCAATGAATATTGTTTTAATACTCAATAAATATAACATATAATACATGGTACGTGAGGAATAGAAAATTAATTAGAGTTAAGTAGTTTTATAGAATGTTTTTCATCAAAATCAAAGGAATACATTTGGGAATATGTTATGAACTAGTTGGAGAAAGGATATTTCCTAGATATAAACCTAGTGGAAAATTTTATCACAATTACAATTTTTTCCAATAAGATCATTAACATATATAACATTATTTTCATTCAGAATAAAGGAACATTAGAAACATATATAAAAACTTAATACTTTTTTTCATTTACTTTCTAATAAACATTATGTTTTCGATAAATTATTTTTCGCACAACAACAAGTCTAAATGTATCATGATTAAGTATAACTTTAAAATATTACGTTTGGATTAGTGAGTAATAATTTAATTAAAAAAATTATTAAATATATATATAATCTTTTAAGGTGATAATAATTTATAGATAACCATTGAGTTTTAATAAAATCCTTTAATGATTAAAAAACTTATTTTTTTAATAAATGTATTTTTCTACATGTTATTAATTTTTATCTAAAAAAGTATATTAATCATTTTTTAAAAATATTTCAATATAATATATTGAAAATATATATTATTAAATGAATAATAATTCATACATTAGTTGTATACAGGTTTTTAATGAATATATAATCATTTAAAGGAAAAAAGAGTTATTTTTCATAAAACTAGTTTTTAGTGCACAATATGTATTTATCATAGTAAATTAAATTAAACACAATTTATTACAAATTTTATTTAAATTAATAAATTATATATTCAATAATATATTTTTACATCCATTTTATAGTTTTTATAAAGCAATTAATGTTAGTAAATTTAGTTATATGCTTTAAAATGTGTTTTTCTAACTACATATTTTTGTTGTGTTTTGTGTCCTTATATTAAAATTAAAATTTTACACTTAGAGAAATACAATTTATAAAATTTATCCCAAATTTATAATTATAATTTAAAAATTTATTAATGTTTCCACTTTCAATTTTAGTCATAATGAACAATAAAAATCATAAACATGTTACCATGATTAAGGTTAAAGCGGGATTTTCAGGGGGATAAAAAATTAGATAAGGGTTAGAATGCCACATAAATTTTTATAATTATTATTTTTTGAAGATATTAAATCCTCAATTTATCATAACTTAAAATCCATTTTCATTTTTTTATCTTTCATAAAAAAATGACTTTATATTATATAAATGTTTTATGTTAATCTGTATGTGTCCTCTCCCTCACTTATAAAAGGGAACCTCCTATACTCTCTTATTCTTGAATTTTGATCCTTCTATATTAGACAAGACCTATACCAAAAAATTATAATATTTATTAAATGTATCCTTAGGACCCCAATATCCTCATAAGGCCAATATTTTAGTGGTTAAGGTGTAATACAAAGTAGTTCTCTCAAAGAAGAGATATAAATCTTAACTGGGCACTTTCAAATTTATTTATTATTAAACATTCTCTATATTTATTTTATCCATCATAATAGTATTAATAAAGTATCATAAATATTATAAGATGTTATTATTTTTATGTAATAACCATTTTCAATATTCTTTCCATTAAATAGGAAATGAATGTGTCTCTCATGAGTAGGTCTATACTACAACCTCCATATAGAGATATGATTCATTTTCCTTAAATACCTCACATTTATGAATATAATGATGGATTTAATAAATATATGTGTTAATTTTGATATAATTATGATTCTTGAATTATTTAACATTATTTATCTTTCATCCTATATTTATATTAGAAAATGAAAAAACATTCATGCAAATGAATGGACTACCATCTCCATAAATGGTGTAATTAATTTTTATATATATAAATTTTATGGATGGTTAATAATATGTATATAAAACATATATATGATATTTATATCATGATTAATATTTTCATGATTATTGGACCACAATCAAGATGCAAGGAATGTAATATCCAAATCAAAACATACATGAAAAATGGAACTATTATCACTAGAACATTTATATGAATAAAGAATTATTAATGGATGATGGATTAAATATTAAAAGTGAATAATATAGGTTATTATAAGTATTAATATGGTTTGGGTATATAATTATAGTAAATTTTTATTTGTTAAAAAGAAGGTTAGAATATTTACCCACCGATTCTAACTTGTGGTAAGGGTTTTATATTATAATCTTACTTTTATATCAGGATTTTTTATGATTAAATTTTATGATAACGAGGTTGGATAATCCATATCTAGAAAATATTATGTATTTTATCATCTTATATAAATTTATATAAATCACAAGTTTTTCTTTTATTTTATTCTCTCTAATCACTCAATGTTTTGAGAGAATATTTGTAAGTAAAATCAAATTTGTTTTTCTAATTAGCTGAGAATACTTTTCTTACATGTCCATATTCTCTTTAAATTGTATTTAAGAATAATTTTAATATTTTTAAATGATTGATTAAATTTAATTTTACCCATGTTTAAATTTTTATATAGTGGTTTAAAAAGAATCTTATTTTCATTTTCTAAATGTGGTACTATTCACTTCTTACCAAATATGTGAAATAAATATTAGTTTTAACTTATACCACATAAATAAATTTTACCTCCATCATAACCAATCATTTATTTGATTATTACCTTAAAATTTTCCATGTTTCTTTTCAAAAAAATTATTTTCATAATATTTTAGAAAATTTCCTATTTTAAATAAGAAATTTCAAAATTAAATTAGTGTTTTCCTCAAGAAATATTCCCATGATCTATTAAAAGAATTTTTCAACTATGAAAACATTGTTTTATGATAATTATTCTTTACTATGGATATGACCCTATAATACTATCCTCATTCTTTCTCCGAATGATTTTTTATTATGATGAACAAATATTGATGAAACTCATTTTATTTTTCATTGGTTAAGTTATGGTGAAATGATAAATGTTTTCTTGATCTTGTGGAATACGTATGAATGTATTATGATTAATATGAAAGTGTATAGGATATATAATTATATTTCATTAGGTAAAAATTATTGGTTTATGAGCTTAATGGGTACACAATAGGTTATACCATGCCCAAAATAGGGTACACAGGTGGTTATACCCGGCTGATCATGTGATTAATGCCATAGTTGATGGCCTTGACATAAGATTTAAATGATTATGATTATACAGCACTCTATGGCACTATTTTTTGAAATTGATCTTTTGAAAATGTTATTATTTCATGGATCGTGTTTTTTAATTACTTTTTGATTCATGTCTTATAAACTGCAAATATTTATACCATGACCACTGATTATGATCTATGAAATAATGGGTATTATTATCAAAAGTTAATCTCAAGTTCTCATTCCCTTATACTCATATTATATTAATAATGATCATTTATTTATATATCCCCCTTTTACCATTTCTGAGGATGTTATCTCACCCTTTGTTATGTTTCCTTTTTCCTAGGATATGAAGAATGTTCTTAAGTATGATATATCTAAGAGTGTGTATAGTTGTGAATAACTTAGGGGGAGATGACTTAGATATTTTATATACCCATGGTTCATGAATCCAAGTTTCTAAATACACAAAACTTTTATGGTTATGTAATGGATCTAAATGATATGTAATTAGAATTCATTTAGTAAGATGTGATATTTAGGAATGTAATTTTTGGGTTTCCTTAGATGGTATCAGACAAAGACTTGGTTATTTTTAGAAATTGGGATGGAGAAAATTTATTGAGAACTCTTAGGATAACACTAGATATAAGAGAACATCCTTTGTTATGGTAAGAAAAAGATTGTGGTTTTTACTAGTAAATAAATTTATATCTAGATACTCTGAAGTTGATGCATTTGTGGAACCTATTCACTATGGGTAACAACTCTAAAAGGGTTAGATAAGTTATTCACTCGATCTTCATCAGTACATGATGAGTAGGGCTAAGACTGCACACCTTAATAAATAGTCCCATGGGATATTATTAGTTTACATCATATTTTTTATATAAACCATTATAATATATTTGAATATATTGTGATAATGTATGTCCTTGGTTAAACCTAATTTTTCATAGATTAAAAATAAAGTCTCATTATTTAGATATTCTATAAATTATTTTCATGATTACATGGTTTCTAGATATGATTGTTGTTTCAAAAACTATGATTTCTAGTTTTATTTAGTGGATGAGACCAGAAGCAATTATGTTAGTGATGAATGTAATAGAAAATTTAATGATTTTCTTCCTAAGTAAACAAATGTGATGGTATATATAATAAAAAATCACCTTGTTATTCTTACACAACTTTCTCAACTCAGGAATCAGGATGAGCTTCTAAATGGGAAAATAAGGGAACAAAATTGTATTTAGTCCTATAGGAGGAAACATAAACCTTATTTTAGAGGATCCAATGATCCAATGATACAATAATTTCTAATAAATGGATAAATACAAATTAAAAGATATTTTCTTTTATCCATTACATAGAGCATGAAAATTTTATTTTGGATGTCTGTTATTTGGAAGGATCATCCAATAAGTAGAAGAATCTTATTTAGAATATATGGAAACATGATCAAAATGAATATATATAGTGGTATGAATTTAGATGACTATTTTTCAATAAGTAATTTCCCTATAATCTTTATAAAAAATAGATAAATAATTCCTTGAGTGATATATGAATGATCATAAATCTAGTGGCAATGATGGGAAAATATTTATAAGACTTGTGAGGTATTATTATGGTGTTATTATCTAATCTAAAATAAAGATTTATTGATTCTTTAGTAGCATAAAACCATGTATTAAAAGATATCTATCTATACGAGACTTTAATAGATATAAATAAATCATTCAATGCAATCTTTTGGTAGAAATAATGATCAGATTAATCCATCAATCATAGTGTTTTGATAAGAAAATAATGATGTAATTTAAATGAAGTTATAATAATAAAAACCATGGATCAAAGAAAATGAGTCTTCCTCTATACCAAAAGTTTGAAAAAGAAACAGGGAGGAAATCGACTTAAGGGGACAAGTAAATTTTCTTAGTGTGGAAAAGATGTTCATCATGTAATCTAATTCCAATGTTATGGGAATAAGTTTTCTAATGAAAAAAATGGAGGGAAAGATCCGTAGAATTCACAACCCACTCTCTAGTGTTTCAAATACAAGAAGTATGGGAATTAAGAAAATGGGTTTTCAATTCTGATTATTAATGTCAAAATCAACATTAGAGATCTCTTTATCCTAGAGACAAAGTAAAATATCATGTGATCATTATTACTGATATGAGTAATGAAAATGAGGTTGTGAAAGGTAAACTTATTATCCACTCCATAATTGCAAATGTTTTTTATTATGGATCAAACAAGCCAATTATATCAATATAATTTTCTTAAAGTTTCACATTAGAACCATAAAAATTAGATACTAAATTATTAGTGAAAAATATTAATGGTTCAATGATCACATTTTAAGTATATGTTTCTTATCCAATTTATTTTTGTGAGAAGTTTCTTCCTATAATTATAAATATTTTTATTTTCCATCTAGTTTAATTTAATGTTACCTTGGGAATGTATTATCATTGTTTATATAGATATCATATAAATTTATGAGGAAGGGAAGTAAAATTTGATAGTTCTAACCAACCTATGATTATATATCAATTAGATGATAAAAATAATGTTTTAATTGAAATTATATAAATTTTATGTGTTCTGATTCCTATTAAAAGGGGATATCTATCTCAGATAGTTGGGGATAAAATGAACATTGAAGATATTCCTATAGTACAATGGTTTTTTGAAGTATTTTTAGACAAGTTTCTTAATATTCCTCTAAATAAAAATGTTGAGTTTTCAATAATACTCATAGATACACCTATTTCAAATACTTCAAATATAATATCCCAAATTGAGTTACATAAATTGAAAAGAAACTCCATGACAATATTTTTTAGGGATTAATTCGGCCAAGGGAATCACCATGGGGTGTACCAATTCTTTTTTATAAATAAATATGTATCAATGTGGCTTTTCAAAAATTATCAGGAACATAACAAGATTATAAATAATAATATGTATGCTCTACCCCATATTAATGATTTTTTCATAAATTATGTTGACTAAATGATTCTCAATGATTGAAATTAGTTCTGGATAAGATTAACTGTGGCTCAAAATTGAAGACATAACCAATAAAACTGTATATAATATGTATGGACACTATGAATTTATTTTGATGGAATTTTTTATTAATAAATCCTACATGATATTAATATATTTTAGTAACATAGTTTTAGATATTTTCTTAATCAGTTTGTGGTAGTCATTACAAAATAAATTATTATATATTATTAGAGCAAGGAAGATCAAAAAGATAGTATAAGGATTATACTGAAGAACATAAGTAAGGGTAAGTTGTTGGAAAAGTTTACCAAGTGTAAATTTGGGAATTTTAAAGTTTCATTTTTGGCCATATAATCTCAATCAAGGGTATATCAATGGATCTATAAAAGAAATAATTTATTTAAAATTGTCTCAGAACAACCAAAAGGACTGAGATACTTAGTTTATTGTTTTGGATGGATATTATAAATACCTTGAGATTAATTTCACATGGCTATATAATCCAAATACCAGGTAAAATAAAAAAAGGATTTATGTTACCTTAGACTGATGAATTTAAAGAAAATTTCAAGGAGGAAAAGAGAAGGTTGGTAAGTGAAACAATAATCACACTACCCTAAAGTGGATAATAGTTTTGGATTAATATTGATGCATCAAATAAGGATTCGGGATGTGATCTTATGCAGAATGATACATGGATATATAATGCCTCACACCAATTGAAGGTTCATGAGTAAACTTTCCCGACTAATGATTTATTATTTTCTTTGGTAATATTTGTTTTAATGATATTTTGGCATTATCTTTATATAGAATAGTGTAAAATATATCCTGATAAAATAATTTAAATGTATAGATTCGCCTAAAAAGGATTAATATGCACCATAGAATATGGTTGGAGTTGATTAATAATTATTAATAATAAAAAAATTACCACCCTATGAAGGAAAATAATGTGTCTTAAGATTTTAGTTTAAAATATCAAGATATATTACCTATGCTAAGAATCAAAAAAGATCTAATATTTCTATATTTTCAAAGGATGGACCTTGATATCATAATGGATGGGGTGAAATATTATCTTTCTCAAATGCGTGATCAACTATCTATCCATGTGAAGATTAAATAGATGTATAAGGAAGATGTGGAGATAAAAATGAAGGTGATAAGTGTTATTGAGTTCAACCATTATTTTTATATAATTATAAGGTTTAGGAACCAAGGATGCATCTCATCAATATAATACTTCAAAGAGGAGCATTTTTATTGAATTTCATATCTCATAATTTTCTTTTCATCACAGAGGTACAAAGACATATAAAGATACAAAAGATTATTTTTATTTGGATAATTTAAAGAAAGATACTTCCATGTATATTTCTTGTTTATTAGTATGTCAATACGTTAAGGATGATAAATAGAAGTATAAGTGGATGTTACATGCATTACACATTCCAAAATGGAAATAGAAAAACATCACCATGGATTTTGTCATTAGACTCCCCAAAATATTCAAAGGACATAATTCTATTTGGTTATTGTCAATCATCATATAATGTTAGAAAATATCATTAATATTAGAGAATATTTTCCTTTTAATCATATTTCTAGGATATAAATTAAGTAAGTGTTTTTTTTATTTGGGGGTACCACATTGTATTGTATCTGATCTAGATTAGACGTTTTCCTCAATTTTTTATGAAGTCTTTATTATGATCAAGATATAGTTTTTTTAAATACTTACTATCATCATTATATATAAGTTTAGTCTAAGAAAATCATTCAAACACTAGAGGATATGATAAGATATTTTTCTCAATATTTAAAATATGGTTCGAATCAAAATATTTCTTTAGTAATATTTTCTTATAATAGTAGCTTTAACTTGAGTATTTAGATGGTTTATTCTGAAGCACTCTATAGAATGAAGTGAATGACTATAGTGTTCTGGGATGTTGTTAGGGAAATAAAGATATTGGGATGTGAGTTAGCTAAAAAATGGTAGAAAATGTTAGATATATTCAACAGAACATTAAATTAGATTGGATTCAATAAAATTGTTATTCTATAAATCATAAAAAATATGTAAATTAAAGTTAGTGAGAAGGTATTATAGTGGATTTATATATTAAATAATTTTATTATATTTAAAAAATATAAATTTAATCCCTATATATATCATCCCATTTGAGATTATTGATATTATCGTGACAGTTTCTTATCACTTGGTGCTTCCATTGAACCTATATCAAGTTCATGATATATTCTATATATCTCTTTTAAGGTAGAACATACCCAATACTTAACATGTAATTAAATTACAGTCCATACCACTAGAGAATGATCATTTATATGAATATCAACTAATATAAATCTTTTATCATGGATATAAAGTGCAATGAAAGAAGACTAAACACCTGGTTAAATGTATGTGGTGGAATCCAAATTTAGAGGGTGCCACATTGGAACCTGAGTCTAAAATCATGGGATCATTTTATAAATAAGTGATAGGTCTAGCTGTAAATATGGCCTCATGTATTCATCCCTGTATTAAATTATAAGGCCTCAGCCTTAAACCTTACTTAATCTTGTGTTATTACAAGATTACAAATTGAGGATCTTTTTAGGTTTAGAGTTTTAGAGAATTAGATCATAAAACTTGCATTACGTTCCACATTTAAACAAAGTGGTTACATAAAAGATAGTATTCATTTTTCCCATTAACGGAAAAATATTTAAAATAAAACATGGATTCATTCTTGATACTTCCTTGACACTATCATCATATCATATACCCTTCCCTTGAACTGTGAAAAACATTTCAAAAACATGGGATGAGCATAAAAAGCTCAGTAAGGGATATAAAAATATGGAAAGGAAACATTTGTACATGTATACATAAGAATGAAATCATACTTTACCCATAAAACATAAGCACTTTAACATACCTCATAAAATCATGAATAAATCATAGAAATCATAAGACATAAAGGTAACTTGATGCATTCATAACATTCTTACGTAGGGAGTAACCATCTTTGTTACGTTTGGAATACCCATCACAGTATATTCCCTAAATCACTTCGGAGAAACCTTAACGTTTAACCCCTTCGCATTACCCAATGCATTGGAGAGCTATATCAGGCTCACCCGCCCTTAGTTTTTCATGAAACCACCCGTCTTCATAATAATTCCCAAGAACCATAACATAATCGTATCACATAAAACATGCATAAAGGAAACATAACATTTACACTTTTTAATCACAAGATATCAATACAACACATTGATATAAATACATTATGAAAACCATTTTCAATACCAAAATAAAAGAAAAGTAAAACATGGTATTTATTTTTCATTAAAAAAAGGTATGGCTTGTAGAGGAAGCCGAAACTCAAATAATGGTCACGGCGGCGGAGAAGTCATTGTCGCCATATACATACGACAAAAACATTCCCTTTTTTCGTTTAGTAAAAAACTTTGTATAAAAAAGATTCCTTTAGGATAAATGTAAAAGTCAAAGGGGTTTATACACCGTATAAAATAAGGTTGTGTATAAAACAAAATATTCCTCAATGAAAGGATATTGAGATGAAGTCCCATACAAAGATGGTATCCTTGGATTATGGATAAATCAATTACATAATTATATGACAAAATAATACACCAAATATAAGTGGATATTAATTGTAAAACAATCATAGGTTATTCACACATATTCATAGAATGACATATTCATGGAGTACAAGATTATCCCAAAGAATCAAAATTGGGTTAAGAAGTTCCCTTGCAAAAATTTGACAGCCTAACGGTGTCACTACAAAATTCAGAAAATGAGTTGATGAGAGATAAAAGGGTATCTCATCACTTGAACATAAAATTTAAATCACTGAGGATATAAAAGAAACATATCCCAACATAATGTTATATGAATTAAAAGATATAACAAAAGAAGTCTTTCAAAAAGAGGAGGGTTAAAGGTTCCCTTACCGACATGGGTATCTTTCGAAACATACACCCCGTGAAAGAAGAACAATACAACATTGATGTAAATACCCACAAATGATATTATATTAAACAATGAGTAAAATAATGGGCAGTACATACACCACTCAAAGGAAATTGTGGAAAATTTAGCATAAATATCACAAGAATAAAAGTGAGATGAAAAATCCCTTACGAAAACTCGGTAGCCTAACGGCGCCACTTAAAACTTCAAAAAATGGATTGATGAGATCAAATAGGGTCTCTCATCATATTAAAATAAAATTTACAGAAATAGGAATATAAAATAACATCTCCCATCATAAAAAAGTGGAGATTAAAAGAAGTGACATAAAGGAGAGTACTTAAAAAGAAAGAGAGAGGTTAGATTTATTACGAAAATTCGGCAGCCTAACAGCGCCACTCAAAACTTCAAAAATGGATTGATGAGAGAGAATAGGGTCTCTCATCATATGAAAATAAAAATTAAAGTACGAGTAATATAAAATAACATCCCAATCACAATAAATACGAGCTTAAAATGAATGACATAAAAGAGTGTACTTAAAAAGAAAGAGAGGAGTAGGACCCCTTACCTCGGGTTCGACTTGACTCGATCATTCTTTAACGTCCTGAATAATAAACATGAATTAATTTCAACTTTATTAAGAACATTTTTCAAGTTAATTATTTCTTTTATATCATGTATTTACATGTTATAAAAATTATGTAATCATTTAATTTAATAATGTTTGTTTTGTTGATATTTGGTTCTTAAGTCGAAAGTGGACTTCTTACAATTACATGTTGTTCGTGTGGTCAAAGGTTCATTATATCCAGAATGATATTCATGATTTGGATATCATATATATCATATATATACAGAATATACAAGTATTTATAATATTACATAATCATTTAGAGGTAAGAAATGAAATGCACCGTTCATGGAGACGGTAAGTCGTACGTTCGCATGAACGCTACATTCATTTCTATGTCATATTAATGGAATTAAAACTAAATGAGAGGTATGTATATTTTAATTCCAGAATTATATTCATCATTTATATGTAACATAAATCATATATAATAACTTTAAATACATCCTTTATACATCCCACATATGGCATTAATGAATCAAATCACTTTGAGGGGGCGGTAGTCCGCACTTCCTAAATGAAATTATCGTGTTTACCCACAATGGAAACCATAAAGGTATCTCAAAAAAGAAAAATAAAGAAGCTTAAGTAAAACATAAACATATTATATATCATATATAAATATAGTGACATCTTAATGGCCACCTTTTAAGGTGTTATATGAGTGTTGAACAATCATCGTTTTGTTAGGCAGGAATTCGCCATCCACAGAAACAGTATGTTCTTTAACCATTGGATGTAGGAGTGTGTAAGTGTAGCTCTAATTATTCTTATAAAAAAATCCTAGTATATTTAAGATACTGTAGTTTTTACAAAATAAATGAATAAAAAGAGTTTAGGGGGTTGGAGAAGAAAAATAAAACAAAAGAACACAAGTGAAGACATTACCTTAAAATCGGGTAACTCTTTTTGATTTGAGCTCGAAGGATTCCTTGGGAAGACTTCTGCCCAAAGTGAGGCTTCTAGGAGTAATAGAGGGATGTGGAGAGGCAAAATGAGCAGGTTTTGTCCGAGACAAAGTCTTGGGAAGTGTGGGTAAGGAGGTAGAGGTGGGGGCCTTTTATAAGAGGAGAGGAGGGGCACTCTTGGAAAGTAAAGAAATGTTACATTATTTGAAAATGAGTTTCGGATTTAAAAGGTCCCACATTGATATAATTAGAGGATAAGGTGATAAGGTTTATAAATCCACCAATCCAATAGGTTTTGGACATGTTTAGGTCATAGATTTTACATTATCCTTTCATTTTATTTAAATCCTTTATTAATGAGGTAATCGCTGCATCATTATGATGTCATAAATAATTTTATTTATTTAATGTCTAAAAATTATAAAAAAACTATCATGATGTATGAAATCCTTTTATCTTTCCAATTACTATTTATATTCAAAAATCAGACTTTTATATCCCCATGTAAAAATTGTTTTAGTAAAACAACTCATGTTTGTGTCATTTTTACTTTTACATTAAATAAAAAGTTATTTTTGTCTTTTCCCAACCAAAGTGGCTCCATGGGGTCCCCAAGTTGACCCATGGATTTTATTTCTCTTCCATGACACATCCAATAAGGGTAGTACATGTGTCGAGCTCACATCATATTATTAAAACATTATTTTTACCTTAAACTACACTAATTACCTCTAATCGAGATTAAAAACTTAAAAGTTACTATTCACCAAATAAATATTTTAATTCCATTGAACCAAATTTTACTTCTTAATGACAACAATGTATGTTGTATTTTTGAAATTCAAAACACAGAGGTGGAAAAGTTTCATTTAAACGAAAAATCAGTTTCTTTAACTACCACTTAGTGGTTTCACTATTCATCAAAAATTGAAGTTTTTCAAAAAAAAACCAAAAATTCACCATAAGCTATATTTGATATTACGAATTCAAAAATTAAGTCTATTTTAAAAAATTCAAAACATATAAGTTGCATTAATTAATTTAATAATTAGTTCCCGCTGTCAAAACAAATAGTGTGTTTTTAAGAAACAATAAGTATCAAAAGATTGACTCTAGTTTAAGTCCAATTTTAAGATGAAATTAATTCCAACGACCACTATTGGATTAAATGGTAAAAATATATTCTAATTAAACTTTAAAACCAATTCAAAAGACAATCTAATCATATTAATAAATTAGATTAAAAAGACATTTTTAATTAAAATACAACATTTTTCACTATTCGTTAAAAAAATGAACTTTATCGGAAAGATACCAAAAATTTACACAAAGTAAATTTTGATGTCTCTATTCTAAAGAAGAATTTTATTTTGTCAAATATAACACATAAAATTGTCAAAAAGTGGTTTTAAAAGAGGTTCTCCATCAAAAGGCGGTTAATCGACCTTCTAAAGAACATTAGAATGTTTACGCTTAAAAAATTGAATTCATTCACATTTTTAATCCTCTAACATTTATTGTAAAAAGTAAAAAATATTTGACAGACATATATAATCATTTTTTAGTTATTTCTGTTCATTCCCACCATTACAACGGCTAGGCGTTAACTACCATTTAAAATAATATTATTTTATTATTATAGTGCAACGTAAGATTCCCAAGAAACTCATTGTTGCGTATTGGGTAAGCCATCGAGCATAGCGTCCCCTTTAAAGTAATATTAATATTTTATTCACAAATATGGATAAATATAAAATTTCATATTCTTTATTTACCTGGGGTGTTACATACATACTATAGTGACTAGTAATGAGGGTCTATGATGGTATAGTGGGGAGACTATACCCTCATGATTAGAATGAAGCACAATGGTATAATGAATAAATAAAATGAATAAAAAGATAATAATGTGCATGATAAGTAAAATCCAAAATCTACATAAATAGTATAGGTAAATAAAAAACAACCAGAGTCATATAACAAATGATGTCACATAAGTATTCTAAATAAAATTGGGATACAAGGGATATTGAGAAGAAAGATATATAAAATGATAAACAAAATTGAAGAAAGATCAAAATATATCTCCAATATAATCACACGTATAAACTCATACCTATACTTATATAGTCCATTATAACAGAAAACACTAGGCATCCATAGCTAGATTATTCCATTTATCCCTACCTTCATCCATGATATTTTTACAAGTACCAACCGACATCTAGAATAGGGTTTGAGTAAAACTCAGTAGGCCACCCCTAGTGGCATCTAGTGTAATCCATCTAGTGAATATAAAATGAAAATTTTGCAAGTATAAAAAATATAAAGTCTTAATATAATCTATAACCAAGTTGGCACAGATTCCAAAAGGGAATCTGTCTAACTCTACCTACTTTTTCCCAAGCCAAAATTTCTCGGATCACATTTCACCATGTATATATATATATATATATACTATATATTTATAAAATATATTGACATATATAGAGAGAGATAGTTTCAAAACTATCCAATACCTGAGGTATGAATCCAACACATCAATTCATGATCATAATAGTCTCATGCTTTATGTAAATAAATTAACTCATCATTCAACCAGGGATATAAAATTTCATGTACATCAATCCAAATCAAGGATGTGGGTCATCATTCCCAACATCTCAACCAAGGATCATAAAGTATCATCTCTAACTTCTTAATAGAATATGTGAAACTCCATTTCTAACATCCAATTTCAAGGGACGACGATGTGTTCCCTTCATCATTTCACAATGAACAATATAAATTTTATAATAATAATAAATAAAAAGAATTCTATTTAATATATTAATGAAAGATAAAATAAGTATGAATGTCCAATCGACCTTTTATTAAATCCCATTTGATCATGGGTTGCAAACTCAATTTAAAAAAATAAAATGTATGTGTTCATACCATCTTATTTTCATTAAATTTAATCTATCCAATCCAATTCAATGTCAATAAAAGACCACATAGAAGGTTTTTTAGTAACATAATAATTTATAAGGTCATGGGAATTTTATAAACCCACTTGAACGGAGGAACTAATCAATGTGGATGAACTCTAACAATAGAAAGTGTCTATTGGATCATTTCAAATAAGGTCTCATTAATTTATAAAGGGTTTACTCATTTGTTTAAGGAAATGATTGAGATTCTTAGTGTGATATATAATGAAATATGATATAAAATAACAATACTTTTAGGGGAAAGTACTAGACCACCTACATTATAGTGGTACTTCACTTCCCATTTAATATTGTCCTCTTATCCAAGAAAGAATGGGAGAAATCAGAAGAATAGACATATACCCTAAAAATGGTAATATTATCTTGTATATATTTATCATCCCATATGGTTAAAGAAGAAAAAATTGAAGTGGCATTATTATATTAATAATATCTATCAAAAATGATGAATGGATAGTAATTCTGATGTCAGGTGGAGAAGATGGATCAAATCCAAGTTTGATGTCCAAGAGAGATATCAATGAGATGGAAGAGGAAGCAGTACGATTTTCGAAGCAATGAGATGAAATAAAGTTAAATAAAAGGAAGTGAAAATGGGGATTTCCCCACTTTTTAAATAGAACATGGTTTCGCCACACGGTTGGTCCAACCATGCACCAACAGTGTTCCAACGTTGTACCATGACACAAACCCCTTGCATTCTTTGCACTTGTTTAGAAAAACTATAGACACACCAAGAAGATCACATATGAAACACACTTCCACCTATACACATGGTCGAGTAGCCTAGGATTCAAATTTTAAAAAAATTATGTGACACCCTCCAAGGTCCACACGGTTGAGGTGCACATTTATCACTAACCATGTGTTAACTGTACACCTCATATATTTCCATAAAAAATTAGAGATATTGTCTCCTAACAATCCATAATTGTAACACCCCAAGATTATATACATTAATTTAATATTGAATTCATGAAATACATAGTCTTTGCAAAACACCACATTCTTATTACTTATCCATTAAATATAATTTTAAAACCTCTGTGATTTGAATTTCCAGAAGCTGACATATATGGTTACATGTAGTATGTTATTCAGAGTCTGATAAGACAAAACTAATTTTTAATGAATAGTAGCATACCCTTATGAATAGTAACATACCATTATGAATATTAATTAATAGTAAACAAGCCAAAAAAATAGAAACTTAACCCATGAGTGTACAAATAAAATTTAGACATCTTATTAGTGAAAAAATGATCAGAGTATAAGTATTTGTACTTTTTTTATCATAAGTATTTTAATTAAAATATCATGATTAATTTAATAATTTAAAACTTACTTTTATTTTATTAAAATTTAATCATAAATTGTTACTTTATTATGTTATGGTTATATGATAATTTTATATGACCTTGATTAATTTCTCAAGGTGTTATAAAACGGGTTATAGTTTTAAAGTTCCTTTTTTGGAATAATTTTTTATTTTATTTAAAAATTAAATAAAAAATTAGAAGATTATTTCAAAAAAATGGATTTTATTTTTTAATTATACACATTAAAAAATGGTTGAGTTGAATTTTAGTGATTTTTCTTAAATGCTAGAATTTTTTGCAAATAGTGAAATTCAATCAGTTAACAAATATGCTAAATAAGTGGATTTTGTCATAATGCTTGAGTCATGGATGATGTAAATGACCATTGGTTCTAACTCACATGCACTTATTACTATTTCTGGGGACAATAATTGGCACTATGGGTTGTATTTGGCAAAATTATAATATAATGAGTAAAATAATGGGAAAACCCCTCATATTCTCCACTATAACCCCCCCCCCCCCCCATCACTCCTTATTCTCTTCAATATTATCAAGACTTTTAACTTGCCTAAATTCTGCCGAAATATCATCCCAAGATCCTCACCAAATATAGGATCCTTTGGTCACATAAAAATACCAAAACCACTCCCCCAAATAGGCCCTCAAGGAAGATTACTTCAAGAGGTAAATTCCTCTTTTTATTTATTTTATTTCATGTTCCTTTATTTTATCTTTATTTCCTAACCTCCATTCATCCCAATTTTGTGATGAATCCAATAAATTACATTTATAATATTTTAGTTGTTATTAATGAATAATTCTTCATCATCTCTTTTTCCCCCTTATTTTATACTATAAATAAAAACATCATCCGAGATGTGTTAATTTATAAAATTCAAGGATGATGAGTTTTCAAATTCTATTACCGTATTCAATTCTGGTCATCAAAACATTTTTATGGTTGAACCAGACTATAATATATGTATTATAACTTATTGATGCTTCTTTAATCCTTTTATACACATGATATTAATTTATAAATCAAAATAGGTTTCTTGTGATCAAGAACAACCAATTAACCCATACAATTGTCATTATAGTTTTATATAATGATTCATCTTCACTTCCAATAACAAAAACAATTATTACCATGTAATATTATTTTTGTTAAATGATAACATACAACTTCTATTATATACAACCACTCTCATTCTACATGTTTATCCATACATAAATATAAGTAAACAGGTCATTAAAAGAAAAGAAGAAAACACTCCCAAACAATGAAATTGAATATCCTAACCCAGAAAAAGCCATGAATGAAACAAACATGGTTATATAAATAAATTAAATATAGATGATTTTCTGTAATAGTGAATTTATGAACATAAATATGATTATTCAGGTTGTTAAGATCAAGTGAGGAACACATTCAGACTTAAGGTAAGGGTTTTCCACCTGAACCTCTATTTTAATTCAGGTTCTCTTATTTTATACTTACCTCAATTAAATTATTATTTATTCATATTTAATACTCATATATTTTGTGATAATGTTCTATGTATTTTTTCAACCAGAATTCTACTTTAATTTATGGGGAGTAATTTTTTTTAAAAGGATCTTTAAAAAATCCTTCCCGATAAACAACCTCGTTTCAAGATAATTTCTCAAATTCTTACTTATTTTCAAGGGAACTATATAATTTATTTTTTGAAATCATTATCATTATAAAATAATTAATTTTATTATTAAAATACTATCATACTTCACTTCCGGTTTTATACAAATATTTTTCTAAAATAACTCTTCTTTTCAAAGTAAAAGAGTATTTATCTCAAGAATTACTCAAAGATTTTATTGGAGTATAGTTATCTATTTAAACACTTATGTTTGTTCTTATTTATTATTGGGATTAATATTTCATGATATCATCTACCATATTTAATTAAATGGTTTATGATTAGTTTGATTGTAGATGTGATATCTTAAAACCATTCCCCAATTTACTCCAAATGGTTGGTGTTTATGCTTAATGTTTGGGGAAAGTTTTTTACATTTCATATATTAGTTTAAATATGAATGTATATGTTGTTTATTTTTATCCCCATTCATATGAGAAATTAATTGGACATAGTAAGTGTCTGGTGGGGCCTGTTATAGCCCCTCGGTGCATCGGTTGGACTCATGAGACAAACTAAGGTCTTAACACAAGGACTTGACCAAATTATTATTTATGGTATTGGCATGAGGCCTTGACAATATAGTTATGATGTCATGAATTATGAATTCCATCATTATGAAAATAGAATTGACGGTTAATGTGGTTATTTTTCTAGTATAATACCCATGATTAGGTTTTTTACTATGCCATTTTTTATTTAGTTCTTATTCCTAAAATAATGTGTTCAAGTTTATTGTTAAAGGAATGTGTTTTTATATTTTCAACATGCCTAATGTTTATGTTTATGGTATCTTCTGTCATGTTTCTTAACCTTACTAAGAGTTTGATCTCACCTCTTTATTATGTTTCATATTCCCAGTACATGAAGATTTTTATTACGAATGGCATCCAGAAATAACCTAGGAGTTATGGAAGTTGTCAATGGAATTTATATGTTGTTTTTAGTTTCAAGTTTTAATGTTGAACATTAGTATGTATCATGTTTGCAATTCTCCTATACTATTTTTTCCTTTAGGATGCATGTTCCTTGTTTATATTCCAATGTAATAAAATAAGGAACCGACTCCGGGAAACAAGGGTCGGGTCCTTACAGTTGGTGTAACAACTTAAGCTTCCACGGTACGTTTCACTTTGAATAATACAGTAGCGTGTGGTGTACGCAACTTCATGTTCCAACACACACCACAACCAATCAAACTAGCCGTTATGAATAGTAATACCCACTTTTTGAGATTTTATAAATTTTATCTTTCAAAATGGACTTCATTTTTGGATTCGGAATATCCAAAATAGCTTAGGGTGAATTTTTGGTATTTTTCTGAAAACATTCAATTTTTGATGAATAGTGGGAAAACCCTGAGTTATAATTTAAAACCGGATATTTATTCAAGTAATTATGTATTTTATTTAAATTTAATTAAGGTCAAAATAGATACATAATACCTATATAAGTTAAATTTAATTTATTGGAGTTAGTTCAGAATAATTTTAGATATATAAAAAATTTGTTGAACTTTTCACCGTCTTTACCCACCTTCTAGGAGAATTTGGAAATTACCATAAAACGTAATTTTACCACTTCTATGCGTGGAATTTTGAAAATCTGAGAAACAAGATTAATATCAAGGAGTAAAATTTGGTTCAATGAGATGAAAATAATTTTTGTGGAATAGTAACTTTTTTACTTTTATTTACCACGCTTAAAAGTAAATAGGATAATTAATTGTAAAAATGATATTAATATTACCCTAACACATGTCCAAATTCTATTGGAAAAGTTTATCTCGACCAAAAACAACCTTAGGAATAAAATATTATCATTTAGGTCCACTTGGATTAGATTAGGACATTTATTATTATTTAATTCAAAGAAGAGTTAAAAAAATATAAAATCAAAGTTTAATAACTAAAACATTTTTAATGTAGGATTATACATTAGATAAAATATATTATAAATATTAATTATAAAGATAAAAATATTTCAAACATAATTATATTTTATTTATAATTTTTAGAAATTAAATAATTTAATTTATTAATGACACAATGGTGATGCAGTAATTACCTAATTAATGAAATATTAAAAAAATTGATATTATAAATATCAAAATAAATGTAATTTGAGCCATTTTATGAATTAAAATAATTATATAGGTTAATATGACATATTATTATTGGTTATATAAATTGTTTTTGAATTAATAATGCTGTTATGAATTTCCCAAAAACAAAATACCCAATAGTTTCAAAATTGACATAAAAGAGTTTTTAAAACAAATATTATATTACTTATTGATATTGTATTCTTAAAAATATACGGTCCTCCCAAAGGACTTATATCATTATAGGTGTATCATTAATGGACCACTTGGGGGGTCTCTTGGAAGTATATTGTAAGATTATTAACTATATAATATAAAAATACAAAGAGACATGGTAAATGTCAAACTATTTAACTAAGAGTTAAATATAAATTATAAGGTTAATATAATGACTCAGACATGTCTAAAATATATTGGTTGAAAGGATTTCTACCCATACCCACCTTAAACTTTAAATAATCTACTTTGGAGCCATTAGAAACCGAATCTGAATTTGTTATAAAATAATATTTCATGCTTTTCCAAAGGTTCCCCTCACCCCTCTTATAAAAGGGCACTCCCCATCTCTCAAATTCATACCTTCAAATTCTTTTGGCTCGGCCAACCCCTGCCTGAATATTATCTCAACTTCCCTCACTTAAACCTATAGGTCTTAGTTTGATCATAAATCCAACTTAAAGATCCATTTTGATCAAATCAAAAGGAAGAACCCGAAGAAGAGGTAATGTTTTCACCACCATCTTTCAAGTTCCTTTCTTATTCAACTTCTTCTTTCTTTGTTATTACCATTATAAAATAATAAATCCAGTATATTCTATATTCTATGATTTTATTATAAATATGGTACAACCATAATCATTATTCTATCAATCCTTTGAATGACATGTCACCATACGTGTGTACGTATGGCTTACCGTCTCCACGCCGTGGTGTAATTGTTATTCAAAATATTATCATTTGGATGGGTATAATAATGATGTCTAATTCATGTAAATAATAACTAAAACATTATAATTATTATTTATATATGATATAACATCCAATTATATATTATTTTATTATTAAAAGAATGATATTATCGCTCGTGCGTACGTACGGACTACCGTCTTCACGAACGTGATGAGATTCATTCTCTATCGCATCCATTCAAGTCAAATTCTCATTTTATGATTAAAAATAATGTTGAAGGACTTGATATCATTCTGGATATGAATAATATACAACCTATGGATAAAAAACATGGCTTATATAACAAACATATTAAAAAAACGAGTAAGTTAACACCTGAAACGACGATAATACTATGATATTATTAAAAAATATATTAAAAGATCATATATGATATCATAATCATGTATATGGTTCTTGTATAATTTAATAACAATTAGTTAACTATTATAAAGGAGTTTAACCTACCCTCGACCAAGTAAAAGTACAAGGTAAGGGTTTATTTTACAATCTCTTCATTATCCGAGGTGGTTTATACGTAATTATCTACTGGGACCTCTTTATCATCCACATCCATGTTTCTTAAAAATGTATTTCAAAACATTCTTACTATTTTACAGAATATGGGTTAATGTAATTTATACCCTTGTTTTAAATTTTATAATAAGTTTATAAAGGAATCTTTACGTCATTTTCCAAACAAGGTCCTTTTAAACTTTTTGACATAATTAAGGTAAGAATGTCTTTTTTTAACTTAAACGGTGGGTGCAGCTATTTTCTGCCATTATAAAATCATCAAAGCTTCCCTTACAAGATTATAAGAATATTTTGAAATTAAATGTTTTATTTTATAATTATGTGACTTTTAAATGACATCAAAATGAATATTTTTAAGAATTTGTGAAAGGTACTCTTTATCAAGATCAGAATTTTAAATGTTTTAAAGATTTATCTTTCTAAATATTTTTAATTAATTTACATTCATTCCAAATGATTTTAAGGATTTATTTATATGGAAATTAATAATTTGGAATGATATTTCTTTTCAAAATTATCAATGTGGTATGGGTAACTTTGATTCAAATATCTCTTTTAAATTTCATCCTTTATAAAAGTGTGACTTTTCAATGATTTTAAAAAAAATAGATATTTCTCTCAAGTAGTTTTGATTTCATCTATGTCAACATCCTATGATGGATTTTAATCTTATTGATGTTGATTTATTATGATACAAAACTTTCATATTTTATTGAAGGTTTTGTGATTTGTCTGACTCTGGATGTGTTATTTTTATACCATTCATGGTTTATGGAGAAAGTATTGACATTTCGTATGCTAGTTTTAATATGAATGTTTATGTTATGTTTAAACCTGTTCATATGAGGAATGCATTGGACTTAATAAGTGATAGTTGGAGCCCGCTATAGCTCCTCGATGCATCGGTAGGTCTCATGAGACAAACTAGTGTCTTGGAGCAAGGCCTTGACAAAATCTTATTTGTAGTCTTGGCATCAGGCCTTGGCTACGTGGTTATGATAGTCTGAAATTATTCATTCCATCATTATGAAAGTGGTTATTGATATTTCATGTGATAATTAGAATATGAGAATATCCATGTGAATATTTAAATTCAATTATTTCATTTATCTTTTCCATATTATGCTGAAGTTCAAGTTTAAAAGGTTTTTGTTTTAGTTATAAATTACCCTAAATGAATATTCTTATTTGTGAAAGTTTCTGCTATATTATTATCCTTACTGAGCATCTGATCTCACCCCTTTCAATGTTTTATTTTTCTCAGGATGCGAAAAAGTAAATTATGAATGACCTGCAGCGATAGTATGAGGGGATATGAAGACAAGATGTTGTCGTAGTTTTTTTATGATGTAATGTAAGACTTATAAATATATCTAGTGTTTCCAAGACTAATAAACTAATCGTTCTTTCTAGACTTGATCTTTTGTGATCATTCCAATGTTATATAATAATGCACCGCCTCTCGGTAACTGTGGTCGGGGGGTTATAGTTGATATCAGAGAAAGTTTAGTACAAACCTTGGAAACTATATTTAGATAAACTCTGATTAGAGAATATAGAACTAAGATGGGCATTGAGGATTAGTATAGAAGAACATCCTATAATATTTGTATTGTAGAGATTTTGTGAGTTTTCTTAGCAATACATCCTTGTTCGGATACGAGAAGGTAGATATGGCTCTGGCATAGATGTACCTAGGGGTAAAACCTAAAAACACCACTTTAATCTAGACCCGAACGGGAACTGGGGCATGACAATGGGCCTTGCAGCACTCTTGGTTACAAAACTCCTGGGGGATATGATTAGGATAATTCTCATTTTCTTTACAAACCATTATGAAGGGTTTATGAGTATATAATTCCTCAAAGAAATTTTTTTTATGGTTATGGAATATATCCATAAACTGTTCAATTTATGTTAAGTGTTTTAAAAGATTGGATTTATGTATTGTGATTCATAAACTAATCTAGTGTATTCCATTGTTTAGAAATGCCACCTAGTGGAAGAAATGGAAACCGAATCATTGTACGCACTCCATGTAGGGATTTCCCTCCTGCTCAAGATAATTATAGAGGATTTGGTGATGCAACTGGTGCTGATCATCTAATCACCATATTGGGACCACTCACTCAGGTTATGAATAATAACCTTACCCATATAGAGCACACAGATCTGCAGCATGGAGGATCAATGTTAGATCGCTTCAGGAGGAAACAGCTACCAACATTTAATGGGAGTAGAAATCCATTGGTATCTGAATAGTGGATAAATTTCATAGAGAAAATATTCCACGCTTTGGGGAGTAGTGAAAGGGAAAAAGTTATCATGGCAGTTTACCGCCTCACTGTAGATGCTGATCAATGGTGGTCAATGATTCAAAACACGAAGGAAGATGATGAATTATCAAATATGGAAAGGAGGGAGTTCAAAGATCTTTTCTTAGAAAAATACTTTCCTCGTGACCATCGAGCACATATGGAAAGGTAATTTCTGAGTCTGATGCAAAAGGAGGATGAGAATGTCGCAAACTATGAGGATAACTTTTCAAGGTTAGCGAGGTATGCTGCAGATTATATACATAACCCAAGAAGTAAGATTGATCGTTTCTTTGATGGGTTAAACCATTTCTTTGTCGAGATTTAGTTTCACAATCCTTTTCATCATATGAAGATGTTGTCTCGTGTGCTGTCAAGATAGAAAAGGAATTCTCTAAGTCTTATGACAAAAAAGTAAAGCAAGATAAGAAGATAACGGTGGTGCAAGAGACAGATAAAGTAAAAAAGGTAAAGAATTATTTTCCATTATGTAATAATTGTGGTAAGAATCAACCTGGTACTTACCTAAAAGGAATGGGAGTTTGCTACAAATATTGAGAAAAAGGTCACCAAACTCGTGATTCCAAGGGAAAGGAAGAGGCAGTCAATGTTGAATGCTACAATTGTAGAGAAACAGGGAATAATGAAAATGAATTCCCCAAGCGCCCAAGAAACTTACCTCAAAAAAGGCCAAGGGAGAAAGTCCAAGCTTATGTTGTTACTACAGATGAAGTTGAATAATTAATGTATTTGTGTTTTTTGACTCAAGTATTATATTCTGGTTATAAGAATAATGTGATATATATAAGGATTGTACTACAGTACTAGTTGTTTTCATTAAAGTTTTAATATGATTAAGGTAATAATATTTTTCGTTTGTGACAATAAGAATCATTACTTTGTTTGGGGAATCTAATGTTACAAGTGATTTTGGAATTTAGAATCCTTTAAGAGAGAGAGTTTGGACAGAAGTATTGTGGATGACTATAAAGGTTGGAATGGATTATGTTGAACATTGGATAGTATGACCTAAGGTTAAAAAATTTCTTAAGATTATTTTTGTAGTATTATAATACTCTAGTTTTAGGAAACGGACAACCTGCAGGTCGGGGGATAAGCCATCGCGTCGGACAAATCTGCAGGAATCGAACCCACAACCATAGTGCGACAGGCCTTTATTACCTACCACAAGCCTAAAGGAAGTCCTTGATTATTAGAAAATAGTTTTTCTAATCTAAATGGTATATGTTAATATTAGAAACCTTGTACGGTTAGGATAAATATAATATTTTTGAGTTCTATTATCTTTTTGAGAGAAAGATGAGTTTGTGGTAGAAATTTGTTGAAGGTTGAAACTCTACTTGTCAAGTATATATATATATATATATACCTATCTCTTATTCTATGAATAAATTAATTCTTAAACTTTAGGGAAGGGATATTAAAACAAAAATTGTGTTATACTAATACCGTATGTTTTGTTAAAATGATGATATTTTAAATCTCTATAGATTGAAGGCTTTGAGGCCCTCCATTTTAAACTTGTTTGTGATTAATGATCCCAATCACTCCCTAAAAATATTAACGGTTTTCCTCCAATTATGAGTCTCTAATTTCTACCAATGTTCTCCTAATCGATATCATAATTTGGTGGTGAGTTTTTCATTTCCCGTTCCCTCTTATTAAGAATAAATTTTATTAACCTTATTTATGGTGTGGGTTTTCCAAAAAGGCATCTTCTATTTTCAACCTTTTATTTTCTAAGAACAATTTAAAATTGCGAGGATGCAATTTATTGAAGGAGGTGAGAATGTAACACCCCAATATTCCACGGTACGTTTCCCTTTGAATAATACAGTAGCATGTGTTGTACGTAACTTCAAGTTCTAACACACACCACAACCAATCAAACTAGTCGTTATGAATATTAATACCCACTTTTTGAAATTTTAAAAAATTTATCTTTCAAAATGGACATCATTTTTGGATTTGGAATTTCGAAATTATCTTAGGGTGAATTATTCGTATTTTTCTAAAAACATTCAATTTTTGATGAATAGTGAAAAAACACTAAGTTATAGTTCAAAACCGAATTTTTATTTAAATAATTATTTATTTTATTTAAATTTAATTAAGGTCAAAATAGATACATAATACCTATATAAGTTCAATGTAATTCATTGTAGTTACTTCCGATTAATTTTAGATATATAAAAAGTTTCTTGAACTTTTCACCGTCTTTTACCCACCTCCTAGAAGAATTTGGAAATTCACATAAAACATAATTTTACCACTTATATGAGTGGAATTTAAAAAATCATAGAGACATGGTTAATATCAAGGAGTAAAATGTGGTTCAATGAGATGAAAATAATTTTTGGTGAATAGCAATTTTTTACTTTTATTTACCACGGTTGAAAGTAAATAGGGTAATTAAGGGTACAAATTATATTAATATTACCCTAACACATGTCCTAATTCTATTGTACAAGTTTATCTCAACCAAAAAAACCTTAGGAATAAAATTATATCATTTAGATCCGCTTGGATTAGATTAGGACATTTATTATTATTTAATTCAAAGAAGAGTTAAAAGAGTTAAAATCAAAGTTTAATAACTAAAACATTTTTAATATAGGGTTATAAATAAGATAAATTAGATTATAAATATTCATAAAAATGATAAAAATATTTCCTACATAATGATAATTTATTTATAATTTTTATACATTAAATAATTTAATTTATTTATGACATAATGGTGATGCATTAATTACCTAATTAATGAAATATTAAAATAATTAATAATATAAATATAAAAATAAATGTAATTTGAGACTTTTTATGAATTCCAATAATTTTATAGGTTAAAATGACAAATTATTACTGGTTATATATATTATTTTTGAAGTAATAATTTTGTTATGAATTCATAAAAAACAAAATAACCAATAGTGTCAAAATTGACATAAAAGAGTTTTTAAAACAAATATTATATTATTAACTGATATTGTATTCCTAAAAATATAAGGTTCATCCAAAGGACTTATATAATGATATTTGTATCTTATGTGGACAACTTGGGGGGTCTCTAGGAAGTATATAGTATGTTTACTAACTATATAATATAAAAATACAAAGAGACATGGTAAATGTCTAACTATTTAACTAAGAGTTAGATAAAAATGATAAGGTTAATATAATGACCAAAACCAGTCTAAAATCTATTGGTTGAAATTATTTCGACCCATCCCCACCTTAACCTTTAAATAATCCACTTTGGAGCCATTAGAAACCAAATATGAATTTATTATAAAATAATATTTCTAGCTTTTCCAAAGGTGCCCCCACCACTCTTATAAAAGGGCACTCCCCCTTCTCTCAAATTAATACCTTCAATGTCGTTTGGCTCAGAAAACCCCTGACCAAATATTCTCTCAAATTCTCTCAATTCAACCTAGAGGCCTCATTTTGATCATAAATCTACCCTACGGAGCCCTTTTGATCAAATCAAAAAGAAGAACCCGAAGAAGAGGTAATGTTTTCACCACCCTCTTTCAAGTTCCTTTCTTCTTCAACTTCTTATTTCTGTGTTATTCCCATTATAAAATTAGAAATCCATTATCTTATATATAATTTGATGTTATTATAAATATGTTTCAACCATATTCATTATTATATCCATCCTTTGAATGACATGTCACCATACGTGCGTACGTACGACTTACCGTCTCCACGTTGTGGTGTAATTGTTATTCAAAACATTATTATTTGGATGGGTATAATAATGATGTGTAATTCATTTAAATAATAAATATAAAATTATAATTATTCTGTATATATGATATACCATCCAATTATATATTATTTTAATATCAAAATAATTATATTATCGCTCGTGCATACGTACGGACTACCATCTCCATGAACGCGATGAGATTCATTCTCCATCGTTTCCATTCAAGTATAATTATCATTTGATGATTACAAATAATGTTTAAGGACTTGATATATTTCTGGATATGAATAAGATACAACCTATTGATAACAAACATGTCTTATGTAACAAACATGTTAAAGAAAATGAATAAGTTAACACCTGAAACGACGATAATACTAAGATATTATTAAAAAAGCAATATTAAAAGATCATATATGATATCATAATCATGTATATGGTTCTTTTATAATTTAATAACAATGATATAACTATTATACAGGAGTTTAACCTACCCTAGACCAAGGAAAATTACAAGGTAATGGTTTATTTCACAATCTCTTCATTATCCGAGGTTGTTTATACGTAATTATCTACTGGGACCACTTTATCATCCACATCCATATTTCTTAAAAATTTATTTCAAAACATTCTTACAATTTTACAGAATATGGGTTAATGTAATTTATACCCTTGTTTTACTTTTTATAAGAAGTTAATAAAGTAATCTTTACGTCATTTTCCAAACAAGGTCCTTTTTAACCTTTTTGACAGAATTAAGGTAAGAATGTCTTTTTTTTACTTATACAGCGGGTGCGGCTATTTTCTGCCGTTATAAAATCGTCAATGCTTCCCTTATAAGATCATAAGAATATTTTGAAATTAAATGTTTTATTTTATAATTATGTGACATTTAAATGACTTCAAAATGAATATTTTAAGAATTTGTGAAAGGTACTCTTTATCAAGATCATAATTTTAAATGTTTTAAAGATTTGTCTTTCTAAATCTTTTTAATTAATGTCCATGTTTTAAAAATGATTTTAAGGATTTATCTATATGGACATGAATGTTTTGAAATGATATTTATTTTCAGAAGTATCAATGTGGTATGGGACACATTTATTAAAAAATCTCTTTTAAAATGCTTCCTTTATAAATGTGTGACTTTTCAATGATTTCAAAAAAAGATATTTCTATCAAATAGTTCTTATTTCATCTATGTCAACATCCTTTGATGGATTTTAAGCTTATTGAAGTTGATTTATCATGATACAAAACTTCCATATTGTATTGAATGTTTTTTGATATGTTTGACTGTGGATGTGTTATTTTTATACCATTCATGGTTTATGGAGAAAGTATTTACATTTCTTATGATAGTTTTAATATGAATGTTTATGTTATGTTTAAACAAGTTCATATGAGGAATGCATTGGACTTAATAAGTGATGTGTGTAGCCTGCTATAGCTCCTCGATGCATCGGTAAATCTCATGAGACAAACTAGTGTCTTGGCACAAGGCCTTGACAAAATATTATTTGTAGTCTTGGCACGAGGCCTTGGCTACGTGGTTATGATAGCCTGTCATTATGTATTCCATAATTATGAAAGTTGTTATTGATATTGCATTTGATTATTCGACTAGTATAATATCCATGTGAATAAGTAAATGGCATTATTTCATTTTATCATTGCCATATTATGCTGAAGTTCAAGTTTAAAACACTTTTGTTTTATTTATACATTGCCTTAAATGATTATGCGTATTTATGAAAGTTTCTGCTATATTGTTATCCTTACTGAGAAACTGAGCTCACCCCTTTCAATCTTTTATTTTTCCCAGGGTCCGAAGAAGTAATTTATGAATGACCTGCAGGGATAGTATGAGGGGATATGAAGACAAGATTTTGTTGTAGTTTTTTTATGATGTAATGTAAGGCTTATGAATATATATAGTGTTTCCAGGACTACTAAACTAATCGGTCTTTCAAGAATTCATCTTTTTTTGATCATGCCAATGTTATGTAATAATGCACCGACTCTAGGTAACTGGGGTCCGGACGTTACAGTTGGTATCAAAGGAAGTTTAATAGAAAACATGGAAACTAGATTTTGAAAATATAGATTAGAGAAAAATACCCTAGGATAGTATTTTAGGATAAAAATCAAATAACATCCTAAAATTTTTGGTAAATAATATATTATGTGGATCTTTATAGAAAATACATCCATGTCTGGATACTACAAGAAGAAGTAGTTCTGGGACAAATGTACCTAGGAGTGAAAATTATGACAAGGAGTTTTGGGCTTGAACCAGGGTATCTTGGTACACAAAAATAGGCCTTATTTCACACTTGGTTTGACACTCCTGGGGGACATTATTAGGGTAATTCATATTTTATTTACAATCCAATATTAAGGATTTAAATGTAAATTTTTCCTCAAAGAAACCATAAATATGATTATGATATGAGATATGAGAAGTATTTTTATGACATTATTTAGAAATGGAGCCTAATGGAAGGAATGGAAACTGCACGAACATGCGTGTCCCATGTATGGATTTCCCTCCAATGTAAGATAATGATGTTGGATCTAAATATATGACTGGTGTAGAGAAAATTATTACTATATAGGGACAACTTACTCAGGTTATGAACAATAACCTTACCCATATGGAACATTCGGATCCACAACATGGAGGAACTATGATATATTACTTTATGCAACAAACAACCTCCATCATTCAATGGGACTACAAACCCATTTTTAGCTATGTGGTGTATAAACTCTCTAGAGAAGATATTTCTGGATTTGGGATATAATGAAAGTTAAAAGGTTGTTATAGAGGTTTATTGGCTATCAGATGATGCAGATAAGTGGTGTTCATTAATCCAAAACCCAAAGGAGGATGAAGAAATAGAAGATATGCAATAGATTTATTTTAAGGAAATATTCCTATAAAGATATTTACCCTGTGACCAATAAGAATATATGGAAATGAAATTATTTAATCTGAGGCAGAAGGAGGATGAAAATGTTCCCATGTATGAAGGAAACTTTACAAGGCTGGAATGGAGTATTTTGGAATACATACATAATCTAAAGAGCAATATTGACTGATTCTTTTATGATTTAAAGGCATTACTCTGAAGGGCTCTGGCCTCCCAAATTTTCTCATAATATGAATATATAGTCACATGTTATATCAATACAAAGAAAGAATTTTATATTTTTTATGACTTTAAATGAAATAAAGAGAATAATAGGTCATTTGAAAACTCGGGAAAAGGAAAAAGGAAATGGGGAAGAAGGGAAGAGCTGGCCTTCCACCCTATATTAATTTTTAGAAGAAACACCCTAGAACTTGTCTGAAGGGACTGAGAGTCTGTTACAAGTGCGGAGAAAAGGTTTACCTATCTCGGGATTGTAAGGGGGATAAATAAGCTACTAATGTCCAATTATAATATTGCATGTATATGGGACATTATTCACATGTATGTCCTAAGCATCAGGGAAACATTCCTCCAAAGAAGTCCAAGGCAGAAAGGCCAAGCTTATGCGGTCACAACTGCAGTGGTTGAAGTTCCTAATGATGTGGTGGTATGTACCTTAATCATTTCCTTGAACATAACAATTCATTATTTGATTTTTTATTATCCCATTCTTTTATATCTTCCATGTTTTCCATGAAAATTAGATAGTTCCTATTTGATTTAATAAGGGAGTTTTTAGTTAAAAATCGTAAGGGAAGTATCATTACAATAAATTTGTGTCTGGAAGTCCCCATTACGGTATATAAATATGATTTATTAATTATTTTATTATCATACCCATTATTCAATTTTATATAATCCTTGGCATATATTAGATTTTGAACCATGATGTGAAAATTTATTGCAAGAATAAGCAGGTTACAATTTTTGAGGATGATGTGGAATCCATTATCATTAGGGTAGAAACATCACCATATGATTTTCATCTAGATCCACCCCCATTAGCTATACTAAATTAAATTATTGGGGAAGAATGGAATGAAATAACTATGGGTGGGGAAAAGAATGTTCAAATAGAGGACATACATACTGAGCAACAATATGTTGATGTATTTCTAGAGGATTTACCTTGACATATTCTAGCATGGGAAATTGAGTTTTCCATTGAATTAGTTCCGGATTCATTGAATATAGGGTGATCAATGATATAACAATAAAGAACAAGTATCCCCAACCATGAATTGATTATTTATTTAATAGAATTCATGGAGCTCAATATTTTTGGAATATTGACCTTCGATCTGGTTATCATCTATTGCTTCTAAGGAAGGATGGCATTCCAAAAATAACATTTCAAACTAGGTATGGGAATTATGAGTTTATGTTAATACCTTTTGTAATGACTAATTCACCCTCTGTTTTCATGGATCTAATGAATAATATTTTCAAGGAATGTCTTGGTTAAATTTTTGAATAATTTATTGATAATATCTTAGTATACTCTAAAACCTACGAAGATCATGAAAATAACTTGCACATTATTCTGAATACTCTTAAATGAAATGAATTATATAAGATGTTTTGAATGTTCGGATTTTTTATTCAACCAATTTCCTTTAGTGGAAACATTTTCCCTAAGGATGGAATATCTATTGATCCGGTGAATACAAATGTTGTGCAAGAATGGTCTACTCCAATGAACATAAATGAGGTTCATAGTTTTATTGGTTTGGTAGGTTATTATCGGAATTTTATTCAGAACATCTCCCGTTTATGCAACCAAATGACCAAGATTAGATGTAAAGGGGTTAAGTTCGTATAGACCAATGATTTTGAGGAATGTTTTGAGGAATTGAAGAAGAGATTAGGGAATTCTCTGATCCCGACTCTTCAATCGATGAATTATGGGTTTTGTGGTCTATAGTGATGCATCAAAGAAAAGAATTGGTTGTGTCATTATGTAGAATGATATAATTATTGAATATGAATTAAGGTGGGTAAAAACTCATAACCAAAATTATCCTACTCGTGATCTTGATTTAGCAGCTGTAATCATTGTTCAAAAGATATAGAGACATTATCTCTATGTTGAAAGATGTAAGATATGTACAGATCACAAGAGTCTGGAGTATATCTTGTCATATAAAGAACTCCACATGAGTCAAAAGTGATGGATCAAACTACTCATAGATTATGATTTTTTCATAAACTACCGCCTAGGAAAGGAAAATAAGGTATCTGATGCCCTGAGTAGGAAGGATCATGGAGTTTTAAATAAAATGAGGATTGAAATGGATCATGTATTCATGGATATAATAAGTATGGACATGGTAATTATAAAATAAGGTGAAAATCATTAATTTTTCTATTATTTTCCAAACCATATTTATTATAAAGGATAAAAATATCTTATCCCGATGATGAGAACATTCAATAGAAAATTTAATGTTGTGAAATGTGGGATGTTGGTTGACTTCATATATTAAGATAAAATTATGAAATTCGAGAAGAGGCTATGTGTTCCCTCTATACCCAATATAAGAGGGGGGTTTTTGGATGACGCTCATAGCTCTAATTTCTCTATACACTTTAGTAGCACTAAAATGTGTGGGTAAATGAAGGAACATTTTTTGTGGGACCACATGAAGTGGGAAATTTCTGATTATGTATCAATATGTTTCGTCTGTCAACAAGTGAAGCCTAAACGACAATATCCCATAGGATTCATGAAACCTCTACCTATTCCAAAAAAGAAATCGTATGTCATTACCTTGGATTTTTTCAATGGATTGCCCAAAAATCTCATAAAGAATGATCCAATATGGGTAATTGTGGATCGACTTACAAAATCTTCACATTTCCTCGCAATAAGGGAGGATTTTCCACTAGAGCACCTAACAAGACTCTATATCAATGATGTTGTTAGAATTCATGGAGAACCTCTTTCAATTGTTTCTTATCATGATCCATGATTTACATTGAAGTGATCGAAAAGTATTTAGAAATATTTGGATACTGAGTTTCATTTGAGTATTGCTTATCATCCTCAAACTGATGGGAAATAAAAAAGGATGATCCAAACCTTAGAGGACATATTAAGATCACGTTCAATTGACTTTCAGGGTATGTGAGATCAATATTTACCCTTTTTAGAGTTTACATACAATAATAGTTTCCATTATAGCATTCAAATTGAACCATATGAAACATTGTACGGGTAGAGAAGTCGTACACCAACATTTTGCGATAAAGTGGTGAAAGGAAGCTAGTGGGCCTAGAGATTGTGGAGGAAAAAACAATGAAGGTAAATACTATTTAAACCCATATCAAAGATACTCAAAGTAGGAAAAAATCTATTTTAATAATTGAAGGATCGATTTAGAATTTCAAGTGGGAGATCATGTTTTCTTAAAAGTATCTCCATGTAAGGGTCTTATAAGATTTGGGAAGAAAGGGAAACTAATCCCTATGTACATAAGAACTTTTGAAATTCTGGATAGAATTGGAGCTGTTGCATATCATTTGGCTATTCCAACTAACCTGTCTAAAGTACATAATGTATTCCATGTCTCATTGTTGAGAAAGTACATTCTAGACCCAATGCAAGTCCTCACTTCTGAATGTATAGAATTGAAACTTGGCCTATCTTACTGTGAAGATACTATCTAGATTCTAGACAATAAAGAAAAAGTTATGAGTAATCAAATGACTCGATTGGTAACGATGCTTTAGAAGAATCATAAAATTAAAGAGGCAACCTGGGAGCATGAGGAGCTTATAATGAAGACCCACCCAAATCTCTTTGTGAGGTAATATTCTGGTAATTTTAAGGACATAATTTTTGTGAGGGATAATGTAACACTCTAAGATTCAACCAATAAATTTAATATTGAATGCATGAACCAACAAGTCTGTAAAAAACACCACTTTATTTTAACCTATCTATTAAACATAATTTTACCACCTTCGTGATTTGAATTTTGAGAAACTAACATACACATTTGTGTTCATTAAGATATTTAGAGTCTTATAGGAAAAAATTAATTTTTGATAAATAGTAACATACCCTTATGAATAGTAATGAATAATTAATCGCTCAAAAAATAAAAATTTCTCCCATGAATGTATGAATAAAATGTATACATCTTATAAGTGAAAAAATGATCATAGTATAAGTATCGATATTTTTGTATGTCATAAATATTTTAATCAAAATTGCATGATTTGTTTAATAATTTATTATGGAAATTTATTTTCATAAAATTTAATCATAAATTGTATTTTTATTATCTTATAGTTATAAGATAATTTTATGCGACCTTGATTAATTTCTGAAGGTGTTATAAAAGGAGTTATAGTTTTAAAATTGTTTTTTTGGAATAAAATATGGTTTTATTTAAAAATTAAATTAAAAATATTTAGAAAACTATTTTTAGAAAATGGATTTCATTTTTGACTTCTATGCATCAAAAAATTGTTGGGGTTAATATTTGTGATTTTTTTGAAATACGAGAATTATTGTGACTAGTGAAATTTGACAATTCACAAAATATGCCGAATAAGTGAATTTATACATAATTATTGAGTCATGGATGATTTAAATGACCATTTATTCAAACTCACATGTACATATTACTATTTTTTGTCACAATCATCAACAATATTGGTTGTATTTGGTAAAATTATAAATTAATGAGTAATGTAACGGGAAAACCCTCCTCTCCTCCACTATAACCCCCCTCACTCCCTCTTATCTTTACTACTCTCAAGCATTGTAAATTGTCTAAATGATTCTCAAATAACCTACCAATATTATACCCCATTTCCATAATACTTTTTTCTCATAAAAAGACCAAAACCTCTCCCCCAAATAGGCTCTCAAGGAAGATTTCTTCAAGAGGTAAATTCCGCTTTTCATTTCTTTTATTTCAAGTTTCATGGTTTTCTTTTTCATTATTCACCTCCTTCCATACAAATTTTTTGATGACTCTAATACCTTACATTTAATATAATTTTTTTATTATAAATGAATAATCATTCACCATATCTCCTTTCCCCTTATTTTATACTATAAATGAAAACTCTATCTGAGATGTGTTAATTTATCACATTCAAGGACGACAGGTTTTCAATTTCTATTAAAATATTAAATTGTGGTCATGAAACCATTTTTATGGTAAAATCAGACTATAATATATTTATTATAACTTATTATGGTTCTGGAATACTTTTATGAACATGATACTAATTTTTAAATCAAAATAAGTTTGTTTTGATCAAGAACTGCCAATTAACATAAACAATTGTTAGTAATGTTTTATATAATGAATCATATTCAATCCCAATATCCAAAAAAGTTATAACCATGTAATATTATAGTTTTTCACTTATAGAATAAAACTTCTATTTTGTAAAACGATTCTCATTCTACATGTTTTTCCGTAGATGAATATATATAAACTGGTTATGAAAACTAAAGAAGAAAATGCTCCCAAACAATGAAATTTAATTTCTTAACCAGTCAAAATTCCATGAATGAACTTATAAAGGGTATAAAAAATAAATTAAAATTATATTAGATTATAGAATCATTATTTTATTAACCTAAATATGATTATTCAGGTCATTAAGATCATGTGAGGAACACCTTCAGGCTTAAAGTAAGGATTTTCCACTCGAACCCCCATTTCCATTTGGGTTACTCTTATTTTCTACTTACATAAATTAAATTATTATTTATTCATATTTAATCCTCATATATTATTTTATAATATTCTATATATTTTTTACAAACATTATCCAAATTTCATTTAAGGGTGGTTATATGTTTTAAAAGGATCTTTCCAAAATCCTTTCTGATAAACAACCCAGTTTCAGAAGAACGTCTCAAATTATTACCTATTTTCAAGGTCACTCTATAATCTGCTTTTGGAAACCATTATACTTATAAATTCACTCAATTAATTATAAAAATACTATCTTTCATAAATTCTAGTTTTATACATATATTTTTCCAAAATAACTCTTCTTTTCAAAGTAAAATATTATTTATCCAAAGAATTACTCGATGATTTTATAAGAGTATCTTCACCTGTTTCAACACTCTTGTTGATTCGTATTTATTATTTGAGTTAATATTTTGTGAAATAATATAACATATTTAATGGAATTTTTTACTTTTAGTTTGTTTTTGGATGTTCTATCTTAAAACCATTCACCAATTTACTTTAAACGGTTAGTGTTTATGCTTAATGTTTGAGGAAAGTTATTTAAATTCCATATATTAGTTTCAATATGAATATTTATGTTGTTTATGTTTATCCTATTTCATATAAGGATTGAATTAGACATAGTAAGCATAATGACCCATACTTTACATACATTGTTATTACTTCAGAATTGAAGCACACTCATTACAACATATAACAAAACTAGGAAAGGACTGTATAGGTATAGAGTCTTTAGAAACTGGGAAACATAAACAACTAGTTCATAAAGCATCTACTTTTCCTCCCATTTATTTCATCATATCTAGAGTCCCTTTTGGGCATATCCTACTTAATAACCTTCTTCCTGACCTGGGGAAATAAAACATACAAAAAGGTGAGCTCAAATGCTCAGTAAGTGTAAAAAAAAGAAATATCAATCATATCATATACATAAGAACATAACTTTTGGAAATATTAACCTGCAAAAGAGATCATAATTTCATAACATGGGATAAATCATAGTAGTGAAATGTAATCCCAATAATCATAACTTAAAACTTGAAACTTTGTCACATACACACATAGTCATAGAGAATCATTTCTTATTAGTCAAGACTCATTTCCAAGACTATCTTAGTGGACAAAGTCTATTTCTGAACCGAGTTCACTCCTCGTTTCAGTCCTATTTCACTGAACTGATTTGACCTTCCGTTCCAGCCATGTCTATCTCATGAGATATAAAATCTTTACCCAATGCATTGGAGGGATATATAGGTCACACCCATCTCATAATGATACCATTCTTATGTCTGCCACAAAATCATAAACCATACATCATAGGATAACCCATGTAATAAAAATGGGAATCTTAAACATCATGACATCATAAAACAATTCATATAATATAAAAGAATTCATAAAAATATTTCCATCACAAAATAATCAAATCCATGTAATAATAGGGATAGAAACAGAACCCTGTATTATCTTAGATGTAAAATAATTTTGATAAAACACTTGAACTCCATTCTTAAAGAAAATATCCTTTCTACTTCAAAAACACTTTTCCATTCTTAATATGTCATACAATTCTAAACTAAAAGAAGTTGATTAAAAATAAACTTGAAAACTTTTAAAGGAAGATTCTTGGAAATAATGTTTTAAAAATCCATTCATTTCGTATAAGTTAAAAAAAATATTCTTCTCGTACTTTTGTCGGAAAAGTCAAAAAGTACCTTGTATGAAAAACGACAAAAGATTCATTTCATATCATTTACTAAAAACTTACCGAAGGGTAAAATTAGATTTAAACAATTTTAGGAGGATGAAAATAATATTACATATCGAGGAGACAAGGATGTGGATCATAAAATACACCCCAGTAAATGCCAAAGTATAAACAATCTCGGATAAAAATGATATTGTGATATTTCCCTTACCTTAGGTCCGATATGCTTTGTACGTGTCCGAACCTCCTGTATAATGATTTAAATAATGTTATTGACTTATTACAGAATCATAATTATTTTTATGATATCATATTAGGTCATATTCTTAGCTTCTTAGTAGTAATATTTCATTGCTACTTGTTATTCGGGTGTTTATAACTTTTTGTTCTTATGCGTGTTTTGTCGAATAAATTCTTATTCTTCTCTTTAGGTTATAGGTACCTCATTTCCATAATGGTATTAGTGTAATATATATCATATTCATTCATTCATTTCATTTCATTTATATAATCATTATGAAATGAAGATCATGTAGAACGAGTCGCATCACATCGTGGAGACGGTATTCCGTACGTACGCACGAGTGATGATATCGTTTCTATGATAATGGAATTGTATTGGAGTGTATGTATACTATTTTAGAATCAGTATTAATTTATAATAGTAATATATAGTCATTATTTACACCATTATACCCATCTAAGTAAGGTGGTGGTGGAAAATAGATTACACCACGCCGTGGAGACGGTATTCCGTACGTACGCACGCGCGGTGATTTATTTTTCCTTAGGATGGATAGATGGTGAAACAGGGTTGTTTCATACTTATAATAACATATCATTATATGATTGATACTGATTTTATTACTTCATAATGAAACAACTAAAGAAGAAGAAGTGGAAGAAGAAATAAAGATGAAAGAATCGGTAATGGACATTACCTCTTCTTTGAGGTGCTTCTTTGAGACCTTCTTTTAGGGCACTAAAATTGGTCTTTGAAGAAGACCAGGACCTCTAGGATGTCTCTAGGGAAGTGGAGAGGAGAAAGTGTCCAGGGTTGGCCGAGCATGAAGGCTCAATGTGGTGTGAGGAAGAGAGGGAGGAGGTGCCCTTTTATAAGGGAGGAGAGGGGCACCTTTGGAATAACTAAAAATATTATTTTATTATAAAATCAAGTTCGGTTTTAAATAGATCCAAATTGATTTATTTAGAGGATAAGGTGGGGATGGGTCGATATCCTATCATCCAATAGAATTTAGACAAGTTTTGGTTCCTATTTTAACCTTATAATTTAGATTTAACATTAAGTTAAATAAGTTTACTTTTACCGTGTCTTCTTGTGTTCTTATACTATAAGGTTAATAAACTTACTATACGTAGCCAAACGAACCCCAAGTTGTTTATTGTTAATATATATAACCTTATCTAAGTCATTTGGTGTAACCGTAGATTTTTAAGAATAAAATAACAATTACTAATATAATATTTTTTTAAAAAACTATTTTATTTCAATTTTGACACTATTTAGTAATTAATTTTTGTGAAAATCATAACAGAATGATTAGTTCGAAAAACGTTAATTAAATCAATAATAATATGTCATATTATTCTATAAAATTATTTGAATTCATAAAAAGTGTCAAATTCCATTTATTTTGGTGTTTATAACATCAATTATGTCAACATTTCATTAATAAGTTAATTACTGCATCATCTTTGTGTCATAAATAAATTAAATTATTTAATGTCTAAAAATTAAAAATAAAATACCATTATGTAGGAAAGCTTTTTAGATTTATAATGAATATTTATAGTCTAATTTATCTTATGTATAACCCCATATTAAAAATGATTTAGTTATTAAACATTGATTTTAACTATTTTAACCCTTCTTTAAATAAATTAATAATAAATGTCCTAATCTAATCCAAGTGGGCCTAAATGGTTATATTTTATTCCTAAGTTTGTTTTTGTTCGAATTACACTTGTCCAATAGAATTAGGACATGTGTTAGGGTAATAATAATATCATTTTTACCCTTAATTACCCTATTTACTTTTAACCGTGGTAAAAAAAGTAAAAAGTTACTATTCAACAAAAAATTATTTTCATCTCATTGAACCACATTTTACTTACTGACATCAACCGCCTCTCTAGGATTTTCGAAATTCCACTCATAGAAGCGGTAAAATTAAGTTTTATGAAAAATTCAGTTTTTTTAACTACCTCTTAGTGGTTTCACTATTAATCAAAAATTGAAATTTTTCAGAATAATACTAAAATTTCACCCTAGGCTAATTTCAATATTCCGAATCCAAAAATGAAGTCCATTTTGAAAAATAAAATTCATAAAATTGCAAAAAGTGGTTATTACTATTCATAATGCCTAGTTTTAATAATATTTTAATAGCATATCGTTGTTTAGTGAAACTCGGTATTGCGTCCGACGCAAGATATCGGGGAAGGTCGCGATTGCGTGTAAAGAAATCCAAGCAAGTGTTGTGTGAAAGATTCTTTGGATGATTTATATAACATAAAAACAAAATATTTCTCATAAAATTCTCGGGTGTTACATTCTACCCCCCTTAAAATGAATTTCGCCCTGGAAATTCGTCACTTTGTAACAAACAGATGAGGATACCTCTCCCTCATCATATCCTCAAGCTCCCATGTAGATTTTTCTAATTGGTGGTTACTCCATAAAACATTCACCAAGCGAGTGGTCTTGTTTTGTAGGACTTTTTCACTACGATCCAGAATCTCTATCAGCTGTTATTCATAAGAAAGATCTTGCTCCAGCGGTACAACTTCTGAGTTGAGTACATGTGAAGGATCAGATATGTACTTTCTCAGGAGAGATACATGGAACACATCGTGAACTTGGGAGAGATTCGGTGGAAGCGACAATCGGTAAGCTACCTTCCCAACACGATCCAGTATTTCGAAAGGACCGATATATCTGGGGCTCAACTTCCCCTTATTTCCAAATCTCATGACCCTCTTCTAGGGAGATATTCGTAAGAACACTTTATCACCCACTTCAAACTCTAGGTCTTTTCTTCGGTTGTCGGCATAACTTTTCTGTCGACTCTGAGCTGCACTTATGTGTTGTTGAATAGATCGGACCTTTTCTTCCATCTCATCAACAATATCTGGTCCTAATAGCTTTCTTTCCCCAACTTCATCTCAGAAAGTTGGAGTCCTGCATTTCATTCCATAGAGAGCTTCATAAGGACCCATCTGAATACTGGAGTGAAAGCTATTATTTTAAGAAAATTCCACCAAAGGTAGGTGTTGATCCCAACCACCTTTGAAATCCATAGAGCAAGCTCTCAACATATCTTCTAGAGTTTGAATTGTTCTCTCAGACTGACCGTCTGTCTGAGGATGATAAGTAGTGCTGAAACTCAACTCTGTATCTAGAGTATACTGAAGACTTCACCAGAACTTTGAGGTAAACCTCGGATCCCAATCAGATATAATAGAAAGTGGTACTCCATGCAATCTTACCACTTCCTTTACATATATCCTGGCAAGATGATCCAGAGAGAAATCCTCTCTAATAGTAATGAAGTGTGCAGACTTCGTAAGACGATCAACTATGACCCAGATAGCATTATTGCCTTTGGATGTTTTAGGAAGTCCGGTGACAAAGTCCATAGTGATGTTTTCCCATTTCCATTCTGGTATGGGTAATGGTTGTAGCATCCCCTTAGACTTCTATCTCTCATCTTTAACATGCTGACAAACCAAGCATCGAGAGACATATTCAGAAACATCTCTTTTCATGCCATCCCACTAGAATTACTCTTTCAGGTCCCTATACATCTTCGTGCTTCCAGAATGAATAGAGAATGAAGAACTATGAGCCTCATCCAGCAGCTCCTCCTTTAATTCAGGGATGGGAGGAACACAAACCCGATTCCTAAACTTTATTATCCCATCACAATCAAGGTTGAATTCAGGATCATTTCTCACCTTCTTTTGAAACTCGACATCTTCTTTCTGTGCCTCTTTAATCTTCACATGTATTGATGGTTGAACATTCATTTGAGAAAGATAATATTTTTCCCCTTCAATTATAATTCCAAGATCCATCCTTTGTAAATCCATAAATATTGGATCATTTTTTATCCTCATAATGGATAATGTGACATGGTTTTTTCGACTTAATGCATCTGCCACCTTGTTTACTTTCCCAGGGTGGTAATGGATTGAGCAGTCGTAATCCTTAATCAGCTCCAACCATCTTCTTTGGTGCATATTCAGCTCCTTTTTTGTGAAAATTTACTTTAAACTTTTATGATCATTATAAATGTCACAACTTTCTCCATAAAGATAATGCCTCTAAATCTTTAATGCAAATATTACTGCAGCTAACTCCAAATCATGAGTTGGGTAATTTTTCTCATCGATTTTGAACTGCTGCGAGGCATAAGCTATCACCATATCATTTTGCATAAGAACACACCCCAATCCCTTCTTGGATGCATCAATGTAGATCACAAACCTTTCTCCACTACAAAGCAGTGTGAGCACAGGTGCACTGGATAACCTTCTTTTCAACTCCTTGAAATTCTCTTCGCATTCCTCCGTCCAAACAAACTTAACTCCTTTCTGAGTCAACTTGGTGAGTGGATTAGATAATCATGATAAATCTTTCACAAAACGTCGATAATATCCATCCAAACCAAGAAAACTTCGGATCTCAGTTACTGTTGTTGGTCTCGACAATCTTTCGATAACCTCTGTTTTTGCTAGATCCATAGATATCCCCTCTTTTGAGATTATGTGACCCAAAAATGAAACTATTTGAAGCCAAAATTCACACTTGGTAAATTTTTCATAAAGCTTCTCCTCTCTTAGGGTCTTCAATATAATTCTCAAGTGATCTTCATGTTATTCCTTTCTCTTTGAATATACAAGAATATCATCTATAAAGACTTCCACAAACTAGTCAAGATATTCTCTAAAGACTCTATTCATCAGATCCATGAAGATAGTAGGGGCATTAGTAAGACCAAATGGCATCACTATAAATTCATAGTGTCCATACCTTGTACGGAAAGCCATCTTTGGTATATCCTCCCTTTTGACCCTTAATTGATGATACCCTGAATGAAGTTCAATCTTGGAAAAGTATTGAGCTCTGCGTAGTTGGTCAAATAAGTCATCAATGCGCGGGAGAGGATATTTGTTCTTGATAGTGATCTTGTTATGTTTTCGATAGTCAATGCAGAGTCTCATTGATCCATCTTTCTTCTTAACAAATAGAACAGGTTCTCCCCAAGGTGACGCACTATGGAGTATGAATCCCTTATCAAGATTCTCTTGGAGTTGCTTCTTTAATTCATGCAACTCAATTGGGGCCATTCTATAAGGTGTCTTTGAAATAGGTAAAGCACCCGGTACGAGTTCTATTGAAAACTCAACTTCACAATTTGGTTGAAGACCTATTAATTCCTCTAGAAAGACATCGTCAAACTCCCGTACAATGGGCATATTCTTAATAATGAGTTTCTCACCAACCATTTGAGATAAATAACCTTTATTTAGTGGAATCAAGACCCATAAGATGGAATAAATTTCCACTGGAAGGTTATGTTCATCCTTGCATCGATAGACGATCATAGATTGATCTGGAATATGAAATGTGACTTCCCTTATTTGGAAATTGATATGATATCCATATAAAGAAAGCCAATACATTCTAAGAATCACATAAAATTCCACTACAGGAAGGATAACAAGATTTTCAAGAAGCAATTTCCCACAAACTTTAATAGGAGAAGAATTATAAACTTTTGATGCGACTGTTGTGCCATTAGGGGTTGTCACGGCTAACTCAACATCTTATTGTTGATGTAATATGGTGATACCCTTAGAAAATTCTTCAGAAATAAAAGAGTGGATGGATCCAGAATCAAATAAAACATTTGATACTTTAGAGTGGATGGTAAGTGTACCTTTCACCACTTCGTTATCATACTCCACATCGCTGATAGAAATTGCATGTGAATTTCCTTTGTCTTTAGCCTTAAAAGTTTGTTGACATCGACCATCATCATCAACCTTTGGATTTGGGAATTGATTGGCATAATGCCCCATCTCTTTGCATTTGTAACATTGAAGTGTAGTAGGTTAGTTCTGTGTATCCCTTCCTTTGTTTTCATAACTAGACATATTTTTCCCATCATTGTGGAATTTAAATTCTTGATGACCTTCCTTTCCACATTTGAAACATTTACTTGTCCCTTTAAGACAACTCCCTCCATGTTTCTTTCCACACTTTGAGCATAAGGGAAAACTCATCTTCTTTTCTGTGTGCTCTTTAGATTTTCCTTTGAATTCCATTTTCCTCTTCTTATCAACCCCATATGACTGATGGGTTACTCCATTCTCCATCTTGACTTTGAGATCACATTGAATGATTTCCTCATAGCTATTAAAGTCCCTTACGGCTAACGCCTTTCGAAGACTTGGTTTTAAGCCACTAAAGAATCGATCGATCTTACTCTCAGGTTGGATAATAATAATAGAAGTTTACCTTGCAAGTCTTGTAAAATTTGCTTCATAGGTACCACCAGATTCATCATCCTTTTTCTTTAGTTCAAGAAACTCCTTCTCCATCTTTGTTCGAAGAATACGAGGGAAGTACTTATTGAAAAATAAGTTCTTGAACTCATCCCATTCCATGGACTCAATTTCATCTCTTGGCCTCGTATTCTTGATAAGATTCCACCATTGATCAGCATCACCTTCAAAACGATACACTTCCAAGATGACTTTATCATGTTCAGAACATTGAAGAACTGAAAATATCTTTTCAATCGTATTGATCCATTGTTCAGCAACTAATGGATCAGTAGACCTGCTGAATGAAGGTAGACGCTATCTCATGAAGGATTCAACAGAATGTTGTTCCTTCCTTTTCTCGTTTGGAAGTCCTGCATGATTCATAGATTGAGAAAGTTGTGTGAGCATGGCTACAAGATTTTTCATTCCATTTACCATAATGTTTGGTTGGTCTGGGGGAAAATCATTGCATTGCCCGTCGCATTCCGCATTAAGACGGTTCCTTCGGGTTCCAGCCATTGACTAAAACCAAGAAGAATAGTGTGAGAAACACTAATTATAATAGGAAAGCCACATAATTAAGAATAAAATTTCACACTTAAGGTCTTATCCTAGGTTATTAATGGTCATTTATAAAACACTAAGATTGTGTTCTATGCTTAGACTTATCCTTAGGGTTCTTACTAAGGCTTTCACATCCTAGTTTCCAAAGGTTGACTATACCTTTCCTCTGATACCGACTATAACGACCCATACTTTACATAGATTGTTATTACTTCAGAATTGAAGCACACTCATTAAAACATATAACAAAACCAGTAAAGGACCGTATAGGTATAGGGTCTTTAGAAACTTGGAAACATAAACAATTGGTTCATAATGCATCTACTTTGCCTCCTATTTATTTCATCATATCTAGAGTCCCTTTTTGACATATCCTACTTAATAACCTTCTTCCTGGCCTGGGGAAATAAAACATACAAAAGGGTGAGGTCAAATGCTCATTAAGGGTAAACAAAAGAAATATCAATCATATCATATACATAAGAACATAACTTTTGGAAATCTTAACCTGCAAAAGAGATCATAATTTCATAACATGGGATAAATCATGGTAGTGAAATGTAATCCCAATAATCATAACATAAAACTTGAAACTTTGTGGAATACACACATAATCATAGATAATGATTTATTATTAGTCAAGACTCATTTACAAGACTATCGTATTGGAAAAAGTCCATTTTTGAACCGAGTTCACTCCTCGTTTGAGTCCTGTTTCACTGAACTAGTTTAACCTTCCGTTCCAGCCATGTCTATCTAATGACATATAAAATATTTACCCAATGAATTGGAGGGAGATATAGTTCCCACCCATCTAATAATTATACCATTCTTATGTGTGCCATAAAATCATAAACCATACATCATAGCATAACCCACGTAATAAAACTGGGAATCTTAAACATCATGACATCATAAAACAATTCCTATAAGATAAAGGAATTCATGAAAACATTTCCATCACAACATAATAAAATCCATGCAATAATAGGGACAGAAAAAGAACCCTATATTATCTTAGATGGAAAATAATTTTAATAAAACACTTGAACTCCATTCTTGAGGAAAATATCCTTTCTACTTCAAAAACACTTTTCCTTTCTTAACATGTCATACAATTCTAAACTAAAAGAAGTTGATTAAAAATAAACTTGAAAACTTGTGAAGGAAGCTTCTTGGAAATAATTTTTTAAAAATACATTCATGCCGTATAAGTTAAAAAAACATTCTTCTCATACTTTTGTCGGAAAAGTCAAAAATTACCTCGTACGAAAAACGACAAAAGATTCCTTTCATATCTTTTACTAAAAAATTCACCGAAGGGTAAAATTGGATTTAAACAATTGTAGGTTGATGGAAATAATATTACATATTGAGGAAACATGGATGTGGATGATAAAATACACCCCAGCAAATTCCAAAGTATAAACAATCTTGGATAAAAATGAGATTGTGATATTTCCCTTACCTTAGGTCTGATTTGCTTCGTAAGTGTCCGAACCTCCTCTTCTTTGAAGCGCCTCTTTGAGACCTCCTCTAAGGGAACTAAAATTGGTCTTTGAAGAAGACAAGGACATATAGAATGTCTCTAGGGATGTTTAGAGTTGAATGTGGTAGGGTTTGGACGAGCTTGAAGGCTCAAAGTGGTGTGAGGAAGAGGGGGAGGAGGTGCCCTTTTGTGAGGGAGGTGAGGGGCTCCTTTGGAAAAACTAAAAATATTATTTTATTATAAAGCCAAATTTGGTTTTAAATAGCTTCAAATTGATTTATTTCTAAACTAAGATGGGTATGGGTCCAAATCCTCTCATACAATAGAATTTAGACAAGTTTAGGTTCCTATTTTAACCTTATCATTTATATTTATCTTTAAGTTAGATAATTTTACTTTTACCGTGTCTTTTTGTGTTCTTACACTATAAGGTTAATAAAATTACTATAACAAGCCAAACGAACCCCAAGTTGTTTATTATTAATATATATAACCTTATCTAAGTCATTTTTTTGAACCATAGATTTTTAGGAATAAAATAACAATTAATAATATAATATTTGTTTTAAAAACTATTTTATGTCAATTTTGACACTATTTGGTAATTGGTTTTTGTGAAAATCATAACAGAATTATTAGTTCGAAAAAAGTTTATTAAATCAGTAATAACATGTCATATTAACATATAAAATTATTTTAATTCATAAAAAGTCTCAAATTACATTTATTTGGGTGTTTATAACATCAATTATGTCAATATTTCATTAATAAGATAATTAATGCATCATCATTGTGTCAAAAATAAATTAAATTTTTTATTGTCTAAAAATTAAAAATAAAATACCATTATGTAGGAAATATTTTTAGATTTCTAATGAATATTTATAGTTGAATTTATCTTATGTATAACCCTATATTAAAAATGATTTACTTATTAAACTTTGATTTTAACTATTTTAACCCTTATTTAAATAAATTAGTATTAAATGTCCTAATCTAATCCAAGTGGGACTAAATGGTCATATTTTATTCCTAAGGTTGTTTTTGGTCTAATTAAACTTATCCAATAGAATTAGGACATGTTTTGGGTAATAATAATATCATTTTTACCCTTAATTACCCTATTTACTTTTAACCGTGGTAAATAAAAGTAAAAAGTTACTATTCACCAAAAATTAATTTCATCTCATTGAACCACATTTTACTTACTGACATCAACCGTGTCTCTATAATTTTTGAAATTCCACTCACAGAAGTGGTAAAATTATGTTTTATGTAAATTTGAAAATTCTCCAAGGAGGTGGGTAAAAGACGGTGAAAAGTTCAATAAAATTTTTATATATCTAAAATTATTATAAAATGACTCCAATGAATTGAGTTGAACTTATATATGTATTATGTATCAATTTTTTCCTAAAATAAATTTAATAAAAATAAAAAATTATTTAAATAAAAAGTCAGTTTTTAAATAGTAACCCAGTGTTTTCATTATTCATCAAAAATTGAATGTTTTCAGAAAAATAACAAAATTTCACCCTAGGCTAATTTCGATATTCCGAATCCAAAAATAAAGTCCATTTTGAAAAATATAATTCATAAAATTTCAAGAAGTGGTTTTTACTATTCATAACTGCTAGTTTTAATAATATTTTAATAGCATATCGTTGTTTAGTGAAACTCGGTATTGCATACAATGCAAGCTATCGAGGAAGGTCGTGAATGCATGTAAAGAAAGACAAGAAAGTGTTGTGTGAAAGATTCCTTTGATGATTTATATAACATAAAAACAAAATATTTCTCATAAAAGTCTCGGGTGTTACAGTAAGTGTTATTTGAGGCCCATTATATCACTTTGGTGCATCGGTAGGTCGCATGAGACAAACTACGGTCTTGGCACAAGGCCTTGAAAAAATGATTATTTATGGTCTTGATAAAAGGCCTTGAAAGTATGGTTATGATGTACTAAATTAGGCACTCCCTCATTATGAAAATTGTATTGATGTTTCATGTGGTTATTGACTAGTATAATACCCATTATTATGTTTTAATATGGAATTATTTATTCAGATCATATTCCAGCCAAAATGTGTTCATGTTTATTGTTAAAGGAATGTGTTTTTAGTTATTCAACATGACTAATGTTTCTGTTTTTGATATATTCCTCTTTATTTCTTACCCATAATTATTGTTTGAGATCACCACTATCTTATGTTTCATTTAATCAGGACATGAATATTTTTATTATGAATGACACGAAGAAATTACCATGGAATTTTGGAAGTTGTTGAAGGAGTTTCTACATTGTTTTTCATTTAAAGTTGTAATTATGAACTTATGTATTTATATCATTTCCAATTCTACTAAACTATCTGGTCATTTGTGATGCATATTCCTTGTTTATATGCCAATGAAATAAAGTAAGGCACTGGCTCCATGCAACTGAGGTCAGCTCCTTAAAACAAATGATTTTGAAACATTCCTTAACTTGTTAGGAACATATTTATATATAAAATAAATATTTAAAACAAAATTTAAAAGTATCCATACCTCTATAAAAAAATGTATCTTACAACCTCCCCTCCTTAAAAAGTCTCATCCTCAAGTTTCCTTTCTAAGGGTAATTAATCTGTATCTGAGAATATATCCAGACACTGGTCATGCGTGTCAACCTCTTACTCCTAGATCTTGACCTATACACAATTTTTATTCCATTAAACCTTAAGTAAATAACCTATCTTAAAGAGACTTCATGATTTAATAAATAATATATATTGGATAGTCCTCACAATAAACATCAATTTCCAACTCAACTTCATCATCCTGAAGAACATGAGATGTGTTTAATTGATAATGAAATAACTGAGAAATGTTGAATAAATTTTGTGTACCCCTATATAATTGAGGGAGTGATATTTGATAAGATACTGATCATAACCTCTCAAAACCCCAAAAGGTCCGATGAACTAGCTAATAGCATACCATGCATCTCAATTTTTTGATTCCATAGTTTATCTAAGACATACAATAAGACTCTGTCCTAAAATTTAAACTCCAAAGGTCATCAATGATGATAATAAGAAGACTTATTCTTGGACTTAACTATAGCTATATGATTTATAATAGGTTGTACATGCCATGCGGTCACTTAAATGAGATGAGGTCATAATAGCACTTCTTCTCCTACCTCTAACCAGCACAACTATATAGGGCCTCATATGGAGCCATCTGTATAGTCACTTAGAAGTTGTTATTATATGAAAATTATGTTTTATACGAGGGTAATGTTAAAAAACATCAAAAGTAAAGGAGAAATTAATAGATCATATCCTATAACACCTATATTGTATGCTCGGATTGACCATCGATTTGAAGGTGATAGATTTTACATATCAATACCTGTAAACCCTGTTCCTTCTGCAACCCTTTACAAAAATATGATGGGAAACCAGAATCCATATCTGATACAATATTAAATGGAACTCTTTGAAAGAATATGATATCTCTTAAATAAATCCTTCCTATCTCATCCAATAAAAAAGTGTCTTTGATAGTGATGAAATGGGTGACTTTAGTTAACCTAAAAATGATCACCCATAATTCAATACTACCTCAAGGTGACCTATGAAACCCCATCACAAATACCATAGTTATGTCATCCCATTTTGAATATGCAATGGTAGAAATTTTCAAAATGTCTAATGGTCATTTGGATAATTCCTTCACCTACTGATAGGGGGAACACCAAGTAACAAAACAAATTATCTCATATTTCATACCAAGCCACCAATAATGGTGTTGTAATTAGTGATACGTCTTGGTAAAACCTAGATATAATTCCCAAGAAAAGCAAAGTGATTCTTGTCTTAAATCCTATCGTATCTCTATTAGAACCCATATTCTTCCATGTATATGAAATATTTCATTACCTTCTACATCCCAACCAAGTGGTGGATCCTCACTTGATAGTATTTAAATTAGGACTAAGCCATCCATATCTGAATGTTTTCTCTTATTAACTCTATATAGAAGTAAAGATGTCACTACATAAGATATAAGAATATAATCTTGAGGAATCCCCTAAACATAAAATATATCTTAGAAAACAAATCCATCAACTTTCATTCTCTACTGGGCTCCAGAACAACTTGTGTCTAAAAATTTAGGCATATAAAATCAACCATGACAATTCATTTTTTAGGAATATAAAATAAAAATTGAATGATTGTAGTTATTCAACCCACCCTTTCTGGTTGATATTTAAGTCACACATTTTAAATATTTATTTGAGGATTTTGAGGTCAGCATACTCTACAAAAATATTCCCAAGAAATTATTGTCTCCAACATCACATGGAAAGGACCACTTCCGCTAACTCAAGGTCAGTTGTTGGGTAACTTCGTCCATGAGGCCTCAACCGATGAGAAATGTATGCTAATAATCACTCATCCTAAATTATAATATCACTCATTCCAATGTCTAATGCATCATAATAAACTATGTAACATATAAATGGACCAGGTAAAATCATGATCAGTGTTGAATTGAACATTACTTTTAACTCTTAAAATGATTTCTTACAAGCTTCTGACCATGTAAATTTAAAATTCTTCATTTTCAATCCTATAAGAGGTGATTATAGGAATAATAAATCCAGAATTAAGTGCCTAAAATACCCATCTATCTTCAAGAGACTCCATACATCAAATAAATTCTTATTATTCTCCCATGAAACAAAAACTGTCACCATATCTAGTTCCATATATACTCCTAAATCTGAGATAATGTCACCTAAGAAGTAAAAATTATTAGTCAAAAGGTGGAATTTTGTGGGATTAACATATTAAAGGTTCTCACTAAGTGTACTAAATTATATATTAAGGGGTTTGGAATGGTCATGTCTAGTATGATTAAATACTATTATTTTATCCACAAGAACTAATACAAAGGAATTGAGATAATTGTTGAAAGCCCAATTCATAAAATACGTGAAAATCGTTGGTGTTTTCATTAGACTGAATGAAATTACCATATACTCATATAACCCATACCTTCATAAAAAATCTATATTAGGTATGTAAAAAGTTATTTATTGAAATTGATGATATCCTAAAATAAAAAAAATCTTTGATTAAACCTAATCTCTTAAAAGTAAGTTTATGATGTCATATATATGAGGTAATGGATATTTGTTTTTAACCGTAAGTTGATACAATTTTTGATAATCCACATAGAACCTATATAGAGGTCTCCAGTTCCAACTGATGAATTCTTGTAAGGTGTGGGTTGGGTGTGTTCTAGTGTGGTGTGGTCTAGTGTGGGCTTTAGGGTAGTCAAGGTGTTCCAATAAGTTCTAGGGTAGGTGGGGCATGTTTCATTGCATAAAAAAATAAGTATGCATGCGATCAGAAGAAATCCTTCGATAAGAAAAATATTTTTTTTATTGTTAAAAAACATGAAAAATATTAATTTAAAAAAAATACATATGTTTTCAAAAAGATTCGGTAAATGAGGTGTGAGTTACGGATATTTTTTAAAACATTGGTAAAATTGATGTTATTTACTGAAATTATTAAAAAATGTGGGTAAATGTGGTGTATCTAATTAGTGATTTTTTTAAACATAAATAATTTTCATAACCTCATTTACTGATGTTTTTGAAAAACTTCAATAAATGATGTATTATTTTCCAATGATTCTCAGAAGTTTCATTAAATGAAATAGCGAAATTTATAAATTTCTCTAATTAGTATTTTTTGGTATGTCCTCTAACTATCTATTGAGTTCTTGAATCTTAGTAGCGTCCATTGTATATGGAGGAATAGAAACTAGTGCTACTCTTAGAACTAAATCAATAGTAAATTCCACCTCTCTCATAGGAGGTAACCCAAGAAAATATAGGGAAAACATCCTTGAAATGATCTCATATTGGTGGAAATATCTATGATTTATTCCCAGATCATTCCGAAAATGACTGGAAATATAGCATATCACTCCACCAAGTCCATGATTCTCATGTCAATGTTGACTCATATGGACATCCCATTCTACCTTATGAAACTATTTTTCATCCTACATATGATAATAAAGTAATCCTTTATTGGTAAAAATCAGTATGGGATTGATATGGGATTAACAAGTCTATCCCAAGAACAACATAAAATCCTATTATGTGTAGGAAAAAAATATTCCACGTGAAATGATAACCACCTATTTCAAGGGAAAATTCCTTAAATAGGTGTATACTATTGGAATTTATCCCCAATGGATTATCCAAGGTCATTTCACCAAAAACAATACTCTATATCAGGGCTCGTACATTCCATAATTATCAAAGATATAAATGAATGTAAAGAACCCATGCCAAATAAAGAAGATACAAAAGTAGAGGCTACTGAATTCCTACCCCATACAGTATATGTACCGACACTCTTCTCCTTAGGTTACTATTATATTTAACATATCTAGGTTGATATGAATCCCTAATACAAAACCTAACTACACAAGGCATCTATGCTCTACTCGCACTATAAGCCCTGTGACTAGCTCCTTCATTCATGACCACCTTCTTGGCCCGAACAGTCGGTAGTTCTCCAACTACCATCTAAGTGAAGAGATAATAACCCCAATCTTGAATGTGGATTTAGTTTATATCCTCTCTCATTGGGAAATAGAAGAGAATGTTTATAGAAACACAGAATATGACCCATCCTGCCATTAGCATAGAACTCCACTAGGTCTCTATTTTATTTGGGGTTTTGTGTATTCTGGATTCCCACACTGATGACATATCACATAATTTTAAATTCATGTCATATGATTACTATTGTACCCATAAGTAGACTCTAAGAACCACTTCCTAATTCTAGATGAACTACTTCATTGTCTAGGTGTTGAACTACCCTAGCCTATACCTTTATCTTCCCTCAAATTATACATAGTGATGAAGTCTTGGTTCACTATCACATAAATAGTGGTCAACTAAATATGTTATGCTGATATTAAATGTCGTATACTTTTATATCCATTAATTTTCACACTATAGCCACATCAACGCCCACAAGAGTCTTTGAAAAACACCGAAGTTCAATGAAATGAGATGAATACTCCGTCACTTATATAGCTCCCCGATACAGGTTCCTAAAACCTTTAGCTTAGTCATCCCTTAGCGCATGAAGAAATAAGTGATCATAGAATATTTTCTTGATGTTTTACCATAAAATATCCTTAGGATGATCTTTCTAGTTATTTGTATCCCATAAAAGCTTGGAAGAACCCTAATCATATATGTTATGATATTGACAATCTGTTTTAGAGGGATCTCTCATGCTTGAATAAAGATGGCATGTCCCCAATCCATGACTCAGTAGACTTGGGGACATAATCCCCTAAGAAAGTAGGTGGATGATAATACTAAAACTCTCAAATTAAACACTTCCATAGTAGGGGTAGGTCTTGTGTCATCCTTCATGGACTAAATCTATCCTCAGAAATTCTCCTAGAACTAGGCATCGAAACCTAGACCAGGGATAATAAGAGGTGTAGAAAGTGGCACTATAATAGGTAATAGTGGTGGCTCAGGTCCCACTACCTACAGATCATGGTTGTCTACACCATCCTAGCATAAAACTCAAGTCCATCATGGTTGCAAAATTATGCAATTATGAACACACACCTCAACGTAAGAATTAATATATGAAATGATCACAGATAAATGGATAGGATAGGTATATGATTTCATAGGTATGAGTCAACGCCCCATTTCCAGCTCCTAATTATAGATATAAGTGACATATAATATTATACATGGTCATAAAAGAAACTTCCTTTTACCCACTACTAAGGTTATGTCAGGTTCAAGTTCACTTTTTCAAAGTAGAGGTCTTGGTATATGGAGTCTCAATTGAAAGTTATAAGGGAAAACACTCTTAAAGATGGGATCCATTTAATATCAACCACTAAAATTCTAATCCATGTGACTAGTGGTCCATGGCTCCAACATGATATAACTGGTTTATTAAGGTTCGGCTATCAAGATATATAGGAAAACACTATTTAGGTTTATGAAAACACATTAATTAATAAAATCCAAATAGTAATATAGATGTGGAAAAGAATATGAATGAAAAAGAAATCCTTAGGTTCATATAATTATTCACAAGATAATACCCCCTTCTCATAATGAGTTAAGTGTAAAAAGACTATCCACAATAATTTTAAATGTCACAAGTCATGTGAATCTCCCGGTGGTGAAATCAATACAACTATAATAGGCATATTATAGAATAATAAGTCTCGCCATAGGTGATTTGGTTCTCCCCTTATGTGGGATTGCTACTCCATGACATAGGCTCACTAAAAAATTCTAACACATTCCTAGTCCCATGTGTATTAACTCAGAACATTAAGACTATTAGGAAAAAATCTCTCATGATCCTGTCTTAGTGATTTTTGGGTGATTTTGTTTTTTGAAAAAGATAGATGATCGCCTTTCAATATGGTTGATGTTGTCAACACAAATGTATTTTAGGTGTCATGGTTTCTTAGTCTATATATTTACACATCTACATTATGTAGACTATAAAAGAGGTATGAATAACTTTCAAGGGATCAGTCATTTTGGGGATGAAGGATGAGAATTAAGCCTTAATCAAAGGGCTCTGTGCTACGTGCACTGCAAAGTGCACTACATGAACCACATATAAAAACTAGTTCATGTGAGGATCTTCATCCTTGGGAGACTCATTTTTTGTAGCTAGAGGCAATGATTTAAGTCTACCACAAAGGTTTTTTGTTTGTGGATGAAATTAGCCGATGTAAAAGATAATGATGCTATATAGACAACATAGAAAGTTCACAGTGAAGGATATAGCACATATGAGTTTTAAGTAATTATGATTATCATGTTTTTTGGATATATTTTCCTATATAATGAACCCTTATTAGATAACTAGATATTAAAATTCATTAGGGAAAATCGTCATTGGAAGAATTTGGAAATGTCCGAAGTGGTTAGAGAGACCTAGTAGAAATAATGTTTTTAAGGTTAGAGAAATGACATTAGATTTTTTAAATTGATGCTAAAAGTATGTGTGGGAGTTTTTTATGTCTATTTTACTAAAAACATACTCTGATTTTTTTATACATGGCTTTTTTCCTTGGATTTTAGAAAAACTGATGCTAAAACCCATTGAAGATTTTTTTTTGGAATTGGTTGTATAAATAACTGGCCCCAAAAATAAAAAAACATCTATATTTTGTATCAGTTTTCTATAAAACCAACGCAAAATATATTTCTAGGACTTTTTAGCATCTCTTTTGTAAAAACTAATTCTATAAGTTTTTCAAAAATCATTCACGATTGGGAAATTTTCATTTGTTTGGATCTATGAAACCCTTCCACTCCCTCTCAAATCACAATGGCTTCAAAGGAGACTCAGTGATCTCCAATGTCATTTTTTTTTATTTTCTTCGCTTTTCATGATCTTAGGTCTCCATTCTACATCTTCTTTGATTACTTCATCATCTATGCATAATTTTCTTCTCAAAAACCTATTTTTGACCCAAACTATGGTTTCATATTAGTTTTTTGTTCATATTTAATGTTCGTTTTTACAAAAAAAAATCATATAGATCTTGCAGGTAGTGTTTATTCTTGCAACACATTCAAGGGATGATGTTCATATTAAAGATCAAAAACAATTAACTCCGAATTTTTCAAGTTGTTTAATTAATTAGGAAGATACATTTTTTATAATAGATAAACAAATTTATGGTCCAAAATGTGGTCTGATTTTAGTTAGTTGTTCATATTTAATGTTTTGTTTTTATAATAAATTTTGTATAGATATTACAGGAACTGTTTATTCTAGAAACGAATTTAAGGGATGCATTTCATATTATGGATCAAGGGAACGTTGAACTATGAATTTTGAAGGTTGTTTTTTAATTCACAATCCTTATTATATGTGAAAAAATTATAAACTATAAAAATATAATCCGAATTTTTTAATTTCATAATTTTTTTTATTTTAGTTTTTGATTGATGCCTGAGGATTATAAAAATTAATTCAATATTAGAATAAAAAACTCTTTATATATATATATTAGTTTTTATATTTATAGTTTAAGAAAACCGATCTGTTCTTGAGAAACCAATATATAAAAGAATCTATCATGCAAAGGCATAAACCAAACATATAGAGTAACCCATAAATAGATGAATATATCACATAGTAAGAAAAAAATAAATATGAAAAATATTATATATCTATATATAGGAAAATATCTTACGCATGGTCCAACCATAATCAATGATATAAAATATATCACCAATATTATTCAATAAAACATTTTTTTTGAAAGTCAAGATTCAGTCATGTCCAATGATATCACACATATATTAGATTATGACCTAGAAAAATACTATTATATTAGATTTACCTCTCTATATGATACCTACATTTCATACCATATACCTGAAAACACACATTACGTTATCAGATAATGTAATTTCAGGTGGAGTGAATTGATGACATTTTTATTGTAATAAAATTCTACTATAATGACCATCGGTTGAACAAAAAAATGGTATGAATGAGTATGTAACATCATATGTTGATATTGTTATTATTTTTATAGTATTACATCATCTCAATCAGAATCTATGTGAGAGTATTAATGATGTTTTTCAATATATTATAGGTGTAGTGTTGAGATGTGAGAATTCCATATCTATTAAGACTAGTGAGTTTTACTTGTAACATAACCCACTCTTTAATAAAAACTTTGTTAAATGAACAAATAAATCAATGAAATCTTCAATAAATTCGACACATGAAACACCAGACTAAATTAAAAACAATATAAAATGAACTAATAAATGTTAGATGATTAAAATTAATTAATCTTAAAACCTAACTTTTCTAGGGGTGGATGACCTTTGAGCAGGTCCCTCCTCCCATGGTGGGGGGTGGGGGATCTCTACCACCACATTATGGTGATCATCACTTCATCCCCTTCCTAAATCCTGACTGCCTTCCCTCATTCCCCCAAATCTTCCATTCTCCCAAAGTTCTAGAACTCTTCGATGGGATTCTGCAGTTCCCGATCACAGTTTGGGAGTTCACGGATGCCACTTCCTTGACGAACATGACCTTGATAGAACGATTCAAGTAATTAAGTCCATCCATGGATCTCTTTAATCGATTTATCTTCAACTCTTGGTGTCTAAAGGATCATGCCACCATGGGTCTCCTTGACTCGAGGCATATAACAATATGTTTTTCATGTGAAGATGATTTGATGTTGCCATGGTTTTCTGCTACTCGGTTCTATGATGGCTCCCAATTTTTTCTCTTCTGATGGACATACAACTATAATATAAAATGGGATTATATGACCACAGCAATTTTAGTAAGTTTTCTAAAACAACCAATTCCCTTTCATAATCCATCCATTATCAGTATTCTTGGAAATATGGTCGGTCGATATCATTTCTCTGAAAGTATAAATAGGGAAGTGTGTCACTCGGTATCACTGAGCAGTTTCCTTGAAGGGGATATCTCTATCCCCCAGTTAAATCTTTGTAGATTTATATGGTTGATGGGTTCAGGTATAAGCAGTTGGGTGTTTTTGAGTCCTGGATTGATTTCTGATCCTGGTGCTTCAAAATTAGACATCGGTTGGAAAAGTACAAAGGTAGGAAGTTTATTCTGCAGGTAGATGAGGATGTGCAGGCCGATATGGTTCACTATTCCCTATAAAAGAATCAGGGTATAGATGATGGGGAGTTAGTGGGTTCTAGTACTGGTACTACAGAATAAGGAATTATGAAAGAAATGATGGATAATTCTATGAACTTGAGATTTTTTGATGTGTTTGAAATACTGAACTATGACATGGGGGTGTGCAATATTGGAACAATGGTTTCCATGGATAGTGAAGTGCACATGGGTGCGAGAATTGATGGAGTGGTGAAACATCACAACATGGTTGATCCTCCAAGTGGAATTGATGTGGTGAGGGATGGCCATGTAAGGGACATGTAGGCATCTAAGAAGGGTGAAAAAATTGAAAACAGTGGCGAGTGGGTGAGGATTTCAACTAGGATGAGTTCTAGTCCTGGTAAGTAGTTTACAAACATCGAGATGTCCTTTTAAGGTCAAATCAATCATGTTGAACCGCATGGTCAGGGCTGGGAGGATACTAACAAGAAACCTCACTTTGTGGTTCAAGGATTCGAGCATCCCATAGGTCCAAATATGCCAATACCCATGTGTAGTGCTTCCATTGTGGGTGATAACCACTTGGAGTCTGACCCATCAAGAATGTCATTGTAGGGGAAGTCTTTTTTCCAAGATGCTACAGATTCACTTCATGGTCAAGGGAGGAATAACGGGGTTAGTGGCTTGGGGCCCTTAGACCCAAACACTCCCATTAAAAACTAATCATCTTTAATAAGGCTGGGAGTTAGGAGAAGAATAATGGCTTAGAGGTAAAAGAAGGAAAGGTAGATTCTCTATGAAGGATGAGGCCCCTAGACTCGAAGGTTGTGTTGAAAAAGTATTTTGAAGGTCTAGAGGACCAAGAACAAACATTGACGCATGAGGAGGATGATTCAAGTGATGAGAGTTATAACTAACTCTCATCTGAAAGTTTGAACTGTTTCCAAGGGAAAGGCCCTCACATGCTAAGAATGAAGAAGGGTAAAAAAGAAACGTGTAACTCAGGGAAATGCATTGTGGTCCAGGGAAAAACCACAATGGTTTAAAATACTACTCTTACTTGCCTAAACCGATGGAAAACAGGTTAGCTAAAAAGTGTGGAAACATGGAATGAAAAGGCCAATAAGAAGGGAAAAGTGGAGATCCATGTAGAGAACCAATAGGGATGAAAGAGGAGGTAGGGGTGTCTAAATATTATTCTATAGTCCAAGGAAGAAATGATTGAAAAATTCCTTTGAACCAATGCCTCAAATGATGAAATTTTAAGAATTTATGAAAGAAGGTTGAAAGTCGATTCCACCGAGGAACAAGAAGTCTAGATAGACAAACAAGACTGAATCATAGCCTGGGGATTTAAACCAATGAAAAAATACCTTAGAGGAATTCATTCAGACAATAAAAATAATGGTTACTCACCTTGAAGAACTTATTAGCAAGGATCTAGACACCCAAGTTAGTACTCTTCAATGGGAATTATATAGAGTGTTTGGCTCAAATATTCTTATTCTTTTGTTTAATCATTTTGTGAGCTCTTTCAGTATGTAGTGGTTTTTGTTTTCCAAACTATGGTTTTCAACTTGTATTTAAAGTGGATTAATAATAAAAATTTATATTTATGGAGGATTAAAATTAATTAAATTATAACATCGATACAACAAATGTATATAAAATGAAAATAAAAAGTTTACTATTTGTAATTGTGTTTCATATTTGATATTCTATAACTGATTATCAATTGTTTTTATTAAATATGTTTCTATTTACAGTTTATCAGCTTATATATATATATATATTTATATATTTAAATGTTTATATGTTTTAATATATTCACCAACTATACTACAATATCAGGTATTTAATGGATTGTAATTAGATAAATTTACAAAGAACTACTGATTAATATGATAAAGGAGTTGAGGAATTCGTGGAATTTGCTAAAAAAATATTTAAAACACTGATTTTATTTTCTATCTATGTGTGAAGTGTTTCAATATGAGAAATTTAAACTCCATAAAAATCAAGGATCATCTAATTTGTTATGGTTTTATACTTAATTAGACACGTAGTATTTGGCATGGTTAAAGGATATTAAATTCAATATATAATGTTTATGACAATATTAGTATTGTGAAAGATGATCATATTGAATATTTAATTCATTATTTGTGTGTTGAAACTGTTTCAAAAACTTCATGTGTTGAACGGTTGTATGGAGATTCTGAGAAACCATTATTCCAAGGTTGTAGTAAATATATTGTGTTATAGGCCATTTTGAGATTGGTTAACTTGAAATAAAGTAATGGTTTGGGTGATAAAAGTTGCGCAAACTTAATTACTCTTTTAAAAGAGCTACTTCTAGTAGGTAACGAGCTTCCAGATTCCAATTACAAGGTGAAAAAAATATTATTCTCAATGGGATTGGTGTATGAAATGATACATGCCTTCTCCAATGATTGTGTGTTGTATAGGAATGAATATGAATTTTAATCAATCTATACTACATGAGGAACATCACTCTATAAGATGGATTCAAAATTCAATTCAGATTCATTCTCAATTACTAACATATAACTTCATGCTAAATAAAATAATATCTTCTAATAACACCTTCATATAATTTTGATAAATTAATTCTGACTAATTTTCAGGTACCAAAATCAAATCTCTTACTAAATTAATTTGGTACCTTCCAATAATTCCTCATTTGAAGCATCTATTATCAAATTCAATTGATGAAAAAATAATAATATGATATTCAAATGAATGTATCTATGATGGAAAATTACTTCACCTAGCTTACTCATCACAATGGAAAAATTTGATAATCAATTTCCAGTTTTTGGAAGCGAAGTTAGAAATCCCAGAATGGGAGTGCGTAAAGCAGGAATGAATCTGTATCGGAGATTAAGAAGCCAATATAGTTCATGGCCTATTTTCATTGTAGTTTACAATTTATCCCCACAGATATATGAAGAAAAAATATTTTATGATGAGCATGATGATTTCTAGATCGATGAATCCAAGAAATTATATTGATGTGTATCATTCACCATTGATTGGTGATTTGAAACTTCTATGTGAGGCAGGTGTTAGTGTTTTAATGCATACTATAAATAGTATTTTATTTTTTGTGCTATGATAATGTTCAGTATAAATGACTTTCCTACACGTAGAAACTTATCTACATATAGTGTTAGGTGACATAAATCTTGTCCAATTTGTGAAGAAGATACTTTATATTATCAATTACAGAATGGAATAAAGACAGTGTACATGGTACATCAAAGTTTTTGGCGAATTTATCATCCTCATCATAGATTGAAAAAGGAACTTAACAGTTTATGGGAATACAATTAGCATCCAAAACCACTATCAGTTGAATAATATTATAATAGGGTGAAAAATATTGATTCTACATTTGGAAAGAAAAGAAGTTCTGGTATTCAAAAAAATATCTGGAAGAAATGGCCTATTTTCTTGAACTGCCTTTTAGAGATTTCTAAATTTAAAACTTAACATTGATGTTATTCATGTTGAGAATAATATATGTGACAGTTTTATTGGAACATTACTAATCATAAAAGGAAAAAAATATGGAGTTAATTTTAGATTGGACTTGATAGCAATAAGAATACATTTGGATTTATCTCCCACTATGAAAGGAAACATAACATTTTTACCTCTGACTTTCCACACATTAAGAAAGAGTGAGAAGTTGAATTTTTTTCTGTGTCTGTATGGTATAAAAGTACCAGGTGGATATTATTCAAATGTGAATAATTTCATGTTAGAAAAGGATTGAAAATTAATAGGTATAAAATTTCATGAATATCCTGTATTGATGCAACAACTACTATCGGCCGCACAATGTGGTATATTATTATTAGTTTTCAGAAATACTATCATCAGGTTATGTAATTTTTTCAAATCCATTTGTATCAAAGTTATTGATCCAAATTTTTTATATGATTTATATAATGAATATGATCTTTTACTTTTTCAACTAGAAATATATTTCCTACCTACATTTTTTGATATAATGGTTCATCTAGTGATTTAACCAATGCATGAGATAAGAATATGTGGGCCTCTCTATTTACGTTGGATATATACATTTGAAAGGTATATGAAACTTTTAGAGGGATATGTTAAAAATCCTTATCTACTGGAGGCCTCTAATTTTCAAAAATATAAATCAAAAGAGGTGATTGAGTTCTGAACTAAATATTTTAATGAAGTGGAGAATATTGGTCTCCCTATATCTCAACATTTGACAATTGATAATGAAGGTAGAAGGATTAGAGCCATATAGGTAATTTTCATTCCGTATGATGAAGTGATGGAAGAAAAATTATATATTTTTGACAACAAAGATGATGTTCAATCATATATATCATCACATACTGCTGAATTAAAGAGACAATATCGGAAAATAAATGAAAAGTGGTTTATGATTGAGCATAAAAAGACATATGTTTTATTGTTTAAAGGGAAAGTGCGAACAAATATATTTACATCATAAACATTGAAATGGTTGGTTCGGGGACCATATACTAATATGATAACATGGATAGTTTTTCATATTAATGGGTACAAATTTTACACAAAAAACTGGATGACAAGAGTACCATTAAAATAGTGGTTTGATGGTTATCGTGGAAGTAGTGAATTTATCAAGTGAAAAAGATAAAAACAAATATTCTATTCTGTCAGCATATTTTGGATTTCTTATGGATATATGGGAACTTTATTATAAAAAATTTTGAGTCACTTTGCTTAAGTGTAATTGGGTTGGTAGAAATAGTGGTGTGGAACTTGATAATTATGGCTTTCAACTTGTTGATTTGAAAAGATTTAATTACAATGGGGAACCATTTGTCATGGTGACACATGAAAAGCAGATATTTTATGTCATTGATCCATCAAATGATCAGTGGTCCATCGTTTTTCAAGGAAAAAGAAACCATTTGGTTGGTGAAAATGATGTTGATGATGTTATTGATTTACATGATTTTTATTCATATATTATGTAATTTCTGAATGACTACAAGGAAGAAATAGTTCATGTACTACGTAATGATAATGATGAAGGAATATAAGAAAAAACAAAATTATTCTCCAAATTTTTATGGTAATTATTTATGTTTTGTTTATTTTTTGAAACATACAAATGTGTGCCTCTTTTATACTTATTTTTTTCATTATTATTTCTAAATATTAGGTTTTTTAATTATATACAGGTACATAAAATTTCATTACCGTTTCTTGTTTCAATGTCAGATATAAAGAGAGGGGAGCAGTTACCAAGGTATATCTATTTTTTCATATTGCTAAATATTAAACAATAGACTTATTTACTGAAAGAAAACTTTTAATTAATATTTTTTCGCAGGACTACTGATGCGTCCTCATTGGAGGATACTTCTCCTGTTACTACAGAGAAATCATTTTTTCATGATGGTAAACGTGGTGTTACACATTTTCCAAAACTACCACTTTCTCTTTGAGATGAAAGATTATATATTTGTTTTCATGATAATAATAATGAATTATACCCAAAATTAGTTCAGTTTACCAGTTATATAACAATGTAGAGTAGTTGCAGGATTAGTATTTCTTATCCTGATTGGAAGTCCATGGATAGGATTGTGAAATAGTAGCTTTGGGAGGCTGTGATGCTAAAATATATCAATTTGATTTATTTTATCTCATTTTTTGAATATGAAATATTTTAAATGACATATTTCTTTTATTCAATTACATATGAAATTCAATATTGATGGAAAAATAAATTAGGAAAATATATATCTCTTTAGCAGAGGTTCAATGGATAGATTTTAAAAAAAACTGAATTTTTTTTAATAGAAATCATTTGAAAACTTGTGCCTTAAGTATCTTAATAATGATGTAAATAAATGGAAGAAATTTGTTGTCACCCATCCTGAAGAAAAATTTCAGGTATGACTATTATTTTATATTGTAAATTTTATTAAATATTTATCTAATTACATATTAATTAATTTTTATATAAGAAGCCTCCCTGAGATCTTATCAAGATATCCATTTGAAAAATGTAAACCCTCATACTTTATCACATGGTGGGTATCTATATTTGGAGCAGAAAATGATTGAAAAATTTTCAAATCAAAAAGAGGTCGTTCTAGTAGTGGTTCAGAAGTGGTCCGGTTTGGTCCTCCACCTCCTCCCACTCACTATTAAAAATGCAAATGAGTGAGAATAAGGGAAAATGAAAGGTATCTTATGGAGGAATATTAGCAAGTATATGATAAAATTGTAAGTATATATTATTTATTTGACACAAATTTCTATATTTTATAAATTATAAACACTAATATAACTTTTTCATTTTTCATTTTTGGATGAACATCACAAGAAAGAGACATAGGGATCTCTTATCACTAAGGGTACGATGGACATCATATCCACTGCTTTAGGAAAAGTAGAACAACCTAACCATGTTAGAGGATATCAGGTTGGTGTTAGTATTAATAATTTTTTTGGTTAGAGTAAGAAATCAAAAGACCCATAAAAATAATCCTTAAAATCCATGATAAAAGTGATGAAACAATCTATTAGTGATATAATTGATGCAGCTATGCAGCAGGCTTTGTTAGAACACTTGAGAAGATAGTCAAAATCTGCATAACCTTCCCAGCCTGCCCATCCTTCCCATGCTTCTTACTTTTATCCTCTAACTCCATCCCAGTCAGACTACCCTACCCAACCTTTCCATCCTTACTACATTGATCCTCCACCTCCATCCTAGCTAGGATACACTACACTGCCTACTTTTTTTGATCCTCCACCTCCATCCTAGCCAGATTACCCTTCCCAACCTGCCTACATTAATCCTCCACATCCTCTCTCGAACCAAATAGTATAATGTGAATTGTTTGATGGAGATCCTCATATTCATATTGATGTGTTAGGACTTGTATATTTTTGGGGGGGATTTTTTACATCACCATCCTATGCAGATGTGTCAGGTTACAGTATCATTACTTGATATTATTGATCCTAATGCTCTACTACCATTTCCTACTATATATATTAACAGAGTTGGCGATTTTTTTGGGTCATTTTTTATTTTTTCCAACTGGTCTTCTTCGTTATATTTCATATGAGGTAGAAATTTTTTATGTATTAATTATATATAATTAAAAAATACTTAAAATGTTTTCCAAAATTTAACTTATATAGGATTATCTGAAATCAAAAGAAATTTCACAATTGAAACAACACGTTTTGGAACAATAAACTATAGATACTTCTGATATTTCTTATGGGATACAATGATAATATAAGGATTATTGTACCTTGAATAATATCTATGATTTATGTATGAATTCTGATATATGTGGAAGATATTATCTATTGAGATTACTTAAAGAGGATATCATGAATCTTGTTGAATTTGAATAGATAAGCCTAAATGTGTTTCAGTTGTTTTCCATGTAAGTAAATTGAGGTTTAAATTTTTGTTTTTTTACTAAAAAGGTGGTTTAAATCAAATAACTATATTTCATTTTTAAATTATGTATCTATACATGCTTCTTGTTTAAAATGATAGAACAACCATTTACAATTTTATAGATCTAGAATATATTTCCAAGGAAGTGCAACATGTGATGAATCCTAGTAGGGTTGCATATATATGTGATAGACTATCACATATGAATATTGGAGTTGGTTTTTTCAATTTCTTGATAAGAAATAATAAAAACATAATTATGAACTAATGGTCATTATAATGTCATTAATTGTGAAAAAAATTATTGTAGGGGGCATTAAATGTTAGGCGTATTTTTCCCCAAGTGAATGCACATTATATTGTTTTTTCTCTTTATCAATGAGTGTTCATAAAAGTTTTCCACCTTATCAGATAGGTATGTTTTTCTATTATTCATAGCTCATTATGTTTAATCCTCATGGTTTATACAAGTATTATTAGTTCATATATATGAAAACGCGGTTCATAGAAAAAATTTAACCTAGAAGAGATGCTGATAAAGATACCAAATGAAATCAATTATGTGTAAGTAAAAGTAATTATTTTTTCTATTAGATATTGTTCTAATTTTTTGATATATATATATATATATTTATTTATTATAGAGTTAATGTTATATAACCACAGTTTCATCAACAAAAAAGACATGTTGAATATGGGTATTATGTTCTATGACTCATGTATGAGATAATCACAACTTTGGTAATTATATAATTTCATAAGTATAGTTTTATTAATTTTTTATATTATCTATCATACTGTTCTATTTTTAATCTAATATCATTCAATGTTGATGTAGACATTAAATAATATAGGGTCTTATACCCAAACCCCACTTACCCATCTTCAATCTTTGTTTATGAACTATTTGACGAGTCTGACTGTGATTTGAGGTATATAGATTATAATGTTCACGAATAATATATTACATCCTTCAAAAGCATAGGTTCAAAAAAAATAAATTTTTTATAATAGGTGTTTTAACATAATGATATCAAATGAATTTCTCAAAAATAAAGAAAAATCAGCATGCTGTAAATTTTAGGTATGTATATTTTATATATACTTTATAATAAAATGCATAAATAATTTTTTGGTTAAATAGATAAAAGGAAGTAAGTTTTTGTATTTTTTTAGTTAATGATTAATTTAGTTTGATTCATGTATACTATGTTTTTATTACAAGGATTATGATTATTTGGGAAGTGTAATATTTTGAATTTTCTAAAAACAATTATCTATCAGTGTAAGTTTTTATAAAAACCGATGTCGAAACCTTAAAAATATATTATTTGGGTTTTACCATTGGTTTTCATAAAAACTAATGCTAAAATTTGTTCTAAATGTCAAGTTTTATAAAAAATGACACCCATGTGGGTTTTAGTGTTAGTTTTCATAAAAATCTAAACCAAATCCCTCTTCTCAGCATTGATTTACCCTAAAATTAATGCCAAAAATTGAGTGCCAAAAAGTTTTTAGGAGCAGTTTTTATGAAAACTGATGCAAAAAACGGACCCCAATGTGGGTTTTATCATCAGTTTTCATAAAAACTGATGCCAAAAATTGAGTGTCGGCTGGTTTTTGGCATTGGTTTTTAAAAGGCTGATGTTGAATTTTTTTAACGTCGCCATTAAAGACATTTGTTAAAATTTGACATTAAAATTTAAAAAAAATTGATGTTAAATCTAGTTTTTGGACTTATGGAGGGAATTATTTTGAGAATGAATTGGTTCACAAGGGATTGATTCCATGAATAATAAGGATGTTCATGGGGGAGAATTCCTTAAAGGAGAAAGATGATTATGGGAGAGTATCCTATGAATTCATAATCCACAATGCGAATGGATATCATGAAGAATAGTTCATCCACAACATGAAGGTAGTATGAAAGGCCTCAATGGTTCATGAGGCATAATTTTTTCCTGAAGCATATGTGGGATATGAAGAAAAGTTTATCCTAAAAGCACTCATGCCTCATAGTTCAGGTTAGGTTACGTAGGATGTAATACTGTAAAATTGACCTATACCAATAGTATTGTCCAAATCTATGGGTATAGAGAACCCCTATACCCATGGTTTTTGAAAACCGTAGTTTTAGGGGTATTATGGGAACCCAAACCCACGGTTTTTGGAAAACGGTGGGTATAGTATTTTTTTCGAAGACATATACCCACTATTTTATAAAATTAAGGGTATAGCTTTCCCACATTATGGTGGGGAAAAATATTTCACGGGACCTAAAAAACATTTGGTGGAAAACCTATATTCATGGTTTTCCCTCATATACCCACAATTGTGTTTAATAAATTTAGGTAAAAAAAATATATAAACATATAAGCTTCGTAGGTGAGTTGGTGAGGCACTGTTTGTTGTTCACTGTGGTCGTAGGATCGAATTGTGCGAAGCAGTTTTCTTTCTAATACAAGGAGCGAGATTAGTATATTATGAAAAATGTCAATATATTTATATATAAGAAATTTTTTGTGTTGTTTAGGCATTGGAATAATGAAGAGAAAGATGAGGGACCGAAACTAGTGGGCTGTTTTTTTTTCAAATACGGATTTCTATTAATATATTTAGAAAAATATAGATTTAAATATATTTGTAAGTAATGTCTCTTGAGTGGTGAGGTGCCCAGAATTAGAAAGGTGGGTAATGGGTTCAACACCTGTAGTGCATTTTTTGTTGTAATTATACCCACAATTTTAAAACTATGGGAATAAGGCTTTGACAACATCACAATTGGGTATGGGTCCTTGACACGTTAGAAAAAAATCTATACCCATAGTTTGGAAAACCGAGGGTATAGGTTGGGGACCTATATCGATGTCTCGATTTCCCACGGCTCCCAAAACTGTGGGTATAGGTCATTTTTTCAGTAGTGATGCAAGACAGTTCATGGATGGTGAAAGGAATTCTGTGAAGGGACTAAAATATTTCATGAAATAAATTTCCTCAAACTAAGAGTATGTGGAAAAGTGTATTTAATATACTGTGTGAAAATAAGACTTCGGGAAACAATCATATATGTGTGAAACAATTGTGAGGTGATTCAGAACAACAATATATTCTTCTAGATGAGAAGTTTGAAAACATCAGTTGAGATTGTAGTGAGATTTCAAACTGTGATTGGTTATGAACAAGGAAGGGTAGTGTGTCAGCTTCAAACATTGTAACTATAGAGTTATTGGGAATGTAATTTATCTAGCCTAAACCTTATTTTATACGTGATCCTTAGTGTATTTGGTACAACAACACATCTTCATTGTATGGTCCATGGAAATATCATAGTGATGGTGAACCTAGTAAAATTGACGTTTCTTATGAATTTTTTCATTTTACTTCATATGTTGTTACAAGAAAGGAAGAGAATAATGTTTTTTTAAGAAATAAACAAGATCTGATGTGGTGTTTGTTTTAATTTTTCATACCCTGATTCACCCCCACCCTTGTAAAGGTATTTAACATAGTTGGGCTACAAATTTGAATCATAGAGATAGGTGAATATCATTATTTATCTCTCAATGGTTTCAATAGAGTTTTTCAATCACAAATGGATTTTGTTCTTTGATGGAAGAAGTTTATAATTATGGAAGAATTAGATTCAGTGCTACTTTTGATATTTTTTCATGGATGTGTTTATAGAGAATTGTATACAAATTTTATAGAAACAATATCTCTCATGAGACACATCATTAAAGGGAGGCTCATCATTCGTGGAAGGGTTAACTTTTATGGCTAGATTTGGTGATTTAAGTCCACCATAAATGGTTTTCATGTGTGGATTAAATTGGTTTCTATAAAGGATAATGGTTCTATGTGAATCGCATAGAAACATCATGGTGAAGGTTGTATTGCATTAATGTTTTTGGTAATTATGATTAGGGGGTTTTTATGATCTATTTTCCTGTATAATGAACCCCAACCAGATCATTAGAGGATAAATAAATTCATCAGATAAGATCATCATTGTAATAATTTAGTGATGTTTGAAGTGGTTTATGTGAGGAAAATTATATGAATGAATCAGTTCAAGAGGGACACATTCCATGATTAAGAAAGTGGTTCATGAGGGATAATTCCATGAATGAGGAAAAGGGTCTCAAGGTGGGATTCTCCAAAGGCATAATCTATGGAGTGAATGAAGATCATGAAGCATAGGTCATATGCAGAGTGAAGGCAGTCTATAAAGATTCAGTGGTTCGTGAGGCATCAGTCATCCATGAAAAGAGGTGGACCATGTAGAAAATGTTTTCCTCAAATCACTCAGACCATTTCATGGAAGGTAGTTTATAAAAGATGAAATATAGTTTTTTGAGGGTGCATGGAAGCTTTTCAAGGGACTAAAATAGCTCATTAATGCAATTTATGCTAAATAATAGTATACAGAAATGTCGATTCTATCTACCAGGTAAAACTGGACTTCATGGATCACACATATGTGTGTGAAAAATTTATGAGATGATTCATAAAAATAATATATTCTTCTAGAGGGGCAGCTATCACACTTCAGTTGAGATATAAGGGAGCTCTAAAATTTTTATTTTTTATAAACCAGGAGGGATAGAGAGTCCGATATGAAAATTTTAATGGATTTGAGCTGAGGCATAAAAGTGATCTAGCCCGAACATTATTTTGGTAGTCATCCTTAGTGTATTTGGAACATTGGAATATTTTCATTTTATGCTCCTTTGATGTATCCCAGTGAGGGTGAAACAAGTTAAATTGGTGTCCCTCATGCTTGATTTCATCTATTTTCATAAATTTTTATAGGAAAAGGAGAGATGAACATTTTTTAAACAATAAAACAAGATCTAAGGGGAAATTTTTTTAATCTTCCATACACTTATTCACCCCCCACCCTCACCTCAGGGTATTTAACCAATTATTTATAACAAAGTCAAAATAAAAAAAATCATTAATACCACTTTGTAACATCCTGATCCTGGTTAATAAATAAGTGATCGGTCTAGTTGTCAATGTGGCTTCAAGCATTCCTCCGTTTATACTAGATGTTTTTTAATATAAACAAGGGTCATTGATGGTGCGACAGGTAGACAATAACCTCATGATCAAAGCGGATCACAATGGTATAATGAATGAATAAAAAGTATAAATAGATAATAATGAAAAGGATTAGATGATGTGAACATATGGATAAATCATGTTGTTAAATAAATAACAACTAGACTCATATACAAAACGAGTTCCTGTCAGTAGGCTATACAAAATGAGGATACATGGGAGAAAAGGCAACATACATATAAAACATGCTAGAAAATAAACAAAATACCAAAAGATATATCCAATAGAATCATGATCATAATATTGGTCCTATAATACCATAGTCCATCCTGGAATAGAAAAACATGAATCTATAGTTGGACACTTCCCTTTGTCCCTACCTACATCCATGATAGCTTTTCGACTACCAATCAGTAGCCTAGATAGTGTGTGAGTAAAAATCAGTATCCCACCACCAACGGTTTCTAGTATAATACAATTAGTGAATATAAAATGACTATTTTGTAGGTATAATAAATAAAAAATAAATGATTAAATTTGTAACTAAGTCATTTTGGGTTCTCGAAGGACAACCGTCTGACTCTACCAGCTTCAGCCTAACATAAAATGTCTCTAAAAACTTTTCACCATGTATATATTTATGTATGTATGTGTATATATATATATAGTATATATTTATAACATATATATATATATAAATAACTGGTACCCAAGACATGAAAGAAAAGTGTTTCTGCATAATCAGAAGACTTTTATGGTTTATGTAAGGGCATTGGCTCAACATTAAACTTGGGGAATTAAACTTAATGTAAATCAATCCAAATCAATGTTGTGGGTCTTCATTCCTGACATCCCAACCAAGGATCATGAAGCATCATGTGTAACATCTTAATAGACGATGTGAAGTACCATGTCCAACATCCAACATCAATGGACTATAAAGTGTCATTTCATATATTTCCATTGACCATTGCACAATGACCAATATTCATAATATAATAATAATAATAATAATTCATTTCATTTAATAAAATAATAAAAATTAAAGGGATTAGGCATCTACAATTCCCCTTTTATTAAATACCACTTGATCATGGACCTCACTCTTAATTAAATAAATTCCAACATACATGTTCTTACTAATTCATTTTCATTAAATTAAATCTAGACATTTAAAATTAGAGTCATGATAAGGCCTCATAGAATGTTTTTTGGTTACATAATAATTTATAATGTTATGGGAATTTAATAAAACCACAAAAAGTGTGGAACTTGTAATGGTTGATGACCTCTGAAAATAACAAGTGTTGATGGGAGCATTTATAAAAGGGAATAATAATTTAAAAAGTGTTTTCTCTTATTTATCAAAATGTATGAGATGAATGGTGTGTAGAATAGTGGAAAATTATATAAAATAACTATAGTTTTAGGTAAAATTACTATGCCACCTACCTTATATAGATAAATCACTCCTTGTCCAGTATTGTCCTCTAATTTGTGCTAGAATAATAGAAATCATAAGAATGGATAAATAAACATAAAATAGGTCATAATAGCTCACATATATTTAGAATCCCATATGTAAAAAGAAATGAAGAAAGGAAAGTAATTAGGATCTTACCAATGTCTATCTAAAATGTTGAATTGAGATTGATTTTGATGTTGGGTGGATAAGTCATATCAAATCCTAGCATAATGGACTAGGGAGATCTCAATGTGTGGGAGGAGGATACAATTCAATTTGAAGAAAAAAGATGTGAATTAAAGTTAAATTATAGGAAAAATCAAAATTTTACCCATTTTTAAAGGCCACAGGGTTTGCACACATTGTCTGTCAAGTCGTTCGCAAACCATGTGCCCATATTTTCCTATAGAACACACTCCATGAAAGTTTGTGCATGGTTAGAAAAAATATGTGCACATCATGTAGATCACATCTAAAACCCACCTGCACCAATTCACATGATCATTTTTCCTATAGTGCATGGTTTGAAAAATTAGGTAACACCTTCTGGGGCCTGCAATATTTTCACTAACCATGTGCTAACCATGTGACTCACCTGTTTCCCCAAAAAACTAGAGCTCCGCGCTCCGAACAAGCCTAGAATGCTTCTGAAACATTCATTAATCTCTTAGAAACATATATATTTATAAAATAAATGTTTTAACCACAATTTAAATGGATCTATACCTCTCTAAAAATCATTTATCTTACACTAAGGTTGTGATTAGGTAGAGATATCATCCTTTATTTACATAATATTGATGCAATTTTAGGGAAAATTATTTTAGGTGGGGTAGAATGTAACACTCAAATATTTTATATGTATTTCCTTTGAAATAAATTTAAAGTCTTCAATGACTTATTTACACACAACACTTCGTCTAAATGAACCACGATATAGTATACCATTATAACATGGTAATTGGATTGGTGGGTAAGAATAAGAATAGCCACATTATTAAATATACATATAATGGTTTCAGAAGATAAAAACATATTTAAAAGAATTAAACTTTAGTAAAATCTTTTAATGATTAAATGACAAGTTTTTTATGCAATATATTTTTCTACATGTTATGAATTTTTATCTAAATAAAGTATGTTGATCACTATTGAAAAATGATTTAAATAAAATATATTGATAATTTATATGGATAAACTAATATTCATCTATATATTATTTATATAAAGGTTATGAATGATGATAAAATCATTTAAATATAGAAATTGTTTTTCATAAAAATATTTTTATGTTCACAATATGTTTTTATCACAATAAATTTAATTAATCACAATTGATTAATAATTTTAATTAAACATGTATATTATATATTATATAAAATATTTTTACATTCATCTGATATTTTTTACTAGGAAAGGAATGAATGAAAATCCATTTTTATCCTTAAAAATATATTTCTCTAAAAATGGGGTTTTATTGTGTTTTTAATACTTCTTTTAAAAATAGTCTTTACCACTTAAACAAATTATATTTAATAAAATTTATTTCATATTTTGAATCAACATGTCCAAATTTTTTAATTAACTAATTTAATTTTTTTCAAAATGAATAGTGTAAATAGTAGAAATTATTTACCATGATTAAGTTTAAAATAAGTTTGGCAGGGCCTTAAACTAAGTATATATGTAATAATTATATATAAACATGTCTACTTAATTTTTTTAAATATATTAAGACGTTATATTATATTACCTTTAAATCCTTGGAAATTTGGTGCCACATTCACAAGAAAATGAATTTATAATATTTAAATCTCTTAAGTAATTCTATGTGTGTCCACTCCTTCAATAATAAAAGGGAACCAACTCTCCTCTTTTATTCATGGATTTTGAACCTTTTAAATCATCTAATACCTCCCCCAAAACATTCCTAGATTCCTTTACATTATTCAATATCCTCTAGTATCCTCATAATGCCAAAATTTCAATGCTTAAGGTGTAAGGTAAGAGAAATCTATCAAAGAAGATGTTCAAATCTTAACCAGGCTCTTTAAATGGTATTTCTTCTTCATCTTCACATAACCTATTGTATACAACATAACATGATTACTCTATTATATTCTATGTACTAATATGTTATTATAATGATTTCATATTTGGATGAAAACTAATATATATATATATATAATATGATAATATATATATAAGTTTATATTTAATACATACATGTGATGAAAGTATTTTTTTATGTATTAAATACACATGTGATAATAAATATATAGATGATATTTTTTTATTTATCTTTAACAATTTTATTATCAGTTAAAAACCATTATAAATATTTTAATGGGTTTATATTAATTCATTGAGAATGTTCAATGAGTTAACCCAACCATATAAAACAAATATGATGTGAGGAACCTTAGAATCTTCCTATATAAGAGGATGATGTACTCTTCTATTGGGTGTGGTAGATTCTCTCTTCATACCATACAATTATTCATCATTTGAGATGAAGGGTCTAGCACCCTTTTATCATTTAGTTATCCTCGTGATATGACCGTGGATCCATTGTTTGGGGTCCCCCTTCAAAAGGTAGGGTGGTTTTCTTCACTGGTTCATGATCATCATCAAGAATTTTTCTTTTCCATGGAAGAAGAAGAATGTTATTATTGGTGTCTTCTAGGTACTCTTTTTATGGTTTTATTTACATGCCAATTCTTGAAGATATATCTTTTTTTGTTTGGGTTGTCTTCCGCTACATATAATCATATAGTGATTTCCCGAAACCCATCAGTGGTATCATAGGGTTGGCTTCAATAACAAGTCAACATGTTTATTATTTTTTGAAAAAACATTTTATAATTGTAAAAGGATATTTTTCATGCCTGTAAATAAATAAGAAAATTCATATTTTTCAATTTAATAAAAAAAATTATTTAATTTCATATGTTATTCATATTTATAAAATGATATACAATATGGAAATATCATTAATAATATAAGATTAATAAAAAAATTATTAACCTTTTTCGAATATGAAAAGATAAAATTTATTGATGTTGTTTTTGAAAATAAATAATGTATTTATTTTAACCAAAGGAATTAAATTTTTAATTGAATTATATTGTTTTTAAATTTTTTATAAATAATAGAAAATATTTTTTGAAATATTTATAAAAATTTATTAAATTGATTTTTAAATTAATTAACAGTAAAATATTTATGCTTAATTGAAACATATTTTATAAATATGTATGGATTATAAAAGCTCATAAATCATTTAAAAATGTATTTTTGGGAATATTTTAAGTTAAAAATGGTATATAAATAAATTAATTAATTCATTAAAAATTGTTTATAATTAATCATATTAATGTTTATGTATCATTTATTATCCAAATATTCGAAATATTAAATGTTAATTATTTAAATACATTTTTAAAAATTAAATTAAATGTTTTAACATATAGAAATAAATTGTTTATTTTGAAATCATAAAAAGTTATTTATAAAGTTTTTATAAATTATAATATATATGATATCTAAAATATATAAAAAAATTTATGTAATAAATTTTGAATTATAAAAAATTATAATTCCTGAAATATCACATAAATTTAATTTAATATAAAATAAAAAGGGGTTCATAGTGAAATAGATATAAAATATTTATATTCTTGGTAATTTATAAAATGCTTATAATTTGTGTTTATTTATGAATAGATCATAAATATATCTTGTTTTGGAAATTAAATAAATTTTTTATTAATTTGTTATATTTCCTTGATATTCATGTTTATTTAATTTTTTTATGAAATATGTATATTGTTTATTCCCATTTATATGATAAATTTGTACTAGGGTATATCCATGCATATCTTACTATGTTAGATATCATAAATTCTTGCTTTCGTATACCACGACCTTGGTTTTTAAATGGAGTATAATCTTGATAATATATTTGGGGAATAGTTTGTGAATATTAGTTTTTAGAGTTTCATGAATTGAAATCTCTCCTGAGTAAAGTCTCCCAATGTATAGGTACTTGGTTTCAGACCACTGACATTCTTAGATGATTTTATTGGCTATGAAAATGAATGGGGTCGGCTATGTGTCATTGTGGGCTTACTCATATAGAGATTCTGAATCTCATATAAATTTATTGATTAACCTAAATTATTCATGTACATTATTCATATTATGCATTTTGATATATCTGATTTTACTTTAATTTTCTTTATGGGTGATTAACACAGACCTGTGTTTTTTGTAAAGAGTTACACATTAATGTGGGGTGAACATGTTAATTTTATGGTTGGAATAGGGATTTCCAAAATTAAATTTGATATATGATGCACAAAAAAAATAAAACATGGGAAATTGATAAGTCCATAAAATAAAACACCAAAATACTAATTGTGAGATTCCTTCAAAATAAACATTTATTAATACCTTGATTATCTAACTAGGTAGGTCAATATATAGATGGGTTCCCATGGATTATCTTATTTAGGGAAATAATGTAAGTGGTAACACTAAAACATCCTTGTGTAGGTCTTTCCTTAGCTGGGTGCCCTTATATTGAAATTTTTAGCCTATTTTCGCATTTTTTGGGTTATACAAGTCATGATTACCTAATAGGATTATGTTATTAGAGGAATAGAGTTGATTGAATCCATATAAATGATTTGGATAAAGGGTATTCCACACAACTATCCAAGAGTCACAAATATTATGATTGGGATGATTCCCAACCTAAATAACTGAGTGTTAAGAGAAACTCCATAGAAAACTCATTCCTTATTGAAATACATGTATTGGCTTTCTATATTGATGCTACATATTAGGTCATCATTTTAGTGGGTTTAAATTCATTTAAATTCCTTAATGAAAAGATATAATACATGATACTCACCTACTAATATATATTTATTGTTGATTATGGAATACTTAACACTATTAATATTTTTTATCATTAATAGGTATGAAATGATCAATAGTTAAATATTAGTATCTACTGTAGAGAAGTGTTCTAGAGGAAAAAAATTCAGAGTACCCAAATGTGAATGTGGTAGAAATCAATTTCTATAACTCTAACTCTAACTCATGGGTATTAGATACTAGGGTAGAATCATAAATTTCAAACAAACACTGACTTATAGATAATAGGGAATTGATTAATTGTGATCTAGATATTCATGTCGTTAAATAAGAAAAAGTTGATGCATTATAGGTTGACACTTATGATTTCATTTTACCCAGTAGAATAATCATAGAATTTATAAATGGTTATTATGTCCCTTCCATAAAAAATAATTCGATTTCTGCATATTTTTTAGACAATATGGGTTATTAATTCTTTATAAAGAAGAATATTTGTTTTATATATAATAATGAAATAGTTTATGGAATTGGGAATATAATTAATGTATTATATATTCTTCATCTGTATAATCTAGATTATAACATTCAAAATAAGGTTTGAGTTGATTCTAAACCAAAAAACCTTTATAATTATTACCCTGGACACATATGAAAACACATTAAAAGAAACAACAGAGATGGATTATTTTACTCATTCAATTGTGAATCATTCGATACATAAAAATGATTTTTAATGGAGAAAATAGAAAATTCATCTTTTGGGAGAAAAGGTGAGATGGATAGTGGACAATTGAATCTTATCTATAGTGATACACATGAACCAATGAGTAAATAATAAAATGATGTTTATAGTTATATTTTCACTTTTAATGATAAATTTAGTCATTATGGTATGTGTTTATGATGAACACAAATATAAAACTTTTGAAAAGTTTAAAGAGTTTTTAAATAAAGTAAATAATCAACTATGAAAAATCATTAAGTCCTATAATTAGATCAGGGTGGGGTTCAATACTTGATATCAAAATTCATTACTCATCTTAGATATTGTGGAACATTTTTTTATCTCACTCCTCTCGAAACACCCCTATAGAATGTTTTATATGAAAGGATGAATTGTACTTTTTTAGACATGGTTCATTTGATGATGAGTTTATGTGAACTTACTATCTTATTTTGGGGTTTTACTTTATTATTACTGAATCAAGTTCCATAAAAATAAATTATATAGAAACCATAAAAGATATAGTATAATAAACATCCTAGTTTTTATTATCTAATGATTTTTTTCTAATATTACGTACAATGTTATGTTCTGATAATCCGGACCTGAAGTCTATAAAATACTTATTTTTTTGTTATCCCAAAGAAAAATAGGTTTATTATTTCTACCACCATACTAAACACAAAGTTTTGGTGTCTAAAAATTCTATATTTATTGATAAGAAATGTATAGGCTAAGGAGTTAGTTGGAGGATATTTGAACTTAGATAAGTTAAAGAAAAAATAGGAAGTGTTCCTGAAATAAATGTCAACCTGGTTAAAAACTGTTGAGGAAGAATAACCAACTCAAGTAACACAAGAACCTAAAAGTTAATGTATAATTCACCAGGATACCATGAGATATGTATTTCTGGTGGTTAATTATGATGAATTAAAATTCATTGAAGATGACATTATACCCTACTGAGAGTCCATCAAAAGTTATAATTCTAAGAAATGGTTAAAATACATGGAATTTTATATTGACTCCATGTACACTAACTAAGTTTAGAAATTGGAAGATGCACATAAAGGGGTAAGGCCTAAAAGGTTCATTTGTGTTTTCCATAAGAAAACTAAAATGTATTGTAGAGTGTCTACCTATAAAGAACACCTGGTGGAAAAGTGTTACAAAGAAACTCACAGTATTTACTATGAATAAACCTTTTCACTAGTTATGATGGTAATTTATATTCATATATTTCTATCTATAATAGATCATTATGATTATTATATATATATAATAGATTTAAAAACCAAATCTTTTAATGATAATTTATCCAAGTATCGGTATATGAAATATCCAAATAGTTTTAAATTTAAAAAAGAGAATGTTAAGGTTTTCATGTCCTAATGGTCTAATTATGGACATAAGTGAGCTTCTAAAAGTTGGAATATATGGTTTAATGATGAAATCAAATAGTATGGTTTTATTAAATATGTGGATAATTAATATTTATACAATTGTATTAGTGGGAGTATAATATTATATATAGATGACTTACTGTAACATCCCAAGTAAATGAAGAATAAGATATTTTCATATTTATTAATATTTTTTAATTAAATATTAATTATACTTTAAAGGGGTTGCTATGTTTAGTAGCGTACCCGATATGCAACAACGGGTTTCTTTGAAATTTTACGTTGCACATTAATAAAATTATCTTATTATTTTAAATTGTAGTTAAATATTAGCCGTTTTATTGGTGGGAATGAATGAAACTAACTACAATATTATTACACATGTTTGTAAAATGAATATACATTATCCAATAAAATGTTAGCGGCATAAAATGTGAATGAATATAATTTTAAGCATAATTTACATTAAAAGGTCGATTTACCACCTATTAATGGAGAACCCTCCTTAAATATATTTATTGCAATTTTAATACATTATATTTTACCAAATAAAAACCTTATTTAGAATGGAGACATCAAATTTTACTTTGGGTAATTTTTTGGTATTTTTCTGATAAAGTTCATTTTTAATGAATAGTGAAAAATACTGTATTTTAATTCAAAATTGCCTTTTAATATAATTTATGTATATGGTTAGATTATTTTTTTAATTGGTTTTAAAGTTAAATTAAAATAAATTTTTACCTTTTAATCCAATTTTGGTCATTATAATTAAATTCACTTTGAAATTGGACATAAACGAGTATCAATCTTTTGATAGTTATTATTTCTTAAAAACACGCTATTTGTTTTGATAACGAGAATTAATTTTAAAATTAATTAATTCCAATTCTATGTTTTTAATTTTGAAAAATAGACATCATTTTTTAATTTGGAATATCAAATATATCTTAGGCTGATTTTTTGGTATTTTTCTGAAAAACATTAATTTTTTATGAATAGTGAAACCACTTAGTGGTAGTTAAAAAAACTAATGTTTCCATTTAAATGAAATTTTACCACTTCTGTGAATTGAATTACAAAAATCCCACATATATGGTTGTTATCAAAAAGTAAAATGTGGTTCATTAAGATGAAAATAATTTTTCGGTGAATAGTAACTTTTGAATATAATTTACTGCGGTTAATGGTAAATAAGGTAATTCAAGGTTAAAAGAATATTATAATAATTAAAAATTACCTTAAAACTTATCCAAGAATTATTGGTTTTGTCATTCACGACCATGGGAATATTAGGGTCGATTTTGGGGCCCCATTGAGCCACTTGGGTGTGATAATGACAATTTTGATTAATTAATTTAATGCGAAGACAAAATTGACATTAACAATAATATTTTAGTAATTAATTTTTATATTTCGTTATATAAGTCCTATTCTCAACTATAAATATTATTTGGAAAGATAAAAATATTTACTATATCATATTATTATTTTTATAATTTTTAGACATCAAATAAATTTAATAATTTATGAAACAATAATGATGCATTATTTACCTCATTAATAAATGATTTAAATAAATAAGATTAAAATGATTAAAATATTATCCAAAACTTTTCCAATTATGATTGGATGATTTTACTTACACCATGAATCATCCTATATTTATCATTAATGATTTTTGGACCTTTTGAAACAGAATGTAAGTTTATAATAAAATAATGTTTTCGTACTTTCCTAAAGAGCCCCTCCTCTCCCTTATAAAAGGAGACCACCTCTAACCAATTAATCACACCTCTCAAGAATTTTTTATTGTCCAACCTCTACCCAATTAAGCTCCCTACATATCTCTCCTCCCTATATAAGCCTTACCATAGGCAGAAGGCTCTTCAAAAAGTCTGTTTGGATCAAACCAAAGGAAGTTTCCCAAATTAAAGGTAACAGTTTCTCTTAAATTGTTTTGTTTTATTTTACTTCTAAAACCTCTAAACTATTTTTATTCCATTATTTTGTAACAACACTAGTATACTCAATATACTAGGATATTGGTATGAGAAGTATTCAAACTACACATACACACACCTCCATCTAATGGATGAAGAACATAATGTTTCTGTGGATGGAAAACTAAAGCCTCACGAAAAGATGATTGTTCAATTACATCATACCGCCTCTCATTGTGGCCATTATGATGGAACTATATTAAAATATGATATATATTATGTTTATGATTTCATTATGCTTCTGTAATTCCCAATTATATCAATACTTTATGGTTTCCATAGTGGGAAAATACGATAATCTCATTTGAGGAAGTGTGGACTACTGACCCCTCAAAGTGATGTGATTCGTTAATGCCTTATGTGGGATGTATAAATGGTGGAGATAATGATATTATATTTGATATTATACTATAATTATAATATACATATGTATAATTACGTTTTAATTCCATTAAAATAAGAAATAGAAATGAAAGTAGCGTTCATGCGTACGTATGACTTACCGTCTCCATGAACGGTGTATTTCATTTCTTACCTCCAAATGATATGTACTATTATAAATACATTTATATGCTGAATATATATGATATATATGATATATAAATCATAAATATCATTTTGGATATAATAAACCTTTGACCACATGGACAACTTGGAAATATAAGGTGTTCATTTTTTACTCAAGTACCAAATATCGACAAAACGAACATTATTAACTTAAATGATTACATAATGTTTATAACCTGGTAACTAGTGATATAAAAGGAATAATAAACTTGAAAAAGTTTCTTAAGAAATTATAAATTAACCTTAGTTTATTATTCAGGATATTAAAGAACGAACGAGTCAAGTCAGACATGAGGTAAGGGAATTCGTCTCAATCTCCTTTCATTGAGGCATATTGTATTTTAATACACAATTTTCTTTTATATGCTATATAAACACCTTTGAATTTTCATTTCATTCAAAGGGAATATTTTTATACGAAGCGTTTTACTAAATGATAAAAAGGAATGTTTCTTTTTTTTTTACGTAAGCGGTGACAATGACCTTTCCTCCGCAATGAGTATTATTTGATCTTTGGCTTCCTTAACATGCTGAAATGTTTTTAAAAGGAAAAATAAATACCATATAATATTTTTACGTATTTTGGTATAGAAAATTATTTTGATAATGGATTTATTATTTCAATATCTTGAAATGATATTTTATTATTGCAATGTGGAAATTTTTTCTTTCCTTCATGCTTATGTTATGTGTTATGATCATGTTATGGTTCTTGGGCATTATTTATGTATATGGGTGGTTCCATGATAAACCTAGGATGTGTGAGCCCAAGATAGCTCTCTAATTCCTTGGGTAACATGACAAAGGTAAACGTGAATGTTTCTCCTAAGAGATTTATGGAATATACTGTGATGGGTATTCAAAAGTAACTCCCTATGTAGTTCTGATAGCTACAATGTAAGTATGATATGGATTCCACAAGTTACCTTTATGATTTATGATTTCCATGTGACTTTCATAAATCTTATGATTTCATGAGGTAAGTAAAATTTTTCATGTTTCTTATGTATTTATGAACAAATTTTTTCATTCTTTGTTTTATAACCCTTACTGGACCTTTTATGCTCATCCTAAGATTTGAAATGTTTTCACAGGACTTAAAGATGAATAGAGTCAAGGATGGGATCAAGGAAAATTCATGCAGTCTAAAACATGGAACTAGACATGACTCTTTTTTTCAAGAGTTTATATTTTATGAAAAAATGGAAACTTTGTAGAAGTTTCTACCTTGTAATCTTTTAAGATGTAATAGTTAAGTCGAAAGTCTCTAAAACTCTAAACCTGAAAAGAACCTCAATGTTAATTATTTGTTTAATTCAATATTATATAATGTTTTAAGGTAATGTCCTTATAGTTGGTATCAGAGGTCAGTTTAGATAACTTTATGAGTTAGGGTATTGTAAAATTAATATCCATAAAGTAATTTATGTAAATATTGAAATCATATATAATTTCTAGATTACCATGTTGCTTCGCCTCAGATATTTCATTGTTGAGAATGGTTTTCATAGAGAAAATAGGGCAGTCGTGATGGGAAGTCATATAGAGGGAAATGACCTTCCAAATCAATATCCTGAGATGGTTATAATCATAATTGAATAGTTTACTGCAATGATGGCTCAGTTGATTCTGGTGATAAATGGTGGTTGTGTTTATTAGTGATATTTTGGTATATTCTAAAACTAAAGAGGAGCATGAATGTAATTTAAGGGTTTTCTTGCAAACCTTAAAAGAAAAGAAACTTTATGGGAAATTCATCAAGTGTGAGTTTTGGTTACAAAAAATTTCTTTCCTTGGTCACATTGTTTCAAAAAAATGTCAAAACTGTTGATCCTGCTAAAACAAAAGTTCTTGAAGAATGGCCAAGACCCACAAATATAACTGAGATCCGTAGTTTTCTTGTTTTGGATGGTTATTACCAGAGTCTTGTTGAAAAGTTTGCACAATTATCTAGTCCAATGACGTAGTTAACTCAAAAAGGTGTTAAGTTCATCTGGACAAAATAATGTGATGATTCTTCCAAGAATTGAAAAGAAGATTGGTGAATGATCCAGTTTTGGCATTGCCTTCTAGAAAAGGTGAGTTTGTTATCAACAGTGTTGCTTCATTGAAAGGACTGCATTGTATACTAATGCAGAATGATCAGGTAATTGCTTAAGCTTCATATCAGTTGAAACCACAAGAGTTAAATTATCCTACACATGATTTGGAATTAGCTGCTGTTGTTTTTTATTTAAAAATTTGGAGACATCATTTGTATGGAGTAAAGTGTAAAATATATACTGATCACAAAAGTTTGAAGTATATATTCACTCAAAAATAATTGAACATGAAAAATAGTAGATGGATATAATTAGTCAAGGATTATTATTTCATGATCCATTACCATCCAGGAAAATCAAATAAAGCGGTTAATGCTTTGAGTCGAAAAAGTAATGCTTCATTAACCATGCTACGTTTGGAACAAGATCCTTTGGTTTTTGATTTGATGAAATTTGGCATAGAAGTTGTTGTTGTTGGAAATTCTTCGATTTTGTATCAGGTGTCTGTGAGATCGTCTCTATTAGATAGAATAAATCAAGCACAGAAAAAAGACAGTGAGTTGCATAAAAAGGTGGAGTTGTATCAGAAGGGTAAGTTGCCTGATTTTAATCTTGATAATGATTGTTTGTTGAGGCTTGGGAAGAGATTATGTGTACCTTGTGATTCACAATTGAAGAGTGAGGTGTTATGTAAAGCTCATAGTTCTCTATTTTCAGTTTATCCTGGCAGTACTAAGATGTATAGAGATCTCCATTAGTATTACTGGTGGGATGGAATGAAAAGAGATATTGCTGATTTTACTATGAAGTGTTTGACTTGTTAGCAGGTTAATGAAGAGTGGCAGTTACCGAAAGGGATGGTTCATCCTCTACCGGTGCCAGAGTGGAAATAGGAAAATATATCCATGGACTTTTTTGTGGGATTACCAAAGACATCTCGAGGTAATAATGTAATCTGGGTTATAGTTGACCGATTTAATAAATCTGCTCCTTTCCATCCTATTAGAGATACTTTGTCTCTAGATCAACTTGATTGGTTGTATGTTATAGAGATATTCAGGTTGCATGGAGTTCTATTATCCATTTTATCTGATTGTGATCCCAGAATTACATCTAACTTTTGGAAAGGCCTTCAGAAGTCGTTGGGTACTGAATTAAACATTAGTACAGCTTTTCATCCTCACTCATTTGGGCAGTCACAATGAACAATTTAGTCCTTGGAGGATATGTTACGTGCTTGCTCGATGGATTATCAGGGAAGTTGGGACCAACATCTTTCTTTGGTTGAATTTTTCTATAATAACAGTTTTCATTCTAGTATATAGATGGCTCCATTTTAGGAATTATATGGAAAGTGTTGTCAAACTCCAACTTTTGGGGATGAAGTAGGTGAAAGGAAGCTGATGGCACTAGAATTGGTAGAAGATATGGCAGAGAAAGTTTAGTTTATTCAAGTGCACATGAGAATAGATCAGAGCTGACAGAAAATTTATGATGATAACCGGATGAAGGATCTTTATTTTGAGGTAGGTGATCATGCCTTTCTCAAAATTTATCCATGGAAAAGTGTGATGTGTTTTGGTAAGAAGGGAAATTTGAGTCTGAGGTTCATTGGACCTTATGAAATTTTGGAGAAGGTTGGATCAGTTGCATACAGAGTGGATTTACCTACAAGTTTATCCCAGGTACACAATTTTTTTCATGATTCGATGTTGAGAAAGTATGTACCAGAACCATCTCTTGTTTTGAACTGAGAGGTAGTTCAGTTGGAAAAGAATCTCTCTTATAAAGAACAAAAAGTTCAAATTCTTGACCATAGATAACAAGTGTTGTGAAATAAGGTGATTCACTAGGTAAAGGTTTTGTGGAAAAACCATATGGTTGAAGAGGAAACGTGGAAATCTGAAAATGCTATTAGGGATAAATACCCCCCACTTATTTTTATAAGTAAATGAAAATTGCGAGGACAAAATATCCAAAAGGGGGAAGGATGTAACATCCTAATTAAATGAAGAATAAGATATTTTCTTTTTTATTAATATTTGTGAATTAAATATTAATTATAATTTAAAGGAGTTGCTAAGTTCGATAGCGTACCTGATACGCAACAATGGGTTTCTTTGAAGTCTTACGTTGCACACTCATAATATAATATTATTATTTTAAATTGTAGTTTACTCCTAGCCATTGTATTTGTGAGAATGAATGAAACAAAATAAAATATGATTATACATGTTTGTTAGATGTATTTACATTATCCAATAAAAAGTTAGAGTCTTAAAATGTGAATGAACCTAATTTTAAGCATAATTTACATTAAAAGGTCGATTTACTGCCTATTAATGGAGAACCCTCCTTAAATGTATTTATAGTCATTTTAATTCATTATATTTTTCAAAATATAAGTTTATAATAAAATAATTTTTTCACACTTTCCTAAAGAGACCTTCCTCTCCCTCATAAAAGGAGACCACTTCTAACCAATTCCTCACACCTCTCAAGCCTTTTGTCTCATCCAAACTCTATCCAATTAAGCTCCCTACATATCTCTCCTCCCTCTATAATCCATACCTTAGGAAGAAGGCTCTTCAAGAAGTCCTTTTGGTTCAAACCAAAGGAAGTCACCCAAATTAAAGGTAATGGTTTCTCTTAAAATGTTTTATTTTATTTTACTTCTCCAACACATAACTCTTTTTATTCCATTCTTTTGTAACAACACCAGTATCCTCAATATACTAGGATGATTTTATGAGAAGGATTCGAACTACACTTACGCACACCTCCATCTAATGGATTAAGAACATAATGTTTCTGTGGATGGAAAACTAACGCATCACGAAACGATGATTGTTGAATTACATCTTACTACCTATCATGGATGCTGTTATGATGGAACTATATTTATATACGATATATATTATGTTTATAATTTCCTTATTATTCTATACTTCCCAATTATATCAAGCCTTTATTGTTTCCATAGTGGGTAAATACAATAATCTCATTTGAGGAAGTGCAGACTACCGCCCCCTCAAAGTGATGTGATTCGTTAATTCCTTATGTGGGATGTATAAAGGGTGGAGTTAATGATATTATATGTGATATTATACTGTAATTATATTATACCTATGTATAATTATGTTTTATTTCCATTATAATAAAAAATAGAAATTAAAGTAGTGTTCATGCGTACGTACGGTTTACCGTCTCCATGAATGGTGCATTTCATTTCTTACCTCCAAATGTTATGTACTATTATAAATACATTTATATGCTGGATATATATGATATTTATGATATATAAACCATGAATATAATTATGGATATAATAAACCTTTGACCACATGTAAAACTTGTAAATATAAGGTGTTCATTTTTTACTAAAGTACCAAATATCGAGAAAACGAACATTATTAACTTAAATGATTACATAATGTTTATAACATGGTAATAAGTGATATAAAAGTAATAATAAAATTGATAAAGGTTCTTAAGAAATTATAAATTAACTTTAGTTCATTATTTATGAGATTAAAGAACAAATGAGTCATGTCGGACATCAGGTAAGGGACTTCGTCTCAATCTCCATTCATTGAGGCATATTGTATTTTAATACACAATTTTATTTTATAAGTTGTATAAACACCTTTGAATTTTCATTTCATTCAAAGGGAATATTTTTATACAAAGATTTTTACTAAACGAAAAAAAGTAATGTTTCTTTTTTTTACAGAAGTGGTGACAACGACCTTTCCGCTGCCGCAAGTATTATTTGATCTTTGGCTTCCTTAACAAGTAGAAATGTTTATAAAATGAATAATAAATACCATATACTCTATTTACGTATTTTGGTATTGAAAATGATTTTGAGAATGGATTTATTATTTCAATATCATGAAAATATATTTTATTATTTTAATGTGGAAATTTTATTTTTCCTTTATGCTTATGTTATGTGTTATGGTCATGTTATGGTTCTTGGGAATTATTTATGTATACGGGTGGTTCCGTGATAAACCTAGGGTGGGTGAGCCCGAGAGAGATCTCCAATGAATTGGGTAACATGATGGAGGTAAACATTAATGTTTCTCCTAAGAGATTTAGGTCATATACTATGATGGGTATTCCAAAGTAACTCACTATGTAGATGTGATAGCTACATTGTAAGTATGATATAAATTCCACAAGTTACCTTTATGATTTATGATTTCTATGTGTCTTTCATAAATCTTATGATTTCATGAGGTAAGTAAAAGAGTTAATGTTTTTTATGTATTTATGAAAAAATGTTTTCATTCTCTGTTTTATAACCCTTACTCAGCCTTTTATGCTCATCCCAAGTTTTGAAAAGTTTTTAGAGGACTTAAAGATGAATAGGGTCAAGGATGGGATCAAGGAAAAGTCATGCAGTCTAAAACATGGAACTAGACATGACACTTTTTTCCAAGAGTTTATATTTTATGAAAAAAATGGAAACTGTATGAAAGTGTCTACCTTGTAATCTTTAGAGATGTAATATTTATGTCTTAATTCTCTAAAACTCTTAACCTGAAAAGATCCTCAATGTGAATTATTTGTTTAATTCAATATTATGTAACTTTTTAAGGCCGGGTCCTTTTACTTACAACTTATTATAATTGATATCCTAACACTTGACTATGTGAAGATGTGGTTGGGTAAATATTTCTCAATGAAAGACATGTTTGAGTAGTCTTACATACTTGATATGAGGATTTATAGAGATATATATAAATATTTCTTGGACTAATTCTAAAACAAATATTTCTAAATTTATAAAAAGGTTTATCATATATAACTCCAAATGGGGGTATTTACTATTATTGCATGGAACAAATATTACTAATATTTAAAATCCTTATAAAGAGTTAGATATGAAGGATGTGATTTCTTATACAATCTTCATAGGATAGATTATGTATTCCATGTTATGTAATCAACCTAATGTCTCATATTCTTCGATAATAATGAGTAGAGACCAATCCAATCCTGGTGATATACACTATATTGTTGTGAAAAACATCCTTAAGTACTTCAGAAAAACTAAAATTATGTTCTTGGTAATTTGAGGAGAGGATGATATATTTGTAAAGGTTTACACAAATGCAAGTTTCCAATCTGAAAAAATGATATTAAATATAAATTAGGATTAATATTTTTTTATATGTTGGAACATTTAGTTTGAAATGTTATAAATATCCCACCATAGAAAACTCAAAAAAGAGGCACAATATATGGATTAATTAGATTCTATGAAGTAGTATATTTGGATGAGGAAGTTAATTTATGAACTTAGAGTGGTTCATAAAATCAAGGTATAAATTTAACTATATTGTGAAAAGAATGGGGATATTACTCTTACTAAGGATCCCCAGCCTCAGAAAATGACCAAATATATTATTTGGATATAAGATCTCAAACATGAAATTTTTGAGAGGGATAATGTAAAGATACTTGGGGTGGTATCATAAAATAATGTAGCAGATCCATTAACAAATCCGTTAACACAATAAAAAAATGAGGATCATGTAGAATATTAGGGTTTTAAACACATGAGGGATTGGTGGTAATGGTTTTAAATATATCATTTTATTATAATAAAAGAAATATCAATTTATTATTCAATCATGTGTGATTTAATTTAATTTATATGAATAGGTAAATGATAAATATCCCCTTAAAGTACAAAGTTTAGGTTGTCCCTAACTGATTATCATCATAGAGTAAAACAATTTGTGATGATATATAGAGGTAATTATGAAAATATTATTATATCCATTGTAATGGTTTACATATGATATATTGAATAATTTATTATTGAGTTAAGAGGTTGAAACTTATCACTTTGATGGATCTACTAAATTATATCTCATGGAATGTCATACGACCATAGATATAATTAGCGGTGTATGCCCATTATCAGTCATTGTTACTTGATTTTGGTGAGATAACTTTCATAAGGACCATAATACGTGGATTTTTTACTTAACCAAGTAATCATATGAACTTAGCTAATTAGGGGGTGATAAGGTATATTTCTAATCATGTCTTCTATTGGAGTGAAACCAAGATGGGATTTCTCCACACGTATAATAAGAAAATAAATTTATCCCATTATTGGATTATACTCAAGAAATTTATGTTCATGATTAGTTGTTTGACAAATGATGTGTTCAAATACATAGATAAGTGAAATTTTATGTGGTTGGGATATATATGAATGACATATGATTCATTCAACCACTTGGTAAGTCTTTTTTATTGTATGGTAAAAATAATGAGAGGCCTATAATAGATTAACATGTTCCATATATAGCGGTCACTCGATGTCATGGGAAAAGGGGTTTTATAAGATAGATATAATTTATATGATACATCTTGTGGTGAACATGATAATATAAAGATATGAGTATGTTTGATGGATATCACACCTAAACCCTTAGTAGCATGATTAGTAATGATATTTTGGAAGAGGCTTTTATGTTATTTCTTTTAAGAAATAGAGATTTCAAAGATTTCATCAATGTTTCTAAGGAAAATATTTTCACATAGTCAGGAACAAATGTAAGGAAAAAATTGTGAATAAATTTTTCATTCAAAAATAATAATTTTTAAAGTAAAATCATATCCAGATGAGTCTGAATAGATTCAAAAAAAGTTTTGATTTTATACATAAATTATTATGGTATTTTAGTGTTAGTGGGATATTGTTTAATGTCCGAAAATATATATATAAAAAATATGATAATATATATATTAGAAAACATTTAATATATTAATGTGATGTAATTATTTTTTATATGTTAAATATATAGTAAATAATAAATATATATATGATATATATTTATTTATCCTAAAGAGTTTTATTATCAATTAAAAACCATAATGAATGTTTATATGGATTTATATTAATTCATTGAGGATTATCAATGAATTAAATTGATAGTATAAAATACATATGATATGAGGAGCCTCGAGATCTTCCTATACAAGAGGATGGTATCCCATTTTTTTGGGAGTGGAAAATTCTCTCAACCATTCCAATTGTTGCTCTTCATCTGAGATGAAGGTTTCTACACCCCTTCATTATTTGGGTATCTTGAAAATCTGATCGTGGGTCCATTTGGTGGTGTTTTCTAATTGGAGGAAGGGTTATTTTATTCACTGATTCATGATATTTATCAAGCATTCTCCTTCTCCAATGAAGAATAATACTATTGTTATTGGCATTTTGAAAAACACTTTCTTTTATAATTTTTTTTTGTGTTGATTATTGAAGATAAATATACCTATGTTTTTGTTGTATAACACTATATAAGGTCATATTATGATTATAAAAAACACATAAATCACAACAAATTTCCATCTTTCTCCATCAAATGAGGAAATAAAGTATCGCTCATACGTATGTGTGGACTACTACCTCTATTTTGAGATATGATTCAGTTTCCATAGCCAACTAAAATTTATGGATACAATGATTAATTTAATACATATATATGATATTTAAAATATAATTATAATTGTTAATAATAAAATATTATTTTTCATTCTTCCATTTTTTTCATTTGAAAATGAAAACAAAATTCATGCATTCATATGGACTACCATTTCCATGAATGGTGCAATTATTTTATATATATCTAAAATTTATGGACATTTGTAAATTTTTATATAATGAATATATATTTTATTTAAATAATTATTAATATTCTTGTAGATGATGTAACGATGATCAATATTTAATGACTGTAACATCATAATCAAAACAAACATGAAAAATGAAATACTTATCACATGGAAAAGTGATTTTAATAAATAATTTTTAATGGGTGAGTGATAAGATGTTATAATTAAATGATTTATGGTATTGTAATTATTAATATGGTTCTGGTATTATACTATAATAAAGTTAAATTTATCAAATTTCAGGTTAGAGAGATTATAGAGAAAGTCAAACTAGATGTAAGGGTTTTGTATTACAATCTGACTTTTTTACCATGTTTTTTATTCTTAAATTTTATAAATATTAAATTATATAATATATCTCTCAAAACTATTATGTATTTTTGTGACACAATATTTATTTTTATAAATCAAAAGTTTTAATTTCATTTTCCTCTCCCTGAGTACTGAAATTTCTAAAATAATGTTTTTAAGGAAAACCGATATAGATTATCTATTTAATCTATAATATTTTTCTTCCATGCCCGTATATTTTTTAAATTGTTTTGAATAATTATTTTACTATTATAATATTTTCAATAAAATTAATTTTTACTTATTTTTCACTTTCTATATCAAATAGTGTAATATTATTATTTTTCAAAATGGGGTATTTTTTAATTTTTACAGAAGTTGTTAAAGGAATCACCATTTTAACACAAACCACACAAATGTATCTTACCTACATCATAAAAAATTAGGTCCTTAAATATTCCATTATAATTTTATGTGGTTATTTTAAAATAAATTGATTTCCATGATATTTTTTGATTTTTTATATATAAAATAAGCAATATCAAAAAAACTATTTTTATGAAAAAATATTCCAGTGATATTTCAAAGACATTTTTTATATATGATAACATAGTTTGATGTTACTTATTATTAAATTGGGGTATGATCCTATGATACTGTCATGTTTCTTTATTTGAATGGTTTATGATTATCATTATCAAATATTTATTAACCCCATTTTTTCATAGGTTAAGCTGTGATGAAATGACAAATATTTTTATGATCTTGTGGCATACATATTAATGTATTATGATTATGAGAAAGGTGGGTCTGTTATATCCCTCTAATAGATTTGGTAAATATTAAGGCTTTATGAGATAAAAGGGTATATTTGAGGTTATATCAAGCCCAAAAGATGATACATGGGGGGTTACCCCAAGCCTAACACGTGATGAATATCTTGGTGGGTATCCTTGACATAATATTTATATGATTACAATTATTCAATCATTTATTCCAATATATTATTCCCCTGTATTATTCTAATTTTATGCTCTAATGGCCATTTTTCTTTTATTCCCTTATTATTCATGTTTTATAATAATCAAATATTTATACCATAAATCAGCAATATGATCAATGAATTGATGGGAATGGTATTAAATTGTTAAGATAATATTCTCATACTCTTATAGTCATATTATGCTTAAAATTATGATTGATTGACATATCCCTTTTTATCCATACTATTAATATGATCTCACCCATTATTATGTTTCATTTTCCTTCAGATATAATGAATATTTTTATGTATGATATTTCTAAGAAGGGTGCTCATTTTGCATAACTTAGTAGAATATGATTTTGATATTTTATGTACCAATGTTTCATATATCCATGTTTGCAAAGGCCGAAAATTTTAGAATTATAGAATGGATCATAAGAACATTAAATAAATATTCAACTAATAAGATTTTATATTTATATATGTATTGTTTATGTTCCTTGAAAATCATTTTCAAATGGTGACGATATAAAAGAATCTTAAAGATAAATTGATGGACATATTGTGAGAGATTCAATTGTTGTAGTACATCTTAATAATAACTATGAAAACTTAAATTTTTTACGTGTAATGTAACACTTTAATAATATTGATCTACATTCTCCATGATAAAAAAATTATCTTCAAAAAAATATTGTTTATAGTAGCAAGGGTGTTAAAAATATGATAACCTTGAGTAATTATAGTAATACAAGTGAACATTGATTTTTTAAATCAAATATTATTGAATTTCATTTATAAAAAATTATTATAACATTTATATGGAGTTTGAGTTAAATAAAATTGAAAATAATAACACTTGGTAGTTTGTTTCATATCCAAATATAAATAATATAATTGAAATAAAGTGTATCTTTCAGAATAAAATTATTAATAAATGATATGAATCCAAAAACAGGACAATTCTTATTTGAAAAAGTTAATAAAAAATTAGTTTGTTTAATTTTATAACACTTGAACTCCAATCATATGGTTCAATGTTTTTTCTTATGATATATTCTAATAGAAATCTGAATGTTTTCTAAATTAGTGTGAAGTTAGAATTCATAAAAATAAATTCTGATAATGAATTTATTATTGAATAATATAAGGGATATTTACTTGATGGTAATAATTTTTGAATGTATAATATATAAAAATAAATTTATTGGCTCAAACAAGTACCTCATGTATGGTATTCAAATTTGGATAATATATTAAAGAGAATGATATTCATGAAAAGAAATGTGCAAAGAAATTTTTATGTTAATGAGGATAGAAATCACTCATTGTGATTATTTATATCATGGGAATATTTTTTATTAGAATATAATGATGACATTTGAAAACATTGCAATCGAAGTAATAAATTTTTTAAAATCCCAAAAAAAATTGGATGACATTTTTTTTGGATTTTATTTTGTAAACACAAAATTTTACTTTTTATTTCATAATAAAATATACTTTTGAGTTTTTTAAATGATTTTTTACAAAATATTTAAGAGAGGTATAAAATATAATCCCCCAAGGTAATAAGTTGTCCTTGGATGCTGAAAGAATACGTTTTTATAAAAATGGTTTTCAATGTAAGACTAAAATCTTACTGTATATGATGGATTCCAAATTATATATCATGTTTATTATTAAAATTTGAGCTCAATTATATGAAAACACAAAGGATACATATATTATGATAGTAAAATATATCCCATAATAGGTTAGAAGAACACTTAATTATGTCTTGAGGTTAGAGAAAATATAAATCATATTAGCATTATAGTTTTTTTCAAGCTGATTGGTAAGAATATAAGGGATATAAAAAGTATAATTATAAAGAGTCATTATTTATTAAATGAATATACCTTTCATAGTAATCAAGGAAATAAAATTCCACTAGATTAAGTAATTTATAATGTTATGTTATTATAAAATTAATTACTAAAACCTTTATGCTTTTGATGAATTAAAAAATAGATATAATGATAGTAAAATTCAAGCTTCCTTTAGTGATTGGAAGTGACACCCAACATATAATAAAATTATTTATATATCTAATTAATATTTTAAGACAAAAATATATTGACCTAAAATTAAATTTCATCTTGTAAAATGTATATTATGGTGAGATCAATTTGGACTATGTTTCAATGAAGGATAAAGCATTTGATATCTTTATAAATGCCTTGATGAAAGATTCCTCCCAGAACATGAGAGTATTTTTGGGACAACATTCTATCCCAAAATAAAAATAAAAAAAATGATTATTTTCTACCAAATTAATTTATCTATATTTTTTGATAAAGAGGGTGAATACATTCGGATAAATTCTTACTAAGTGAGATAAATTCAAATGAATTATAGAGTTAATGAAGAGGGAGAAAATGTGTTTCTTTGTAATGGTATCTATGTGTATTAAATTGTAGTTGAAGATGAAAAACAAATTTCAAAGAATTTTTTTAGTATATATCTATAAAATACAAGGGAATGGTTTGAGATCACTTTTAAATATATTATCCCTGATAAACTTAGTTCATCAAGGATGTTTTGTGTTATCCTAATTAAGGATTTTTTTAATGGAGTGTTTATCTATAAAATCGGAATTAGAGTTATATTAAAAGAAATATTCTATCTAATATTTTTGAGTTTAGATATCTATTATATTGATATAATAAAATTATTAGTTACATGATGTGGTAATTTCTAAGTATTTAATTTGAATTCAGGATGTATTGATCATATATAAAATCATGTATTGGGTTTAGATACATAAGAAATGAAAAATTTTAAAAAAAATGAATATGTAACATCTTGTTACCATTATATAAGGTGTGTTATAAAACTTTTCATGGTTTTAATTATTTTATTTTCAGGGTAGGGTTGATAAGGTATTGGTTGGATACATATAATGGTGATGTTAGAGATTTGTTGCACTCTCATCTTTAAATGGTTGTTTCTGCATCTCGCTAAAGAACTGCATGGCGTGTAATAGGGTTACACACCATGTAAATCCAAAAATTAAAATAATTAATTTTTAATAAGAGGAAATGGGTTTTTTATAAGACATTATAATTACCAATTACACAACTTGTAACTAGGTTACACACCATGTAAAACCCAGAGCATCATATTTTAAATAGACATCGATGTGAAAATTTCTATTGTTCCTCCTCTAGTTTTTTTCTCTCGACCAAGATCCTTCTCCAAGTGATTTTTGGAAGCTCCATTCCCTTAGGGTATTTTTGATTAGTGACTAGTCCTCATTCCAGTCAGTGTGTGACATATTGAGTAAGTGATATCTCTGTTTCTTACTCTCTTATCCCTTGGGATTCAATAGATCATCAAGGGATTGATGGATCTAAACTCCATGTTGTTGAATCCTAAATATAGGTGTGATTCGTGGATATCTATTATGGTCATTTGGTTTTGGTGTGGTGGGTGTGCATTCTTGCAGTATGTGAATTTCCTCCATTTCATAGACCACTTTTTCTAAATTGAATATATCAGGATATGTGGATTGGATTATATTTTTTTCATTTATTTGGTTGGGTTTATTTCTTGGTGGATCCTATTATGGGTGTGTGTGACCCATGTTTTGAAGTAGTTGGTTCTATATCTAGTCTATGTTTGAAAAACCATATTATTTCATTTTTATAAATTAATTTATAAAAAAATTTCATATGAAATTTTTATGATTGTTTTCGTGTGTTGTAAAGGGATTTTGAAGAAAATTAGGTTTTCCTTGTTTTTTGATAAATGGATTGGAAAGTGGTTTTTTCAGAGCATTGAATGATTTGTGAAAAATAAATAGGTACGGTTACCCTATTAAGTGTTTAATTTGATAAATTGTTTTGAAATGGTTTTCAATACAATGAGATGGTTTTGAAATCAAGAACACGGGTTACCTTGGGTACTAGGTGGAAGGTTTAGCTTGTGGCCATCATCCATTGTGCGGGTTCAGTTTTAGGGTGTTCCTCTTGTCCTAGTGTGTATATTATTTTATCAGGGTACATATATGATGTTGGGGTTTCACAAGTTGAAGTCTATCCCTAGTTTTGATGTATAGATCATTAGCTTTATGAATTGTAGTGAATTTTTCATAGACTTTTGGGTATGAGTAGTCTACTACCTAACCTATTGTATTCCTTGGATTCATTATACATGTGCTTATACTACTTTTTTTTACTTCATGTCTTTTTATCTTTTAGAATTGATATGCTTGTTGATGCTTATGAAAGATGATATGGAAAATGTTCTTTGAAATTGATATACCATCTTTTGTTTTAGTTCTATGGAATGAACATAAAATGTTTACAATTTTTTCTAAAAAACATCTTTACTACTTATCATTGCATATTTTATATAAAATGAGAATATGGGAATTGTTACACCGAGACTTGTAATGTAAATCCTAGGTTGGATCGTATTGAGACTATTATCTCACACCCTTCATACCTCTTTAGTGGTTCATAGACCTTTGTATTTATTCAAATATAGGTAGAGGAAATTGTTGCAGTGAGGCATTAGGGTTTTGTGTAAGCTGAGTAGGGTAGCTGGTGGTGAGATGGTGGGAGGTTTACCACACTATTAAATGGAGTAGTTTACTATTTTTTTCTTCTCATTTGGAATCGTCTCTTGGTGTTGTAGCTAATTTGGTGGTTGTATTTGTTTCCGTAGTCTTATAACAATTATTTCACTTACATGGATCAATATTCTGTTGTTTTTTCTATTTTTATTATGTATATATATTTCCATATTCTTTGTTCAGGTTGGGAGAAATCATTCCCCTGGTGTATTGTTTGACACTCAGGTGCTTTTCACCAACCTGTTGGGATTGGTAACACACATCGGGTATGTAACAGATTGGGTTGGGTTCCAGGTTTGAGGTTATCCTTATTTGGTTTGTTACAAAGTGGTATCAGAAGAGGTATGTTCTAAAGATTCCTTGTCTTGGGATATTTGTCACACTAAAGAGATTATTTTTATGACTTGAGAAGTATGTTATGATAATTTATTTTCCAACTCTTGTTGTGATGAGACTCATGTATCCATGGGATGTTGGGATAGGTCTCTCTAGAATTGGGTTTTGTTTTAAATATTAGTTTTTTTATAGTTTTCTGAGATTGAAATATAATTTACTCTATTGTCTGATCATTCCATCTATTTTTCTGTGAGAAAATACACCTCCGAGATGTCTTCTATGAGTTCCTCGGGATGATGTAGCTGATTATACATAATGAAATTCTCTAATATATCAGAATATCATCGAGGATATAGTAAAGGTAGTTTGTTCTATTGATCAGAACATACCATGATTTTATCATGCAATTGTTGAAGTACATCCAAGTGCAGGAGGAGTAAGAGAGATATCATGATAATTCTTGTGTGAGAATCCACCATCTTTTAAAAGAGTGAATAAACCTCAAGAGGTGGAGGAATGGCTGGATAGGATAGATAAAATACTCGAAATTCTGGAAATACATGATAATATCAATGTGATGTGTGCAGTGTTCATGCTTGAGGGTTCTGGTAAGCGATGGTGGGATTCCATAGCCTAGGCATATACACATGTGGAGTTGGATTGGAAGGGTTTTAAAACCTTGTTCCTCCAATAGTTTTTTCTATATTCACTGATGCTAGAAATTCTATGGAGTTCCTATCTTTACAGTAGGTAGAGAATTCGGTATCGACATACACCAACCAATTTTCTAATCATCTCCATTTTTCTGTATATATGTTAAATACTATCCAGTTGAAGGCCCAGAAGTACCTTCAGGGTTTGCAACTGGATATCAGATTTCATGTATTTATGTTAAATAATTAAACCTATGTGAATACGGTATAAATATCTTTGATAGAAGAGATGAATATAGAATGAAAGGTTGTATTTCTTTACCTCTTCCCTTATATCTAGTGGTATCTTTAGTGGAGCAAATAGGAGTAAGAAAAAGTGGTAGGATCATCACAAGAGTTGTGGAGGTAGGTCTCAGCAGAAAGCCTCATCTAACCCATTTTTTATAGAAATTAGTGTACTTATTACTTTAAATCAATGTGAAAATTTCATAGACATAATGTTTTTTGTCCTATGATCTTGAATATGTGAAATACTGGTAGATGTGTTAGTCATTTACAATGATTCTTTCTGTATAATTCTACATCTTATTATGGTCAGGGTTTGTCTTCTCCAAAGAAAACTATGGGGAAGAATTATGCTTCAAAGACTATAGGTCTCTATCCACATGCCTCATAAGTGAAGTGCTTTTATGCAGCAGTTGAGAATCTAATAGAACTCACTGCTAGTATAATGATAGTGAGAGGTACTATATTTGTTAAATATTCCATAGAGATTTCTTTATTTGATACTAGTGCCTTGCACTCATTTATATCTGCACATTCTATCGATATTCTTAAACTTTTATGAAATATATGTCCTTTGTTATGGAGTTATTGAAAACTCAAGGAAATAGGAAAGATAAGGGGTTTTGGTGTCTTTATTGTTAGTTAACAATATCTGATACCGAGTTGGTATAGGATTTTCTCATTCTTGATTTGGATCTATTGGACATTATCATTGGTATGGATTATTTAGTCTCTCATCAAATTAAGGTTAATTTTTATCATAAATGTGTTTAACTTATTTATTCTTAATGGAGATCTCATGTGTTTCAAGAGGAGTGGGACCTGAGGTCTTCTGGTATAGGGCCTTCCTTCCTAGATAGTTGGATATTTATGTCTATGGATGCAATCGACCCTAAAGATGCTTCTTATATTTTTTATTTTCTCATTGTTTTTTGGGACTTTTCTAATGTTTTCCTAGATGACTTATCAGGTATTTCTCCAAATAGAGAGAGGGGTAGAGTTAACAATTGAACCGGTGCCAGTGAAATATATTATATCGATATCTTCTTATCACATGTAACTAGTGGAGATGAAAGAGAATAATAATCAGTTAGATGACATATTGGAAAAAGGTTTTTTCTCCCTAGTGTTTCTCCTTGGTAAGCCTCTGTGCAATTTTCCAAGAAGGTATATGGTTCACTTTGATTATGTGTGGACTATTATAAGTTTAACTATGTAATAGTTAAGAACAAGTATCCTTTTCCTCATTCGGATGATTGGTTTGATCATTTAAAGAGGGAAAGGAAGATTTTAAAGATTGATCTTCAGTCGGCTTGTCATCAACTCAGAGTTTGGGACTCTGATATATTGAATAAACCAATTATGATTAGGTATGACCATTATGAATATATTGTGATGCCTTTTGGTCTGACAAACTCTCTTTCAATTTTTTTGGGTCTGATTAATCAAATATTCCTCCCATATCTTGACACTTTTCTAGTTTTTTTATTAATGATATTCGAGTTTATTCGAAATACAACCATGAGAATGATTACCATATGATTTTGGTTCTAGAAATTCTAAAAAGTCACCATTTGTATATAAATCTTTTGAAATATAGTTTCTGGATTCAATAAGTGAATTTCTTCGGGAATGTGATTTCTGATGATGGATTATGAGTTGATCCTAAATAGGTGATGGTTGTCTTTTCAAGGAGATAACCACAAAATGTATTTGAGATTCAGATTTTCCTTGGTCTTTCCAGATTTTACCGATGGATTGTTTAATATTTATCTAAACTAGAATCACCTTTTACTTCCATTACCCAAATGAGATTAAATTCTACAAGGATATGAAATTTCTATCTTCGTTTGTTGAACTGAAATGACTTCTGACATTAGATCCTATCCTGAACTTACCTAACCCTGATAAGGGATACATGGTGTTTTGTGATACTTCGGGTACGGGTGTGGGTTGTGTGCTTATGTAGGAAAGTCATGTGAGGGATTATATATCTCATAAACTATGGATGCTTGAGAATAATTACACCACTTGTGACTTATATCTTTCTGTAGTTATGCATGTTCTTAAGTGTTGGTGGGACTATCTTTTTTGGGAGAGCTCTAGAGTCTTTTATAAACATAAGAGTCTCAGCTATATATTTTCTCAGAGAGAATTGAATCTCAAATAGAGATGTTATGTAGAACAGCTTTAGATGTTCGACATTGATATCGCCTACACCCCTAGGAAGGGTATTGTCATTGCAGATGATTTGTGCAGAAAACTTATGTAGCAGGCAGTGAAGGAATCATCAAAAGAGTGAAACTTGATGGATCTTTTTGCATAGTTTCACATTGGCGTCCAGGAATTATGGGAAGATATCTCTTTGGCTAGTGTTATGTTGACCAATTCACATCTTGAGTATATTCCTTAGGAAAATCATCTTGGCGGTGAGTTCTGTGGTGTTGGAGAATCTCTTAAAGGTGGGGAGACCATTGTTGAGTGGTCATTCTCCAATGTGGATGTTCTTTGATTCCAAAATCATTTTTTGGTACCATAGTAAATAAGGATAGTTGTTATGGTGGATTTCTATAGTTCCTATTGGGAAGTGTACTGAGGAACCAGGAATATGTTCTATAAAATGGATCAAAAATTCTTGTATCCTTGTATGGGAAGGGATATTGTTGAGTTTTTATCTCATTTCCATATATGCCAACAGGTGAAAGTTGACTATAAAAAACCTTTGGGTTTGCTTCGGCCACTTTGAGTGCCTACTTGGAAGTGGTATGATATCTATATGGAATTTGTGGTTGGGTTTTCATGTACCCATAAAAAGTATAATGTGATATGTGTTTTGATTCATATACAGGGGAAATTATCTCACTTTATACCCATTTAGGATATAACCAAAGTTAAAGAGTTGGAAAATATCAATGGGAAAGTGATTGTTTGGTTGAAAAAACTTCCAACTTCTATATTTTCTAAAAGATATCTTCAGTTAACTTCTCACTTTTGGAAAGGCCCTTATGAGTCATTGGTATCTCAAGGATCGTTTGAGTATGGAATGTCATCCACAATAGGATGGATATATAGAAAAATCCATAAATATTCCTGAGGATATGCTTCATGCTTGTGTTCTCAACTTTTGTGGAGCTTGGGATAATCACCTAGGGTGGGTTGAGTTTTCTTATAATAAAAGTTACCGGTCTTTGATCAGCTATTTTTGAGGTCTTATATAGTCAGACTTATAAATCTTCATTGTGTGGGTCGTAGATTGGAGAAAGTTCCTTGATTGAACTAATCTTGGTTCAATATATGACATCAAGGATCTACCTGATTCAACATTGGATACTGATGGCATAGAGAAGGTATTAATCTAATATTGAGCATCGTCGCTGATAATTGGATTTTTTAGTTATTGACCATATATTCTTGAACTTTTCACATTGGTAGGGGAAATAACGGATTAGGAGAAAATTGAAACTTGATCCTTGATTTTTGGGACATTTATAGGTCATTGAGATGGTGGGGAAAGTGTCTTAATTGTTGTAACTTCCACCACATATGACAATGATAAATAATGTGTTTCATGTATCTCAACTCCAAAAGTATATATCTAATCTATCTCATATTTTGGGTTGGAATGATCTTTAAGTTGATCCTGACTTATCTATGATTGAGCATCCAGTCCAGATAGTTTATTTTGAAACCAAGTTACTTTTTAGAAAGATGATAACTTTGGTTCGAGTGCTATGGCATCAATGTTTTAATTATCAAGAGACTTAGGAATGTGGGCCACTGATGATAGAGTAGTGGAATCATATTTTTATCATGGAGGCTTATTTGTAGGCTTTATAGGGGGAAAATATTTATAGTGGAGAGGTTGTAACATCTCATTACCTTTAAATCAGGTATGTTCCTAACATTTTCATTTTTTTATTTTTTTTTAATGTCTGGTTGGATCAAAAAGGTGTTAGAAGGATACGTATAATAGTAATGTCAGAGATTTTTTGGATTCTCATATTTAGCCAGTCAATTTTATAGCCTACTCAATAATTACATGTTGTGTAATATATTTACACATCGTATAAATACTAAAATTAAAATAATTAATTTTTAGTAAGAGGTGAAAGGTTTGTTGGAAAATATGAGAATTACTGATTACACGATGTGTAACTGGGTTACACACTATGGAAAACACCATGAATTTTTTTATATAGTAATCTGACTAAATATTTATTCCATTTCTCATATAAGTTTCCTTTATCTTGACCTAGATCCTTCCATAGATGATTTTTAAAAACTCCTCCCCCTCTATGTGTTTTTTTCAGTGATTTATCCTCATTCTGTTTATTTTGTGACATACCGAGTAAGAAATCTCACCATGTCTTACTCTCTTCTCCCTTGGATTTTGATATATCATCTATGGATAAAGGGATCTAAACTCCATGTTATTGAATAATGAATCTAGGTGTGATTATTGGATATCTGGTATGGTTATTGATTATTGGATTTAATGTGGTGGGTATATGTTTATTAGGAGTATGGATTTACTCCTTCTTACTAACCCATTTTTCTAAATTGAATCTATCCTAAGATGTAGATTGGATTATAGGGTTTCCATTTATGTTTTTTGGTTTCGTTTTTAATGGATCCCATTGTGGGAATATGCGACCTATGTTTTGAGGGATGTGGTACTATCTCTTGACCATGTTTGATAAACCGTATTGTTTTCTTATAAAATGATTTATAAAAAAAATTGTTATGAAATTGAGATGATTTTTGTGTGTTTTGGAAATGGATTTTTAAGGAAAGCAGTTTTTCTTTAGTTTTTGATAAATGGAAATAATTGTGGTATTTTTAATGCATTAGATGATTTGTGATAAATAATTAGGTATATTTAACCCATTAAATGCTTAATTGTTTAAATATTCTGGAAATAGTTTTCAAAACATTGAGATGATTGTGAAAATGATCACATGGGTTACCTTGGGTACTTGGTGGAAGGTTTAGCTTGAGATAAATTTATATTGTGGTGTTCACTTTCGGGGTGTACCTCTTATCCTAGACTATATATTATTGGATCTAGATACAGATATGATATTGTGGTTTCACATGTTGGGGTGTCTCTCTAGTCCTGTAGTGTAGATCATTGGATTCAGGTACTATATCACAATGTTCACAGACTTATGGGTACGAGTAGTTTATTTTCTGACCTATTTTTTTCCTTAGTGTTGTGATACATGTGATGATACTATTTTTTATTTCTTGGATTGTATATTTTTATCTTTGATATGCTTGTGTATTCTTGAGAAAATGATATGCAAAATTTTATTTTAAATAGATATATATTCTTTTGTTATAGAAGTATGGAGAAATGAAATTTTTACCATGTTTTATATAAAACTACTTTAATTCTTATCATGTTTTGTTTTATTTTAAATGATAATATGATAATTGTTACACAAAGACTTTTTATGGAAGACAAGGGTGAGATCATGTTTATCCTATAATATCACACCATGCACACCTCTTTGGTTGTGTGTAGACTTTTGTATGTCTTCCAGTGTGGGAAAAGGAAAGGATCCACAGTTTAGTGGTGGGGTTTCAAGTCAGCTAAATTGGATAGTTGGTGGTTATATGGTTCTATGTTCCCATACTATCACATGTGGTAGTTTCTTATTTTCTTTTTCTATTGAAGTTGCAATTGTCTCTTAGTGTTGTATGTAGTTTAGGGTTTTTTTCTTGTTGTCTTCTTATAGTTATGGGACATATATACATCATTCTATCACTATTTCTTTTTGGTTTGAGTGTGTATATATATTACCATGTTCTCCATTCATTTTGGATGAAATCTTTCCCTTTGTTGTGTTGTTCGATGTCTGGTTTCTTGTCACCAGCCTGTGGGGATCAGGAATTGCCTTTGGGTAAGTAATGAATTTGGATAGGTGATAGGTTTAAGGGTAACCTAGGATGGTTCCTAATAGAAAAAATTTAGATATTGAATAAATCACAATATTTTATTCAAAAATACAAATTATAGTTTTTTAATTGAAAAGAAATTAATAAAATCATGAGGGAAAAAAATATTTTAGCACCTATGGATTTCAGAGAATTATTATAGGTATACTTATATTCCATAAGGAAATAAACCTTATCATGGTTAAAAACATTTTGTATTAATTTTTAGATACAATTCTCATGTTTTATGAGACTATGGAATCTTGGGTTGAATGCTAGAGTTGAAAATTCACCTTGGGGAGATTAAATATCATGGTTAAAACACCACATCATAGTATCAAAATATGGTGTTTTATTTAATTTGGATTAAATATAAATATCTAAGAGTTCAATCATAGTGAAAACACATGTTGTACATGGAATGGATGGAAGATAAAATTATCAAATATTGGATAACTAGGGAATTGGGGATGATAGATACTTAAGTGGTGGCATAGTTGTTCTGTAGAGTGTTATAGCAAACATTTTTTTGTTAGGTTAATGGTTGGATTCCAAGGATCCCGTTCTTGTGAAAATTTCTCCTTCCCCTAGATATTCTCGTCTTTCCAGGATACTCAGTCCCTGGTTAGGTGGGAAAAATAAGGTGCAACACACCTGGGATGATGAATTATTATATCGAACATCCTTGATCAGGATGTCACGCTCTAGGATGCTTTGTCATCTCAGCTGGCAATGGCTCCTCCCAACTGGGGCTCTCCCTGGAATGACCAATTCATGGGTAGGTGGTTCCCATGTGTGGAGGGGTTGAATAGGACAAACCTGAGTATTCCATTTTAAAAAGATATCAGAGGATGAGGCAGCATGTCATGGTCTATAGTCAACCATGTCATGGACATGGAAAAATATATATCTTAAAGATAAAAATAGACTAAGATTTTAAGTTGTGGAATATTTACAAAGGCATTTTTGTATCTACCATTGATAAAAAATGATTTCATAATTTATTGAAATATTCCATGATTTTGGATACCTTTAAATAAAAGTGTAAATTCACTTTGAGAAATGTAATGAAACAAAGTGATAACCCCTATCATTATAATAGAGGAATTATATTAACTATTTGGAATATGTTTTAGTGAATACAAAGGAGAATACACGTTCCATTCATTAAATGAACTAAAAGAAAAGAACAAAGATCATTTAATCTTTTTTATGATCAATATTGATCGTGTTTCTTTTTATTAACATTTAAATACTTATAGGTGTCCTAGAACATTATTTTACACAAACCATGTAGTTATTTATTGATAATAGAACAAGAATGTGTTAAATGATATCACAAATTACAATATCAAAGTTTTTTCAAATAGATAAAAAAGTTTCTCTAAAACATGTAAAAATATCCTATGTTGGTGATATTATCTATCTATCACTATCTTTCCCTATCATTAGTTGGTCATTTCAATAATTAAATAAACCATACACTACTATAATGAGAGTATGACATATTTTGATTGAACATTTTTTCAATCCCACTATTCATCCACTGTTAATGTTTCAAAAAAAATTCCTAAATATTTTAATTAGTCACCAAAACAATGTGTTTTTCATTTTTTCCAGATTAAAAATTTCCAAAAAGTAGTGAATAATTAAAATTCATAACTATTAAACATTCTCTTATTTATAAAAATGATGCAAGAACTTAATATTACAATAATTTATTTTTAGATTCCAAAATGTGCACTAAGTATTCCTATACCCAACCAGTATACTTTACATGAATCAAGACTATTATCCCCAATAAATTATTTTATTTCCCCCTAAAAAATAATCTCTATGATATATGTAATCAATACTTATAAATCATATCATTGATATAGTATATTGCTTTACCACCTGGACCATTCCATTTTTAAAACCATAATTTATTTTTCCGATCTAATCCCTCAATTCAATTCTAAATGTCATAGATAAATTTCATTATAACTCATTATAATTTCCCTCTCTTATATCTAGCACACATATAAGTTTTCACCATGAAGACATTCAGGTTGATTTATTATATTTCCCTTAACCTATTATTAATATATGGGCTTACTCCTTGAATGAAGTTAATGGTCTCAACATAATTAAAATTTCCATATACCTATCACATACATAATGTGGACATATGATTCTCATTTCATAAGGTATGACTAACCATAACAAACGAACTAACCTTTAACTCATATAAATTTAACTAAAATTGTCAGTAACTATATGAAAACATTAACACATATTAATTATTTCCAAATATTAAGGCACCATTATCTATCACCCCTCTCAATGAAACCACTACAACCTATTGAACACCTTATCCCAAATTTATCACCCCATCATGTTTTAACTACTCAACTAAACCAATCATCTAATGAATCATCCCAATAATTGTTTGGTCCATTCCTTATATTTATGGATAGATCCCATATAATCCCAAAATACATCATATACCATTACAAAACAACCCATTTCTATGAAAATCATTGCCTTAACACATATACCACATTTCATATACTAACTCAAAAAAACCTCTCATTTTTTAAAATATCATTCTATATTTTTTTTAAAGGAAAAAATATAATTCTATATATTTTATGTGATCTTGAAATCATTAAAAATAAAGGATTTATAATTTCCATTAGATTATAACCAATACAAAGACACATATGGTTTGGATTTTTTTTCCACTATAAAATTATATATATAATCTCACCTCATATTATCAGTATATTCACACCACCCTTAGATGAAGAAATCTGTCATTTCACCCCATTTCATCCTAAGTCACCCCTGGTGTTGAAATCAAACCACTCCACATAAACATATATCCCATTTATCATTATATGGGATGTGATTTATATTTATCTTAGTACTCAGCCAATCCCCTAATGTAAAATTTACATTTTGTTAGAGTAAGTCACAACAAACGACTAATCCTAACATACACCATGTTCACATCCATCCTATATCATTGGAATTTTTTATCACTAACCACATAGGACCTAGTGATGATCAGCTTATCAATTCCATTCATGGTATTTTATCATGACACGTATACCTAGAATATCGAATTTATAGGTACACATAATAGGGTGATATTTAAACAATTTCATGCATTTCAATAGTTCAAATAATGCATGAAGATAAGCACTCTCAAGTATATTCTAATTAATATTCCTACATACCTCATAAAAAAACTCATCATGAGTCAGAATATTAATTTTATATTAAGTTCTCAAAGGTGGATGATATCAAGATTATAGGGTTCTTAAGTAATAATATTTATTGATATGTGTAAATCAACTAAATAACTAGCTTGCATAAATAGTATCAAAAATGTAATTAGCAAGAAATAATGAATTACATACCATTTTGTAAATATGTATCTAATTGTAGAAAATGATATTTAATAAAATAATAGTTATATTACACCATAATTTATTTCACCAAACATTACCATACACATACTAACTATCTTGAAGAAAAATTATTTTAATAAAATTCATGCTAACCAGAATTACATGGTCCAAAAATTCAAAGCTATTTATAAACAAAATTCAAAAAAAAATCAAAATATCATATTCCTAAAAAAATTAAAAATCTTTTTATTCTTTTAAAACTCACGTAATCATATCAAAAAACTAGTTATTAAATATAAATTTTTATTTTAAAATAAATTAAACAATAGGGAATCAATAAACATACATAAAAAATACTCATAATCAAATAACCTATTCTTCTTTCCATATAATTAGGAACTTATATAACATATAATGAATAAAATCGTAAGACAAGAATATAATCTTGTGTAATTTTTAATTTTATTTTGAAGTAAATACATAAAAAAATATCATCCCACTCATTTTATTAAATTGTTACCATTAGTTAATCTAGAAAACATAAATCATTTATTATTAATAGTTAAAATAGATTAAATTATATTGAATTTTTGGTCCAAAGAAAAAATATATATATATCATATCATATCATATTATAATACATCACGATACATATTTTTATTTTAAAATCAGTCAATAAATCGTCTTCATATTTTCCACTAAAATCCATACACAAGAGAACACATGGCATGTTGCTTTAAAAAATTCTTCAGCCCAGAAAACTCCAAAAAAACTTTTATTAAATATTATTCAAGGAAGTGTTTAGAAATAAAAAAAACTTTACATAATATAAATTCCATTATTATTTTAAAATTAATGCTTATATTTTTCCAAAAAGTAACCACACTAAATCCTTTTTTCGGTTAAAACAACTTAAAAATGAACTTAATAACCAATGAATACTAATAAAATAATTAAAAAAATAAAAATATTAAAAACAGTAAGGGATATTATATTTCATATTAGTCATTGATTTAAAATAACAATATTTTATAAATAATAAAATATTTCAATTTTGAGTTAAACTAAACTCAAATTCATAACATGATAAATTCAAGTGAATTAAAGCACTTCTAAAAATTATGATGAATAAATTATTGATTCTTTATTAAAAACTAGTTAAAATGAAACACTTCATGTATTTTGTTTATTTTAAATTTTATCCACAATGTAAAAAATTATTCCCACACACATTTATATTCCACGATCCTTGCATCATTATAATGGCACATAGGACACAAAAATTCCCTCACCGTTGTTTTCTGAGAGTTACATCAAATTATAACTGGATTAAAATTAAATGTAACAACACTAATTATTCTCCCTCATCTTGATCTTCCCTAGGAAAATATATATTTTAATATAAATAGGTTGATCGTGTGTATATATAAATTACATCTCACATCAAAAACCATTTTCATCACATGTCTAAAAAATTCTCATAATCCCATACATACTCTGATATAATTTATAATAACCCAGTAGGGAAATTTTATAAATATATAATAGACCTCCATGATCCAAGGTGAATTACTTAAATTTAAAAGTTTTATATCTGATATCATTTTCGGAATTTAATCAGTTTGGTAATTTCATACCCTATTTTAAAAACCACTTGGATTATTTCCATTTTTTACCAAAAAACTATAACGACCTCTTCAGGCATTGAGCATACCAATCAGTTAATAGAAGAGAAATGAAACCTTGCAATTGGGATTTTAATATATAGATAGGATATAATACAATAATGTGAAATAGAATGAGACTATGTTATGAACAACATCTCTCATAAAATAAGGCCACCCTGATTCTATTTCATGGTGGGGTCTTCATCCTCTACTCAAACACCTTGATCACGAAAATATAAACCATTTATCCATGCCACATACCTTATCCTAAATTAAATTCAATAGTATAATCTAAATGTAATCTTAAGTGTACATGTATGGTGTTAGTATGATGATCTACCTTATGAAAAAATTTCAACTCCTATAAGTTTCAAAAATCATTTATATGTATATCCATGTCTTCATTGAATCTATAATAGAATAAATATAAATTAAAAAAATAACCCCAAGTGGAACACCAAAAATAACCTAACATAAATTATGAAATATCTATAACATTCTATGGTATCACTATAATGAGTCTCTGAAAAAAACACCTCTCACATCATAAGGATAAGTTAATAAATATGTGACAAATAATAAATCCTTACCCATAAGGAGGATCTATACCAGTGCCAATTCTAAGATAAATATCCCATTGATCAAACTGGATAACCTCAATATCATTCGAAATATATTTTAATTTTCATCAACGAGTTTTAAAAAATCATCTAAATATCCTTAATAAGAGTAAAAAAACCACAAGGCACATATAACCTTAATAAACTCACCATTCATACTAATATAAAACTCCTAAAATAATGTATTGTTTAATTATAGTAATTTTTAATTTAATGAATAATCATAAATAAATTACACATGATTTATAAAAATAAATTTAAAATGTTAATAATTTAATAATTGATATATATAAAATAACAAAAAAAACATGCTGCATTTCGTGAATTTTGGTGATACATATTGAACTGAGTTTTTTAATGTTGTGTTTTTCATTTTTTTTGTCTATTTTCCTTATATTTTTTATTACATAAGAAATGTATATGTTTTATTATCCTTGGTAATGTTTTTGTAGATATTTCTTGTTGACTACTTTCCGTGACCCTATGTCTGGACATTTCTATCAATTCTTTCATTATAATTGATGATAGCTGCATTCACATTGTTCAGTTTGGGGAGTAAAATATTTATTTTGGATCATTTTTATGATTATTTATTTTCACTTATTGTGACTTTTCTTTTTCATTGTTTATTATAATTTTACTACTCATTCAAAATGAAATTATCAATTTTTTCTTTAAAAAACATATTCTCTATTGACATTAAGACAATCAATTAAATAAGTTAATGAAAAATAAATATATAAAAAATAAAATCTAATACATATTAAATGAATTAATAACTTTAATTAATAAATAAAAAATGATGATAAATAATAATAATTTTTCACATAATAAATGAATGTAATCATGAAATATTAATAAGAAATTTTATAAATAGATTATTGCATTTATTAAAAATCTATGATTTCCATTATCTATTTCAGAAATCCACATTTAAATTATTTTTGGACATCAAAATTAATAGATACACACACTAAGTAAAACAATAAGAGGGGAAAATACTACCAAGGTATATCACTCAGTGATGATATTATCCATATATAGAAATCCTCAAACATCACCATAAATGAAAGAAATTAATATATATAAATAAATAGACTGAAAATTCTAATTTAAAGCACCCAAAAAGTACTCTTGATATTTAACTTCCACTCAAACAAGAAAATACCAAAATACTATATCCAAACAACCATTAATTTTTACAAATATTGATGAAATATAAGGAAAAAATCACTTGGTAAATTACCTTTACTGAAGTAATGGAAAATAAAAAACACTCTCCCCATATGTCACTCTTATAAAACATGTATATGAACTCCCTATAAATTAATATATTTTCATCATTTTTTTAATGAAATAAAATGCCCAAACACCCTGATAGAGAAACAAAAATTATAATAAGTAGAATAAAATAAAAAATCGAGAGGAAGAAGAAAAAGATATTACCATAATATGGCCAATAAAAACCACTAGAATCACTCATAATATGTTGTCTCATAAGGGAGATCCAAAGGGATAAATATAGGGTAATGTATCAATTGTAATTTACTCACCTCAAAGTTATTACTACCAAAAAATAATAACTCTACCATAAAGTGATGTTCATTTTCCTCTTTAAAAAAGTGACATAGACACCATTATGTACCTGATATCGACCCACTGAGTACATGTTTATAGTGAAAGAGAAACATTGGCCCCCTTTCTACTATTTTTATGTACTCATTTTTATACCAGTAAGTACTAGTAGGTACATTATTGAAAACAATAGTGTATTAACTATGCTAATTCCATTCTTCACTCAAACTCAGAATTTCTATAACACCCTGTCTCAAATTAGAAAATCCAAAAAAAAAAGTGTCACATGACCCCATTCATTCCTCCCCATACACAAGAGGCTGATAAATAGTTGTTAAGGACTAAATTAGAACCTCTGTAGAATATTCCCTCGATACGTATATTCAAACAACTCCCAATAAAAAAGAAGGAATAAATGAATAAGAAATATATACAATATGATTAATAAGAATAAACCCTATAGTATCAATATTGCATACAAGTCACATAAGAAAACCCAGTAAATCCCTGATGTGGTAGATCAATCCAATTCATGATGACAAATAAATAAATAAAACATAATGAAAACAATCTAGAGTCTGTCCTAGAATTGCCTCCCCCACTAAAGATTTACCATCTCTTTGATCTCATATAGGGCCCTTATGCTTCACTAGATCCATGGTCGTAAAGTTATTAGAGCATATATAAGCCCATATAGGGTGTATGTATAAAAATAGCATGATTTCACCAATGCATTTATAATGTAAGTGAAATGTTTATATAATTGTATGCCATGAAAATCAAGTAAATGTGTAAATAAATAGTCATGTTCCATGTTATTGTGAACTAACAACTATGATGTTAACCCTATACCTACCTACTTCAAAACCATGTTTTAAGATATATCATAATTAATCAATGCATGACTTAGATAATATAATGTGATTCACACTTTTTCTCGATAGATTCTTCCTACAGAACTTTATTCACATTACTTCTTTATATAATAGTTCCTTGCTCAAATTTAAGGGAAATGGATGGTATCTACATGTTGACCTGATTCATATATTTAAGGTGATCCACATGACCACATGTCAACCTGATATCCAACTCTTGGTCAATCCAATTTTATAATATCAACCCAATATATGGCCCTACAGAAACCCACTTTACCAAATGTCATCTTGGATGGTGAAGTCACAACCATCAAACCACAATCGAATTACTCCCTCTCTAAAGAGATAACTAGCCAATTTAGAAAAACACATTACATTGAAACCATCCATAGAGAAACCATAAATTTATCCAGAAATAATCCAAGATATATAAATAAATAATTATTCCACATCAAGTAGGGAATAATAGGCTATGCACACACCCATATGTGAATCTTATCAAAAAAGGGTCTCATAGGCTACACATGTAACCACATGCATATATTATCATGAAATGGTCTCAAAGATAGCAGACACGCTAACATGTGAATCAATTATAACATAGGTCTCATGGGATACACATTCACCCACATGTATATCATTCCATAAAAATTTATTACAAAGTATTGAAGTGGAAAGGACATTATCCCTCAAGAGTATTTATTCTCAAAGCAAATAATTACTACCTTGATCAATCCCACACACCAACTATCCCAATAACCTCCCCCGATTCATTACATGAGGATTGTAGATTCATGCTATATGGTGAAGAATATGATAAGGGAAATAATTGGGTTATAATTACCTAATGAGAACTACTATCACCAATAGATCTAGGTATGATCAATAGAGTGAAATAAATACTCAATAAATCTGACATATGATTATCTAACAATACAAAATTATCAATTACATCACATAAGAATCAATAGACCTATTCATAATATCATAGATCTAGGATTCTTCTCTAGAAAAGGGGAATTTTAGACTATGATGACTTAATCATACCAAATGAGATTCACTGGATTGATCACATCTTGAGTTATTGGGGATATGGAAATAAGAGTTCCAAATCCTCTATAGGGGGCCCCTTAGGTTCAATCAAGTAGAATAAAATTCATGAAATTTTCATAGGATAGAAAATAGGAGATTAAAAGAGAAATTATTAGGTATCCCTTAGCTAAACTTCCATTTGGATCCCACCAACTGACTAGTATCTACATGAAAAATCCAAGGATGGTGGTATTTTTAGAAGTATAGAGCCATTATACATTCCAATGATTGGACATTGGTGATGGAAAAACTATTTATTAGTACACCAACTACTTTTATACTATTTTAATGGCCTTCTTCTTCCTGGAAATCTGAAACCTATTTCCTGAAACCCCTAATATAACATCAATTCAGGTCAAAACCATTCAGGATATATCCAAAATATAAGAAATAATACATTGAATTTGAGGACTTTACAAATCTCCCCCTCTAATAAATTATTATCCTCAAGAAGTGTCTCTAGTGGTCTTACACAAGCAACTCAATCCACTGAAACCGATCATCTAATTCCTACTTTGAAGTCCTCTATTGGATATGCATGTTCTTCAACAAAACCCACCCAGGGAGATTTTCTTCCCTTATAAAACTCTATTACTTTGTTCCATGATATTAATTGTATGTTTCATGAAATATAAATTGGGATCCAACTTAACATCCCTTCTATCAATCACATGTGTAGGATCAAGCTAATATTTCTGAAGTTGAGACAGATGGGACACATTATTCATACCTCAATATCATTGAGGATGATCTATTTAGAAGGATAATATCCCAATATTCTATATGATCTCAAATGGTCCCACAAAAAACAGTTCCAACATTACCTATTTTACCAATAATCGATTCCCCAACCAAGGTTACACCTGTAAGAAAACCTCATGTCCCATAGATAACACCATGGTTCATCACCTCGAGCCAGCATACAAATGATTCTTTCTATCAGTGGTCAACAACCACTTGAAAATTAATTAAACCAATTTAGAGATGTCCACCACCAAAATCATCCTGATAGTAGTTAGATTTTAACATCATATCCCTCACTCATTATATTGGGAACCATTGGAGGTTATTTTAAACTTAGGTGAAATCCCCATGATACTAAAGTCTATAAAGTGCCAATGGAATACTAGAACTTTGGGGGACTATTTTCCCTGAGATGAAAACAATCCAATAAAGATGAAAAAAATACAAACATCGATATATCATGCATGTAATAAAATATCATACTACTCAATCCAAAACAAAATATCAGAGTAGAAAATTAAATAAAAAGGTGAAATACTAAAACAACAAAGGAAAATGGAATTCAATGACACCGAAGTGACATCAACCCAAGAATCAACCAAAACAAACTCTATGCTCTGAATCTAAGTCACAAGAACACTACATCATGATACATCACTATAGAAGTATGAAACATTTCCTTTACCTATATCTTGGTACACAACATTTGAAAAAAAAACAAAGTGGATAATCAAGGGATGAGTATAAATATTATTAAAAAAATCCCCAAAGACTTCCCAACACACACCATTGGGAATAAGAACAAGTTATCTCATAGTTATATTTATAAAAAAAATATAAGTATTTTGGTAATAATAAAATTCAGTAATTAAACAATTAAAAAAACCATAACCACATGGCATCAACATTACACAACTCACACACCCATTAATGGCCAATGATAGTCATAATACTTATAAGTGGTTACCTGTACCAAAAACAATTCATCCCTTGATAAAATATAACTTGATAAATTTTGGAACCAACCCCAATATTGAACACAAAAAGCACCATAATGAAATTTTATGAAGTTAAACTAACCAAAAATGTCAATTTTTCAACAAAAACCATTTATTTTGAAAACATTTTTTCTACTAAACTTATTATTAACCACCCTATGTCCATCATTTCAAAACTAATGGTTTAGGAACTATAATAAACAATTTTTTCCAACAAAGGAAGAGAGAATTATTTGAAAATAAATCCATAAAGTTCTAGAATGAGTCGATTTGAAGAGAATGAACCTACCTTATAATGATTAGTGAAATAAAAGAATGACACATGAGACCTCAAGATTCATCCTTGAGAAGTTATTCCATTTTATATATCCAACATGATCTCATAAAGATACCCAGCATAGTACCTATATCTATCTATAACAGTTTGGATCTTTGGAACTCTAAGAGAGTATATGAAAAGATCCTGGGTTAAATATTAAGAATGAGAAATTATCATCAATTCCAGAGATCCAACACACCTTTTTTCATTAAAACATGTTTATAGATAAAAATTAACCTCAAAAAATGCTTAGTGAAGCGTAGAATTTTGAGATCCTAATATGAATAGATAAAAACAATATTATTGGGTGTTAAAACCATACCATACTATAATTTAATAAAATTAACTGCATGATACATAGTTAAGATACATAGTTTTCAAACCATTCACCAATTGTGTGCATGCTAATAGAAATCCCCCAGAGAGCCACACCATTATACTGAAAGGTTTAGAAAACATGCTCCAACTATGTGTATACTATCAGATATCAACCAAAGAAATTTATGGTTGTTCCACTTGGTTTGGAAAACCATGTGACAACTTTTCTCATGACATTTTCACCAAAACATACCCATTAATTCTTTCTCTTGGTCACCCACATGGTTTAGAAAACTTATGCACCAATTTTTTACTTTCCTATTAACTCCAATAATATCCTTACATAGTTTCTTAGAGATAGTGGAGTAATAAAAAGAATATATCCCTTCCCTCATGAATCTCCCCCTCAAGGAAACCTCTCCTCCCCCTAGGGTTTCTTCCCACATAGAGGGAGAGTCCTCTCCCAGCCCCACTTTCTTCTTTCATAATTATTCTTATTCTTTCTCATTTCTTGTCTCTCTATTCTCTTCTAGGTTTCTCCTGTTGTTGATCTCATTGTGGGACAATCTATTTCTACAACTTGGGTTTTCTTCTTTTATCCTCCTTCATATCCATATTTTGTACTCTTAGTCTTCCTCTCTGATGTCACCTCTCATGGGGTTCTAGGTTCTTGTTCTCACATTTTATCATTCTTCTACCCATAATCTTCTTGTAGTCAGGTTCTTCTAGATATATTTCATAGGTTATTATTTCGTCACTTCGGTGTTAGGGTCTCATCTTGACTGGTGTTGTCAACCACATTGGTTTCTGTTTCCACTTGCTGTTGGAGTTGTGGTCTCTATTTCTTTGTCAAAGTCTTGAATATGATGATATATGGAGGGAATATTTTTGTTTTATAGGTCTCAACTTTTTATGGAGGTTATTTTCACTTTCTCTTTTCTCTAGCTTTTATGTCCATTTCTCCCTCCCAGATCGGTTGGTTTCAATGCATCCCAAGGAGGTTTTGGGATGTGTTTGTAGGAGGGATGGGGTTTTATAAGAGGCATAACTTATGGTTTTATCATCCATTCATTCAGTTATTTTAGTGATTATTATTCAATTTTTTTATTTTGATGTAGGTTTTTTTTCTAGTTTTATTCTTTCACATAACAAATATAGATTTTATGGATCTTATTCATAGAATGATGGGGCTTTTGATAACTTGATATATGTGGGGAAGGTGATGGTGGGAGTCATTGGTGCGATGGTTATTAATTCTCCAATTTTAATGTTTGTAAATTCTATATGGTTCCATAAATGGATGGTATTCATTCAAGTGTGGTGTATTGGTTATGGAATGAGGGTATGTCGACATCCACATGATGATCTATGTTGGACATTAATTAGAGAGGTTTTTTGTATCAGTTTTAAGGCACATGAATCAAGGTGGATCATGATTAAAGATATCACAACCTAAATAAGTTTAGTGGTGAAATAGTTGATGTCTTATTTTTCTATTTTAATTTCAATTTTGAATTTAAATTTTGAACTCGGTGAATTTTTTGAACTTTTTGTCAGGGTCACGTATTTTAAATTTGGATTTTTTGTGATTTTTTTTACTTTTAAATGTTCGGTTACAACAAAACCTTAATGTGGCATTAGAAAATATGAAAAAATGGATATGGAGGCAGGGGAGGTGTATGGTTTTCCCTAACTAATATAGAATTATTACCCATTTAAAACCATTCCAAAACACTTAAAAACCAACCATTATCTTTTAAAACTTTACCCAAGTATTATATAACTTCCAAATACATAATAAAAAATTAAGGTATAGAAAACTGTGGGTGTTATATTCTCCCCACCAATAGCCTTTCCTTCCTAAAAAATTTATAAACTAGCGTTTCATTGGAAGTGCTTGGTATACTATTCCATCACTTCCTTCCCATGTTCTTTGGTGTCTTCTTCAATATTACCATGCTTCCAAAATTCCCATAAAAAACTAATACTTTTTCCATATAATATCTTCTCTTGTATATCTCTAATTTGTATCAGCACATGAACCAACATAGCATATGGCTCAAGAACAACATGGTCCCATAAAATAATATGGTCCGGATCGTGATGATAATTATTTATTATATAAACATGAAATATATTATTCATAAATATTAATATTGGTGATGAATAAAAATAATAATCCAAATCACAAATTATTTCAAGTATCTCAGAATAGACAATGTACTGAGGAAAAAAATTTCCTTGCGTAGAAAAATGAAGATGTTCAAGCCTTAAAAAGATTATCAAGAAACCCTTATCACCCAATTTAAATGATAATGTTCTATAACATTGAATCATATATTACTTTTTATAGATTTGAGTTATATCCATCCTCTCTCTGATAATCCAGATCTTCTATGTTGTCTCATACATAGGACTATATATAATAAGTGAATTGTCACCCATTTCTACACAAAAAGTAGGAAATGACTGGGAAAACCATAACAATATTTGAAAGGATCCATATGTATTGAGTTAAAATTAATATAATTGTATGATAACTACACTAATAATATATGACCATCCCTTGATCCTCCATAATCTCTAACACAATCTCTAAGAATGCCTTCCAATGATTGGATTATTTGTTTAATTTACCCTTCTGTTTGAGGATAATGAGTTATTCTCATGTTCAACTAGATTTCAATGTCTTACTATAAGTATTCCAAAAAATAAGATGTAAACATGTGGGTCTTGATCTGAAATAAATGAAATTAACATTTCATTAATATTTAAAACATCTTGAATATAAATATTTTACAATAATTATACTATGTTGGATTCACGAATAGGGATAAACTGAGACGTCTCTGTGAGCCAATCCATAATAACCCATATAGAATTTTGTTTCTGAACCATTATTGGTAAACCTATGAAAAAATACATAGCTATTTTTTCCTATTTCACTACTAGAAAAAAACTATATACCAACGATTTAGTACCATTGACATAGGCCTTCAAACCGTTTTTATAGCCTATACCAACTGTTTTCAGGGTTATTGGCTGTTATAGTATAAGTATATAAATATTCCAATGATTTTCCATAAACTGTTGGTATAAGTCATATGAAAAAACCTATACCAAAGGTTTTAAAAACCCATTTTTATTGTTAATTTAAATATAAAACCCATCTTGGTTTTGATCCCTTGACCTCCTATTTATAATCTAACGACATAACCACTATCCTAAAATGAACTTTTTGAATATAATATCATGAATATATATTTATATTTAAATGAATTTTAATGTTTAATTTATTTAATGTTATTTGATATCAAAATCCATCAAAAATATGGGTCCCTATACCAATGGTTTTGAGAACCATTGGTATAGACCTGTACGAACGGTTTTTAGAACCGTTGGTTTAGGTACTATGATTTTTGGAGTTATACCAATAGTTTTTCCAAAACCTTTGGCATAGGGTGGACCTATACCAACGATTTTGGCCAAAAATGTTGGTATAGGGTCCCTATAATAGACTTATAATAATGGTTTCATCCAAAATCGTTGCTATAGGTCCATATAAGTGACATATCCCAATGGTTTTAGCCAAAACCATTGGTATTGGTCAATATAAGTGACCTATACCAATAGTTTTGGAAGATCCATTAGTATAGGGTATCTCAAATGGACCTATACCAATGGTTTTGGAAACACTATTTACGTAAGGTCACTATAATTGACTTACACGAGTTTTTTTTCAAACTATTTGTATTGGTCTGTTGGTATAGCATTAATTTATTTTTGTGTTTCCATATAGGAATAGGTAATGATTGGAGTATACCATCTGGCCATTTTTATTATGTCGTGACCTACAGAAAAGTGAGGAATCTCAAGATATGTGCTCCAACCCTTATTTTCATTCAATACCACATGAAATAGATTCTAATCAGCTTATACAACTTCTGAATTCCAAGATGAAATACCCATCTTGATTGGTGGTGGTAATAAAGAAGATTTTTATTGATAAGGAAGAGAAACTATTTTCTAATCTCTAAAACACCACACAGATCTAGCATATAATATCCATACACAAATTGGCTCCCCACCGCTGAATTTTAACTTCATGGTGAGAAATTAAAGATTAGATGCATTAGAATCAAAAACCAACTCAATCAAACCAATAATGAGATAAATAGAAATGAAAACTAGAACATCACATTTCTGATTACAATATTGATATATTTAATCTATAACCCTAACCAGTTTATACTATTCCAAATCCTCTTTAGATAAATGGATATATGACTTCCTACTCAATGCATTAGTGATAATATTTCCTTTACCCTATGTATACATCAAGTTAAATTTAACAATATTAAGTTATTCCATTCATATTTGTTTCCCTATATTCAAATCACACTATGAGAAAATGTGATTTAAAATTTTAAGATCTTGGTATATAGATACTCATACCTTTCATTTAATGAAATCACATCATAATAGATGAATATTCTTTATATAACTTAATGATCCATGCTATAAACATATATGTCGAGTGCCTTTGGAAACTTGGGCACAAAAAACTAGTTCATAAATGATCTACATCATCTCCCACTAAGTTATTCATAACTAGAACACTTCTTAGATGTATAATTCTAAAAACCATTATTTACAAACTAAGAAAACAAAAAATATGAAATGTTGAGATAATATACATAGTATGTTTAAAAATATATATATCAATGATAACATAAGTATAACATGATCATAAATGTATTATAACATGACATTAACATTTTAAATAAATATCCTACATATCATAGATCCTAATATGGCGTAATCAAATAAATTTTTTAGTTCATAATACATGAATCATAAAGAAATAAAATAAAAAGATCTATGATATCATAATATTGTAATACTAAATGATTCCGTGGAATACATATTCTTATAACTTTGTAAACATGTATAAATAGAAATAGGTTCACTGATTAAGTTACAAACATGAAATCAGGCCCTCACATAAACCTGTCGACCTGAAATCATGTCCACGCATAATCTAATGGACATGAAAGATAGGTCTATTCATAAAATTTTGGACATTAAATCCAAATATATCCTAAATATTATAGACAAGAAAGTCAGGCCCATACATAAACTTATGTATGTGAAATCCAAGTCCATGTATAAAATTGTGTATATGAAATTAAATTCACACATAATATAATTACATCATGATTTATCAATACTTACCAAATGAGTTGGAAAGAGATATTGGTCTCACAAATCACATAATTATAATAATATATATTTGTTCCATAAGATAAAAAAATCCATCATATTAGAAACTAGGAAAATTAATTGATTTCATAAACATTTAATCAATGTATAACCTGTGGAAAAGTGAACATGTGTCATAAACATCTTGGTATTGTATCTATAATGAATAATGAGAAATAATATGGATGGTGTCCTTAGATAACAAAAACAATAAATCTTATGTAACATCAAATGATGTCATCTTATAAGGAAGGTTAATTTTAAATATTACATGGAACATCTCTTGAGTAAAATAATCTTCCATTTTAAAATCACTTCTTTAAAATATAAAAAATTTAAAATATTATTGAAAATTTTTTATTTGAAAATAACCATGGAAACAATAAAATTAATCTTCCAGTATTTTATCATTCATTATAAAGAAAAGTTCCATTCCTTTCAAATAAGTAAAAAAATTATTAATTTCATACTATGGTAAAAAGTCAAAAAAAACTACCTCATTCAGAAAATGAGTAGAATATTCCTTTTAAAACATTTTTTAAAATTTAAATATGGTTAAACATTAATTTAAAAAGTCATAAGATATTAGTAAAAACATTTAAAAAAATTATAAACATATGGATATAAAATAGAAATTATTTTTGATCAAATATAGAAATAAATTCAACTTTCCTTAAAAATATTTTATGGGTATTTTAAATATATAAGGAAATGAAAATGAAAGGAAACATGAATTATCAACAAATAACTATAAGAGTACAATAGTCATGAGTTTCTTTAGAAGTGGATTATAACTTTTCATCATCATAAACTAAATCAAAAACAATCCCAATAAATAATGATATTGTAACATAAAACCATTACAACTTTGGTAACATTTGAATCATATGACCTGTAATGGAAATAACCTTATATAGAAACATAAATCCCCATAATTTTCACGATAATCATCATAAAATACATTCATGGTAATCATAAAAAACCACATAAAATAATAAAGTTTTGAATATGGTATGTGTCTGAGTGAAATAAAAGTGAGATGCAAATCTCTTACAATGTGATCAACTTGTTTCAAAAGTTCTTTAAAGTCCTGCATAATAAATTTAAATTTATTATAATTATATAAAATAATATTATTAATTTATTATAATTATATAAAATAATATTATAAATCATAATTATATCATATATACTAGCTATATATATGTGTGTGTGTGTGTGTTTCTAGATTCATTCATAATGGTAGATATAGAAAAATGAATTACAGTGTTCATGGAGACAGTAGTCCATATGTACGTGTGAACAATATTTTAATTTTTTAATGGATTATACGAAAGAAATGTAAATAATAAATCACCATTAAAAACATTATTATATATTATAAATGATATATATTCATTAATTATTCCCTTATTTTAATTCAAGTATAATATAAAGGAAAAATTAATCGCATATCTTTGTGGAGGTAGTAGTCCACACATATTCACAATCGACATTATCATTTTCTGATTGTTTAGAATGTAAGTTGTTAGATTTGATATTTTCATTATATAAGAATAATTATTTAATAAATATCATATATAAAAATACAAAACATTTTAATACTAAACCATAAAGTATGGTAATGAAAAATGAATTTTATCTCCACCTGCAGATAGTAAGTCGTACTTATGAACGAGCGATAATTCCACTTCTCATTTGATGAAAAAGATGTTAGATAATGGTGGTTTTATAATAATAATCACATTTTAGTATATTAATGATAATTAATTAATTATTTTAGGAGTAATATAAAATATTTAGATGTGGTAAAATAATAATTAAAAAGAAAGTAATTGGTTATGGAAATTACCTTTTCTTTGAAACAACTCCTTTAGATCTCCTCTTAAGGATCTTTGGGTTGGTCATTTGGGAGTAAAATCACCTATAGAATGATTATAAGGAAGTATAAAAGGTATTTTTTTAACATATGGTCATTATATATGGCTAAAATTAGTTTAAATAAAGGAAATGAGGTGTTCCAATGAATAATTGATTGGTGGAGAAATTTTTGAATTTCATAAAATATTAAATTAATATGAATTAATTATGATGTCCAAATGGATACATATTGTCAATATTAAAATGTAATATTTGGATAACTTAAAAAACTCTCATACAATATAATTTACATATGTCTAGATCTTATGTTGTCTCATACATTTTGTTTTAACACTTTGTTAACCCTTTTGAAGATTGTTGTAATATTAGTGTTTTTACCCTTTAAGGGTTAATAATGTTACTATAAAATTAAAAACAACCCATAATTTTATCATGTTTTATTTTTAAAACCATATTATATTAATTTTACTAAATCTTATTTTTTTATTAATTTTAAATTATTTATTATAATCTTTTGTATTATAAAAAATCATTAAAGTAATTTTAACACTATTCATTTAATTTGACATTAAACACATCATGATAAAGTTAAATTCAAATATAATTATTTAAAAACTCCCAAATATTTTACATTGATATAAAAAAAATTCATACACATTAACTCATTAAAATTATATCACTTTTAATATTTTAAATTTTATTTCTTTTATCTTTCTATTAATTAAAAAAATATTTTATTAGCATTTTACAATATTTTAAGGTATTTATATAATTTATAAAAATAATAAATAATTTTATATAATGAAAATAATTTTCTTAATATCAAAATAGACATTTGTATTCATTCATAACTTTCTTTTTCCCTCATGTGTACATATAAGAGATATTTAAGACTAACAGAGTGGTATTTTGTAATTTTCTTTGCTTTAAATATTAAATATGCCATTTTCATTGATAAATGTCCATTAAATAAATATATTTACATATTAGGATAATATGGGTTGGATTAAATTCATCTAATAAGAATTATGATTAAATATTATGGCCTTATCTCTTATTTCTAATCTAGATTAACCCAATACACACTTTACCAAGGTGATAAATTTTACCATAGTTACTATTTATAGTGCCTAGAAATAAAAGGGGGTTATTTACAAAATTTTATACTCCTAATTAAAAATTTAGAATAATTTTTTGTCCAATTCAATAAATATAAGTGAATAAAATTAATTTTTAAATAAGCACACAAAATGTGATGAAGCCTTTTTTTTTTTAAATATACTCTTTTTCAAAAAAACATTTCTATGTATAAAAATGTTTTTATATAAACTTCAACAATAAATTTAATTTTTATGAGCATAATTGGATATTAAAAATATAAATTAAAAATTCCACATTTAAAAATTGTTAACATAAAATGAAAATTTGTAAATTCCTGAAGAAAAAAATGTAATCTTTGATAAAAATTTGTATTTTTCACAATTTTTTAGAAAATCAATATTTTTTAAAAAATATAAAACATAGCCCTAATATAATAATTATATAATGATTTTAGAAATGATAATACTTTTATAAAATAAAATTTATATTATTATTTAAAATTAGTTTTAATACTTTATCAAAAAAAGAAATAAAACTCATTTTTGAAGAAAATGTATTGTTAAAGCATAAAATAACACTACTGAAAATTGTGTATTTATTTCCTAAGAATTAATAAATGATTTTTTATTTATTATGACCTTTATATATATATTTCATAATTCAGTTAATACTATTCACACCCTCCAATTTAATAGCTAGTTTTAATAGCCTTATTTAAATAATAATATTTTGGGGTCTATTTAGGCTTGGTGTTGTGTGTCGTATATACTATCAAACATAGTGTTATTTAAAAATATTAGGTTTTTATAGTGAAAAATATGAAATTATGACCGCAAATAATATTATTTTATACAATCAAGGTATGGACTATGGTATCCATTTCAAAATCATGTGTCAAGTAATTCTTCTCATGCACCCATAACTATCTTGAGTCGTAAGCTACAACATGATCTCCCCTCATGATAATTCATCTCAAGAAATATCTAGATGTATCATAATTGGCCACATAGAATCATCATGATTTTTGAAATTTAACGATGAGTGTTGATTTAATTCAAACCTTATGTTCTTGATAGGACTTATGGAACTCATCGCTCCATTATAAAAGAAGAGATTTATTTTCAAAAAAATTCATTCGATAGGAAAGTCAAAAAAATCATGAATAAAGTTTCATTAATACCCTACCAAGATAGAGAAATGAAATATCTCTAATATTTTCATCAATGGTTTCCAAGAGATAACATCTTATACCTTTTATGGGACTATTGTGACTCTTTTTTTGAAATAATGTGGCTAAAGAAATGTACCTCTTGTACTCGGAAATCACACATTGAAATATTAGAAAAACTTTAATCTTCCTACAAGTTACCCCATACTATTCCCATGTGTTTTTCATGATCTAACATAGTCCTAGAATACACCAAAATATTATTGATGAATTCCACTATAATTTATTCAAGATACCTTTGAAAAATATTACTCTTTAATAACACAAAAACTATTGGTGAATTTGTAAGACCAAAAGGAACAACCACATATTCAGAATGACCAAAATGAATTCAGAAAGCTCTATTTGGAATATCCACCATTTGAACATGAAGTTGGTGACACCCTGATTGTAAAAAAATCATAGATAACACTTTGAATCCTCTAAATTGATCAAAAATATCATCAATTCATGGAAAATGATTTTTTTTATTTACCATAACTTGGTTTGTTTTAAAATAATCCACACAATGTTTATGAGTCACATCCTCTATCTTGATAAAAGGCATTGATTCTTCCTAGTGAGATGACCTAGTTTAAATGAATCCTTTTTTACAAGTATTCTCTTAATTCCATTTCTTCCATCTAATAAGATTAATTTGAAATAGGACTAAACCATATTGAAGATTAATTATAAATTTCAAATATCTTTCAGGTGGAAACCTAGAGAAATTGATAATATATACATCAAGAAATTGATCAATGATAGTTTAAAAATCTATATGTTTGATTTAATCAATAGTTTACAGAGTAACTATTTGTAAATGGTAATATATAGTCTCAAAAACTGATACTAAAGGTCCTACTCTGCTATAATAAATATCCCAATATCCATTAATGAAATTCATAACACTATCCAAAGATGTGAAACTAACCTGTTGGGCATAACAGTCGATAAAAAACTTGAATTATGTCAACCAATACATTCAAAAAATATGAAAAAAAAATATTTCTCAATAATATATAAACTCCAAATAAATCAAGCCTCATAGATATTTATATAACAATCTAAACACTTAAAGGTTCATAATACCCATTGGCTAGGAGGTGTTTGAAGTATCAGGACATGAGGCATAATTTCAACAAGTAATATCATATGATCCACATCATGAGTAGAATTGAAATAATGTGAAATTCTGATATCAAACAAAACATTCTTGAGGGTATAGATAAATAAAATTTTAACTTTCTCCATTTAATGACCATATTGATCATTTGTTATAATATTCTATACACTATAAAACTTTTTACTATGTGTCCACAAAATTATTTATTACTCTATTGTGTCGGTCATTTCCGATGTGGTGTTGGAGTGACCTGAGAGTTTCCCTAGGTCACTTGATTCTGGGGGAAATTACCATTACATATCAATCAAACTATATGTGAATAAGATTATTGGTCCTTTTTTCATCCATTTTCTTCAGTCATCCTTAGATTCACCAAGAAATAACATTTCATATGTACTAGTTTTCCATAATTATAAAATTTCCATAGATTTTTCATGAATTCCTTATTGATATTCTCTTGATATCCACAATAATAATACACCTAATGGTTAATATTGTGAGTTTTAAAGGATGTTGAACCAACGAACTAGTTCCTCAATGATTTTCTCACTTTAGAATAATTATCTCTCTTCTTTTTATTCCCTAAATTTGAGTTCCCACATGTTCCTATATAGGTAAAATTGTTTCACGTGATATATGTTCCCATGATATCCATTTCCACTACCATAACCCTATTCACTATATCTATATAGTTTCCAAAATAGATGACAAACAACTTAGAGTATTTGTAAGGTTGAATCCCTTCCTCAAAGATCATTGCCTTCCATTATTCACTAGTGGAAACCTTACGAGAAAAATGAATCAACTTAAATAATTGACCTATATACTCTATCAAAAATAGAATATCCAGCATAAAAGTATATAAATATACCATCCTTGTGATCTCTAAGGTACGGGGATATAATTGTTTGTAAAAAAACTCCTCAAAGACTGGCCATGTCATGTCATGGTTCAACTTATTCTGTATAATAATATGATGCCACTACCTTGAAAGATACTCTATAATCCATATTTATGGCAACAATTTCATTTCTATAAAGGTTCCTAGGAAATTAAAATTTTGATTTATCTTCACAATCAATGCCTCGTCATGTTTTTATCCTAAATCTCCTTGAAAATTTGAAAGATTTTATTTCTAAAAGTCCATTGATGAATTTTCATGGTAAGGTAACAAATTATAATTTCCCATTTTCAAATCATGAAATTACTCAACTATGATCTATATGAGTTACTAATTTACTTGTGGTTTTACTTTAACCACAATCTTAGCTGATTCCCCTAGTGGATTCCCTAATAATCGAACATGTTCCATTCTTTTTAAAAAAGAAGGAAACACCACTTAGTCCACACTCACTAGAAACAGAAGGCTTAGAATTTTCCCAATAATCAAAATCAACTATCATCACAGAAAATTTACAAAAAACAAAAAACATAATATTATTTAAGAAATCCTAGTATTAATTCTCACTACTGGTGTCTGATATGTTATACTTACTATCTAAAACCATGACGATGAGATGACAATACAACTAGATGTTTCTTCGAACAAATTGTGTACTGATACAACCCTGGTAACTTGAAGATAAGCATAAAGATGTTATCCATGTCCATTTATTCTATAAATTTTTTTTTTGACATTCCTATATCCTTAATACCATCCCAAGAAGAAGAAATGTCCAAGCCTAATACCATTTGTAAAATGGCACCCCTCACCCATTGGCTTGGGAAGAGGTGGAGGTGTTATTGACCTTAGATGATGTTCCTCAAACACTAAAAGGAAAAAATAATGTTCCAAGGGAATACTAGATCATTGGGAGAAAGTTTTCCCTCATATTAGAACAACCTATTAAAGATTAAATAATAAAAAATAATGTCACAAGATGAATATCATGAATTGAAATATAACTCAAACCAGAAATAAATTTCTGAGTAGAGGATTGAATAAAAAGGAACATCACTGAAATAATAAAGGATGAAATCAAAAAAAAATTTTGGAATCAACCCAAGAACCACCCAAAACATGCTCCAAGATCTAAATCCATGTACCAATCCAACTGCATGTTGATGGATAACCTTTCATTTTCTTGTATATCAATACATAACATCTATAAATGCAGGAAAGTTTCCAAATAGATGGTTAGTATAAAACTTAGTATGTAAACCCCAAATACATCCCAAAACATGCCAATATGAAAAAGAATAAATTATCTCACATTTATATTTATAAAACTATTTAATAAGGGAAATTTTTAAAACATTTAGAAAAAATCAATTCAATAATTAAATAGTTTCCAAAACCATGACCACCTGGGACCAAAAATCCAAAACTCACACACCCTCTCATGCCTAATTATTGTCCCAACACTCATGAGTAGTGACCCATCCCATTTTATGATGGAATATTCCCCCATAAAATTTGGATCCAGACCAAATTCTAAAACTAATAAGGTGCCAAAATGCAATTTCAAGAACTCACACCAACTACAAATTAAATGTTCTCAACAAAAACTATTTATTTTAAAAACTATTTTCTTCTAAACAATTTATTAAACACCATATGTGAGTAGTTTAAAAACCAAATATTTAGGTACTAAAAATAAGAATTTTCTCTCAATAGATAAGATATAATTATTTAAACATAAATACTATACATTTTAGAATGAAAAAATTTGATTTGATGTTTCATACCACGTAACGGTTAAAGAAATCAAGGGAGAACACATGAAACCTATATATTCTACCTTCAAAACCACTTTACTTTAATATATCCAACAAGATATCATAAAAATACACATCATTAGACATATATATTTATAATATATTATATCAATGGATCTGTGAGAGTTAAGATTAGAAGATCTAGAGAGAAAATGAAAGAATAATGGTTTACCATTGATTTTGAAGATCTAAATCACCTTGATTCATACAAAATTTCATTTAGAAAAAAAGGAACGACCAGGAAAACATAGAAAATGTGTGGAGTTCATGTTCCTTGGAGGAATAGAAAAAAATGAGAGTGTTAGGGATTAAAACAAGGTTAAAAGCAAATTTTTTATATCATTAAATTAATGCCACGTAGTTTGGCTACACAATTTTTTAGAACGTTCAATAACCATGAGCATTTTATTAGTAATAAACCATATATACACATGGTTTAATAAAACACGAACCAACAATATGGATACCACTATAATTTGTCAAAAGAGTCACACAATTTGACAAACCATTCACTAACAATGTTCATGCCACTATCAAAAAATCATTCAGTCGCACTTTTTTTCTTAGGAACCCTCACAGTTTCTCCAAACCATGTGACAACCATTAACATACCTAGTGACTCCCAAAATATTCTTTCATGGTTTCCTAGAGAAGTTTAATGTATTTCTATAACTATCTCAAATATTTCACCATTTAAAACCATTCTAGTACACCTAAAAACCAACATAAAACATCAAAAACATAAACCAAGTATTATGTAGCTTAAAAATACATAATAAGAGATTGAATTACAAGAAACCAAGGGTGTTACATGTCTCAAAAACCTAATTACAAAGTAATAGTGAATAAAATGGCCAATGAAAGAGCTCCTGAAGTAGATCCATCCGAATCAAAAACTAAAAAAATTTGTTATATAAAAACTATGGAAACTCTAGATGATCATCCCTTGTTCCACTAAAATTAATAATTCCTACCTGGGGAATATCTTAAAAAATATGGATCGTCTTTTCATAATTTCCAACATTCTATTGATTATATACCATTCTCATCTTCAAATGAGTTCCTATTACCTTTTGTAAGACTTTGATAAATACACAATGTAAAATCATTATCTTGATTATATATTATGCTATTCGTCACTCCATGAAATATAAATATATCTCAAATGTAGAAATTTCCCACTCATCAACTAAATTCAACTCAAAAATTTACTAGAAATGTTAAACCTTCACCAATTGATCTACTAAAACCAATACTGCATCTTGAATTCTTGGGGTCTGGGGTATTCCCATAAAAAATCCATAGTGTCATCCCATTTCTACAAATGTATGGGAATGGGATGAATTAATCCACTAGGTAACTTATTCCATATATTAATCGCATGAAAAGTCATAAAATGAGATAAAAATTCTTTAATATCCCTATTCATATCGAGTCATGAGATATATCATCTGATACCATGATAAATCTTAGTCAATCCTTAGTTCACTACCCATTTCAATGCATGAGAGTCTCACATAAGATCTTCTCTCAAAGAATTATATACCACTACCCTTCTATAGATAAAGATCACATCATTCGCATCTAAAAATCATCCTAGAACTGAGTCATATGACACCAACCATTCCTACATCACTAAAAATTTCAATAAAGTATCCTAGAATTATTTTAATCAATCCACCAAGGTAAATTTTATAACTAATGGATCATAGTTCATTGCCCATTTATTTTTATAAGCACTTATAAACTAATCCTCTAATAAGCTCATCAATCTCTATTCCTATTTTAAATTATACTCTCTAAAATCCCATAACCTTTTATTAAGATAATCTATAACAAAATTATATTCCCACAAATAATAATCCATTTCAAAATCAAACGTATATATATTATCAACTCAATGCCTCTGTTAAATTTTCAAATCTTATGAAGAGAAGATATATCATAAGATCTTATAGTCTGTATAAATAATAAATATTTATATAAAATATAATGTCAAAAACACATCATGGAATGAACCACATCAAAAAACTCTAGGTCATGGGTAGGGTAGTTCCACTCATGGTTTCATAGCTAATGAGACCCATAAGAAACTACTTAATCCCACTACATCAAATAAATTCCTAATAAAATAATTAATGAACTACAATAAACTACATAGCTAAGCCTAGGTTTGGGAAATTTTAAAGTCATAGAAGATTTCACCATTATCCTCAAATATTTGAAAAATCTTCAAACTAGTCTATCCATTGAATCATTACCCTATTTTTGGTTAGCTCAGTCATAGGTACTGCTAAGTAGGAGATTTATTGAATTAACCTTCTATAATATTCTGATAAAAAAAGGAAACTTTGAATACCAAACATGATCCTAGGTCTTTCCCATGACATAACTACATCTACCTTCTCAGGATCAATAGAGATTATAGTATTATAAATAAAATGTATAAATAAACATATTTATTTGACCCAAAAGTGATACTTTTAAATATTGTAAAAAAATATGATCGAAGTTCACTAAATATTATCTCATTGTGTATATAATGTAACTCTGATGTTTTTAAATATATTAGAATATCATTCGTGAATACAATAATGAAGGAATATAGGTATGGGTTAAAGATCATATTAATGAGATAAAATAACACTAATAGAGAATTAATCAACTCAAAATGCATAAATAGATACTCATATAACCCATATATTCTTTTAAATTAAATATTTTGTATGCCTTATTCTTTGACCTAAATATAGTGGTAGCTTGAATGCATTCCAATATTAGAGAACCACCAAAATCCCTTCAACTAATCAAATAAATCTTCAATCCTTGGTATTTGATACATGTTCTTCTCAATGACATAATTTCTTTTCCTATAATTCAAACAAATTAAAAGGCTACCATCCACCTTTTACGGAACAAAGTTGGATCACCCCAAGGATAATTTTTTGGTCAAATAAATACCGTTGCCTCTAAATCCACAAGCTACACCGTCAGTTCCTTTAAATTGTATAATATAATATGGTAAGTAAAAATAGATATAAGTTGTGAACTTGGAATTATTTAAATCTCAAACTCAACAACCCTATAAAGACGACTTCATGAGAATTATCCAAAAAACATGAAGATAAAGATCCACTACATGAGGAAGAGAGGATTTAACTATTTTCTAATATACCTCAAGAACCATAATCACCACTATCACTATAACGAATCCATATTTGATAAGGTATGGTCCAGATATTTTTTCTATAAATACTAATTATCTAGTCAAGACATGAATTTATCCCTTAATATAGGTAAAGGTTGCTCATATTCGATAACAATTGATGTAATCTTAGTAAATAGTCAACTAAACCATATATAAAATCAAATTCAAAAAAGTCATTTCTAATATCATAAAATCTCATAGATATCTATTATTGAAAAATACTATAGAACACTTTTAACACCTATAAATATGATCTACCTTATTTTCTAAGGTTTTATAAAGAAATAATAATTTTGATGAGAAATTAACTTGAAATTATAACCCAATAAGAACTTGAGAAAAAAATATAATAATGGGAAGCTTCGATATCTAACCTATAAGTAGAGAGAATATGTATAATCAGAACCATGTCTCTAATTGTTGAAGATCCCTACCCCCCATTAGACAAATCCTGATCTACAACATAAAAATTATATATATTAGATCCATGCCTCTACCCCTAAGTATGATGAATCACTTGGTCCATAGAATTATTCAGAGTCTGTATCTACTATTATGGTCCACTAGCCTCTTTAGGTCCTAATATCCCAAACCCCAATAATATTTCCTTAGAACAACATAACTCGGTATGATCCAATTATCTATTCCAATTAAAATCTCTAGGACAATAAGGATGTAACTTGAGATAATTCCATTTCTATATGAAATTATAACAATTCCCATAACTCTATTCCATAAATGGATCTCATGAACCTTTGATCAGTCCTTGCTTCATATTTTCACCCAAGCACCTCTCCTCTCCTTTCTTATCCCTATTAACAAAAGGGTAATGTATGAATTCATTGTAAATATCACTCATTTATCCATTATTTATAGTAATAAGACAAAATACTTTATCCTAATCCAAATACTTATCAATTTTAAGGGACTTCGTAAGCACATCTAAGTATGTTGTGTTGTCAAAATTCCTAACTTTGTGGCACAAATATGGTCAAAGTAAAATTTAAAACTTATGCATATTATATTATTCATTTAAATCTAAAAAATGAACTCTATAATGTGAAAAGAGTAAGAAACCCCTGTAATTATTCCTTAATAAAGCTCTATAAACTTATAAGTGAGTTCTAGCTTTAGTATATTAGGAAAAACACATCAAATAATAGGTCCTTGATGGAATCCCAAGTCATACCCTCACACCACTTAGCCTAATTAATGTTGATCCAGAATATTCTCACTAGTACCTAGAGTATATAATTTACCAATTTCACCAACCATCGATCTAGAGTCTCCACTAGATTGAATATTTTTCTGAATATATCAATTCAACTCTCAATATCATGGGGCCTCTAATGCCCTAGAATTCTGGTAGATACTAAATCTGTATGTCCCAAGAATAAAAAATCATTGTTAGTCAAACCATGTTCCCCCATCCACCATGAACATGAAAAAATTAAAAGACTCATGGTTGGAGAGGCTCTACTTCCTGAACCACTAGATCAATATGAATATCTTACTTAGATGTATCCTATTATACGTTTAATAATACAATAGGAGTGTCCTTCCTTATAGTATCATTCTGGACCACTCCTTTATGTGGTCCCATTATATTTATTCAAGGTGAAATTATTTAAAATTCCAAGATAAATAATTTTAAAATCCTATAATATATTATTTGGATAACTACTCAAGTAGTTTACAGGAACACTCAAAAGATCACTATGTGAAGACTTGTTATAAGAGGATACCCACACCTATAGGAATAAACCCCATATCATTACACATGACCCAATAAAATTATTTCACACCTACCCTTTAGTCACAACCATATAAATATAACTATACATAACTTGTTTTGGTTCAAGTAATTTATATTTAGCTCAGTTATATCAGAGAAGAACAAAACATAGATTACTAATGAAATAGAATTAATTTAACTACTATGTATGAAAAGAAATAATGTATATGATATGTGAACCTATTTTACTAGTCATTATGAATAAATAGACCCAAATTACATAAACTATAGTAAAACAATGATACTCAAAATTAGTAAGAAATTATAAATGGATAATTGATAACAACATTCCCATCACCATGGTAACATTGAGGTCCATTAAAAATGAGCTGGCTATGAACATGCATGACTCCCCTTACCAAGTTACAAATAACTGATATCCTTTATACCATTCCCAAAAAAAGATAAAATAGAAAATTATAGAAAACCCCTTTGATACCACTTTGTAACACTCCAACCTAAGTTACCTAGACCAGGATGGATTGTCACACCACCTCATACACACCTCGCTACATTTAGGAAGTTTTTAAAAAGTAGTAAAGTCCTATATTATAACATGTGGAGACTATTACCTCCATCCAAATATATAACTAAATTATAAAAATAAGGAGGTGATAAATAAATAATAAATCTATTCAATTGGTCATACAAGAATAGACCATGTTGCATCAATATCAAATACAGGTCACACAAGATATACCAAGGGATCCCCAAATTGGTAGATCAATCTTGTGTTTGGAGACAAATGAATAAATGAAACATAGGGGAAAAATATGGATTTTTTCATGGCAATACCTCCACCTCCTAGGCTCCACCTACCCAGCTTACCGAAAGAGGGCCCGTGACCTTCGCAAGATCCCTTAATATAATTTCTGCATACACATCGATACGGTCATGCATAGTGTGTGTATAAACCCAGCAGAACACCATTAATGTATTTTTTTTAAAAATTCATCAGTATATATAAGTTTATTCCATGAAAATAATGAAAATACATAGATCAATAGTCAAGTTTTGATTCATCAAGCATTAACCAAGTTTCTATGAACCCCAACCCTACCTACTTCAACACCAACATGGAATAAAGATAATAAGTAATCATTTCATTAATTAGATCATAATATGTGATTCACATATCGGCACAATAGATTCATCCAAATATATTGTATTCACATTCATATTTTAAGTAATAGTTCCACACCCACTTTTAAGGGAAAACCACATTTTCTATATTTTTATCAAATTCATGAATCAAGGGAAAGATACACTTTTTCATGTCGATTTAATATCCATGTCGAGACAAACCCATGTTCAAACATGTCAAACAAAAATCTGGATATGGGGAAAACATATTACCATAGGTTTTCTATGAAGGTGAAGTCACAAACTTTCAACCACAATGATGAAACTACCATTATAAGGGTCCAAATATTCAATATAGACCAACCTACTACCATGAAACCAACCATAGAGAAACCATATATGTATCCAATACCAATCTGTAATATGGAACATAATAACCATGTCACATTGTAACACCCCAAGATTTTATGAAAAATATTCTTTTTGATTTCATTAATGTCTTTTGTTTTACGATACACCAAAAGGAGCTTGCACAACATGCATCCCTGACTTGGCTTGCATTACACGCAAGAACGACCTTCCACGATAGCATGTGTTGTACGCAATATCGAGTTTTACTAAAAAATGATATGTTATTAAAATATTATTAAAACTAGCCGTTATGAATAGTAATAACCACTTTTTAAAATTATTTAAATTGAATATTTCAAAATTGACTTCATTTTTGGATTCGTAATATCAAAATTATCCTAGGGTAAATTTTGGTATTTTTCTGAAAACTTTCAATTTTTAATGAATAGTGAAAACACTGGGTTACTATTTAAAAACCGACTTTTTATTTAAATAATTATTTATTTTATTTAGTTTCATTTTAGTTCAAAATTGATACATAATACCTATATAAGTTCAAAGTAATTCATTGGAGTCATTTTATAATAATTTTAGATATATAAAAATTTTATTGAACTTTTCAGCGTCTTTTACCCACATCCTAGGAGAATTTGCAAATTCACATAAAACATAATTTTACCGCTTTTGTGAATGGAATTTAAAAAATATGAGTGACATAGTTGATGTCAGTAAGTAAAATGTGTTTCAATGAGATGAAAATAATTTTTGGTGAATAGTAACTTTTTACTTTTATTTACCACGGTTAAAAGTAAATACAGTAATTAAGGGTAACAAATGATATTATTATTACCCTAGCACATGTCCTAATTCTATTGGATAAGTGTAATTCGACCAAAAACAACCTTAGTAATAAAATATGACCATTTATGACCACTTTGATTAGATTATGACATTTATTATTAATTTATTTAAAGAAGTGTTAAAATAGTTAAAATCAAAGTTTAATAAATAAATCATTTTTAATATAGAGTTATACATAAGATAAATTCTACTATAAATATTCATTAGAAATATAAAAATATTTCCTACATAATGTTATTTTATTTTTAGTTTTTAGACATTAAATAATTGAATTTATTTATGACACAAAGATGATGCAGTAATTATCTTATTAATGAAATATTGACCTAATTGATGTTATAAATACCCAAATAAATGTAATTTGAGTCTTTTTATGAATTAAACTAATTTTATAGGTTAATATGACATGTTATTATTTATCTAATTAACATTTTTTGAACTAATCATTCTGTTATGATTTTCACAAAAATCAATTACTAAATAGAGTCAAAATTGATATAAAATATTTTTTAAAACAAATATTATATTATTAATTGTTATTTTATTCCTAAAAATCTAAGGTTCGGCCAAAAGACATAGATAAGGTTATATATATTAATAATAAACAACTTGGGGTTCGTTTGGCTTGTTATAGTGAGTTTATTAACCTTATAGTGTAAGAACACAAAAAGACACGGTAAAAGTAAAATTATCTAACTTAAAGTTCAATCTAAATGATAAGTTTAAAATAGTAAACTAAACTTGTAAAAATTCTATTGGATGAGATTATTTCTAACCATCCTCACCTTAGCTTCGAAATAAATCAATTTGGAGCTATTTAAAACCGAATATGGCTTTATATTAAAATAATATTTTTAGTTATTCCAAAGGTACCCCTCTCCTCCCTCTCTTCCACACACCACTTTGAGCCTCCAAGCTCGGCCAACCCCTTCCAAATTATCTTCTCCACTTCCCTAGAAACATCCTATAGGTCCTGGTATTCTTCAAAGACCAATTTTGGTGCCCTAAGAGGAGATATCAAAGTGGCTCTTCAAAGAAGATGTCATGTCCGTTACCGATTCTTTCAACTTTATTTCTTCTTACACTTCTTCTTCTTTAGTTGTTTCATTATGAAGTAATAAAATCAGTATCACTAATATACTGATATATTATTATAATTATGAAACAACCCTATTTCACCATCTATACATCCTACGGAAAACGAAATCACCACGCCTGCGTAGGTACGGAATACCGTCTCCACGCCGTGGTGTAATCTGTTTTTCCACCACCACCTTACATGGATGGGTATAATGGTGTAAATAAATAACTATATATGATTATTTTAAAGTGATATTTATTCTGAAATAGTATACATACACTCAAATACAATTCCACAATCATGGGAATGATATCATCGCTCATGCGTACGTACGGACTACTGTCTCCACGAACGCGATGAGATTCATTTTCCATGATTAACCATTCAAAATGATTATAAAGTATATATAATGAATAATAATGAAATATATGACATAATAATGCTACTGTATTTATGTATATATATATATATATATGTATGTCATATACTCAATTCCATTCAATTCAATAAGGAAACGAAAACAGCGTTCATGCGTACGTACGACCTACCGTCTCCATGAACGGCGTATTTCATTCCTTTTGTCGGTCTATAATATATATGTATATAATGAATATATATTATATATAAATCATGTTTTACATTCTGGAATTATTTAAACCATGATATAAATAATAATATCAAGAACGACGAGTCGAAACACATACGATAAATGAAACGATTTTACCCAAAACGCTCTTTAACATGGAATTTACAAAAGAACGGGTAATATAAAGTCATAAGTGAACCATATATGATATCATAACAATAAATATGATTCATTAATAATTAAATGACATTATTTAAATCATTATACATGAGGTTCGGATACATATGAAGCATATCGGACATAAGGTAGGGGATAATTTATCAATCTCATTTTTATCCGAGATTGTTTATTTGTAAGTATTTACTGGGGTTATCTTTATCATCCAAGCCCATGTTTTCTAAAAATGGTATCATGTATGTTTAATGTCCTTTTTGCCCATTTTTAACTTTTACAACATGGTATGTAAGGAATCTTTCTTTTTTTTAAGTTACGAGGTACTTTTTGACTTTTCCGGCAAAAGTACGAGAAGAATGTTTTTTTAAAGTATACGGCATGAAAGGATTTTTACGGTTTTATAAAGCCTTATTTTCATGAAGCTTCCTCCAAAATATTTCATGACTATTTTCAGAAAAATACTTTTCTTTTAAAATTTCATGACATTTTGTGAAAAGAGAATGATTTTGAAGAAGAATGGATATTTTCCTCAAGAATTCATTTCAAGTGTTTTATCAAAACTATTTTTCATCTAAGATGACGTTATTTCATATGTGTATGTTTCAAGTATAATATCTCTAAGATTTACATGGTTTCATGTTACTTATTATGAAATGATATCCATTTCTTTTAAATGGATTATGTGATAATGGGATGATGTTTATGAAACCCTTTTTATTTATTGGGTTATTATGAATGATGTATGTTTATTTTGTGGAACAAGTAAGAATGATTTCATTATGAGATGGGTGGTACCAATATATCCCTCCAATTCATTGGGTAAAGATTTATATATCATAAGATATACATGGCTGAAACGGCAAGTTAAACCGGTTCAGTAATACAGGACTGGAACGAGGAGTGAACTCGGTTCAGAAAGGGACTTTGTCCACTAAGATGGTCTTGGAATCAATGCCTTGGCTAATATGGAAATCATATCATATGATTAATGGTTTTCATAATTACATGTTTTATTCCCATGCTATTTTATCATGCTTAATGTTTCTTTATGATCTATGCCTTACGAATATCTAGGTTTTATTTCATTGCTCAAGATTTTTATGTTTAAACATTATGTTCACGTTTTTATGTTCAAATGTATATGGTATGTATTATTTTATCCATGCTTACCCTTACTGAGAATTTGAGCTCACCCTTTTTATGTTTTCTTTTCCCTGGGATATAAAGAAATGTTTTAGGTAAGAAAAAAAGGGGAAGATCTTTATGGGAGATGATGAGGATCTTTCACCACGATTAGAAGATTACATTCTAAGTTTCCAAAGACACTAAACTATTACGGTCCTTGTGTGTCTGTTTTTGTTATGTATTAAGTATTCCGCAAAAGTAATGTAATTTCCATGTACGTCAAGCTTCGGGTCTTTACAGTTGGTATCATAGGAAAGGTTTAGTCAACCTTTGGAAACTAGGATGTGAAAACATTAGTGAGATCCCTAGAGATATTTATAAAGTATGACTAGGGATGTCCCTTAGGATAAGTATACGTATAGGATATAGTCCTAGAACTACGGTAAAGATATTATAATTTAACCTAAGATGTTAGATATTGAAGGTACTCCCCCTTTATTATGTTTTTTCCCTAGCATGATTTTTTCCTCTCACACTATTCTTTTTGGGTTTTATACGATGGCTGGAACCCGAAGGAACCATGTTGACCAATGTAATGGAAAATTCAATGGTTGTCCTCATGAACAAACAAATGTTATGGTAGATGGAGAGAAAAATCCTATTTTTATACTTACAGAAGCTATGAATCATTCTGGAGTTCCAAATGATCAGAGAAGGGAACAATATTCTATTGAGTCCTTCATGAGGCAACATCCACCTTCTTTCAGTGGGTCTTCCGATCCACTTGTTGCTGAACAATGGATCAGTACCACTGAAAATATATTTTCAGTTCTTCAATGTTTTGAACATGATAAATTCATCTTAGTAGTATATCGTTTGGAAGGTGAAGCTGATCAATGGTGGAATCTTATCAAGAATACGAGGCGAAGAGATGAAATTGAGTCCATGGAATGGGACGAGTTCAATAACTTATTTTTCAATAAGTACTTCCCTCGTATTCTTCGAACAAATATAGAGAAGGAGTTTCTTGAACTAATTAAAAAGGATGATGAATCTGTTGGTATATACGAAGCGAATTTTACAAGGCTTGCAATGTATGCATCTGGCTTTATCATCCAACCTGAAAGTAAAGTTGATCGATTCTTTAGTGGCTTAAAAACAAATCTTCGAAGGGCATTAGCTATAAGAGACTTCAGCAGCTATGAAGAAATTGTGTGTTGTGCTATCAAGGTTGAAATGGAAGTTGGTGTTACTTATCCATCTCATAGTTTTGACAAGAAACGAAAGATGGAGTTCAAGGAGAAATCTCAGAATAATGGTGAAAAGAAGAGGAATGTTTCCTTATGCTCAAAGTGTGGAAAGAAGCATGGTGGAGATTGTCTTAAAGGGACTAGAAAATGTTTTAAGTGTGGAAAAGAAGGTCATCGAGCATCTGAGTGTAGAAGTAATGGAAAAATGGTTGCTAATGGTGTGAATAAAGAAAATACTGTAGAGAACGCACCACCAACACTTCAATGCTTCAAGTGAAATGAAATGGGGCATTACGCTAATCAATGCCCTAATCCAAGGGTTAATGATGATCGACATGAGAAACCACATAAGGAAAAGGACAAAGGGAAGTCACATGCGATCACTATTGGCGATGTTGAATAAGACAACAATGTGGTGGAATGATTAAGTGTTTATGTAATGGGGTTTCAAAATAATGTTGTATATAGTATCATGGAATTTTGGAATATTTATGTATTGGTCTATTGTGGTTTTCAATAATTTTATGGTACCGGTCACCATGGAAAGTGATTGAGATATTTTTAGTAAGCAGATGATATGCGCATAATGAAGGGATATGAAGATAATGTGATGTTTTATTGTATTCATGAGCTCATGATTGATATAAGGGCTAAGTGATATCATGTTTTGAGTATAAAGAATTTTTAGGATTTTGGTTTGTGGAAAGTGTTAACTTTTAACTGCATTCATGTTTTCACTAAGGTTCAATGGGTATTCATTCTTCAAGAGAATACATGATTAAGGTATTCACATGTTTGTAATTTGACCAACAAGATATATCTTATGATATATGGGGGATAAATGATGGCATTCACGTGATTGTTATGTGACATTTCAAGTAATCATTTTCATTATACTATGATCTTGAACCAAAGTATTTTAGATAAGCCTAAAGATTGGAATGGATTATGTTGTAGATAAGTTAGTATTGTTTAAGGATAGATCTTTTTTCGATATTATTGATGGGATGTTATAGTAATATAGCTTTAGAAAAAGGACAACCTGCAGGACGGGAAATAGCCCATCGCGTCAGACAAGGCTGTGGGAATCAAACCTACAACCGAAGTGCGACTGGCCTTTATCACCTACCACTGGCCTACAGGAAGTCCCTAGTTAGTAGAAACTAGTTTTATTTTATTACGCGGTATGTTATATGAATTATAAGTTCATTTTTGGAATCGTATACAATTAACCTCACCATAGATGGACTTTTGTATATTTGATAACCTTTGCTAACCTTTTGTTTGAAACAGATGAAATGACCCATAATTCTATCACATGATCTATTAACACTTCACGAATAACAAATTCAACATCATTTCTTTAAGAGATGAAGTGGAAATTGTTCAAAGCACAAAAAATAGTGAGATTGTACCAAAATAAAGTAAGTATTTATTCTAATTCAAATTCCTCAACTTTAGGGAAATGATCTTGAAAACCAAAAATGTTGTCCTAGTGCCCTTATATCCGATGAGTCATATGGTACCCTAGATCATCACAACTTTATGGCTTTGTGATTTTTTGACTTTTCATAGCCATGTTCTCTACCACTCTCCATCAGAACATGATGGTTAGATTTCTCTTCCATATCCATATTTTCACCTATGTTCTCCTATGTGGAAACCCAGTGATTAGTTAATTTGGGTAACCGTTACATTTCATACGTTATTTATATATATATGTGTGTGTATGTCATATACTCAATTCCATTTAATTCAATAAGGAAACAAAAACAGCGTTCATGCGTACGTACGACCTACCGTCTCCATTAACGGTGTATTTCATTCCTTTTATCGATCTACAATATATATGTATATAATGAATATATATTATATATAAATCATGTTTTACATTCTTTAATAATTTAAATCATTATATAAGTAATAATATCAAGAACGGTGAGTCGAAACACATACGATAAATGAAACGATTTTACCCAAAACGCTGTTTAACATGGAATTTACAAAAGAACGGGTAATATAAAGTCATAAGTGAACCATATATGATATCATAACAATGAATATGATTCTGTAATAAGTCAATGACATTATTCAAATCATTATACAGGAGGTTCGGATACATATGAAGCATATCAGACATAAGGTAAGGGATAATTTATCAATCTCATTTTTATCCGAGATTGTTTATTTGTAAGTATTTACTGGGGTTATCTTTATCATCCAAGACCATGTTTTCTAAAAATAGTTTCATGTATGTTTAATTTCCTTTTTACCCATTTTTGACTTTTACAACATGGTATGTAAGGAATATTTCTTTTTTTTTACGTTACGAGGTACTTTTCGACTTTTCCGGCAAAAGTACGAGAAGAATGTTTTTTTAACGTATACGGCATGAAAGGATTTTTACGGTTTTATAAAGCCTTATTTTCATGAAGCTTCCTCCAAAATACTTCATGACTATTTTCAACAAAATACTTTTCTTTTAAAATTTCATGACATTATTTGAAAAGAGAATGATTTTGAAGAAGAAAGGATATTTTCATCAAGAATTCATTTCAAGTGTTTTATCAAAACTATTTTTCATCTAAGATGACATTATTTCATATGTGTATGTTTCAAGTATCATGTCTCTAAGATTTACATGGTTTCACTTTTCTTATTATGAAATGATATCCATTTCTTTTGTATGGATTATGTAAAAATGGTATGATGTTTATGAAACTCTTTTTATTTATTGGGTTATTATGAATGATGTATGTTTATTTTGTGGCACAAGTAAGAATGATTTTATTATGAGATGGGTGGGACCTATATCTCCCTCTAATGAATTGGGTAAAGATTTATATATCATGAGATAGACATGGCTTAAACGGCAAGTTAAACTTGTTTGGTAATACAGTACTGGAACGAGGAGTGAACTCGATTCAGAAAGGGACATTGTCCACTAAGATGGTCTTGGCATCAATGCCTTGGCTATTATGGAAATCATATCATATGCTTAAAGGTTGACACAATTACATGTTTTATTCCCATTATATTTTATCATGCTTAATGTTTCTTTATGATCTATGCCTTACGTACTTCCATGTTTTATGTCATTGCTCAAGCTTTTGATGTTTAAACATTATGTTCATGTTTTTAAGTTCAAATGTATATGGTATGTTTTATTTTATCCATGCTTACCCTTAATGAGCATTTGAGCTCACCCTTTTTATGTTTTCTTTTCCCCAGGATATAAAGAAAGGTTTTAGGTAAGAAAAAAAGGGGAAGATCTTTATGGGAGATGATGAGGATCTTTCACCACGATTAGAAGATTACGTTCCAAGTTTCCAAAGACACTAAACTATTACGGTCCTTATGTGTCTATTTTTGTTATGTATTAAGTATTCCACAAAAGTAATGTAATGTCCATGTACATCAAGCTTTGAGTCTCTACACACATCAATAAAGGCTTTATATTCTACACACACCTACATGTGAATCATATCAGAAAATGGTCTCATAGGATACACACACCCACATGCATATTTTTCAATACAATTTCATTCAAAGTCACTAAATAGTAATGGATTACCCCTCAAGAGTATTGATTATCAACATCAATAATTTCTACTAGGGTCAATAACACGCACTAATTATTCCTAGTTATATCACAAATTCATCACATGAGGAATCTACATTCAAGATCCAAAAATAATAACATGATAAGGCCTAGAATTTGGTTAGACTTACTGAATGAGGAACACAGTGACCAACAGATCTTGATCGAATAAAGAGAAAAAAAGTGATCATCAAAAGATCTAGGCTTTTACCCTTTAATTATCTAATAATTATTTATTAAATAACATAGGATTCCTTATATATGGCTATAACAACAAAAATATATGATTAATCCTAGGTGAAAGATGATTTTTATACTAGAACAACTTAACATTACCAAATGAAAGTTGCTAGATCGATTAAATATTAATCCATTAATGATATAGGAAGAAGAGATACAAATCAACCTTTTAAGGGACCTTTATTTTATTATAGTCAAAGGAAGGTTAACTAAATTGAATGGGGTGTCAAAATATGTTTCAAAGAACAATTATGGGATCTCCTTTAATTAAAATTATTTTTGGAGATCATAGGTTGGCCAGTAGTTCCACATTGAGCCTAAGGATATAGACTTGTCCATAGGCTAGCTGGTGGATCCTCACTAGTAAGTTGGTGCGATCTTTATAAGTTCAAATACTATAGACAATCCATCGGTTTTCCAGTGGGACTGGACTAATTAGTTGGTAGACCTCCAACAAGTTTTATTCTATAAGGATGACCTTCTTTTTTTAGGAAATCCAACACCCATTCCCTAGAAGCACTAATTCGACTCTAATATGGGAAAAAATAGTTATGATACACAAAAACTAGAATAAATATTACCATGAAATTTGATGATTATACACCTTATACATAACATTATATCTCTTAAATGTAAAAAAATTCTTCTTGATCCCATAAAAAACACATTTATCTTTCAACCTTGAATAATAGAAAGTTAAAATTTTATTTTATTTTTGATAAAATACTAATGTAAATAATTGTTTAATAGGGAAATAAACAAGAAATTTCAATTTCATTATTTTATTATTTTCATTTAAAAATAAAATATATACATTCATTATATCTGTTAAGTGTAATTGGATAACTAATATAACTAAGTTAAAAATAATAATATCTCAAAATATTTTATAAGAAATATTTCTATAATGATGTTGGTAATGAGAATGAAATCTATTAGTCATGGTATACACATTTCATCATATGAAACGCATCATGAAATAAAATATATTTTATTATATCTTGGTAGAATATTATAAATCACATGTAAATATTAACCACTACTAATTTAATTAAAATTGGAAAGATATAAAAATATTATAATGAAAAATAATTTCATTATTACAAGTTATCTTTAAATGTTCATGTCTATAATAACCATTACTAAAATATTAAAAATTATTATAAATGGGATAAACGCTTTATAAACCCCTTTTGAGAAAGTTGATAGAATATATAATTTACATTTCGAGTAGAAAAGAGGTTAATTTATTTTAAGGTAAATGAAATTATGATCACTGAAATATTAATATAATACTTAATTGGAAGTTAAAGGTAACCAGCATTTTTACATAAAATTTCAATGAATAATTATAAATAGTGGATTTATTATTAATATATAATGTTTAGTAATCTATAAATCGCAATGGAATTTTATACATATTTCCCATAATAAGAATTACATAAAATGGTATTACATTATTTTTCTACAATGATAATTGACTTTTAAGTGCACATAGATTTATTACTAATACATAAAAATTTATATACATGAATTAATTTTTTATAAAATAATTATTGTTTTCATTCTAAATGTAATATGGTCGAGAAATGTAGTAATTAGAATTTGATCTTAATAATTTTATTATAACCATTGTAATTGTAAAAAAAGAAACTAGATAATTAATTAACATTATATATAAGTTATTTTATATTAATATTTAATTTTATATAAATTTTTATCTATATTTTATGATGTAATACAAATTTCATATAAAGTGTCATGTGAAAAATTCTACACTAGGAATGTATTTTGTGAGCCATTTATAATTTTCCTTATAAAGTTTAATTTCACATATTTAATAACTTGTTATAATTAAATAGTTATGAAATTGGGATAATTTATTCAAATAAATGTAATGTGTTAATTGATATAATAATGTAATAATAATAATATTTATTGAAAAGAAACAATTCTTTCAAATATTTTTTAGATAGTTTAATTTCTAAAATTTGAAGGTGCATACTGATAAAATGTATATCAAAATTAGAATTTTAATATCAAAATAGTTAGTGTAAAAATATTTTTAGTTTTTTAATATTTTAATGTTAGCTTTATATTTTTATATGGAATATGTATATGATACATTATATTAGTTTATTTTGATATAAAAATGATGTTGTAACTAGTTTTTTTAATATAAAGACATAATTTATTTATTTTTGATGAAATTGATGATTTATAAATGTTTTACACAACCTCCCAACTATAATGTAAATTTTAAAGTCAAAAATTAAATTTTATTATTTTAAAAAAATATATCGTTAATATCATGTATAAATTATTCATATGATTCCATTCATATTTAGAGGGTTAATAATGTTAAGAAAAAATTTATTTTTAATCAAATATCATATTTTTAAATTCAAAACACAATATTGGGAAATAATTATAGAATTTTCAAATTTGTATATTTTTGTACAATGATTTTCAACTATCAACCAAATTTTACTACTTTATTCTCCATATTTTAGTGTCAATGTAAGTCCTCCACCACATTTTATTTATTATAAAAACTTCTAGATTATTATGGTTTCCAAACAAATAGTTTTTAGGTACTAAAAGGGCTCTAAGTAAGGTATGGTTTCTTTTTCCATGTCTCTATTTCTATGTACTATATGAGTTTTGTTTTAACTAATCCATTATATATTCAATTTTCAAATCAATTATTATTTTTTATCCTTTCAATTATTAAATAGTTTAATAATTATAAATTTATTTTGATTGTTACCATTATGTACACTACTTTAAAATGAAATTTTTTTTTTCATCCCAAACATTGTATCATCCCTTGGGAAAAAAGTAATAAAATTCGTTTTGGAAATGAATTTACGTGAGACAGGGTTTAATTAACCTTTATATCATTATAAAGTAAGATTGGATGTTCTAAAAAATCTCCAACGGGGGGAATTTTTAGGTAACCACATTGAATTATTCTTCTGTGTTTTAAATTTTATTAATATCACAACATCGCTTTCACATGAAATATTTATAGCAAGATTGATTCCTTTATTTGTTGTGAAACTATTTGATTCAAAAACATTATATGATAAAAAGTATCATTGTAAATATTTAAGATGGGATGTCACGACCCCCTACCCACAAAGTGTACCCCTCCTGGGCCGGCAATGTGAAAAGGGAGATAATGACCCCCGAGTCCCGCCTCCAGTAGGCCCCGGGTTGGCGACTAGCACCGAGGGTATAATACACACACAAATGGGAGGCATTACCCTCTAAGAGAACACATGCAGAAGAGAGAGATAGAATAGAATCCAACCAACTCCAACTCATAACTGAAATGTAAAAGAAACCCAAGTACATATATGAAATGTCATGCAAAAGTACTACAACTGAAAGGGGAAACTAAAAGTACCCAAAAGAAAGTAAAACGACAGCGACCACAATCCCGAACAGCTCCTCCTCCAACCGCAAGCTAGTAGTAACCAGCTTGATCTCCAACCTGCTCCAAGTGACCTGAAAAACAGTTTATATGTACATAGGGTGAGTATAACAGTATACTCAGTAGGATCCTCCCCAAGACTCTTGTGCAACAGTAAAGAAAGCATGCTAAAGCCCAGTGAAAAACAAGTGAAACTAACTCGTCACCTAAACAGGTATACTATGTTCCCAACCTCACCAAGGCTACTCTCACCAAGTAACGCATACAAGAATATAGCATGTAGTAAAGAATATCAAGGGTACCCCGCTACCACTTCCCCACTGGTTTGCCGCTTTGCCCCAACGACAAACGTCCTGTGCATCTCTCTCCAAAGGCTTGCCCGTATCAACATGGGTCAAGCTCCACAATCTGCACCACGTGCACCACATAGGCTTGCCCGCAGACACCTGGGCTAAGCTCCACACAATCCTCACAACCAAAAGTAACCAGGTAGTTTCCGGGAGCCACCACAGCTCGCATAACGTGTATCATACGTCGGGTATTATACCTCAAGCCATTACAGCCCATACACCGAGTAAGGATCCTCAAGCCATCACAGCCTATACACGTTACACCTATAGTAGTCCATAGGATACTATATCCAGAATATATGTGTGTGAAATAACCACAAGCCATTACATCCCTCTACACACATATATGGGTAAAACTAACCACTGTGCCTACCAGCACTAAGATCTACCAAGAGAAGAGAGCGGGGCCAAAGGGGGTAGTCAGCCATTCAACCTCCCATCAGAATGTTGGGGAAAACACCCCCCCCCCCCAGGGCTCAGAATCCCCGGGGTGTCAGTTGCCCTTACCGACAGGGTGGAGTAGCGTATAGAAACACAAAAAGTACAGAATATATAAGTAACTTACATCCACACTATGGGCATTACATAGTCTTAGATACAACTGCAGCTAACGTCTCTCAGACTCCAGGCTGCTACTTCTAAGACTAGGTATCCTATAAGCACACAACCAATTGAAGAGCTTTATTAGATTACTCCATTCTCATTTATCAGTTCCACTTTACATTAGTTAATTCTTTAAGCATTAATTAAGATTGAACAAATCCCCATTTAACTGAAATGGCGTCACTTTCAATACAACTGCTCCTTTTTAAGATTCACATCACCTTTAAATTCTAGCATCTCCATCCCCGTGGATTTTCACCATTTAATCAAACATTCATTACAGAAATACTTTTCCACATTCCCAGGCATTCTAGAAAAACATCTTATGCTTCTAAACACAAAGGAGGCTCAACACGGTGAGTAGATATACTACCCGTCGGGTCTTTGCCGCCTATAGAAAGAGCATATACCCATTCTCCCTCGAGAGGCTAAACATGGAAAGCACGTGGCATACCCCGCGCGTCTTCGCCTCCTTTGGAAGAATGGTAGCAAGACCAGCTGCCTTGAGCAGTGGGGAAAAGCAAGGCAGATTAACATTCAAGGACACCACAAGCAACCAGCAACCACATCCATCCCATTCCAATACCCCTGGTGTCCTCCCTGACACCCATATGCATAAACCGATGCATCTCGCCACACTAGGCATCATCCGCTGCCACAACTATAAGGCCTCCATGCCTCCACATATCACAACAACCATCCAGGCTCACATCACAGCACAAGCAGCAGGAAAACAAACATCACAAAATGGGCTCTCGGCCCTTTAACAAACAAGAGGGTAACTCAGAACCCTTTTTGAAATTACCACATAATCTGTTCTCTAAACCATATTGAATTAACAGATTTGTTATTCGTAGGTTCCAATCATGGATACCTAATCAGTAAGATATCACAATTAAATAACCATGCTTACTTCCCTAATTTGATTATCCTCAAATTAGAACAACTACAACAACGACAACAACCAGATTAATTTACATGCCTCTTTATCTTTAGCCAATTAATCAACAATTAATTTCGGCTTTACGTTTATTATCAATTTCAATCATGAACGAACAATAAATCAAAGAAAACATAGATATCACTATATCTAGGAAAACATGAGGCAAACCGTTATCACGGTATAAAGCAATAGCATGCGATCAACCAATTCTTTTAATCCGGTTCAAGTATTTAATTAGGTCAATTTCATTGTGATCCAAAGGAATAAATCATGCTAACTCTACGATTGCACATATATAATTAGAGAAGCCATGAATCCCCTACCTCGAAGAGTTCTTGACGTCCTTTATCCACACAGCAGGTCACGATCCTCCCCTCGCGATAACTTATGTGGAAGAAAGATCGACACAGCTTGGTTGCATCCAACAGAGCGGGACTGATCCTAAGAGTAAGGGTTGTTTGTGCAACTCCAAAGGAAAGGATTGCAAGGTTCTAGCGCCTCTTAGTTAAGAACAAAAGGGAAGGAACAAGGGATAATGATATCTCGTCCCTTTTTAAGATTTAACGAGGTGACGGTTTAAGATCCGGTTAATTCTCCATTAAAAACGGATCGCATTAACCCACGCGGTTTGACCAAGTGAAACATTCCAAGCCTTAGGAATAATTAATATAGGATTTATGGCATTTGAATCGGCCTTAAGAGCCCTTAAAAAAATAACGCTTTAAATGTATTTTACGTCAAAGGAAACGTCAAAAGGGGCAAAACTGTAGGAGTCTGGAAACACTGTTCACCCACCGTTACTGTACATGAAACTGATCTGTCACACCGATCTGTCTCACCAATCTGTCTCACCGATCTGTCTCACCGATCTGTGAAACTGATCTGTCTCACTGATCTGTTACTGTTCATAAAAATGGAAACACTGTTCACAGAACTAGAGAAAATTGGCAAAGTGTTGGGGATAAGTCCCCTTGACCTCCTGGAACACCTCCAACACCAACATTTCACAAAGTAATGGACCAGAGAGGTCCGGGCCATTACATTAGATACCTCTCAAAACATTCTCGTCCTCGAGATTTAAAAACCAACCCAGAAGAAAATAGGGGTCCGAACAACCACCCCATAAGATACCTCTCAGGGGAAAACCACCATGAGTTGTTCGAAAGCTGGAACAAAACTATGACATCAGGGAACAAACAATCCATACCCAAACAATTCATTCACAACATCACATCAAAGGTACATAAACAAAACATGAAAGGTCCAACCACAGAGAAAACATCATTACATGAAAGGAGTTAAACATTAAACAACTCTGGGTACTGAGCACGTATCTGTGACTCACGCTCCCAGGTACTCTCCTCCATGCCACCGTGTCGCCACAAGACACGAACTAAAGGAATAGAACGCCCACGCAACACCTTCTCCTTGTGGTCTTGGATCTCCACAGGTCGCTCCTCGAAGGTTGCATCATCATCAATATCGATCTCTCCCCAATCGATAACATGAGATTCATCATGAAGATAATGACGGAGCTGCGATACATGAAAAACATCATGTATCCGACTCATCCGAGGGGGAAGTGCTACTCGATATGCCACAGCTCCAACACGAGCTAACACCTCGAAAGGCCCAACAAAACGGGGAGAAAGCTTACTTCCGCGACCAAACCTTCGCTGCCCACGACGGGGAGTCACCTTCAGAAACACATGATCCCCAACATTAAACTCTAAGGGTCTCCTTCTTTGATCAGCATAAGATTTCTGACTATCTTGTGTTGTCTTCATCCTCTCACGAATCACTTGAACCATCTCCGTCGTATTCTGCACTAGTTCTGGTCCGAGAATTGCTGACTCTCCGACCCCAGTCCAGCACAACGGAGAACGGCATGGCCGGCCATACAAGGCTTCAAACGGCGCCATGCCGATGGTAGAGTGAAAACTATTATTGTAAGCGAACTCTACCAAAGGTAAGTGTTTCACCCATGAACCTCCAAAATCAAGAACACAAGAGCGCAACATGTCTTCAAGAGTTTGGATGGTTCGCTCTGTCTGACCATCCGTTTGAGGATGAAAAGCAGTGCTAAGGCATAGTTGAGAGCCAAAAGCATGCTGGAGACCTCTCCACACCCTCGAGGTAAAACGAGGGTCTCGATCAGAAATGATCGTCTTAGGAACTCCGTGAAGCCTCACCACCTCCTCCAGATACTGCCTCGACAAAACCTCCACTGAGCTCGACTCCTTAATTGCTATGAAGTGGGCCGATTTAGTTAAATGATCCACTACCACCCATATAGCATCATGTCCTCCCGGAGCTCGAGGTAAACCTGTAACAAAGTCCATTGAGATGTCCTCCGACTTCCACTGAGGAATCTCTAAGTGCTGGAGAAGACCACCAGGAACACGGTGTTCGGCCTTTACCTTCTGGCAGACTAAACATCGAGACACACATTCTGCAACTGAACGCTTCAGCCCAGGCCACCAAAACTGACTCCTCAAGGATCGATACATCTTCGTCACACCAGGATGTACAGCTAAGGGCGAGCTATGGAACTCTCGGAGAACCGTCTCGCGCATCGCCAAGGGAACAAAAGGCCTGTCATGATACAACACTCGGTGTTGTTCATCCTCTGACCAACCATCAGGGGCCTCCCCACAAACAACTCTGTCTCTCAAAACTTCCACCTCTAGATTACCCAACTGAGACTCTTCCACCTCTTGCATCAGGGATGACTGCACCGTCATCTGGAAAAGACAACCTCTTCCTCCAACTTCTCCCATATCAAGATGCAAAGCTGCTAGCTCTTCCATCCCTCTCCAGGAATCACCAGATTCACGCACAACATCATTACGTGACTTTCGGCTCAGTGCATCAGCAACAACATTTACCTTCCCAGGTGTATACGATATTTCGAAGTCGTATTCCTGCAAGAACTCCATCCACCGACGCTGCCGCAAGTTCAAATCCCGCTGAGAGAAAACATACCTCAAACTCTTATGATCGGTGAAAACCACAAAGCGCTCTCCAATGAGGTAATGTCTCCACAACTTCAGCGCAAACACCACGGCTGCCAACTCAAGATCATGGGTGGCATAGTTACGTTCATGGGGACGCAACTGCCGAGACCCATAAGAAACAACTGACCTCTGCTGCATGAGAACACAGCCTAGCCCCAGATGTGAAGCATCACAGAAAACATCAAACTGGACTCCCTCCGTTGGAAGACAAAGGACTGGAGCACTTACCAACTTCTCCTTTAGATACTCGAAAGCTATCTGACACTGATCAGTCCATATGAATGCTTGATCCTTCCTGGTCAAAGCTGTCAGAGGAGTCGCAACTCGGGAGAAATTAGCCACAAACCTCCTATAATAGCCTGCGAGACCAAGGAAACTTCGCACCTCTGACACGGTCTTGGGGGCTGGCCAAGACACCACTGCTTCTATCTTCGAAGGATCCACAGCTAATCCCTGTTGGGACACAACATGTCCCAAGAAACGAACTTCTCGAGCCCAAAACTCACACTTGGACAACTTCCCAAACAACCGATGTTGGCGAAGAACTCCCAAAACAGCTCGTAGATGTTCTGCATGATCTTCTTCAGATGTGGAGTACACAAGGATGTCGTCAATGAAAACCACAACAAACTTGTCCAATAATTCACGGAACACAGCATTCATCAACCCCATGAAAACAGCTGGAGCATTTTTCACGCCGAATGGCATTACAACAAACTCATAATGCCCATGACGACAGCGGAAAGCAGTCTTCGGGATATCCCCATCCTTTACACGCATCTGATGATATCCTGACCGCAAGTCGATCTTTGAAAACCAGCTTGCACCCTTCAGTTGATCGAATAGGTCATCAATCCGCGGGAGAGGATAACGGTTCTTTATTGTCACTTTGTTTAAGCGACGATAATCGACGCACAACCGAAAACTGCCATCAGCCTTTTTCACGAACAAGACTGGTGCACCCCACGGTGACACACTTGGCCGAACAAAACCACACTGCAATAGACCATCGAGCTGAATACGTAGCTCTCGTAACTCAGAAGGGGCCATCCTATATGGAGACATAGAGATGGGAGACGCTCCTGGCTGTAGCTCTATCCCAAACTCGATCTTCCGTCGAGGGGGTAAGGATACAACCTCTTCTGGAAAGACATCAGGGTACTCTTCTACGACCCTAGGAAACGCCAGCTGTTGAACCTCTGAAGAACTCAGCATCATCCCAGCCATCATGGATGATAAGGATGAAACTCGTCTATGACTCATCCGAGGATCTCTCTCACCATCAAACACTACTTCCTCTCCATCTTCATCAAAGAAAACGACCTTCTTCCTGTAGCAATCCACAATAGCCTACACCGAATACAACCAATCCATGCCGAGGATGACATCATATGGGTGTATTCGTAAACATAGGAAATCTCCCCAAGAGCGGTGCTGCCCCAACACTAGCTCACGGTCTTTACATACTTCAAACAAGCTAGCTCGACCTCCAACTGGCGTAGTCAACGCCAAGGGCACTGGAAGCCTCTCTACCTCAAGTCCCAAAGCGTGGACAAGGGTAGGGGATATAAAGGAGTGTGTCGCTCCTGAATCAAACAAGGCATACACCAAGGTAGAAAACAAGCAAAGGGTACCTCGGACGACGTCTGGCTCGCCTGGAGCTGGCAACGCTAGAGCATGAAGCTGACCACGACCACCTCCACGGCCTCTCTGACCCTGATGACGACCACCACCACGGCCGCGCTCTGCTCTCTGAGGACGGGGAGCGTCATGGGGTTGTCCTCTGCCTGCTCCATCTACCCTCTGGTGATCTAAAGCTGGTGCAACCTGCTGCTGCTGCCTCGGCTGGAACTGCCTCAACGGAGGAACCTGGAGTGGAGCGCCTGGTGCACGATGACTGCTCTGAAAAGTTGGGCACTCCCGCTACTGATGACCACGTCCACCACAAGAAAAACAAGCGCCTGATCCCTTGGCATAGGTCTGAGAGTTGCTACCTCCGGAGAAATGAGATGGGAAGGGTCGGGACCTACCCCCAGGTGAACGGAAACTCTTCTGTCCTGAAAACCGGGAACCCCGGACCACAGCTCTGCTTCTTGAGGAATCATGACGATTCCCCTCTCGTGACGATCCGGTCCTAGCCAAAGTCCTCTCAACAACCTCTGCCCTCGCCAGCACCTCAAGATATGTCTTCAGCATAAATGGGGTGACCTGGCGCTGGATCTCTGGACGCAAAGCCTCCTCGAAATGCCTCGCCCTGGCCTCATCATCTGGTAACAGGTCTGAAGCATATCGTAGAAGGTTCCTGAAACGGATTCCAAACTCCCGAACACTGGAGCTCCCCTGTCGAAGGGTAAGAAGCTCCTGGCGACTGGATTCCTTCGCAGTCGATGAAAGAAACTCGACACTAAACCTGTCTCGAAACTCCTCCCATGAGATCGCTGACTCCTCACGATCCCCGAGGAACAAGAACCACCACTGTCTCGCTGCTCCACGCAACATCGTCACAACCAAGGACACCCAGTGTTCCTTCCGAGCACGAATCGAACTGAAGCCTATCTCGACCTCCTCCAACCAGTCTTCTGTGACTGCATCTGAAACGGATCCCTCGTACTTCTGTAGACTCTGGCGCTGAAACTCTCGGAGTGTCTTCCTCCAAGTGTCATCTTCGTCAACCTCTACCCGGCGGCGATCTGCTGGAACAGCCTGCTGGGCACCTTCTGCGCAAACCTGACGGGGACGCCGACCTGGAGCCATACCTGTAAAATAACAATCGTTAGAGCTCCTAAGCCTGGAATATGGAAGACTCAACATTAATTAATTAATTATTTTGTTTTATTAATTTTAGGTTACCTATCCCAATGTCTACCCATTCAAACACAGGCGCAAGGAATAATGATGCATGATCCTTTCCTAGGTCTCTACCCTGCAACCAGTATCACTTTGTTTAGTAGCCATCGTAAACTTAAAGGTCCGTGCAACAGATCATAGGGGGCCCTGAACGCCTATGTCTCTGCCGGTCTCCAGTGTTTACCCCACTTGCTAAACATGAATGACACAGTTGCCCTACCATCCCATGCATCCTCACCTGTGACTAACTCCAAACTCCATCCTATCCCTCGACCAGACCTCTGATACCACTCTGTCACGACCCCCTCCCCACAAAGTGTACCCCTCCTGGGCCGGCAATGTGAAAAGGGAGATAATGACCCCCGAGTCCCGCCTCCAGTAGGCCCCGGGTTGGCGACTAGCACCGAGGGTATAATACACACACAAATGGGAGGCATTACCCTCTAAGAGAACACATGCAGAAGAGAGAGATAGAATAGAATCCAACCAACTCCAACTCATAACTGAAATGTAAAAGAAACCCAAGTACATATATGAAATGTCATGCAAAAGTACTACAACTGAAAGGGGAAACTAAAAGTACCCAAAAGAAAGTAAAACGACAGCGACCACAAGCCCGAACAGCTCCTCCTCCAACCGCAAGCTAGTAGTAACCAGCTTGATCTCCAACCTGCTCCAAGTGACCTGAAAAACAGTTTATATGTACATAGGGTGAGTATAACAGTATACTCAGTAGGATCCTCCCCAAGACTCTCGTGCAACAGTAAAGAAAGCATGCTAAAGCCCAGTGAAAAACAAGTGAAACTAACTCGTCACCTAAACAGGTATACTATGTTCCCAACCTCACCAAGGCTACTCTCACCAAGTAACGCATACAAGAATATAGCATGTAGTAAAGAATATCAAGGGTACCCTGCTACCACTTCCCCACTTGTTTGCCGCTTTGCCCCAACGACATACGTCCTGTGCATCTCTCTCCAAAGGCTTGCCCGTATCAACATGGGTCAAGCTCCACAATCTGCACCACGTGCACCACATAGGCTTGCCCGCAGACACCTGGGCTAAGCTCCACACAATCCTCACAACCAAAAGTAACCAGGTAGTTTCTAGGAGCCACCACAGCTCGCATAACGTGTATCATACGTCGGGTATTATACCTCAAGCCATTACAGCCCATACACCGAGTAAGGATCCTCAAGCCATCACAGCCTATACACGTTACACCTATAGTAGTCCATAGGATACTATATCCAGAATATATGTGTGTGAAATAACCACAAGCCATTACATCCCTCTACACACATATATGGGTAAAACTAACCACTGTGCCTACCAGCACTAAGATCTACCAAGAGAAGAGAGCGGGGCCAAAGGGGGTAGTCAGCCATTCAACCTCCCATCAGAATGTTGGGGAAAACACCCCCCCCCCCAGGGCTCAGAATCCCCGGGGTGTCAGTTGCCCTTACCGACAGGGTGGAGTAGCGTATAGAAACACAAAAAGTACAGAATATATAAGTAACTCACATCCACACTATGGGCATTACATAGTCTTAGATACAACTGCAGCTAACGTCTCTCAGACTCCAGGCTGCTACTTCTAAGACTAGGTATCCTATAAGCACACAACCAATTGAAGAGCTTTATTAGATTACTCCATTCTCATTTATCAGTTCCACTGTACATTAGTTAATTCTTTAAGCATTAATTAAGATTGAAAAAATCCCCATTTAACTGAAATGGCGTCACTTTCAATACAACTGCTCCTTTTTAAGATTCACATCACCTTTAAATTCTAGCATCTCCATCCCCGTGGATTTTCACCATTTAATCAAACATTCATTACAGAAATACTTTTCCACATTCCCAGGCATTCTAGAAAAACATCCTATGCTTCTAAACACAAAGGAGGCTCAACACGGTGAGTAGATATACTACCCGTCGGGTCTTTGCCGCCTATAGAAAGAGCATATACCCATTCTCCCTCGAGAGGCTAAACACGGAAAGCACGTGGCATACCCCGCGCGTCTTCGCCTCCTTTGGAAGAATGGTAGCAAGACCAGCTGCCTTGAGCAGTGGGGAAAAGCAAGGCAGATTAACATTCAAGGACACCACAAGCAACCGGCAACCACATCCATCCCATTCCAACACCCCTGGTGTCCTCCCTGACACCCATATGCATAAACCGATGCATCTCGCCACACTAGGCGTCATCCGCTGCCACAACTATAAGGCCTCCATGCCTCCACATATCACAACAACCATCCAGGCTCACATCACAGCACAAGCAGCAGGAAAACAAACATCACAAAATGGGCTCTCGGCCCTTTAACAAACAAGAGGGTAACTCAGAACCCTTTTTGAAATTACCACATAATCTGTTCTCTAAACCATATTGAATTAACAGATTTGTTATTCGAAGGTTCCAATCATGGATACCTAATCAGTAAGATATCACAATTAAATAACCATGCTTACTTCCCTAATTTGATTATCCTCAAATTAGAACAACTACAACAACGACAACAACCAGATTAATTTACATGCCTCTTTATCTTTAGCCAATTAATCAACAATTAATTCCGGCTTTACGTTTATTATCAATTTCAATCATGAACGAACAATAAATCAAAGAAAACATAGATATCACTATATCTAGGAAAACATGAGGCAAACCGTTATCACGGTATAAAGCAACAGCATGCGATCAACCAATTCTTTTAATCCGATTCAAGTATTTAATTAGGTCAATTTCATTGTGATCCAAAGGAATAAATCATGCTAACTCTACGATTTCACATATATAATTAGAGAAGCCATGAATCCCCTACCTCGAAGAGTTCTTGACGTCCTTTATCCACACAGCAGGTCACGATCCTCCCCTCGCGACAACTTATGTGGAAGAAAGATCGACACAGCTTGGTTGCATCCAACAGAGCGGGACTGATCCTAGGAGTAAGGGTTGTTTGTGCAACTCCAAAGGAAAGGATTGCAAGGTTCTAGCGCCTCTTAGTTAAGAACAAAAGGGAAGGAACAAGGGAGAATGATATCTCGTCCCTTTTTAAGATTTAACAAGGTGACGGTTTAAGATCCGGTTAATTCTCCATTAAAAACGGATCGCATTAACCCACACGGTTTGACCAAGTGAAACATTCCAAGCCTTAGGAATAATTAATATAGGATTTATGGCATTTGAATCGGCCTTGAGAGCCCTTAAAAATAACGCTTTAAATGTATTTTACGTCAAAGGAAACGTCAAAAGGGGCAAAACTGTAGGAGTCTGGAAACACTGTTCACCCACCGTTACTGTACATGAAACTGATCTGTCACACCGATCTGTCTCACCAATCTGTCTCACCGATCTGTCTCACCGATCTGTGAAACTGATCTGTCTCACTGATCTGTTACTGTTCATAAAAATGGAAACACTGTTCACAGAACTAGAAAAAATTGGCAAAGTGTTGGGGATAAGTCCCCTTGACCTCCCGGAACACCTCCAACACCAACATTTCACAAAGTAATGGACCAGAGAGGTCCAGGCCATTACATTAGATACCTCTCAAAACATTCTCGTCCTCGAGATTTAAAAACCAACCCAGAAGAAAATAGGGGTCCGAACAACCACCCCATAAGATACCTCTCAGGGGAAAACCACCATGAGTTGTTCGAAAGCTGGAACAAAACTATGACATCAGGGAACAAACAATCCATACCCAAACAATTCATTCACAACATCACATCAAAGGTACATAAACAAAACATGAAAGGTCCAACCACAGAGAAAACATCATTACATGAAAGGAGTTAAACATTAAACAACTCTGGGTACTGAGCACGTATCTGTGACTCACGCTCCCAGGTACTCTCCTCCATGCCACCGTGTCGCCACAAGACACGAACTAAAGGAATAGAATGCCCACGCAACACCTTCTCCTTGTGGTCTTGGATCTCCACAGGTCGCTCCTCGAAGGTTGCATCATCATCAATATCGATCTCTCCCCAATCGATAACATGAGATTCATTATGAAGATAATGACGGAGCTGCGATACATGAAAAACAACATGTATCCGACTCATCCGAGGGGGAAGTGCTACTCGATATGCCACAGCTCCAACACGAGCTAACACCTCGAAAGGCCCAACAAAACGGGGAGAAAGCTTACTTCCGCGACCAAACCTTCGCTGCCCACGACGGGGAGTCACCTTCAGAAACACATGATCCCCAACATTAAACTCTAAGGGTCTCCTTCTTTGATCAGCATAAGATTTCTGACTATCTTGTGCTGTCTTCATCCTCTCACGAATCACTTGAACCATCTCCGTCGTATTCTGCACTAGTTCTGGTCCGAGAATTGCTGACTCTCCGACCCCAGTCCAGCACAACGGAGAACGGCATGGCCGGCCATACAAGGCTTCAAACGGCGCCATGCCGATGGTAGAGTGAAAACTATTATTGTAAGCGAACTCTACCAAAGGTAAGTGTTTCACCCATGAACCTCCAAAATCAAGAACACAAGAGCGCAACATGTCTTCAAGAGTTTGGATGGTTCGCTCTGTCTGACCATCCGTTTGAGGATGAAAAGCAGTGCTAAGGCATAGTTGAGAGCCAAAAGCATGCTGGAGACCTCTCCACACCCTCGAGGTAAAACGAGGGTCTCGATCAGAAATGATCGTCTTAGGAACTCCGTGAAGCCTCACCACCTCCTCCAGATACTGCCTCGACAAAACCTCCACTGAGCTCGACTCCTTAATTGCTATGAAGTGGGCCCATTTAGTTAAATGATCCACTACCACCCATATAGCATCATGTCCTCCCGGAGCTCGAGGTAAACCTGTAACAAAGTCCATTGAGATGTCCTCCCACTTCCACTGAGGAATCTCTAAGTGCTGGAGAAGACCACCAGGAACACGGTGTTCGGCCTTCACCTTCTGGCAGACTAAACATCGAGACACACATTCTGCAACTGAACGCTTCAGCCCAGGCCACCAAAACTGACTCCTCAAGGATCGATACATCTTCGTCACACCAGGATGTACAGCTAAGGGCGAGCTATGGAACTCTCGGAGAACCGTCTCGTGCATCGCCAAGGGAACAAAAAGCCTGTCATGATACAACACTCGGTGTTGTTCATCCTCTGACCAACCATCAGGGGCCTCCCCACAAACAACTCTGTCTCTCAAAACTTCCACCTCTAGATTACCCAACTGAGACTCTTCCACCTCTTGCATCAGGGATGACTGCACCGTCATCTGGAAAAGACAACATCTTCCTCCAACTTCTCCCATATCAAGATGCAAAGCTGCTAGCTCTTCCATCCCTCTCCAGGAATCACCAGATTCACGCACAACATCATTACGTGACTTTCGGCTCAGTGCATCAGCAACAACATTTCCCTTCCCAGGTGTATACGATATTTCGAAGTCGTATTCCTGCAAGAACTCCATCCACCGACGCTGCCACAAGTTCAAATCCCGCTGAGAGAAAACATACCTCAAACTCTTATGATCGGTGAAAACCACAAAGCGCTCTCCAATGAGGTAATGTCTCCACAACTTCAGTGCAAACACCACGGCTGCCAACTCAAGATCATGGGTGGCATAGTTACGTTCATGGGGACGCAACTGCCGAGACCCATAAGAAACAACTGACCTCTGCTGCATGAGAACACAGCCTAGCCCCAGATGTGAAGCATCACAGAAAACATCAAACTGGACTCCCTCCGTTGGAAGACAAAGGACTGGAGCACTTACCAACTTCTCCTTTAGGTACTCGAAAGCTGTCTGACACTGATCAGTCCATATGAACGCTTGATCCTTCCTGGTCAAAGCTGTCAGAGGAGTCGCAACTCGGGAGAAATTAGCCACAAACCTCCTATAATAGCCTGCGAGACCAAGGAAACTTCGCACCTCTGACACGGTCTTGGGGGCTGGCCAAGACACCACTGCTTCTATCTTCGAAGGATCCACAGCTACTCCCTGTTGGGACACAACATGTCCCAAGAAACGAACTTCTCGAGCCCAGAACTCACACTTGGACAACTTCCCAAACAACCGATGTTGGCGAAGAACTCCCAAAACAGCTCGTAGATGTTCTGCATGATCTTCTTCAGATGTGGAGTACACAAGGATGTCGTCAATGAAAACCACAACAAACTTGTCCAAGAATTCACGGAACACAGCATTCATCAACCCCATGAAAACAGCTGGAGCATTTGTCACGCCAAATGGCATTACAACAAACTCATAATGCCCATGACGACAGCGGAAAGCAGTCTTCGGGATATCCCCATCCTTTACACGCATCTGATGATATACTGACCGCAAGTCGATCTTTGAAAACCAACTTGCACCCTTCAGTTGATCGAATAGGTCATCAATCCGCGGGAGAGGATAACGGTTCTTTATTGTCACTTTGTTTAAGCGACGATAATCGACGCACAACCGCAAACTGCCATCAGCCTTTTTCACGAACAAGACTGGTGCACCCCACGGTGACACACTTGGCCGAACAAAACCACACTGCAATAGACCATCGAGCTGAATACGTAGCTCTCGTAACTCAGAAGGGGCCATCCTATATGGAGACATAGAGATGGGAGACGCTCCTGGCTGTAGCTCTAAAGGCTTGCCCGTATCAACATGGGTCAAGCTCCACAATCTGCACCACGTGCACCACATAGGCTTGCCCGCAGACACCTGGGCTAAGCTCCACACAATCCTCACAACCAAAAGTAACCAGGTAGTTTCCGGGAGCCACCACAGCTCGCATAACGTGTATCATACGTCGGGTATTATACCTGAAGCCATTACAGCCCATACACCGAGTAAGGATCCTCAAGCCATCACAGCCTATACACGTTACACCTATAGTAGTCCATAGGATACTATATCCAGAATATATGTGTGTGAAATAACCACAAGCCATTACATCCCTCTACACACATATATGGGTAAAACTAACCACTGTGCCTACCAGCACTAAGATCTACCAAGAGAAGAGAGCGGGGCCAAAGGGGGTAGTCAGCCATTCAACCTCCCATCAGAATGTTGGGGAAAACACCCCCCCCCCCCCAGGGCTCAGAATCCCCGGGGTGTCAGTTGCCCTTACCGACAGGGTGGAGTAGCGTATAGAAACACAAAAAGTACAGAATATATAAGTAACTCACATCCACACTATGGGCATTACCTAGTCTTAGATACAACTGCAGCTAACGTCTCTCAGACTCCAGGCTACTACTTCTAAGACTAGGTATCCTATAAGCACACAACCAATTGAAGAGCTTTATTAGATTACTCCATTCTCATTTATCAGTTCCACTGTACATTAGTTAATTATTTAAGCATTAATTAAGATTGAACAAATCCCCATTTAACTGAAATGGCGTCACTTTCAATACAACTTCTCCTTTTTAAGATTCACATCACCTTTAAATTCTAGCATCTCCATCCCCGTGGATTTTCATCATTTAATCAAACATTCATTACAGAAATACTTTTCCACATTCCCAGGCATTCTAGAAAAACATCCTATCCTTCTAAACACAAAGGAGGCTCAACACGGTGAGTAGATATACTACCCGTCGGGTCTTTGCCGCCTATAGAAAGAGCATATACCCATTCTCCCTCGAGAGGCTAAACACGGAAAGCACGTGGCATACCCCGCGCGTCTTCGCCTCCTTTGGAAGAATGGTAGCAAGACCAGCTGCCTTGAGCAGTGGGGAAAAGCAAGGCAGATTAACATTCAAGGACACCACAAGCAACCAGCAACCACATCCATCCCATTCCAACACCCCTGGTGTCCTCCCTGACACCCATATGCATAAACCGATGCATCTCGCCACACTAGGCGTCATCCGCTGCCACAACTATAAGGCCTCCATGCCTCCACATATCACAACAACCATCCAGGCTCACATCACAGCACAAGAAGCAGGAAAACAAACATCACAAAATGGGCTCTCGGCCCTTTAACAAACAAGAGGGTAACTCAGAACCCTTTTTGAAATTACCACATAATCTGTTCTCTAAACCATATTGAATTAACAGATTTGTTATTCGTAGGTTCCAATCATGGATACCTAATCAGTAAGCTATCACAATTAAATAACCATGCTTACTTCCCTAATTTGATTATCCTCAAATTAGAACAACTACAACAACGACAACAACCAGATTAATTTACATCCCTCTTTATCTTTAGCCAATTAATCAACAATTAATTCCGGCTTTACGTTTATTATCAATTTCAATCATGAACGAACAATAAATCAAAGAAAACATAGATATCACTATATCTAGGAAAACATGAGGCAAACCGTTATCACGGTATAAAGCAACAGCATGCGATCAACCAATTCTTTTAATCTGGTTCAAGTATTTAATTAGGTCAATTTCATTGTGATCCAAAGGAATAAATCATGCTAACTCTACGATTGCACATATATAATTAGAGAAGCCATGAATCCCCTACCTCGAAGAGTTCTTGACGTCCTTTATCCACACAGCAGGTCACGATCCTCCCCTCGCGACAACTTATGTGGAAGAAAGATCGACACAGCTTGGTTGCATCCAACAGAGCGGGACTGATCCTAGGAGTAAGGGTTGTTTGTGCAACTCCAAAGGAAAGGATTGCAAGGTTCTAGCGCCTCTTAGTTAAGAACAAAAGGGAAGGAACAAGGGAGAATGATATCTCGTCCCTTTTTAAGATTTAACGAGGTGACGGTTTAAGATCCGGTTAATTCTCCATTAAAAACGGATCGCATTAACCCACGCGGTTTGACCAAGTGAAACATTCCAAGCCTTAGGAATAATTAATATAGGATTTATGGCATTTGAATCGGCCTTAAGAGCCCTTAAAAAATAAGGCTTTAAATGTATTTTACGTCAAAGGAAACGTCAAAAGGGGAAAAACTGTAGGAGTCTGGAAACACTGTTCACCCACCGTTACTGTACATGAAACTGATCTGTCACACCGATCTGTCTCACCAATCTGTCTCACCGATCTGTCTCACCGATCTGTGAAACTGATCTGTCTCACTGATCTGTTACTGTTCATAAAACTGGAAACACTGTTCACAGAACTAGAAAAAATTGGCAAAGTGTTGGGGATAAGTCCCCTTGACCTCCCGGAACACCTCCAACACCAACATTTCACAAAGTAATGGACCAGAGAGGTCCGAGCCATTACATGGGATGAATTTATCACTACCATTGTCTATAATTATTATAATCCCTTCCATGTTATAATTCAATTGCAATGATAACTTTTATACACATACATTTCGTAATAATTTCATTTATACACATTAAAACATCAAAAATTTAGAATGTTTAAATTACTATAAATTCTTTTTTAATTCATAGTACTAAATAAATTTATTAAAGATAATTCACCTATATAACAATAAAATTTAGTTGAATAGCGATTAATTATATTAACAACCTACTTTTTAATCATAGATTAATTTTAAATATTTACCTCATGTTATAAATTTTTTATACTACGTGATTGTGTATATATTTCATGTATAGAAATAACATTAAAAATTAGTGATGGTTAAGACTAAAATATTGCATCACACCAATTCATTAGGTAATGTTTCATCTTATGGTATAATATATAAGTTATATGATTATGATATCATGAAATTGGCCAGTATCCTTGAAATTTTAGCCCATTTATAATACCATGATATTTTATCGAATCTTTTTCATAGAAGGTTTTATGACCACATTCTTAGGAACTCAAATTGTAATAGATCATATATATTATTATTTTATATGATATATGATGAAATTTTAAATTTCATATTGATAACATATGTTCAATGATGATATATTATATTTCATGATGATACTTTATATTGAATGATGATACCTTCTTATTTATATTGATTAATTATCATCGATGATGATTCATATATTATTTATATATAAATATCAGTGAAGACATATCCAAATTTTTTCTATGACCGTGCCCCCCTAGAACATGTGTTCATGTTAGGAATCACTACTTCCTGACGGTTTCCATCGTATTTATTTGTGGAATTATAAACACCCAACGGTTTTGTATCCAAAAGGACCTCGTTTCCAAAGTAAGGCACTCGTTAGGTTTGTTTCTCTATGATTATTAAGAACTTGCATTGGTCGATAGAATGGGAGGTCGGGCTCTTATAAATCTTTTTGAAATCAATTATTTATTATGTTCGGAATTCATAATAATCCATATATTTATTAAGTTTGTGTGATAAGGAACAAACCATATTGTTTAATGTCATGTGGTGAGGATATGTAGGAGGAAGGTGCCTAGTTAAAGGTTGGTGTGGTACTTATGTATAAACATACAAAGGAACTTGGAAAGGAAATGAGTTTCCATGTTATATTAGACTCTTCTAAGAATGTATCCTAGAGTGAAAATTGTTAATTTGGAGTGTTGGTTTGGATCCTCAGAGAGGCTTCCTACATATCCAAATTAGATGGGAATGAAATATCACTTAGTTCAATAAGTATCATAGAGTAGTATGTCCCTTTAAGATAAAATAGGTTGGGGATTACCCATAAATAGTATTCCCTTATAACAGGGTCCACAAGAGTTTTCTTAACTCATTGAAATTTAGAAGTGTTTAATTCGGGTAATATTACTATGGAGGATTCCCTAACTAAGGTAATTAGTTTTGGAATCTTGAGGAGTATTCTCATTGATTTTGGTCCTGGGTTAATGTCTTCTTACATATCCATATTATGGTGAGAATTGGAGTTCTCATGGTTTATTCATTCTGGTGGATTATATGATCGTTATGATCATCACAAATCTCTATGACCATGTGAGTCATGCTAAGTGCTAGAAATAAGAGGATGTGAAAGGTTAAACAAACCACAAACTTTTCCCCCTCCTATGGTGAAAGAGGTCATGCCTATAGAAAAAGAATTTGTGGGAAATAATGGATGAGGTAATAGAGCAATGAAATATTCAATGTGAAATAAAGGTGAATGTCTTCAGGTTTGGCCCCAAAATATAGGGTCTTCTTCCAGGAGGGATTCCCATGAATGGTACCTATAGTGGGATGATTATATCATTCCCTATGAAAGGTAAAATAAAGTTTGATCATGACCCTTTATATTGTGGACAAGAGTATTTAGATCATAGATATTGGAAGGGGTGGACATAGTTATTTTCTTTAAATCCAAGACCCAAATCTCCTCAACATTATCTCTAAGGTAAGGTTCTATGTGACCATAGATTTTCAAATCCACATAAACCCTGAATATCCTTACCCTCTAGAAGGAAAATTCTGGAAATCCTCTAATTGTAGATATCCAAATCTAAATAAATTACATGTTTATATGCCTTTCCCAAAGGCCTGATAAATCAGGAGGTCTTAGTAGAGGTTTCAACTTGGTCCCTTTTAGACAAGGGAGCCAAATAAAGAGAATACATTACATGAATGGATTAAAATTGGTCTTAAAGGATAGCTCATGAAGGTTTTCTTCACAGGTATGTCGCGTACATATTCTGTGTAGGTATGCCACACAG